>OX638223.1:17244317-17951817 GCA_951805285.1 Thymelicus acteon
AAATTAAATATGTAGATAATTTTGTTACTTGGCTTATTTATAATTTACTAGCTGTTGCCCGCGGCTCCGCACGCGGAAATTATGCTTATCATATTTGTACCCGTTACAGAAGAAAATTTAAAAATGGTTCATTTTAAATATTGAAGCACTTATATTTAGGAATTTACATACTGAAACCTACGATACAATCACAAATCAATCCTCCGGGAGTGGGTTTCGAATAATAAACAACATTAACATTAATTTGTTTTTTTGTTATCCATGAAAAATTTTGAAAAACACGTAATCATGTGTGTTGATATATTTTAAAAAAATATTCCATACAAAGTTTCATGTTGTTTCCGGGGAAAACTTTTAATTTTTTCGTGATGAAAAGTTTTCTAAAATATGACCCAAAGTATAAGGAACAACTTAACAAATTTCTGTCGAATCAGTTCAAGGGTTTTCATGTGATGCCCGGACAGACAAACAGATAGACAGGCAGACAATAATTTTAAACAGTAAAAAATATCTTTAAAACGGTTCTGTTGTTTCCATCCGTTCAAGAGTTACATATACTCTCTCTCCCTCCCCTCTCCCGCTCCCGCTCCCACTCTCACTGTCCCTCTCCTCCCCCTCTCCCTCTCACTCTCCCGCTCCCGCTCTCCCTCTCACTCTCTCGCTCTCCCTCTCCCTCTCCCTCTCACTCTCCCGCTCTCCCTCTCCCTATCCCTGTCCCTCTCCCGCTCTCGCTCCCGCTCTCCCTCTCCCTATCCCTGTCCCTCTCCCGCTCTCGCTCCCGCTCTCCCTCTCCCTCTCTCGCTCTCCCTCTCCCTCTCCCTCCCTCTCCCCCTCTTCCTTTCCCTCTCTTTCTTTCCCTCTCCCCCTCTCCCTCTCCCGCTCCCTGTCCCTCTCCTTCCTCTTCCTGTCCCACTCCTTTTCCCGCTCCCTGTCCCTCTCCCTTTCCCGCTCGAGGTCCTTCTCCCGTTTCATGTCCCTTTCCCTCTCCAACTCCCGGTCTCTCTTCCGCCCTCACCCGGGGGTCTCTCTCTCGATTGCTATGCCTCTCCCCTCCCTCTCCCGTCCGTAAAGTTCTCTACACTAAATTTTTGTTTCTCACTATAATTCCGCTTCCATATTAATTTTCACATTACTGAGTTAAAAAATGACGTAGTTTCTTAAATATTTACAACCCCTTAGTTTAACCCCTTATGGGGATGAATTTCGAGAAAATTGTGGTACAGTAATTTTTTTGTCTAACTATAAGTTTCGTACTTCAAAAATGTCGAAGTTGTGTACTAAATTAAATCCACTAAATTAACCCTTTAAGGGATGATTTTCCGAAAAAAAATGTCAAAGTTAACTTTCGTTTATGGCTATAAACTTAAATAAAAAATTTCACATTTATAACTCTTAAACTGGCGAAGTTGATTTGTATGTAGTTGACTACCAACCCCTATTTTTAGGGGATGAATTTCGAGAAAACCGTGATACAGTTATTTTTTGTGTCTAACTATAAGCTTATATACAAATTTTCACCCTTCTTACTTCAAAACTGACGATGTTGTCATACTAAATTGCGCCCTGTTAATTAACCCTTTAGGGGATGATTTGCCATAATAAAACATAATTCTTCTAAATTTCTTTTTTAATTTGGAGCTAATATGTAAATTTTCATGTTTTTTACTTCAAAAATGACGAAGTTGCCTACTAAGTTCCAATCAGTAAATTAACCCCTTAAGGGATGATTATCCAAAAAATGTGTTAATGTTAACTTTTGTTTATTACTATAAACTTACATAAAAAATTTCAAATTTATAAATCTAAAACTAACAAAGTTGGTTTGTATGAAAGTGACTTCTAACCCTTATTTGTACCCCTTAGGGGATGAATTTCCAAAAATCCGTTCTTAGTGGACGTCTCCTTAGCATAAACTATCTCCCTGCCAAATTTCATCTTAATCGGTTCAGCAGTTTCTGAGATTTTTTGTTTAATCAGCGGTGTGTCGCTTTTCAATTTTATATATATAGACTAGGTTTTGCGTGGGGCGCGCGCTGCTACAGCGCGCGTGCCTTTTTCTTCCGCAAAAGAACAAATAAAAAAATAGTTTTTTTTTCAAAAATTTCATTGGTCTGAGAAATTTCGATTTTTCGATTCACGGGTCTTTTTGCGACATGTTCGGCTTCACACTATTTTTTTTGACGGGAGGGGGAGGGGAGAGGGACAGGAAGCGAGACAAGACCAGGAGCGGGAGGAGAGGGAAAGGGAGAGGGGCAGAAAGCGGGGAGGGAGAAAGAGCGAGACAGAAAGCGGGAGAGGGAGCGGGACGGGAAGTGGGAGAGGGACATGAAGCGGGAGAGGGAGAGGGAAAGGGAAGCGGGAGTGGGACCGGGAGCGGGAGAAGGAGAGGGAGTGGGACAGGGAGAGGAAGAGGGACAGAGGTAGAGGGGAAGGGACAGGGAGCGGGAGAGGGAGAGGGAGTGGGAAAGGAGAGGTAGTGGGACAGGGAGAGGGAGAGAGAGAGAGGGTGTGGGACAGGGAGAGAGAGGGAGTGGGATAGGGAGAGGGAGAGAGGAAGTTGGACAGGGAAAGAGGAGAGAAAGAGAGGGAGAGGGACAGGGAGAGGGAGGGGGAATTTAATGAACCAACAAAAACTATAAAAGTTTAGTTGAAAGTAACACTATTCGTCGGGTCAGCTAGTAAATAATAATAGTTTCTTCATGTCCGTCTCTCCGTCCGTCCGCAGCATAGCGCAAAGATCCTTACCGCTAGAAAGCTGTAATTTGGCAATTGGCATGACACACTCATACTTATTTATCAAAAGTGTTAAACTAAAATCTTTATAAATTTTTTCGGGTAGTGCCAGCGAAATGGTAGATGTTGGACATGTGAATAATATATCCACGGTAGTAGAATATTTAATATGATGAATTTGAAAGGAAAACTCTCATGGCAATATTAGCTTAATAGTTAATGAGTGATAGTCGATAAACTTAGTACCCTAAATTCTCTACCCGAGTCCTCCTTTATATAGGAAGGATCTGATGATGGGTTCCAGAGATAAAGAGTGGAACACCTCAGTGGTGAGGCATGAATAATAATCCGTTTTTGGGAATGTTACTATTGAACAACCATTCCATAGTTTAACAACTCCATCCATGTGTAATATATTTTGGAGTTGGATCCTTTCTAAGGACCTTTATTAAGACTTAAAAAAGATCAACACGTGAAATGTAAACAGTCTCACAATAAGTGTATCCTATTCTGTTTTTAAAAGTACTTGTGACTTGTAATTCAACTTATTTAAAGAACGGCACTTTGATATAAAGGTACATAGTTAAATTTTATTCGTTTTAAAAAGTAGTTTGATTATCGTAAAATAATTATCACGTACTTGGAGATCATGTAAATCCTACCAATATATTAAAGCGAAAAGGGCTTCCAACATTTTTGTATGGAGCCTGGCATACCTACAAGTCCGCCATTTTGAAAAAAACTCGATTCGGCGGCCAGTGATGAAACATGTGTCAATCGATAGACTAAATGATTGTGATCAAAAAGTATTCAGTGATGAAATGTCGTAAGTGGTATACTTTCTGAGATATTTGAGTTCAAAACCGTAGGAAAATAAAGCAAAAAACATCGTTTCGGCCGATATTGATAAAACATGTCAGTCGATAGTCTAAGTGATTACAATCAAAAAGTATTCAGTGATAAAATGTCGTAAGTGATATGGTTTCTGGGATATTTGAGTTCAAAACGAAAAAAGTTGTAATTAATTATCTTTTTATTTCTAGTGTATCTGTAACTGTATCAGTGTTATGCCAGATAAGAAATATTATGAATATTTAGAATAATTAGTATATACATATAAAATCACAATATACATAAACAAAATTAAATAAATACAGTTTTATTCAGATTTACATATAAACATCTTATATATTAAGTAAATAAATATTTATAAATACATATATAACATCTGGTTGAAGACCACGGGCGACAACATTCTAATTGCTTCAGGTAGTGCTGCCGGACATCTTGAAGGAGCTTTTGGTAGTCTATTATTTTCTGATGTCTACAAGCAAGGAGTTCCAGAACAGTATGAACTGTATTGTGAAGGAATTCCCGAAATAAGCAGTGCTATAGGTTTCCTTTAAATAAACAGGAGAAGACACATTATTCAAAATGGCATAAAATGTTGAGAGAATTCTGAAGTTTCGCCTGTATCGAATGGATAGCCATTTAAGTTAGGAATGGAACTGGGAAATGTGGTCATACTTACGTAAGCCGAAGATATATCTAATACAGTTATTAAGAAGGCGCTCCAATTTATTCAAAAGTTCCTCTGACAAATCTGTACAACACACATCAGCATAATCAAGGTGAGGGATGACCAGAGTGTTTATGGCGTACTTATGGTTAAGTTTTTATGGCGATACAGCAATTGAAGTGTACCGGTCACTTTTTTCCTTACCTCAGTTACGTTATGTATTATAAAAATTAAACAAATTCGTCAAACAAACAACTTAAGGGTAGAGATAAAATCGCGGGATGGTACTGCTCATGCATAGTGGGAAAAAGAACCTTGTCATGTCGTTCCCATATAATGTGTGTTATATGGTTCTTGGCATGGACTTGACATCAGGAAACATTGCCTTTATCAGCAGCGGAATTTTTAGATTCAGTGATTGTCAGACATGATATAGAAAACTAAGCCAATAGTGAATTTTAACTTTTGGTTTAAAAGTAATTGACAAAGCTGTAGCCGCTGGTGGCAAATAAATTATTTATAAAACAACCTAGTAGTTTGCTTTTGCTTTGCTTTTTTTAATTCAAACCTACCCGTTATTAATAAATCAAGTACCTATGCAGCACATACACATATGACATAATATACTTATTTTTCATTATTGACCCAATAAATTCAAAATAAGTAAATGATAATTTTTAATAGGTACATTATTTTTGTACGGTTTTGAACTCAAATATCTCAGGAAGTATATCACTTACAACATTTCATCACTGAATACTTTTTAATTGTGATCATTTAGCCTATCGATTGACATATGTTTCATCAATGTCCGCCGTAACGAAGTTTTTTTGCTTTATATTTCTACAGTTTTGAACTCACTTATCTCAGAAATTATATCACTTACAACATTTCATCACTGAATACCTTTTAATCGTAATTATTTAGCCTATCGAATGACATATGATTTATCAATGTCCGCCGAAACGAAGTTTTTTGCTTTATTTTTCTACAGTTTTGAACTCGCTTATCTCAGAAAGTATATCACTTACGACATTTCATCACTGAATACTTTTTGATCATAATCATTTAGTCTATCGATTGACACATGTTTCATCACTGGCCGCTGAATCGAGGTTTTTTCAAAATGGCGGACTTGTAGGTGTGCCAATTAGGTTCAATGCCCTGAATGTCTTTATTTAATCACGCTAATACGGCTAAACAGATTAGGATGAAATTTGTCTTACAGATAGTTTATGACCTGCATCTAAAGGTAGGACAGATCTTTTCTATCAGGATAAGGGGTATATTTTAGTATGGATGTTTAATGTATCTGCCAGTAACTTAGTATCCAATTCTTAGGTCTGCTGTGCAACCCCTTAGAGTACTGAAAAAATCAAGCTTTTAAAAGTCAACGCAATCATAAAACTCTCTGTTATGACCTATTATATTTAGTTATTTAGACATTCGCAAGGTAATCAGAGCCCATCCCATGAAGACTTAAGTTTATGTTCCCGTTGATCAAGAAAAATAAAATGTGGTGAGAAGGAATTTCTTAAGAGAAAAACTTGAAGACCGTTTTGTAGTAACATTACATTACAATTTACAATCAATCGCGCCGAAGCCACTGGGCGCAAGAAGTTGAAATTTAGCATGTATGTTCTTTGGGGAGTGTAGGGGAGCACTAAGAGATAATTTATGTAAAATCCCCCCCCCAGGGGGTAAAAAAGGGGGGCATGATTGTTACTCTTTCATGGAAATAACACTGGACGGATTTCGATAAAATTTGGTAAACGGGTAGAATATAATCTGAAATAGCTCATAGCGTACTTTTTATCACGAAATTCTATGGACTGAACCAATTTTGATAGTACTTTCACTGAAAGGTTTGTAGGGACATTATGTGTAATGAGTATGAATGGCTGTATAAGCGGTTTGTATGCAAGCGTGACGTATGCGAGGAGCCAGTTAGTTACTGCGCGCTAACTGGCACGAGTAGGTGTGTTGCTCGGGGCCATAGGGTTTTTGGGAAATAAATTTTATCTAACGTGTTTTGGACTATTATTGGTGGCGGCAGTAACTCCCGGTGTAGGCAGGGCACTCAAGGCACTTACCCAATAACTGAATACGCACGAGCATCCCTATCTTCCCCACAGGTTCGATAAAACCAAAAAAAATTGAAAAATGTCATTCAGTCGCGAGCGAAGTTTCGGGTAACAGCTAGTACAATATATTTTAACCCCCGACGCAAAAAGAGGGGTGTTATAATTTTGATGTGTATCTCCTAAATGAATGAACCGATTATGATGCAGTTTCTTTTAATGCTAAGGTGATTGAGAGGGTTAATAACTACAATATATGAAGATCTGTTTAGGCGTAAAATAATAAAACGGACTTAAATTGATATTCTGCGTCATGACGTGTTATCTTTTATTATATTTTTAGCTGCAATTTTAGTATGTACGCAAATGCAAAAATATGCACATTTTTTATTTATTTCGCAACACTTGAGATTTTCTTCATCAGACAAGGATGCGAGATGATTTACAAACAAATCTTACACTGTCGTAGTGTTGAATACTGCTGCTATAGAATAAGTCAATGGCTTAAAATGAGAAATAAAAATTAAGTGTAGAGGACTTTACGGTCGGGAGGGGGAAAGGAGAGGGCAGGAAGCGAGAGGATCCGGGAGAGGGAGAGGGAGAGCGAGAGCGAGAGGTAGAGCGAGAGCAAGAGGGAGAGGGAGAAGGAGAGGAAGTGGGACAGGGAGAGGGAGAGAGAAAGGGAGAAGGAGAGGGAGAGACATATTATGTGCAATCTATTTGCACCTATAAACGCCTCATACATTTTATAGACATCAAATGCAAACAACAGTCGGAAATGTTCAACATAGATTTTTATGAAAAATACTTGTTTTTGTATGGCATCACTGAAAGTTTCTCATTTTTTATGGCAACACTGAAACATGTTTACACGGTTGTGTCCAATCAATCAGTAGCAACAAGCGTCATATACATTTTAATGACATAAAAAGGAGACAAAAGCCTGAAACACTACCTACAAAAATTCATTTGCATGAAAATTATTATTTTTTGTATGGCATCACTAAACATTGGTTACACCGACGTATCCGGTCCTTTAGTACCTACAAACGCCTCATACATTATAAAGCCATCAAATGGAGACAACAGCCTCAAACATTCGAAAAAAGAATACATTTGTATGAAAATAATTATTTTTCATATGGCAACACTGATTTTTTTTTCACCAAAATGTACAAAATGTTAGTACCTACAAACGCCCCAGACATTATAATAACGAAATATTCGATCCAAAAATAAATTTGTATGAAAATTATTATTTTTTGTATGGCAACACTGAAATTTTATAGTTTTTCTAAAACGAATATATTAATTTAAAAATATCTCCCATACATTTTCTATACCCTTGATCTATAGTTTCGGCTCAACTACTCGAAAAGTGAAAAAAATTCTGGACTCCAGTGTTGCCAGTTGATTGAGATTAAAATGGTCAAATGTCATTACAACGCTCACAAAAAATTTTGTGGTATAATTTTTTGATTAAAAATGTTTCTCCTTCTACTTTTTACATTTTTGAATAGAAAGTTCACAAAAATGTACGAATGACAAATAAATCAACGTAACCTGGCAATACTTCAGACCAAGCCCAACAACCGCCCCATACAAAGTGACCCCCTCAAATGTTGCCAACCTACAAATTTTTTCCTTCAAAAAATGCAATTTTTCGTACATTTTACAAAATGGCCACCACGGGATCCGCCATCTTGTCGAAAAAAAAAAATATATCCAACATGTCAAAATTGAGGATAGACCAGAGCCAACAGAGGAAAAATATGGCAAAAATGTTAAAACACCACCGCGATGCGACCCCGCAAAGACACCTCGAAAATTGAAAAATTTCAAACTAAAATATCTCGGCGGCCATCTTGTTTTTTCAATTTTTTTCAACTTTTTCGTATTAGTCGTCCCAAGATTAGCCGAAAACAACACCAATGTCGGGTAGATTCTCAAAATAAACAAAAAGTTGACAATCGCCGAGCGGCCGCCATCTTGAATTTTCAAATGGTCGTATTTTTCCTGAAATAACCATAGATAATCAAGAAACTTCCCCATACATCATTATTACCCTCCACCAATACTTTCGGCTGGGCTATTCGAAATGTGAAAAAACGTGAAAAAAAATCCAGCAGCCAGTGTTGCCAGTTAATTTTGATGAAAATGGTCAAATGTCATTACGACGGCCACGAGAAATTTTTTGGTGCAATTTTTTGATTAAAAATGTTTCTCCTTCTACTTTTTATATTTTTGAATAGAAAGTTCACAAAAATGTATGAATGAAAAAAAAATTAACGTAACTTGGCAACACTTTAGACCAAGCCCCACAACTGCCCCATACAAAGTGACCCCCTCAAATGTTGCCAACCTCAAGATTTTTCACCTCAAAAAATGCAATTTTTCGTACATTTTATAAAATGGCCGCCACGGGGTCCGCCATCTTGTCGAAAAAAAAAAATATACCCCAAACGTCAAAATTGGGGATAGACCCGAGGTAATTAAGAAAAAAAATCGGAAAAAAGTTGAAAACTCATTGCAATCCGACCCCGCAAAGTCACCTCCAAAATTGAAAATTTTTAAAGTAAAATATCTCGGCGGCCATCTTGTTTTTTTATTTTTTTCCAATTTCATCGTAACACGTTTCCCAACATTAGCCGAAAACGACACCAATCTCGGGTAGATGCATAGTGAAAAAAAAAGTTGGTCATTTCGGCTCGGCCGCCATCTTGGATATTTGAAAGGTCGGATTTTTCCCATAGACACGGAGGCAAACAAAAAATTCCCTCATACATCGTACCCACCCCCCACCACTCCTTCCGGGAGATCAATTCGACTTTTCGTAAAACGAAAAAAAAAATCCAGCACCCAGTGTTGCCAGTCGACATCGACGAAAATGGTCAAATGTCATTACAACGACCATGGCACGTTTGCCCGTGTGACATTTCGATTAAAAATATTGCTCCTTCTACTTTTCATATTCTTGAATAAAAAGTCCAAAAAAATGTATCAACAAAAGAAAAAAAAACTCAACCTGGCAACACTTTGGGTCAAGTTACATAACCGCCCGGAACAAAGACACCCGCTCAAATGTTGCCAACCCGAAGAAAAATTCACCCAAAAAACGTCGTTTTTCGTACATTTTTCAAAATGGCCGCCACCGCGTCCGCCATCTTGTGAAAAAAATAAATATTCCCGAAATATCAAAATTGAGGATACAGTCAAACGAACACTCAAAAAACATTTTAAAAAAGTTGAAGAACCACCCCGATGCGACCCCGCAAAGTCACCTCTGAAATCGAAAAAATTCAAACTCGAATATCTCGGCGGCCATCTTGTTTTTTCAATTTTTTCTAAAGTTTTCGTATATCGACCCCAAAACTTGTCGAAACGCCCCAAAAAAATCCCGCAAAAAGCCATAAACAAAAAAGTTGAAAATCACAGAGCGGCCGCCATCTTGAAAATGTGAAATGTCAGATTTTTCCCATACTCACTGGAGGGGATGGAGAAAACCCGCCATAGACAACATCATTCTATTTCGACTCTTTCTGGGAGAACAATTATGTCAGTCAGTCAGTGGTAAGTCTAGGATTATATATTATAACTAGGTTTTTGCGTGGGGCGCGCGCTGCTAAAGCAGCGCGCGTGCCTTTTTCTTCCGCAAAAGAACAAATAAAAAAATAGTTTTTTTTTTCAAAAATATCATTGGTCTGAGAAATTAGGATTTTTCGATTCACGGGTCTTTTGCGACATGTTCGGCTTCACACAATTTTTTTTGACGGGAGGGGGAGGGGAGAGGGACAGGAAGCGAGACAGGGACCAGGAGCGGGAGGAGAGGGAAAGGGAGAGGGGCAGAAAGCGGGGAGGCAGAAAGAGCGAGACAGAAAGCGGGAGAGGTACTGGGCGCGGAAGAGGGACTGGGAGCGGGAGACGAACGTGAAGTGGGAGAGAGAGGGAGCAGGAAAGGGAGATGGGAGAGAGGGAGAGGGGCAGAGTAAGAAGGAGAGAGATGGAGAGGGGCAGAGTAAGAAGGAGAGAGATGGAGAGGGAGGAGAGAGAGAGGGAGAGAGAGACAGGGAGTGGGAGAAGGAGACGGGAGAGGGCCAGAGTAAGAAGGAGAGAGATGGAGAGGGGCAGAGTAAAGAGATAGAGGGTGAGGGATAGGGGAGAGGGGATAGGGAGAGGGGAGAGGGAGAGGGGATAGGGAGAGGGAGAGGGGATAGGGAGAGGGAGAGGGGAAAGGGGAGATGGAGAGGGGAGAGGGGAGATGGAGCGGGGAGATGGAGCGGGGAGATGGAGCGGGGAGAGGGAGAGGAAATTTAATGATCTCTGATTTGTTAAACCTACATTCATTACGCGATAATTTATTTAGCATTAGGCGATACGAAGTTCACCGGGTCAGCTAGTAAATAATAATAGTTTCTACATGTCCGCCTCTCCGTCCGTCCGCAGTATAGCGCCGAGATCCTTAGCGCTAGAAAGCTGTAATTTGGCATGGATACACATACTTATTTATCAAAATTACAAAGTGTTAAAATAAAATCCTTATAAGTTTTTTCGGGTAGTGCCAACGAAATGGTCGATGTTGGACATGTGACCACGGCAGTAGAATATTTAAAATGATGAATTTCAAAGGAAAACTCTCATGGAAATGTTAGCTTAAATAATTAATTAGTGATGGTCGACAAACTTACAACTACAGCACCCTAAATTCTCTATCCAAGTCCTCCTTTAACATAGGAAGGATCTGATGATGGGTTCCAGAGATAAAGAGTGGAACACCTCAGTGGTGAGGCATTTATAATAATCCTTAATTTTGGGAATGTTACTATTTAACAACCAGTCCATAATTTAACAACTCCATCCATGTGTGATGTATTTCGGAGTTGAATCCTTTATAAGGGCCTATATTAAGACTTAAAAAAGTACTCAATTAAATCATAATGTGACTTGTAATTCAGCTTACTTAAAGAACTTTGATATATAGGTAAAATAGGTACATAGTTTAATTTCATACATTGTAAAAAGTAGTTTTATTATACTGTAATACTTATCAACTACTTGGAGATTATGCAAATCCTACGAACATACTATAGTGAAAATTTGGATGTCTTTATTCAGTCACCCTAATACGGCTAAACGGATTCGGATGAAATTTATCTCACAGATAGTTTATGACCTGCATCTAAAAGTAGGACGATTTTTATAACGGAATGGACCTGTTATCAGGATAGGGGGCATATTTTAGTATGGATGTTTAATGTATCTGCCGGTAGCTTATATTTTTTTATATTTTATATTATTACTTTTAGGGTCCTTTTCCGTTCTATTTTTGCTTTTGAAGTAAAAGGTCCGTCTGTCTGTATGTGTGTCTGTCAAAAACTTTTCACTAAGGAATACGTGGAGGTATTAATTTAAAAAATAATATCCAATTCTTAGGTCTGCTGTGCAATCCCTTAGAGTTGTAAAAAAATTAAGCTTTTAAAAGTCAACGCAATAATGATAAAACCCTTTGTTATGCTTTTTTTTAGTTCTTTCGACACTCGCAAGTTAATCAAAATTTATTCCCTAACTAAAGACTTAAGTTTACGTTCCGGTTGATCAAGAAATGTGGCGAGAAGCAATGTCGTAAGGGAAAAATTTGAAGACCGTTTTGTAGTAACATTACATTACAATTTACAATCGCACAGCCGAAGCTACTGGGCGCAAGAAGTTTTTGGCATGTATGTTCCTTGGGGAGTGTGGGGAGCACTAAGAGATATTTTTTGTTAACCCCCTAAGAGTTACTCTTTTACGCAAATAACATTGGACGAATTTCCATCAAATTTGGAAAGATTAAAACCTGAAATAGCTCATAGGGTACTTTTTATCGCAAAATTCCATGGGCTGAACCAAATTTGATAGACTCTCACTGAAAGGTTCGAGAACACTAAAAAAAGTTGAAAAATGTCATTTAGGCGGGTGAAGCTGCGGGCAAAAGCTAGTACAATATTTTAATCCTAGACGCGAAAAGAGGGTTGTTATAATTATGATTTGTATGGTTGTCTGTTTGTAGCATCGTATCTCCTAAATGAATAGACCAATTATGATGCAGTTTATTTTTATGCTGAGGGTTCTTAACTATGATTTATTAAAAACTGTTTAGGAGTAAAATAATAAAACTGACTTAAACCGATATTCTGCGTCATGCATAACGCGTTATTTTTTATTATATTTTAGCTGCCATTTTAGTATGAATGCAAATGCAAAAAATGTGCATATTTTTTCTTTATCTGGCAACACTTGAGATGCGAGACGATTTACAAACAAATCGTACGCTGTCGTGGTGCTGTATATTGCTGCTATAGAATAGTTTAAAAGAAGCTTTATGCTTCTATTAGTAGGTAAGTAGGTAGTATTTAATCAGTATTTATCACCTTTTAGTTATGATTTAAAAATAATTATACTCAAAATTAATTTTGCCTATACACATAATGACTATTCAAAGCAGTATAGGGCAGAGTAGAGAGCAGTAAATATAAATGACAAAATCAAACTAAACTATCGGATAGGAGAGTCAAGAAACAGACAATCACATCAGACCAGACCAGTAGGTAATAACAACACTATAATGCAAATGGTACCAAAAAATATATCTTAAATGATGTCTTAAATTATCTTTCGAGATTTTAAATGTGTACACGTTAATTTTGTTTTCAAGATTGAACAATAAAATATTTTTTTGTATGCCAACACGGATTTTTTTTTCACTCATATAATGTGCAGTCTATTTGCACCTATAAACAATTTTCCATTTTACAGTCATAAATGCAAACAGTCCGAAATGTTCAATATAGATTTTTACACAAAAAATACTTGTTTTGTATGGCAACACTGAAAGTTTCTCATTTTTTATGGCAACAATGAAACACATTTACACGGATGTGACCGATCTATCAGTAGCAACAAACGTCATATACATTTTAATGACATCAAAGGAGATAAAAGCCTGAAATATTACATACAAAAAATTCATTTGTATGAAAATTATTATTTTTTGTATGGCATCACTAAACATTGGTTACACCAACGTATCCGGCCCTTTAGTACCTGCAAACGCCTCATACATTATAAAGACATACAATAGAGACAACAGCCTAAAACATTTGAAAAAAGAATACATTTGTATGAAAATTATAATTTTTTGTATGGCAACACTGAAATTTTTTTCACTAAAATTTACAAAATATCAGTACCTACAAACGCCCAATACATTATAATAACGAAATATTCGATTCAAAAATAAATTTGTATGAAAATTATTATTTTTCGTATGGCAACACTAAAATTTTACAGTTCTCCCAAAGCGAGTATTTTAATTTAAAAATATCTCCCATACATTTCTTATACCCTTGATCTACAGTTTCAGCTCAACTACTCGAAAAGTGAAAAAAAATCTGGACTTCAGTGTTGCCAGTTGATTGAGATGAAAATGGTCAAATGTCATTACGACGCCCACAAAAAATCTTGTGGTGTAATTTTTTGATTAAAAATGTTTTTCCTTCTACTTTTTACATTTTTGAATAGAAAGTTCACAAAAATGTATGAATGAAAAAAAAATCAACGTAACCTGGCAACACTTTCAGTCAAGCTACACAACCGCCCCTTACAAAGTGACCCCCTCAAATGTTGCCAACCCACAAATTTTTTCCTTCAAAAAATGCAATTTTTCGTACATTTTACAAAATGGCCGCCACAGGGTCCGCCATCTTGTCGAAAAAAAAAATATACCCAAAATATCAAAATCGAGGACAGACCCAAGCCAATAAGGTAAAAATATCGCAAAAATGTTAAAATACCACCGCGATGCGACCCCGCAAAGACACCTCTAAAATTGAAATATTTCAAACTTAAATATCTCGGCGGCCATCTTGTTTTTTCAATTTTTTCCAACTTCATCATATTAAGCGTCCCAAGATTAGCCGAAAACGACACCAATGTCAGGTAGATGCTCAGTGTAAACAAAAAGTTGACAATCGCCGAGCGGCCGCCATCTTGAATTTTCGAATGGTCGTATTTTTCCTATAATAACCATAGGTAGTCAAGCAACTTCTCCATACATTATTATTACCTCCCACCCATACTTTCGGCTGGGCTATTCGAAATGTAAAAAAACGTGAAAAAAAAATCCAGCAGCCAATGTTGCCAGTTAATTTTGATGAAAATGGTCAAATGTCATTACGACGGCCACGAGAAATTTTTTGGTGCAATTTTTTGATTAAAAATGTTTCTCCTTCTACTTTTTATATTTTTGAATAGAAAGTTCACAAAAATGTATGAATGAAAAAAAAATCAATGTAACCTGGCAACACTTCAAGCTAAGCCCCAAAACCGCCTCATACAAAGTGACCCCCTCAAATGTTGCCAAACTGAAAATTTTTTCCTTCAAAAAATGCAATTTTTCGTACATTTTATAAAATGGCCGCCACGGGGTCCGCCATCTTGTCGAAAAAAAAAATATACCCAAAACTTCAAAATTGGGGATAGACCCGAGGTAATAAAGAAAAAAAATCGGAAAAAAGTTGAAAACCCATTACAATCCGACCCCGCAAAGTCACCTCCAAAATTGAAAAATTTTAAAGTAAAATATCTCGGCGGCCATCTTGTTTTTTTATTTTTTTCCAGTTTCATCGTAACAAATTTTCTAACATTAGCCGAAAACGACACCAATCTCGGGTAGGTGCATAGTGAAAAAAAAAGTTGGTCATTTCGACTCGGCCGCCATCTTGGATTTTTGAAAGGTCGGATTTTTCCCATAGACATGGAGGCAAACCAAAAATTCCCTCATACATCGTACCCACCCCCCATCACTCCTTCCAGGAGATCAATTCGACTTTTCGTAAAACGAAAAAAAAAATCCAGCACCCAGTGTTGCCAGTCGACATCGACGAAAATGGTCAAATGTCATTACGACGAACATGACACGTTTGTCCGTGTGACATTTTGATTAAAAATATTGCTCCTTCTACTTTTCATATTTTTTAATAAAAAGTCCAAAAAAATGTATGAAAAAATAAAAAAAAAACTCAACCTGGCAATACTTTGGGTCAAGTTACATAACCGCCTGGAACAAAGACACCCGCTCAAATGTTGCCAACCGGTAGAAAAATTCACCCAAAAAACGTCGTTTTTCGTACATTTTTCAAAATGGCCGCCACTGCGTCCGCCATCTTGTCGAAAAAATAAATATCCCCAAAATATTAAAATTGAGGATACAGTCAAACGAACACACAAAAAACATTGCAAAAAAGTTGAAAAACCACCCCGATGCGACCCCGCAAAGTGACCTCTAAAATCGAAAAAATTCAAACTCGAATATCTCGGCGGCCATCTTGTTTTTTCAATTTTTTCCAAAGTTTTCGTAATTCTCCTTCAAAATTTTACGAAACTACCCAAAAAACTCCCCCAAAAAGCCATAAACAAAAAAGTTGAAAATCACAGAGCGGCCGCCATCTTGAAAATGTGAAATGTCAGATTTTTCCCAATATCCTTGGAGGGGAAGGAGAAAACCCGCCATAGACAACAAAGTCCCATCTCGCCTCCTTCTGGGAGAACAATTATATAGTACTTACGGTGGTAAGTCTAGGATTATATAATATAATAACTAGGTTTTGCGTGGGGCGCGCGCTGCTAAAGCAGCGCGCGTGCCTTTTTCTTCTGCAAAAGAACAAATAAAAAATAGTTTTTTTTTTTCACAAATTTCATTGGTCTGAGAAATTTCGATTTTTCGATTCACGGGTCTTTTTGCGACATGTTCGGCTTCACACTATTTTTTTTGAAGGGAGGGGGAAGGGAGAGGGACAGGAAGCGAGACAGGGACCAGAGCGGGAGGAGAGGGAAAGGGAGAGGGGCAGAAAGCGGGCAGGGAGAAAGAGCGAGACAGAAAGCGGGAGAGGGACTGGGAGCGGGAGACGAACGTGAAGTGGGAGAGAGAGGAAAAAGAGATGGGAGAGAGGGAGGGGGGCAGAGTAAGAAGGAGAGAGATGGAGAGGGGCAGAGTAAAAAGTAGAGGGAGGAGAGCGAGAGGGAGAGAGAGAGAGACAGTGAGTGGGAGAAGGAGACGGGAGAGAGGGAGAGGGGCAGAGTAAGAAGGAGAGAGATGGAGAGGGGCAGAGTAAGGAGAGAGAGGGTGAGGGATAGGGGAGAGAGGAGAGGGAGAGGGAGAAGGGAAAGGGGAGAGGGAGATCGGAGATGGGAGATGGAGCGGGGAGAGGGAGAGGAAATTTAATGATCTCTGATTTGTTAAACCGAATGTAGGTAGGAATGTAGAATTACGCGATAATTTATTTAGCATTAAGCGATACGAAGTTCGCCGGGTCAGCTAGTAAATAATAATAGTTTCTACATGTCCGCCTCTCCGTCCGTCCGCAGTATAGCGCCGAGATGCTTAGCGCTAGAAAGCTGTAATTTGGCATGGATATACATACTTATTTATCGAAACTACAAAGTGGTAAAATAAAATCTTTATAAGTTTTTTCGGGTAGTGCCAGCGAAATGGTCGATGTTGGACATGTGAACACGGCAGTAGAATATTTAAAATGATGAATTTCAAAGGAAAACTCTCATGGAAATGTTAGCTTAAATAGTTAATTAGTGATGGTCGACAAACTTACAACTACAGTACCCTAAATTCTCTATCCAAGTCCTCCTTTAATATAGGAAGGATCTGATGATGGGTTCCAGAGATAAAGAGTGGAACACCTCAGTGGTGAGGCATTTATAATAATCCTTAATTTTGGGAATGTTACTATTTAACAACCAATCCATAATTTAACAACTCCATCCATGTGTGATGTATTTCGGAGTTGAATCCTTTCTAAGGGCCTATATTAAGACTTAAAAAAGTACTCAATTAAATCATAATGTGACTTGTAATTCAGCTTACTTAAAGAATGGCACCTTGTTATATATGTACAATAGGTACATAGTTTTATTTCATACATTGTAAAAAGTAGTTTTATTATACTGTAATACTTATCACCTACAGATTATGTAAATCCTACGAACATACTATTGTGAAAATTTGGATGTCTTTATTCAGTTACGCTAATACGGCTAAACGGATTCGGATGAAATTTATCTCTCAGATAGTTTATGACCTGCATCTAAAAGTAGGACGATTTTTATAACGGAATGGACCTGTTATCAGGATAAGGGGCATATTTTAGTATGGATGTTTAATGTATCTGCCAGTAGCTTATATTTTTTTTATATTTTATATTATTATTTTTAGGGTCCTTTTCCGTTCTATTTTTGCTTTTGAAGTAAAAGGTCCGTCTGTCTGTATGTGTGTCTGTCAAAAACTTTTCACTAAGGAATACGTGGAGGTATTAATTTAAAAAATAATATCCAATTCTTAGGTCTGCTGTGCAATCCCTTAGAGTTGTGAAAAAATTAAGCTTTTAAAAGTCAACGCAATGATAAAACTCTTTGTTATGCTTTTTTTTTTAGTTCTTTCGACACTCGCAAGTTAATCAAAACCTATCCCCTAACTAAAGACTTAAGTTTACGTTCTGGTTGATCAAGAAAAATGAAATGTGGTGAAAATCAATGTCGTAAGGGAAAAATTTGAGGACCGTTTTGCAGTAACATTACATTACAATTTACAATCGCACAGCCGAAGCTACTGGGCGCAAGAAGCTTTTGGCATGTATAATTTTATTATGTTCCTTCGGGAGTGTAGGGGAGCACTAAGCGATAATTTTTGTTAACCCCCTAAGAGTTACTCTTTCACGCAAATAATACTGGACGAATTTCGATCAAATTTGGAAGGAATGTAACTTGAAATAACTCATAGGGTACTTTTTATCGCAAAATTCCATGGGCTGAACCAATTTTGATAGGACTCTCACTGAAAGGTTCGTGAAAACTAAAAAATGTCATTTAGGCGGGTGAAGCTGCGGGCAAAAGCTAGTACAATATTTTAACCCTAGACGCGAAAAGAGGGTTGTTATAATTATGATTTGTATGGTTGTCTGTTTGTAGCATCGTATCTCCTAAATGAATAGACCAATTATGATGCAGTTTATTATTATTTCTCCATGGGGTTCACCTGGATAGCTACCACCCTTGAGCATGAGTCAGCTGCCAAACGACTCGTCGTGTTCCGGCTGGGGGCTTGAGAGCCAGTTCTTTCTTTCTTTTTCTTCTCTCTTTCTTGGCCGGCAACGCATCGGTGATGCCTTTGGTGTTGCTGATGTCCATGGGCGACGATAGCCATTTACCATCAGGTGGATCGTCAGCTCGTTTGCCGGCTATTTCCATTAAAAAAAAAATCTTTTAATGCTGAGGGTTCTTAACTATGATTTATTAAAAACTGTTTAGGAGTAAAATAATAAAATTGACTTAAACCGATATTCTTCGTCATGCATAACGCGTTATTTTATATTATATTTTAGCTGCCATTTTAGTATGTATGCAAATGCAAAAAATGTGCATATTTTTTCTTTATCTGGCAACACTTGAGATGCGAGACGATTTACAAACAAATCGTACGCTGTCGTGGTGCTGTGTATTGCTGCTATAGAATAGTATAAAAGAAGCTTTTTGCTTCTATTAGTAGGTAAGTAGGTAGGCCTTAACCAGTATTTATCACCTTTTAGTTATGATTTAAAAATAATTATACTCAAAATTAATTTTGCCTACACACATAATGACTATTCAAAGCAGTATAGGGCAGAGTAGAGAGCAGTTAATATAAATGACAAAATCAAACTAAACTATCGGATAGGAGAGTCAAGAAACAGACAATCACATCAGACCAGACCAGTAGATAATAACAACACTATAATGGTACAAAAAAAAATATCTTG
Organism: Thymelicus acteon; assembly: GCA_951805285.1. Classification (NCBI taxonomy): domain Eukaryota; kingdom Metazoa; phylum Arthropoda; class Insecta; order Lepidoptera; family Hesperiidae; genus Thymelicus; species Thymelicus acteon. The sequence continues at coordinate 17,263,493 of OX638223.1, forward strand.
AATGATGTCTTAAATTATTTTTCGAGATTTTAAATGTGTACACGTTGATTTTGTTTTCAAGATTGAACAATAAAAAAAATTTTTGTATGCCAACATGGATTTTTTTCACTCATATAATGTGCAGTCTATTTGTACCTATAAACGCCTCATACATTTTATAGACATTAAATGCAAACAACAGTCCCAAATGTTCGATGTCCTAAAGCAGCGCGCGTGCCTTTTTCTTCCGCAAAACAACAAATAAATAAATATTTTTTTCAAAAATATCGTTAATATGTAAGCTTATAATAATAAGTCAATGGCTTAAAATGAGAAATAAAAATTAAGTGTAGAGGACTTTACTTAGCGGGAGAGGGAGAGCGAGAGGGAGAGGGAGAAGGAGAGAGAGAAGGAGAGGGAGAGGGAGTGGGACAGGGAGAGGGAAAAGTTGAGGGAGAGACATATAATGTGCAGCCTATAAACGCCTCATATATTTTATAGACATAAAATGCAAACAACAGTCCGAAATAATCAATATAGATTTTTATGAAAAATACTTGTTTTTGTATGGCAATACTGAAAGTTTCTCATTTTTTTATGGCAACACTGAAACACGTTAACAAGGATGTGACCGATCTATCAGTAGCAACTAACGTCGTATACATTTTAGTGACATCAAAAGGAGTCGAAAGCCTGAAATATCACATACAAAAATTAATTTGTATGAAAATTATTATTTTTTGTATGGCATCACTATTTATTGGTTACACCAACGTGTCCGGTCCCTTAGTACCTACAAATGCCTCATACATTGTAAAGACATCAAATGGGGACAACAGCCTCAAACATTCGAATAAAGAATACATTTGTATGAAAATTATAATTTTTTGTATGGCAACACTGATTTTTTTTTTCACCAAAATTTACAAAATCTCAATACCTACAAACGCCCCATACATTATAATAACGAAATATTCGATTCAAGAATAAATTTGTATGAAAATTATTATTTTTTGTATGGCAACACTGAAGTTTTAAAGTCTTTCCAAAACGAATATTTTAATTTAAAAATATCTCCCATACATTTTTTATACCTTTGATCTATAGTTTCGGCTCAATTACTCGAAAAGTGAAAAAAATTCTGGACTCCAGTGTTGCCAGTTGATTGAGATGAAAATAGTCAAATGTCATTACGATGACCACAAAAAATCTTGTGGTGTAATTTTTTGATTAAAAATGTTTCTCCTTCTACTTTTTACATTTTTGAATGGAAAGTTCACAAAAATGTATGAATGAAAAAAAAATCAACGTAACCTGGCAATACTTCAGACCAAGCCCAACAACCGCCCCATACAAAGTGACCCCCTCAAATGTTGCCAACCTACAAATTTTTTCCTCCAAAAAATGCAATTTTTCGTACATTTTAGAAAATGGCCACCACAGGATCCGCCATCTTGTCGAAAAAAAAAATATATCCAACATGTCAAAATTGAGGACAGACCAGAGCCAACAGAGGAAAAATATCGCAAAAATGTTAAAACACCACCGCGATGCGACCCCGCAAAGACACCTCGAAAATTGAAAAATTTCAAACTAAAATATCTCGGCGGCCATCTTGTTTTTTCAATTTTTTTCAACTTTTTCGTATTAGTCGTCCCAAGATTAGCCGAAAACAACACCAATGTCGGGTAGGTGCTAAAAGTAAACAAAAAGTTGACAATCGCTGAGCGGCGGCCATCTTGAATTTTCAAACGGTCGTATTTTTCCTGTAATGACCATAGATAATCAAGAAACTTTTTAGTACATTATTATTACCCCCCACCGATACTTTCGGCTGGGCTATTCGAAATGTGAAAAAACGTGAAAAAAAAATCCAGCAGCCAGTGTTGCCAGTTATTTTTGATGAAAATGGTCAAATGTCATTACGACGGCCACGAGAAATTTATTGGTGCAATTTTTTGATTAAAAATGTTTCTCCTTCTACTTTTTATATTTTTGAATAGAAAGTTCACAAAAATGTATGAATGAAAAAAAAATTAACGTAACCTGGCAACACTTCAAACCAACTCCCACAACCGCCCCATACAAAGTGACCCCCTCAAATGTTGCCAACCTCAAGATTTTTTTCTTCAAAAAATGCAATTTTTCGTACATTTTATAAAATGGCCACCACGGGGTCCGCCATCTTGTCGAAAAAAAAAATATACCCCAAACGTCAAAATCGAGGATTCATCTGAGCCAATAACGAAAAAAAATCGAAAAAAAGTTGAAAACCCATTGCAATCCGACCCCGCAAAATCACCTCCAAAATTGAAAAATTTTAAACTAAAATATCTCGGCGGCCATCTTGTTTTTTTATTTTTTTCCAATTTCATCATAACACGTTTCCCAACATTAGCCGAAAACGACACCAACCTCGGGTAGGTGCATAGTGAAAAAAAAAGTTGGTCATTTCGACTCGGCCGCCATCTTGGATTTTTGACAGGTCGGATTTTTCCCATAGACACGGAGGCAAACCAAAAATTCCCCCATACATTGTACTCACCCCCCACCACTCCTTCTGGGAGATCAATTCGACTTTTCGTAAAACGAAAAAAAAAATCCAGCACCCAGTGTTGCCAGTTCATATCGACGAAAATGGTCAAATGTCATTACGACGACCACGACACGTTTGCCCGTGTGACTTTTTGATTAAAAATATTGCTCCTTCTACTTTTCATATTTTTGAATAAAAAGTCCAAAAAAATGTACCAACAAAAGAAAAAAAAACTCAACCTGGCAACACTTTGGGTCAAGTTACACAACCGCTCGGAACAAAGACACCCTCTCAAATGTTGCCAACTCGAAGAAAAATTCACCCAAAAAATGACATTTTTTGTACATTTTTCAAAATAGCCGCCACCGCGCCCGCCATCTTGTCAAAAAAATAAATATCCCCAAAATATCAAAGTCGAGGATACATTCGAGACAACACTAAAAAAATATTTAAAAAAAGTTGAAGAACCACCCCGATGCGATCCCGCAAAGTGACCTCTAAAATCGAAAAATTTCAAACTCGAATATCTCGGCGGCCATCTTGTTTTTTAAATTTTTTCGAAAATTTTCGTAACTCTCCTCCAAAACTTTACAAAACGCTCCAAAAAAATCCCGCAAAAAGCCATAAACAAAAAAGTTGAAAATCACAGAGCGGCCGCCATCTTGAAAATGTGAAATGTCAGATTTTTCCCGAGGTGTCGGGAGGGGATGGAGAAAACCCGCCATAGACAACAAAGTCCCATCTCACCTCCTTCTGGGAGAACAATTATATAGTTAAGTCAGTGGTAAGTCTAGGATTATATAATATAATAACTAGGTTTTGCGTGGGGCGCGCGCTGCTAAAGCAGCGCGCGTGCCTTTTTCTTCCGCAAAAGAACAAATAAAAAAAATAGCTTTTTTTTTCAAAAATGTCATTGGTCTGAGAAATTTCGATTTTTTGATTCACGGGTCTTTTTGCGACATGTTCGGCTTCACACTATTTTTTTTGACGGGAGGGAGAGGGGAGAGGGACAGGAAGCGAGACAGGGACCAGCAGCGGGAGGAGAGGGAAAGGGAGAGGGGCAGAAAGCGGGGAGGGAGAAAGAGCGAGACAGAAAGCGGGAGAGGGACTGGGCGCGGGAGAGGGTCTGGGAGCGGGAGACGAACGTGAAGTGGGAGAGAGAGGGAGCAGGAAAGGGAGATGGGACAGAGGGAGAGGGCAGAGTAAGAAGGAGAGAGATGGAGAGGGGCAGAGTAAGAAGGAGAGAGAGGGAGAGGGAGGAGAGCGAGAGAGAGAGAGAGAAAGAGACAGGGAGTGGGAGAAGGAGACGGGAGAGAAGGAGAGGGGCAGAGTAAGAAGGAGAGAGATGGAGAGGGAGAGGGGAAAGGGGAGAGGGGTAGGGGAGAGGGGGAGGGGAAGGGGTAGGGGAGAGGGGGAGGGGAAGGGGTAGGGGAGAGGGGAGGTGGAGCGGGGAGAGGGAGAGGAAATTTAATGATCTCTGATTTGTTAAACCTACATTCATTACGCGTTAATTTATTTAGCATTAGGCGATACGAAGTTCGCCGGGTCAGCTAGTAAATAATAATAGTTTCTACATGTCCGCCTCTCCGTCCGTCCGCAGTATAGCGCCGAGATCTTTAGCGCTAGAAAGCTGTAATTTGGCATGGATACACATACTTATTTATCAAAACTACAAAGTGGTAAAATAAAATCTTTATAAGTTTTTTCGGGTAGTGCAAGCGAAATGGTCGATGTTGGACATGTGATGTGACCACGGCAGTAGAATATTTAAAATGATGAATTTCAAAGGAAAACTCTCATGGAAATGTTAGCTTAAATAGTTAATTAGTGATGGTCGACAAACTTACGACTACAGTACCCTAAATTCTCTACCCAAGGCCTCCTTTAATATAGGAAGGATCTGATGATGGGTTCCAGAGATAAAGAGTGGAACACCTTAGTGGTGAGGCATTTATAATAATCCTTAATTTTGGGAATGTCACTATTTAACAACCAGTCCATATTTTAACAACTCCATCCATGTGTGATGTATTTCGGAGTTGAATCCTTTCTAAGGGCCTATATTAAGACTTAAAAAAGTACTCAATTAAATCATAATGTGACTTGTAATTCAGCTTACTTAAAGAATGGCACTTTGATATATAGGTACAATAAGTACATAGTTTTATTTCTTATATTGTAAAAAGTAGTTTTATTATACTGTAATACTTATAACCTACTTGGAGATTATGTAAATCCTACGAACATATTATAGTGAAAATTTGGATGTCTTTATTCAGTCACGCTAATACGGCTTAACGGATTCGGATGAAATTTATCTCACAGATAGTTTATGACCTGCATCTAAAAGTTGGACGATTTTTATAACGGAATGGACCTGTTATCAGGATAAGGGGCATATTTTAGTATGGATGTTCAATGTATCTGCCAGTAGCTTATATTTTTTTATATTTTAAATTATTATTTTTAGGGTCCTTTTGCGTTCTATTATGCTTTGAGGTAAAAGGTCCGTCTGTCTGTATGTGTGTTTGTCAAAAACTTTTCACTTAGGAATACGTGGAGGTATTAATTTAAAAAATAATATCCAATTCTTAGGTCTGCTGTGCAATCCCATAGAGTTGTGAAAAAATTAAGCTTTTAAAAGTCAACGCAATGATAAAACTCTTTGTTATGCTTTTTTTTTAGTTCTTTCGACACTCGCAAGTTAATCAAAACCTATCCTCTAACTAAAGACTTAAGTTTACGTTCCGGTTGATCAAGAAAAATGAAATGTGGTGAGAAGCAATGTCGTAAGGGAAAAATTTGAAGACCGTTTTGTAGTAACATTACATTACAATTTACAATCGCACAGCCGAAGCTACTGGGCGCAAGAAACTTTTGGCATGTATAATTATGTTCCTTGGGGAGTATAGGGGAGCACTAAGAGATAATTTTTGTTAACCCCCTAAGAGTTACTCTTTCACGCAAATAACACTGGACGATTTTCGATCAAATTTGGAAAGAATATAACCTGAAATAGCTCATAGGGTACTTTTTATCGCAAAATTCCATGGGCAACCCTAGACGCGAAAAGAGGGTTGTTATAATTATGATTTGTATGGTTGTCTGTTTGTAGCATCGTATCTCCTAAATGAATAGACCAATTATGATGCAGTTTATTATTATTTCTCCATGGGGTTCGCCTGGATAGCTACCACCCTTGAGCATGAGTCAGCCGCCAAACGACTTGAGAGCCAGTTCTTTCTTTCTTTTTCTTCTCTCTTTCTTGGCCGGCAACGCATCGGTGATGCCTTTGGTGTTGCTGATGTCCATGGGCGACGATAGCCACATACCATCAGGTGGATCGTCAGCTCGTTTGCCGGCTATTTCCATAAAAAAAAGTTTCTTTTAATGCTGAGTAAAATAATAAAACTGACTTAAACCGATATTCTGCGTCATGCATATAACGCGTTATTTTTTATTATATTTTAGCTGCCATTTTAGTATGTATGCAAATGCAAAAAATGTGCATATTTTTTTTTTATCTGCCAACACTTGAGATGCGAGACGATTTACAAACAAATCGTACGCTGTCGTGGTGCTGTATATTGCTGCTATAGAATGGTATAAAAGAAGCTTTTTGCTTCTATTAGTAGGTAAGTAGGTAGGGCTTAACCAGTATTTGTCACCTTTTAGTTATGATTTTAAAATAATTAAGTATACTCAAAATTAATTTTTTTTGCACACATAATGACTATTCAAAGCAGTATAGGGCAGAGTAGAGAGCAGTTAATATAAATGACAAAATCACACTAAACTATCGGATAGGAGAGTCAAGAAACAGACAATCACATCAGACCAGACCAGTAGATAATAACAACACTATAATGGTACAAAAAAATATCTTGAATGATGTCTTAAATTATCTTTCGAGATTTTAAATGTTTACACGTTAATATTGTTGTCTAGATTGAACAATAAAATATTTTTTTGTATGCCAACACGGATTTTTTTTTCACTCATATAATGTGCAGTCTATTTGCACCTATAAACAATTTTCCATTTTACAGTCATAAATGCAAACAGTCCGAAATGTTCAATATAGATTTTTATAAAAAATACTTGTTTTTGTATGGCAACACTGAGAGTTTATCATTTTTTATGGCAACAATGAAACACATTTACACGGATGTGACCGATCTATCGGCAGCAACAAACGTCGTATACATTTTAATGACATCAAAAGGAGACAAAAGCCTGAAACACTACCTACAAAAATTTATTTGTATGAAAATTATTATTTTTTGTATGGCATCACTAAACATTGGTTACACCAACGTATCCGGCCCTTTAGTACCTACAAACGCCTCATACATTATAAAGACATACAATGGAGACAACAGCCTCAAACATTCGAAAAAAGAATACATTTGTATGAAAATTATAATTTTTTGTATGGCAACACTGAATTTTTTTTCACCAAAATTTTCAAAATATAAGTACCTACAAACGCCCCATACATTATAATAACGAAATATTCGATTCAAAAATAAATTTGTATGAAAATTATTATTTTTTGTATGGCAACACTGAATTTTTAAAGTCTTTCCAAAACGAATATTTTAATTTAAAAATATCTCCTATACATTTTTTATACCTTTGATCTATAGTTTCGGCTCAATTACTCGAAAAGTGAAAAAAATTCTGGACTCCAGTGTTGCCAGTTGATTGAGATGAAAATGGTCAAATGTCATTACGACGCCCACAAAAAATCTTGTGGTGTAATTTTTTGATTAAAAATGTTTCTCCTTCTACTTTTTACATTTTTGAATAGAAAGTTCACAAAAATGTATGAATGAAAAAAAGTCAACATAACCTGGCAACACTTTCAGTCAAGTTACACAACCGCCCCTTTCAAAGTGACCCCTTCAAATGTTGCCAACCTACAAATTTTTTCCTCCAAATAATGCAATTTTTCGAACATTTTAGAAAATGGCCGCCACGGGATCCGCCATCTTGTCGAAAAAAAAAATATATCCAACATGTCAAAATTGAGGATAGACCAGAGCCAACAGAGGAAAAATATCGCAAAAATGTTAAAACACCACCGCGATGCGACCCCGCAAAGACACCTCGAAAATTGAAAAAATTCAAACTGAAATATCTCGGCGGCCATCTTGTTTTTTCAATTTTTTCCAACTTCGTCATATTAGTAGTCCCAAGATTAGCCGAAAACGACACCAATGTCGGGTGGGTGGCAAGAATAAAAAGAAAGTTGACAATCGCCGAGCAGCCGCCATCTTGAATTTTCGAATGGTCGTATTTTTCCTATAATAACCATAGATAGTAAAGCAACTTCCCCATACATCATTATTACCCCCCACCAATACTTTTGGCTGGGCTATTCGAAATGTGAAAAAACGTGAAAAAAAAATTCAGCGGCCAGTGTTGCCAGATAATTTTGATGAAAATGGTCAAATGTCATTACGACGGCCACGAGAAATTTTTTGGTGCAATTTTTTGATTAAAAATGTTTCTCCTTCTACTTTTTATATTTTTGAATAGAAAGTTCACAAAAATGTATGAATGAAAAAAAAATTAACGTAACCTGGCAATACTTCAGACCAAGCCTCACAACTGCCCAATACAAAGTGACCCCCTCAAATGTTGCCAACCTCAAGATTTTTCACCTCAAAAAATGCAATTTTTTATACATTTTGCAAAATGGCCGCCATGGGATCCGCCATCTTTAAGAAAAAAAAAATATACCTCAATCGTCAAAATTGAGGATAGACCCGAGGCAACAACGAAAAAAAATCGAAAAAAAGTTGAAAACCCATTGCAATCCGACCCCGCAAAGTCACCTCCAAAATTGAAAAATTTTAAAGTAAAATATCTCGGCGGCCATTTTGTTTTTTTATTTTTTTCCATTTTCATCGTAACATATTTCCCAACATTAGCCGAAAACGACACCAATCTCGGGTAGGTGCATAGTGAAAAAAAAAGTTGGTCATTTCGACTCGGCCGCCATCTTGGATTTTTGAAAGGTCGGATTTTTCCCATAGACACAAAAGCAAACCAAAAATTCCCTCATACATTGTACCCACCCCCCACCACTCCTTCTGGGAGATCAATTCGACTTTTCGTAAAACGAAAAAAAAAATCCAGCAGCCAGTGTTGCCAGTCGACATCGACGAAAATGGTCAAATGTCATTACGACGACCACGACACGCTTGTCCGTGTGAGATTTTGATTAAAAATATTGCTCCTTCTACTTTTCACATTTTTGAATAAAAAGTCCAAAAAAATGTACCAACAAAAGAAAAAAAAACTCAACCTGGCAACACTTTGGGTCAAGTTACATAACCGCCTGGAACAAAGACACCCGCTCAAATGTTGCCAACCCGAAGAAAAATTCACCCAAAAAACGTCGTTTTTCGTACATTTTTCAAAATGGCCGCCACTGCGTCCGCCATCTTGTCGAAAAAATAAATATCCCCAAAATATCAAAGTCGAGGATATACTCGAGACAACACTAAAAAAATATTTAAAAAAAGTTGAAAAACCACCCCGATGCGACCCCGCAAAGTGACCTCTAAAATCGAAAAATTTCAAACTCGAATATCTCGGCGGCCATCTTGTTTTTTCAATTTTTTCTAAAGTATTCGTATATCGCCCCCAAAACTTGTCGAAACGCCCCAAAAAAATCCCGCAAAAAGCCATAAACAAAAAAGTTGAAAATCACAGAGCGGCCGCCATCTTGAAAATGTGAAATGTCAGATTTTTCCCGAGGTGTCGGGGGGGAACGGAGAAAACCCGCCATAGACAACATCATTCGATTTCACCTCTTTCTGGGAGAACAATTATATAGTTAAGTCAGTGGTAAGTCTAGGATTATATAATATAACTAGGTTTTTGCGTGGGGCGCGCGCTGCTAAAGCAGCGCGCGTGCCTTTTTCTTCCGCAAAAGGAAAAATAAATAAATAGTTTTTTAAAAAAGATCATTGACATGCGAAATTTATTTTTCGATTCAGGGGTCTGTTTGCGACATGTTTGGCTTCACGCTATTTTTTTGAAGAGAGAGGGAGAGGGACAGGAAGCGAGAGAGGGACCGGGAACCGGAGAAAGAGAGGGGAAGGGAGCGGGGAGGGAGAAAGAGCGGGACAGAAAATGGGGAGAGGGACAGGGTGTGGGAGAGGGACTGGGAGCGGGAGAGGGAGAGGGACAGGGAGCGGGAAAAGGAGAGGGAGAGGGAGAGGGAGAGAGACAGGGAGAGCGAGAGGGAGATAAAACGAAGGGGTTGTAAATATTTAAGAAACTACGTCATTTTTGAACTCAGTAATGTGAAAATTTATATAAGCTTATTATTAGAAATAAAAATTTATTGTCACAGGTTTTTTTGGAAATTCATCCCCAAATGGTTAAAACCAGGGGATGTAAGTTTGTACGGAACTTCGTCAATACCGAACTCAGAGATATGAAAATTTATAATTATGTAAGCGTATACTTAGAAACAAAAAGTAACTGTAGAGTTGTTTTTTGAAAATTAATCCCCTATACTAAAAGGTTATAAATTAGTACGCAACTTGGACATTTTCGAACTCAGAAAGGTATCAATCAAATCAAAAATTAACTGTAACAGGTTTTTTTGTAATTTCAGCCCTTAAGAGGTAAATAAAGGGGTTGCAAGTTTTTTAGAACTTCTCATTTTCAAACTCAGAAATATGAAAATTAATATGTAAGCATATAGTGAGTTTATTGCAGAGGGCTTTACGGATGGGAGGGGGAGAGGAGGAGAAGGAGAGGGAGTGAGACAGTTAGAGGGACAGGGAGTGGGAGAAGGAGAGGGAGTGGGACAGGGAGAGGGAGAGGGAGTGGGGGAGGGAGTGGCACAGGGAGAGGGAGAGAGAGAGGGTGTGGGACAGGGAGAGAGAGGGAGTGGGACAGGGAGAAGGAGAGAAAGAGAGGGAGAGGGAGAGGGAGGGGGAATTTAATGAACCAACAAAAACTATAAAAGTTTAGTTGAAAGTAACACTATTCGTCAGGTCAGCTAGTAAATAATAATAGTTTCTTCATGTCCGTCTCTCCGTCCGTCCGCAGCAAAGCGCAAAGATCCTTACCGCTAGAAAGCTGTAATTTGGCGATTGGCATGAATATACACTCATACTTATTTATCAAAAGTGGTAAACTAAAATCTTTATAATTTTTTTCGGGTAGTGCCAGCGAAATGGTAGATGTTGGACATGTGAATATCCACGGCAGTAGAATATTTAATATGATGAATTTGAAAGGAAAACTCTCATGGCAATGTTAGCTTAATAGTTAATGAGTGATAGTCGATAAACTTAGTACCCTAAATTCTCTACCCGAGTCCTCCTTTATATAGGAAGGATGTGATGATGGGTTCCAGAGAAAAAGAGTGGAACACCTCAGTGGTGAGGCATCAATAATAATCCGTTTTTGGGAATGTTACTATTGAACAACCATTCCATAGTTTAACAACTCCATCCATGTGTGATATATTTTGGAGTTGGATCCTTTCTAAGGATCTTTATTAAGACTTAAAAAAGATCAACACGTAAAATGTAAACAGTCTCACAATAAGTGTATCCTATTCTGTTTTTAAAAGTACTTGTGACTTGTAATTCAACTTATTTAAAGAACGGCACTTTAATATTTAAAAGGTAAATAGTTAAATTTTATACGTTTTAAAAAGTAGTTTATCGTAAAATAATTATCACGTACTTGGAGATCATGTAAATCCTACCAATATATTATAGCGAAAATTTGAATGTCTTTCAATCACGCTAATACGGCTAAACAGATTAGGATGAAATTTGTCTCACAGATAGTTTATGACCTGCATCTAAAGGTAGGACACTTTTTATAACGGGGATGGATCTGTTCTATCAAGATATGGGGTATATTTTAGTATGGATGTTTAATGTATCTGCCAGTAACTTAGTATCCAATTCTTAGGTCTGCTGTGCAACCCCTTAGAGTACTGAAAAAATCAAGCTTTTAAAAGTCAACGTAATCATAAAACTCTCTGTTATGACCTATTATTTTTAGTTATTTAGACATTCGCAAGGTAATCAAAACCCATCCCATGAAGACCTAAGTTTATGTTCCCGTTGATCAAGAGAAATGAATTGTGGTGAGAAGGAATTTCTTAAGAGAAAAACTTGAAGACCGTTTTGATTACAATTTACAATCAATCGCGCCGAAGCCACTGGGCGCAAGAAGTTGAAATTTGGCATGTATGTTCTTTGGGGAGTGTAGGGGAGCACTAAGAGATAATTTATGTAAAATCCCCCCCCTCCCCAGGGGGTAAAAAAGGGGGGCATGATTGTTACTCTTCCATGGAAATAACACTGAACGTATTTCGATAAAATTTGGTAAACGGGTAGAATATAATCTGAAATAGCTCATAGCGTACTTTTTATCACGAAATTCTATGGACTGAACCAATTTTGATAGTACTTTCAATGAAAGGTTCGATAAAACCAAAAAAAAATTGAAAAAATGTCATTCAGGCGCGAGCGAATTTTCGGGCAAAAGCTAGTACAATATATTTTGACCCCCCACGCAAAAAGAGGGGTGTTATAATTTTGATGTGTATCTCGTAAATGAATGAACCGATTATGATGCAGTTTATTTTAATGCTAAGGTGATTGAGAGGGTTATTAACTACAATCTATGAAGATCTGTTTAGGCGTAAAATAATAAAACGGACTTAAATTGATATTTATTTATTTCGCAACACTTGAGGTTTTCTTCATCAGACAAGGATGCGAGATGATTTACAAACAAATCTTACACTGTCGTAGTGTTGAATACTGCTGCTATAGAATAAATCAATGGCTTAAAATGAGAAATAAATATTAAGTGTAGAGGACTTTACGGTCGGGAGGGAGAAAGGAGAGGGACAGGAAGCGAGAGGAACCGGGAGCAGGAGAGGGAGAGGGAGAGCGAGAGGGAGAGGGAGAGGGAGAGGGAGAGGGAGAGGGAGAGGGAGAGGGAGAGCGAGAGCAAGAGGGAGAGTGAGAGGGAGAAGGAGAGGGAGTGGGACAGGGAGAGGGAAAGGGAGAAGGTGAGGGAGAGACATATGATGTGCAATCTATTTGCACCTATAAACGCCTGATACATTTTATAGACATCAAATAGTCCGAAATGTTCAATATAGATTTTTATGAAAAATACTTGTTTTTGTATGGCAACACTGAAATTTTATCATTTTTTAAAGCAACACTGAAACACGTTTACACTTATGTGAGCGATCTGTCAGTAGCAACAAACGTCGTATACATTTTAATGACATCAAAAGGAGACAAAAGCCTGAAATATTACATTCAAAAATTAATTTGTATGAAAATTATTATTTTTTGTATGGCATCACTATTTATTGGTTACACCAACGTGTCCGGTCCCTTAGTACCTACAAATGCCTCATACATTGTAATGACATCAAATGGGAACAACAGCCTCAAACATTCGAATAAAGAATATATTTGTATGAAAATTATATTTTTTTGTATGGCAACACAGAATTTTTTTTCACCAAAATTTACAAAATGTTAGTACCTACAAACGCCCCAAACATTATAATAACGAAATATTCGATCCAAAAATAAATTTGTACGAAAATTATTATTTTTTGTATGGCAACACTGAAATTTTATAGTTTTTCTAAAACGAATATATTAATTTAAAAATATCTCCCATACATTTTCTATACCCTTGATCTATAGTTTCGGCTCAACTACTCGAAAAGTGAAAAAAATTCTGGACTCCAGTGTTGCCAGTTGATTGAGATGAAAATGGTCAAATGTCATTACAACGCCCACAAAAAATCTTGTGGTGTAATGTTTTGATTAAAAATGTTTCTCCTTCTACTTTTTACATTTTTGAATAGAAAGTTCACAAAAATGTACGAATGACAAAAAAATCAACGTAACCTGGCAACACTTTCAGTCAAGCTACACAACCGCCCCATACAAAATGACCCCCTCAAATGTTGCCAACCCACAAATTTTTTCCTTCAAAAAATGCAATTTTTCGTACATTTTACAAAATGGTCACCACGAAATCCGCCATCTTGTCGAAAAAAAAAATATACCTAAAATGTCAAAATTGAGGACAGACCCAAGCCAATAAGGTAAAAATATCGCTAAAATGTTAAAATACCACCGCGATGCGACCCCGTAAAGACACCTCTAAAATTGAAAAATTTCAAACTAAAATATCTCGGCGGCCATCTTGTTTTTTCAATTTTTTCCAACTTCATCATATTAAGCGTCCCAAGATTAACCGAAAACGATACCAATGTCGGGTAGGAGCTCAAAGTAAACAAAAAGTTGACAATCGCCGAGCGGCCACCATCTTGAATTTTCGAATGGTCGTATTTTTCCTATAATGACCATAGATAGTCAAGCAACTTCCCTATACATCATTATTACCCCCCACCAATACTTTCGGCTGGGCTATTCGAAATGTGAAAAAACGTGAAAAAAAAATCCAGGAGCCAGTGTTGCCAGTTAATTTTGATGAAAATGGTCAAATGTCATTACGACGACCGCGAGAAATGTTTTGATGAAATTTTTTGATTAAAAATGTTTCTCCTTCTACTTTTTATATTTTTGAATAGAAAGTTCACAAAAATGTATGAATGAAAAAAAATTTAACGTAACCTGGCAATACTTCAAACCAACTCCAACAACCGCTCCATACAAAGTGAGCCCCTCAAATGATGCCAACCTCAAGATTTTTTTCTTCAAAAAATGCAATTTTTCGTACATTTTATAAAATGGCCACCACGGGGTCCGCCATCTTGTCGAAAAAAAAAATATACCCCAAACGTCAAAATTGGGGATAGACCCGAGGCAACAGAGAAAAAAAATCGAAAAAAAGTTGAAAACCCATTGCAATCCGACCCCGCAAAGTCACCTCCAAAATTGAAAATTTTTAAAGTAAAATATCTCGGCGGCCATCTTGTTTTTTTATTTTTTTCCAGTTTCATCGTAACACATTTTCTAACATTAGCCGAAAACGACACCAACCTCGGTTAGGTGCATAGTGAAAAAAAAAGTTGGTCATTTCGACTCGGCCTCCATCTTGGATTTTTGAAAGGTCGGATTTTTCCCATAGACACGGAGGCGAACCAAAAATTCCTTCATACATCGTATCCACCCCCCACCACTCCTTCCGGGAGATCAATTCGACTTTTCGTAAAACGAAAAAAAAAATCCAGCACCCAGTGTTGCCAGTCGACATCGACGAAAATGGTCAAATGTCATTACGACGACCACGACACGCTTGCCCGTGTGACATTTTGATTAAAAATATTGCTCCTTCTACTTTTCACATTTTTGAATAAAAAGTCCAAAAAAATGTACCAACAAAAGAAAAAAAAACTCAACCTGGCAACACTTTGAGTCAAGTTACATAACCGCCTGGAACAAAGACACCCGCTCAAATGTTGGCAACTCGAAGAAAAATTCACCCAAAAAACGTCGTTTTTCGTACATTTTTCAAAATGGCCGCCACCGCGTCCGCCATCTTTTCGAAAAAATAAATATCCACAAAATATCAAAATTGAGGATACAGTCAAACGAACACACAAAAAACATTGCAAAAAAGTTGAAAAACCACCCCGATGCGACCCCGCAAAGTCACCTCTGAAATCGAAAAAATTCAAACTCGAATATCTCGGCGGCCATCTTGTTTTTTCAATTTTTTCCAAAGTTTTCGTAACTCTACCCCAAAACTTTACGAAACGCCCCAAAAAAATTCCGCAAAAAGCCATAAACAAAAAAGTTGAAAATCACAGAGCGGCCGCCATCTTGAAAATGTGAAATGTCAGATTTTTCCCGAGGTGTCGGGGGGAGAAGGAGAAAATCCGCCATAGACAACAGAGTCCCATCTCACCTCCTTCTGGGAGAACAATTATATAGTTAAGTCAGTGGTAAGTCTAGGATTATATAATATAATTAGGGTATATTATTTTAGTTGACGCGTACAGTTCAGATACGGCTCGCACTACTCGAGGTACGATTCACTCTTGAACTGAACTGAGACCTGGTCGATCGGTTTTTGAGATGCAGGTCAACAGGTCAAGTTCGTGATACCTGAATCTTTGAACCAGTTCAGATCTGAGTTACCCACCTCTAGCTTATTCCACAAAGAACTGTTGACGAAAAAACATGTCGAGTAGTGAAAGTGAGGACCAGTGGCGGCCTTAGGGGGTGGCGAACAGGGCAACCGCCCGGGGCCTCGCGCATGCAGGGGCCTCGCGCCATCACCCGAGTTAAAAAAACTTTTAAATTAAATATGTTTGTTTACAGTATTTTAGGGTTCCGTACGAAAAACGGAACCCTTATAGGATCACTCGTGCGTCTGGGCCGCCGTTCACAGTCAATTTACTCCGAAACTACTGGACCAAATGAGTTGAAATTTGGTACTTATGTACTTTTTTGTGACCCAAAGACGAAGGTGTAAATTTAAATAACTAAATTTTGAAAAAAAAAAAATATATTACGGAATCAAATTTAAACAAAAACTGTTTTGCAAACCGTATGTTATATGTCAAATGAAAGGGCTTGTTGTAAGAATCTCAAGTATATTTTTGTTATAGTTCTACAACGGATAGTTTTAAAATTATTCAAGAAAGAACTAAAATTAAAGCCAAAAACTGACTATTCCCCCCTTATCTCCGAAACGACTAACGCTAGAATTTTGAAAAAAAATACAGAGAATAGTTCTTTACTTAAATATTACGGGAAAACCTATAAAAATTCTATAGTCTTAAAAACCGACAAAAATAAATAAAATAGAAAAATAATGGTAAATACATAATCAACGTACAGAACCCTCTCCAAGCGAGTTTAACTCGCATTTGTCAAGTTTATTTTGCACTTCCAGCAGCGAATTTTCTTTTTCTTGTGTTTCTGAATGAATGTTGTCGCCAGTTAAGATATTTTTTCGCAAATACATCATTTTCCCGCTTGGCTGAGTATTAAAGTATATAACCTACCTTTAAGAGTTTTACCCATTGAAGTATAATGTCATAGAACAGACATCTTGAACAAAATGTGAGTCCCGCCGGGAGGTTCTATTTTCAAAATTGAGCCCCCTTTCTCCTTTCAAAATCGAACGAATCCATTGAAAATTGAAGCCGCCCGGCGCCAATTCATTAGCACATACATTGTGTTCGCGGTGTCGGTTCTATATGCTACTAATAATACTTCAATGGTTTTACTTTGGGTTTTACCTACATTTATTTTATTATTCGCCCGATCAATAACATCTCAAAAGAAAACAGCTTCAATACGACATATGTACGTGGGCCTGTGTTTAAGTATGTGAAAAATGAAGTTCAGGAAACCTCTAAAAATCCAACACAAGTTAAAAGTGACACATAGCAATCTAATAATTACTAAATCCACGAGCGTGCAAGGTTTAAAAAGCATTTGCACAGGCAGTAGCAATATGGTCGAATATCGCGGCATAAGGTACTCGTGGCGTTCGCCCATGCTTGGTCGGCACTGCCCGCTTTCTATCAGGGCAGTCATTGTGGTTGGCCACAATAAAAATAAATAATAGTTAAAAAAAAACTAAAAAAACACGCTTTTATAGAAAATCCAACTAAAAAAATTGAATTAAGAATCTTGTAATTGTAATAAAAGCGTGGGGTGCTTTTAAAGATATTATCCCTTCTACTCATTGACACCATGCACCCCACGCTTTTATTACAATTTCACGATTCTTAATTCAATTTTATTTTCTATTTTTTTAATTGGATTTTCTATAAAAGCGTGTTATTTTAGTTTTTTTTTTAACTATTATTTATTTCTTCATTTTTAGTTTGTGTTTTTGAAATGAAATTTTGGTTTTTTTTTATTTCTTTCTTTTTTTCTTTAAATATTGAATTGTCATGGGTCCTTAATAGGTATGCCAAATTTCGAGTTAATCCGACGTTTTGAAGGGGGTCAAAATCATGTTCAAAGATTCCGTTACATACGTCTGAAGCTAATAAAAGCGTATTAAAAAAAATCAAATCAAATCTAAACACACAATTTTACGGAACGCACAAGGGCCTCGCAAAGATCTGCCGCCCTGAGCCTCGCAATGGCTAAGGCCGCCCCTGGTGAGGACGATTTTCTTGAATTAGCGGCGGCTGGTTTATGTTGTCCACCCAAAAAGAAAATAAAAAGAAGCGTTTGGGTCCATGAGATAAATAAAGAAAGGACAGAGTCTGGTGAATTCCACACTTTGTATCCACATCTGTTAGGAGATGAACGTCGGTATAAACTTTACCTAAGAATGAATGAGGACCGATTTAATTTTTTGTTAAGTTTAATCGAAAATGACATTGAAAAAGAATTAACACAGTTTCGTACTCCTATATCAGCAAAAGAGCGTTTAGTCGTTACTTTGAGGTAAGTAAATAATACAATAAAATTATTAGGTATTTTGTATATAATAAACTTAAAATTATTAAATTATTATTATCAATATTACACGCTTTATACACGGACATAAAAAAAGAACAGACGTAACCTTGTCTAATCGAGAGTGAAGCTGACAGCTGACAGCTCGTTTACCATGTGTGCGTAATTTTGTAATTTTTGATTGGCGATGGTGTCAATGTCGTAGCCGTATGGTGTCAATGTGTGGGTGTGTGTACTTGTACGAATACAGAGTTGGTATTCCTATGGGTGCTTCACTGAATTTGTTCTTGGGATTATGTCCGTCATTTTTTTAGGTCCGTGGCTTTATATTAGTTTTTTCACCTGTATGTTTGTTTGTTTGTAACTTCTATTTGGACTTGATTTTGACCCACTTCATACAGTCAGATTTCTTTCAAACTTCGTAGACTTTTATTGAGGACCGATGACAAATCAATATTTAAAGAAAAAAAGAAAGAAAGAAAAGGACCTAATTACACGCTTTAAATTAGCTTTAAACGGTCAGATTTCTTTCAAACTTCGTAGACTTATCGAGGATCGATGACAACTCAATATTTAAAGAAAAAAAGAAAGAAAGAAAAGGACCTAATTACACGCTTTAAATTAGCTTTAAACGGTCAGCTTTCTTTCAAACTTCGTAGACTTACCGAGGATCGACAACTCAATATTTAAAGAAAAAAGAAAGAAAGAAAAGGACCTAATTACACGCTTTAAATTAGCTTTAAACGGTCAGATTTCTTTCAAACTTCGTAGACTTATCGAGGATCGATGACAACTCAATATTTAAAGAAAAAAGAAAGAAAGAAAAGGACCTAATTACACGCTTTAAATTAGCTTTAAACGGTCAGATTTCTTTCAAACTTCGTAGACTTATCGAGGATCGATGACAACTCAATATTTAAAGAAAAAAAGAAAGAAAGAAAAGGACCTAATTACACGCTTTAAATTAGCTTTAAACGGTCAGATTTCTTTCAAACTTCGTAGACTTATCGAGGATCGATGACAATTCAATATTTAAAGAAAAAAAGAAAGAAAGAAAAGGACCTAATTACACGCTTTAAATTAGCTTTAAACGGTCAGCTTTCTTTCAAACTTCGTAGACTTACCGAGGATCGACAACTCAATATTTAAAGAAAAAAGAAAGAAAGAAAAGGACCTAATTACACGCTTTAAATTAGCTTTAAACGGTCAGATTTCTTTCAAACTTCGTAGACTTATCGAGGATCGATGACAACTCAATATTTAAAGAAAAAAAGAAAGAAAGAAAAGGACCTAATTACACGCTTTAAATTAGCTTTAAACGGTCAGCTTTCTTTCAAACTTCGTAGACTTATCGAGGATCGATGACAACTCAATATTTAAAGAAAAAAGAAAGAAAGAAAAGGACCTAATTACACGCTTTAAATTAGCTTTAAACGGTCAGATTTCTTTCAAACTTCGTAGACTTATCGAGGATCGATGACAACTCAATATTTAAAGAAAAAAGAAAGAAAGAAAAGGACCTAATTACACGCTTTAAATTAGCTTTAAACGGTCAGATTTCTTTCAAACTTCGTAGACTTATCGAGGATCGATGACAACTCAATATTTAAAGAAAAAAAGAAAGAAAGAAAAGGACCTAATTACACGCTTTAAATTAGCTTTAAACGGTCAGATTTCTTTCAAACTTCGTAGACTTATCGAGGATCGATGACAACTCAATATTTAAAGAAAAAAAGAAAGAAAGAAAAGGACCTAATTACACGCTTTAAATTAGCTTTAAACGGTCAGATTTCTTTCAAACTTCGTAGACTTATCGAGGATCGATGACAACTCAATATTTAAAGAAAAAAGAAAGAAAGAAAAGGACCTAATTACACGCTTTAAATTAGCTTTAAACGGTCAGATTTCTTTCAAACTTCGTAGACTTATCGAGGATCGATGACAACTCAATATTTAAAGAAAAAAGAAAGAAAGAAAAGGACCTAATTACACGCTTTAAATTAGCTTTAAACGGTCAGATTTCTTTCAAACTTCGTAGACTTATCGAGGATCGATGACAACTCAATATTTAAAGAAAAAAAGAAAGAAAGAAAAGGACCTAATTACACGCTTTAAATTAGCTTTAAACGGTCAGATTTCTTTCAAACTTCGTAGACTTATCGAGGATCGATGACAATTCAATATTTAAAGAAAAGAAAGAAAGAAAATAACCTAATTACACGCTTTAAATTAGCTTTAAACGGTCAGATTTCTTTCAAACTTCGTAGACTTATCGAGGATCGATGACAACTCAATATTTAAAGAAAAAAAGAAAGAAAGAAAGAAAGAAAAAACGTAAATTTCATTTCAAAAAATGAAACTAAAAATGAAAAAATAAATAATAGTTTAAAAAAATAGTAAATAAAAGTTTTCTATAAAAGCGTGTTTTTTTAACTATTATTTATTTATCTTTTTTCAAAATTATTTTTTTTTTAATAATACTATGCGCTGGGCCTTTATGGAATCTGTGAACAACCTGGCTGCGCGCGGTGTGTGTATGTTGAGTGGACCTTAAAAGAGGCAGAGATATTTCTGAAGTGGAAGGTTGGATGTTCGGAGGAGAAGCTGTATTGTATGCCATCTGTGGTGCAGGTGAAGACTGAAGGAAGGAAGGTTGTGAAGATTGAGGGGAGGAAACTTGTTGAGTGGCAGGAAGAGAAAGTGTAGTGTGTAAGTGAAGTGTGACATCTGAGGTGAAGGTGAAGATAGAGGTACGAATTGAGGAGAGGAAACTTGCTGAATGACAGAAGAAGATGGTGAGTATGCGATCTGAGCTGAAGGTGAAGACAGAGGTACAAATTGAGGAGAGGAAACTTGCTGAATGACAGAAGGAGAAAGTGAGTATGCGATCTGGGGTGAGGGTGATGACTCAGGTACAAATTGAGGAGAGGAAACTTGCTGAGTGATAGGAGGAGAAGGAGAGTAATGAGTGTCAAAACTCTGAGGTGAAGGTGCGAAATTGTGTGGAGGATATGTATGAGAAAATGTACGAGGATTGAAATGCGGAGGTGTTGAAATATTAGTTGAAATGGAAGCTCCGTCACTTTCCAAACACATCTTCATTTCTATTTCGTGGACCATATTCATAATTTTTAATTTTAATTGAATCTGCTCTATTTTAGGAAACTTTTTAACAGTTTCAGCGACACTATTAAAAATAGATCAATGTCATTTTTCTCAGATCTCCTCTGAGATCTGGCTTTTATCAACCTTAGGACATCTTCGTGATAGTGATCTATGTTCCGTTTTTTTTGTTTGGTGTTGCTTTCATTATGGGCTTTTTCGATTATATCTGCGCCAGGTGATTCAGTATTGTCATGCGAGAATTCTCCAACTGGTGCTGCAACGGTGTTTCTATTTGCCATAAATGGTAACAAAAAAGAAATTTCGTCTTCAAATTTCCATTTTTTAAAATTTTTCACTCCTTGGCCGGTTATTGTCTTTCTCCTAGACATGGCATGAATGAACGAATTGCGAAGGAGGTTCCACCTTGTTTTGCATTCTGTATCTGGAATAAAATAAAATTCAAATAAGATTGATAGTTATCTATTAATCTGATTAATTGTTTTTTTTTTCAGATTTTTTGCAACCGGAGAATCATTTCGATCATTAGGATTTAGATACAAAATGGGATTCAGCACAGTAAGAAGTATTGTTCAAGATGTCAGTATTGCTATTTGGAAAAATTTAAAAGATATATTTATACCAAAACCTACTAAAGAAAAGTGGAAGGAAATTGCTAAAGCATACAATGATAAATGGCAGTTCCCTAATTGTATATGCAGTTTAGATGGCAAGCACGTTATGTTGTATTGCCGAAAAAATGCAGGGTCATCATTCTACAATTATAAACAAAGACATTCCGTGGTTCTTTTAGCACTGGTTGACGCCAATTACAAATTCATTCATGTTGATGTCGGTGCATTTGGACGTAACAGTGACGGAGGTGTATTCGCTCGATCAACACTAGGGATTTCTTTGGCCACGAACACCGCAGATGTGCCAGAAGATATTCCTCTGGAAAATTGTGGAGGACCCATGCCACATGTTATTGTAGGAGACCAAGCGTTTCCGTTAAAACGATATTTAATGAGACCATATGGTAAAGAAACTGCTTCCATCGACACAAAGAAAAAAACGTTCAATAATAGATTATCTCGTGCTAGAAGGACCGTGGAAAACGCATTTGGTATTTTGGCAGCAAGATGGCGGATTTTTCATACTGATATTGAAGTTCAACCGGAATTAGTCGATAAAATTATTTTAGCTTGTTGTTGTTTGCACAACATGCTACGTAGCGATGAAGAAGATAGTTTTTTTATGGAAGGAGAACAACCTAATGGTATACCAGAAAACTTTATATCATTGGAAGGTACTCGTCAAAATTCGACCCAAGAAGCATTTGCTGTGCGTGACAAATTTAGTGATTACTTTGTTTCTGAAAATGGGCTTCTGCCTTGGCAAATTATGCAGCGGAATTAAAATCTATTAAATAAGTAATATACTTACGTCATTTATTTGAAAAATATCTATACCTCTAACTGAAAAATATATCTTCCAAAAAATTGTAAACTCCGAAAAAATAGGTACCTACCTACTAAATCAAAAACATGAGAAATTTTTTAGTTCTTATGTTCGGTTTACACGTATTAAATAGTTAAGTAGATAACTAAATTTTAACTATTAATAAGTAGATAACTAAATTTTAACTAATAAGTGAATAATTTTAAGTGCGCTTCCAAACGTATCTAATAATTTAGTAAAGTTCAAAGTAAAAAAATTTAATTCATTCAAGATGAATGATCAACAACTCCAGGAACTCGTTGTTATTAAACTTAAAAGTACTCGTGGACACTACCGATTTTAATGAAAAAGGGTGCTCACGATTTTACATTATATTAAGCACAATATTATTGTACTTGTAGACTAAACATTTTATATGCAAATGGATACACATTATTTTTTTATGTAAAATCGTGAGTACCCTTTTTCATTAAAATATGATGTGTATTATTATACATAGAAGTCATAAAGTAACAACTAAAATTGAGCAGCTGGCATATCATGTCAAGGGTACTCACGATTTTACTTAATACAATTGTGTGTATCCGTTTATGTAAACACAAAGAAATCGTATTTATAGACACTAAACTAGAGATACCGGGTCTGGTAAGAATGGGAAAAAAACATAATACTTTACTTTTAGCAAATAAGCGTTAATTTGTGGAAAAACTGACTACTAAAACTATATAACAATAATTAATAGCCTATGGCCTTTCTTGATAAATGGACTATCAAACACAAAAAGAATTTTCCAATTCGAACCAGTAGTTCCTGAGATTAGCGCGTTCAACCAAACAAACTCTTCAGCTTTATAATATTAGTAAGTAAAGTATAGTATAGATTACTAGCTGACCGGGCAAACGTTGTTCTGCCAAAAAATTTTTAGGGGTAGGGAGATGAAAAATAGATGTTGTCCGATTCTCCACCCTAGCCAATATGCATGCAAAGATTCACGAAAATCGGTCTAGCCGTTTCGGAGGAGTTCAACTTCAAAAAAGCTTGACACGAGAATTTTATACATATATTATATTAGATTTTTTATAAGTTTAAACAAGCAGGTCTTTCTTTTTACTCCTTATAGTGTCTATTTGAAAAGATAGTATTAAAATAAGAAACTAATGGCCGGTTTCTGAGGTCCTTTTGACGGGAGTTTATCTATTCAATAACGCTAACGGGTCGATAACTTCCGAAAAAGCGTTTCTGAGCACTGCGATAATACATAAACTCAGCTTAAACTAAGATCAACTTATCTAACCCAAGATGGCCGTTTATAGGTTTCATAACTTTATTTCACGTTTCATTTTAACATTTGGGAGATGAAAAAGCATACGGGCCACCTGATAGTAAGTGGTTACGGCCACCTGTGGACATGAGCAATACCAGAGGAATCGCCGATGCAACGTGTTAAATTAAATACTTATAAAATTAATGAAATAAATGCAACAATTTTTACTTTTTGCCATTGACATTCATCAATATTAATAATATCCATAACAACCCGACCGTCAATCTCACAATTTATTCTTTATGTACTTCTATCCAAAAAGTATTGTTATGGCAAAGGCTATACTATAATACGATTGATGTATTCCCTTCACCATTTGGCTGCGTCGGCTTGGCTGGCCTGGCTTTAGCTGAAGGGAATCGTCAATATAACGGGCTTGATATAATAAAAATGAATATGAAAATGATAATATCCCTTTGAAACTTGTTATTTTGAAAGGCCGATCGCGTGTTCAGAAACCCAGTGACAGTTATCGAATACATAACTTAAGTTTAACTTTATTGATTCAATAGCTGCTTCAGAAACCGACCATAAGTTGTTATGACACTAACGACTTAGATTAGATAGATAAATTTTGGTAGCTTTGTTATAAACAAAACAAATTCTTATTTGCTAAAAATTTAGTACTTTAAGCTGCGTTATGAGTTTTTTATTTTGAGATGTAAGCTACCCTATCTTTCAAGTTGGATCAAACTGCACACGGTGTGCAAATTTGATTAAAATCGGTTTAGTAGTTTAGGGGTCCATCGCGGACAAACAACGTGACACGTAATTTATATATACATATTAAGATAATATTATAAAGCTGAAGAGTTTGTTTGGTTGAACGCGCTTGTCTCAGGAACTACTGGTTCGAATTGGAAAATTCTTTTTGTGTTTGATAGTCCATTTATCAAGGAAGGCTATAGGCTATACATATGTTATATATTTTAGTAGTCAGAGTAGTCAGTTTTTCCACAAATTAACGCGAATGAAACCGCATGGAACAGCTAGTTGGTACTATAATAAAACTCTTTCTGTACGTTGAATATTTTCATTTTCATAAGTCTTACTAACAAATATGGGTCGCTGTTACTCGATATACATAAATAAATAAATTAAAAAATTTTTTTTTTTTAAATTTCGATTACTTGCTAGGGCACTTTAATAACGTGTTAGAGCACAAAAATATTTTTTTAATTATTGTCTGTCTGTCTGTTTGTCTGTCCAGGCATCACATGAAAACCCTTTTAACGGATTTCGATGAAAATTGGTAAAGTTGGTACTAAATTTTCCGGTTCATATTTTAGGACACTTTTTATCTCGGAAAATTAAAAGGTTTCCCTGGGAAACGGGATGAAAGTTTGTATGGAATATTTTTAAAACATCAACTGATTTGCTTCAAATTTGCAACCAATATTCCTTGCTGAAATTGATGGAATACATGTTTTTCAGTTTTTCAAAATTTTGCAAGAAAAGGAAAAAAATACAAATTAATATGAATATTGCTTATTTTTCAAAACCCACTCCTGGAGGAATCCTTTGTGATTGTATCGTGGGTTTCAGTATATAAATTACTTAATATAAGTACTTCAATATAAATTCACCGTTTTTTAAATTTGGATATTCGGTCGCCGTGGAGATGACGCTATAGGCTACGTGCAACTGCGCCGAGAAAATGATTTGTGTATGTAAAACTCAAAATGTGTCCAGAACATAAAGTCCACAAAAAGCAGTACAACATTAGTCTGTAATTAATGAGAAACACACGTAGTTAGTGTGACTTGTCATGACTGTGTTGCATCTGAAGGAGGATGCAAGCACTCAGTGGCTTTTTTAATATGGGTAGGTACATAGAAGATCCGAGGAACGTTCATGTACATCTGTTCAGTATTATTGGAACAAACCAAAACTTGCTCAGGTCGGTCGGACAATGAAATTTGTCACTGCACGAGAGATGACAGGAAACAAACCTACAGTAGGCTCTACCCAAACAAGTGACAAAGAAGTTTTAAAATTATTTTAAAGAGGCACAAAAAATTGTCAATTATTGAAGTATCAGCCGGATTATGAGACGGATGGTATTTACCTGTCTTTCCATTTTTTTATGTATTTGAGTGAAAAATTTCTCAACATAATAGCAAGTAAATCTGAAAAAGAAATAACTGGTCATCATCAGACCGTTTTTGAAGCTTCATAACTTCTATAGTAATTAATTTATTTAAAAAAACAAAACATATCAACATGGCAGACAGTGATGTATTGTTTTCCAAAAAATATGTGCTGTAAATTACAGCCTGTAATGTTATTATCCAGAGAGGAAACAGAAAATATGTTTGTATGGGCTTTGTATTTCCTCTTAAGATCATGTTTGAAATGAACATGTAAATAAATAAAAGAACTTTTGTTTACTTTCCAAAATGTTTTATTTGATAACCACATAGCCCCATATTAACTAATATTTTTAATTTATTATTAATAGTAATGTTTGCAGCTTAAAACCACATTTTTATGTTTTTTTTTTACATATGTCGGGCATGCGAAGTACGTGATCTTGCATTATCTAGGTCGATCTATATCTGTGGTCGGTCCTCATATCAGTTTATAGGGTTATTTAAAACCACCGTCTTAGGTAAAGACCCTTATTTATTTATCTATTAGGTTTTCCCACAATTGTTACACAATATTTTTTTTACACGTTTCTGCCTGCAGTGTCTAAAGAATGCACGTAACAAGCTTTCATTTTTGCTTTTGGTGTTACTAATATTATGTGTGAACGACGGTGACCACTTACAGATGGTTGGTCCGCTATTTGTCGGGTAGTTAAGTAAAAAATAGAAATTCAAATTTTTAATTTACACTTACCACTTTACAATCTTGTGTGTTTGAAGAAAATTCGGATGATATTGTACTTTACCTACTCGCTTTTGTACAATACTTAAATGTACAATCTATCATTTTAATTCAAGTTACATACTTTTTGCTTGTTTTTGCTTTATTTCTTGAGAATGCTTGAGAATTAATGAAGAATGTTATCCTTAACAAAAAACTTTGTGAATATAACAAAACTGTAAGTAGGTGTATAACATTATTCTTCAAAATAATCTTATCAAATATCAGTCTTTTTCCAAGATAATAATACTTTCAATTCATACTGAATCTGAGAACATTTCTTCATCTGACATAGCTGTGTCAGTGTGTTCACCTTCACCGGCTATTGAATCATCACTTTCATCGCCGCTCGAACACATATTTATTGTTAAATTATCAGTGTACAAATCAAACAGTTGTTCAAATTTTATATATTCATCCTCAGAACTGATTACATTATCACATGCGGTTTTCCAATCATCCATTTCAATCATATTAATTTTTTCCAATACAGCTTCTTCAATTGTTGTCGCATTAATTGCTTCATTTTTTACAGCTACATACCTTTTAACTTGAGACCAAATGTTTTTAATGGGACTGAAATCAGGATGGTACGGCGGCAAACGTAAAATCGTATGCCCGTGCTCTTCCATAATGCGATCAATAACAAATTCCGAGAATCTGTCTTTATATTTTTTTACTATGTCATATAAGTCTATTTTTAATGAATCTGGATTGTGAGGAATGTTATGTTGCAGTAACCAAGATATAATTTGTACTTTTGGCGTGTTTGAGTTCGGGGGTTTAAGTGACAATTCATTATGGCAAGCTGCAGTATCTAATACTACAACACTGTTAGATGGTAGATTTGGTATGAGGTGGCTACGAAGCCAAGCTTGATATTGCTCAGTAGTGATTTCTTTATGATAATCGCCACAAACATCAATACATTTATACAACATCATTGCTCCAGGAACAAAACCCTTTTCATTGCCAGCATGAAAGATGATAATACATTCTCCTTTGGCAACTGGCTGGTGTGAAACTTTTTTCTTAGGATCAGTGGAATTTTTTTCTTTTGGCTGCGATATGTGCACACATAACTCATCCATGAAGACAATGTTTCTGCCATCATCCCTCATCTTTTGAACTTCTCGGAGATACTTCATTCTCCTAAGACGTACATCATGCTTTTCCATAAGGACTTCTCTATTGCTTTCTGTTTTTACAAATCGGAAACCCATCTCTTTTAAAATTTTCCTCAATGTCTCCACACAGCCACCAAATTGAATCACCTCCCCCAATTTTTCTTTTAAAGTTCTCAAGCAGGGTAGTTCCATATGACGTAAATGAAGATCATAAACCATTTTACGTATGACACAATAGTCGAAGCCATCTAAATTTAAACGAAACTTTTTGTTCTTTCTTCCTCTTTTAGGTGTTATGAAGGGAGCCGATTTATCTTTCTCATTATTTTCTTTTAAAATTTTCTTTACAGTGCCGACAGAAACACTGCAAGCTACAGCAACACGTTTCTGGATTTTTTGAAAGTAACCATCTTTTTCTTTTTTGAATGAATTGGCTTCATGTAAGAAATACAAATATACATTGTATATCAATTGTCGAGACTGTGAGTTGAGCGGTTTCCCTTCCATTCTAAAATGAAGTAGAAACAAAGCTACATTAAACAAAGCTACTAAATACCTTAGTTGATCATACAGAACTGAAAGTTGTAATAAACAATATTGAGTTATTCTAATGAACTCATGTAGTGACAGCTATACCATTACCTCACAAAAAGCAACTAGATTATGACTTGGGACATCACTACCTATCGATTAAAGACAAATTACAAAATCAACCAGATACTGGTGCCGCAGGATACTAAAGCCAACCCGTTATTACCTGTTCTGGACTAACCGATGATAGAATAATCAGTATTATAACTACAATGATAACTAACTACGATGATCGGAACGGCAATTGTGTTTAAACAGTAATATAAGTATACTCACTTGTAAAATTAAATCAGAAACAACGATCTTCATTGTTTACAAGAATGTCCCGCAAATATCGGGTTATTTGCAAACTGCAAGCTGAACATATCCACAAGCAAATCCACTACTTATGCTCAATGAATTGAATTGCCCTAATCTGTGACTCAAATAAAATAAGGGACATTAGCAAAATTCAACAAAAGCACCTATAATATATTTTCTATTTCTATTAAACGACTCGGCACAATTAAATAATAAATAATATATTAACAGCTCACAGGAACACATATGACACAGATGATGACAGATGACAATTGACTGACACTAGTGACACTGTCACTCAGTGTTGCCAATGCTACGGAAATTACCGTGTTGTACGGCTTTCAGGCCAAAAACTCACAAAATCTACGGTCTACGGCTGGAACCCTAGGGCCGTAGCAAATTCTACGGCTTTTCGCAAATTCTACGATCTTTTTGTTATTTACTATTTTTGCAGACATTTAATGAATGTTAAAACCCTTAAAACAGCGCCACTAGGCACTAGGAAAAGTGTTCCTTGATTTGTGGACATCAAATTCACTGCCGATGACCTTTTTTTTAGTCCGAGCGCTCAACCGATGGTATATACTCGTATTGCCATAATTGCCACGGCCCACAGTTGATCTTTTTCCATATAAACACGGCTTTTTTATCTACTGTATACGGCCTTCCAAAAATTTTCATTGGCAACACTGCTGTCACTATGACAAATAAATAACACATAAATAATCGTGACCTACAGTGCGACCAACTTATCTGTGAAATGAGCGAGGGCGCTGTCGAACGCATTGGACCAATCACTGGGACGCAATTCGAGACGTAGTAGATGTCAATGTCATTCATTGATGTAGTGTGCCCTCTGTACAATGTAGTTTGTACCTTTTATACTCTTTGATTTATATTCTTTGATACACGTGTAACTTCGTGTTTAAATATTGTAATGCAATTTCTTAATAAATCAGTATCATCTCAGCATCCAACTCTTTAATTTCTCAACCTGACCGCTCAACCTTACATGGCGACCGCGCCAGGGAGGTCCGTCATCCGAGCGCCGCGTATTTGACACCACCGGCCGCCCGGCTGGCGCCGCGCCGTACGTACCATACAAGGAGCAAGATCTAATTAATATTGTTGACAATGGCATTATTGTACAAGTATACACGGGACAATACACGCGCCGAAACAAGAAAAAATGGGGAAACAACAGTCCAAGGAGGAAACTTTAGTGGTCCAAAATGCTGCAGGGGGAGTCAATGAAGCTTCCCTCGAAGAATTTAAGTTCCATTTATCGACAACGAATTTCTTACTGGGCGTTATCGTGATTACAATAATACTCGGAATTATTTATGGAATATATAGTATCTACCAGAGATGTCACGTACGCTGGATTCATCGGGAGCTACATGACCAAGTTTTAAGAAGATCCTTTTTCCGGAGGGCTGACACGGTTCCTGCCAATGTATTCCCCACCCCGACGGCACCGACGGCTCCGTAATATTTATAGTGAATAGTGCAAGTGAATAGTTGGTGATTATAATCATAATTACGTATTAATTACGCGAAGTGTACTTATATCGCGATTATATTTTTTCGGTACCAGTAATTATGCCTACGTATTATTTTAAACAGTGCAAAGTGTTCGTTAATTACGGGACAAATAGGGACATTAAGTGATGATAATACAATTGTATTGTGTATACTATATTAATCTCATATATAGTGTAGTATACTGTATTAATCTCAGGTACATATAATTATGTATTTGTTTTATCCCTCGATGCTATGGATACATTGGTGAGTTATGCTTATTAAACTAGAATCGTTATATAGTGAATTAAAAGAAATAAGAGTTTATTTAATAAAAATTGGTCCTTTAAGAAGACAAGGCCAAATTTTAATTACTAAGGCGATAGAGGCAAATAAAATATTTGAAAAATATAAGTCTTGGTTGTGTGATTTTCAAACACAAATTAAAGAGGAAGCTTTTAGCTCGGAAAATATTTTAAAAATAGATATTAAATGTAAGGATTTTGAATCACTATATAACGAAATATTGCAATTGTGTCAAAGTGAAAAATTAGAATATAAGTTGAAAATGGAAACCTTTGAATTAAAAACTGCGATGAGCTTGTTAGACCGTATGACAGATGAGGAATCTAACACAAAGCAACTAATAGATAATATCGAATATTATTCATCAATATTGAAAGATGATGCTTGTAAAACTAAATTAATTCAATTTGTTCTTAAAAGTAGATTATCTCAGGCCGCAAAATTAAGATTAAATTCAAATTATTCAAAGGTGAGTGATTTAATCAAGGCTATGCGTGAACAGCTTTTAACACAAAAATCAGCCCCAGCTATTCAAAGTAAATTACAGCAGATTAGGCAAAATGATTTATGTATTGATGATTACGGAAAGGAAATAACTGAAATGTTCACAGAACTTACGTTATCACAGTCCAATGGTAATACGGATTGTCACAAAATTTTAAAACCTATTAATGAAAAATTCGCTATAAAACAATTTGCAGATGGATTGCGAAATCGTAGACTCGGTATTATTAT
Organism: Thymelicus acteon; assembly: GCA_951805285.1. NCBI lineage: Eukaryota > Metazoa > Arthropoda > Insecta > Lepidoptera > Hesperiidae > Thymelicus > Thymelicus acteon. The sequence continues at coordinate 17,294,777 of OX638223.1, forward strand.
CACAGCGAGGAATTATACGTCGTTGAAAGACGCAATACAGGCTGCCAAGGACGAAGAAATTGGGACGGCTTCTACATCAGGTGACGTCATGGGTATGTATTCTCAAAATATTAAATCTAATCATTTTTCATCTACTCGAGGAAGACCGAATCCTCGTCATGGCACACGATTCGGTACTTCTTATGCTAGGAATTTTTCGAACCCAGTTAGCCGTAACACAAACTATCGTGGACAACACCGAGCCTCACCCAGCTTCCGTCAGACGAAACGATGGGACCAAACACAGGAGCCATGGAAATCTCGGCCAGCCCTAAGGGGGAGGCCTTGGCAACAGAGAGGTACGTATAATAATTATTATAAGCGTGGAAATCAATGGATGCGTAACGAACGTATGCGTGTGATAAATGAGACCGACACTTCTATTGAAAAACCTTCGGAAGTTAGAAACGAGTTTTTTCGAGACTAATATTATTTTAGCAGCTAATAGCAATTGTTGCATTATTTTATATTTAAATAATATTCCCTACTCTTGGTTAATTGATACGGGCGCAACTATTTCGGCATTAAAATATAAATATGCACTTGATCATAATCTTCCGATTTATAAAGATAATATTATTATAAATGGAATAGGCGGCAAAATTCAGCCAATTGGATATACATATTTACATTTAAATAATGGAAACAATTTTTTTAACCATAGATTTTATTTGTTTGAAACATTGCCATGTCGAGCTGTTGGTATTATAGGTCAAGATTTTTTAGATAAGTATAAAGGGTTGATAGACTTTAGAAATAATATTTTAACATTACAGACAGATAGAAATATAGATTGTCAAATGCGACTCTTACGTCATAAAAAAAGGACTTGGCAAATAGCACCGCGATGCGAGTCTATACATTACATTGAAACAAATTTTGAAGAAGAATGCGTGATATGTTCTGAAGAGTTAGGCGATGGAATTTATTTAGCAAGTTCTGTCGCTACCCCTTTAAATGGTTTCATTCCTATAAAAATATTAAACACTACTGAAAACACGGTTACTTTGACAAATATAACACCTACTATTCATAAACTCAGTGATTACACGATGTGTACATTTGAAAAAGTAGATAAAAATGCTAATAGAGTTAAGCAATTGTTTTCATTATTAAATTTAAATCATTTAAATAAAGAAGAGCAAATATCAATAGAAAAATTATGTGCTAAATATCCGGACATCTTTCATTTAGAAGGAGACAAAATGTCCACCACAGACATTTATGAACATAAAATTACCTTAAAACCAAACGTAACCGCTGTTTTTAGTAAACCATATAGGCTGCCGCATTCTCAGAAGAAAGAAATAAATGATCAGATGACAATATTATAGAAAAGTGTAACAGTTGTTGGTCTAGTCCAATACTTTTAGTACCAAAAAAGTTGGACAGTAGCGGTCAAAAGAAACTTAGATTAGTCGTAGATTATCGTAAACTGAATAATTTGATCGAAGATGATAAGTATCCTCTTCCAAATATTACAGAAGTGTTAGATGCGTTATCAGGGAGTATATATTTCACACATTTGGATTTATATAACGGATTTTACAATGTTAAATTAGAAAAGGAAAGTAGAAAATATACTGCGTTTAATTCGGGATCATTACAAATGACGCGTATGCCTATGGGTTTAAAAACCAGCCCAAGCTCGTTTTCACGCATGATGAATATGGCTATGGCGGGTCTTACATATGAAAAATGTTTTATATATATGGATGATCTCATAGTTTTTGGAAGTTGCTTAAATAGTCATAATAAAAATTTACAAGAGGTGTTTGAACGATTGCGAAAGGTAAATTTGAAGTTAAACCCGGCTAAATGTGATTTTTTAAAGAAGCAATTACTCTATTTAGGACATATCGTCTCCGAAAAAGGAATACAACCAGACCCCGCAAAAATTGATATTGTAAAAAATTACCCTCAACCCAAAACAGTCGACGAAGTTAAAAGATTTATTGCATTTATTAATTATTATAGAAAATTTGTTCCTAATTTTGCAGAAAAGGCTAGTCCTTTGAACAGGCTATGTAGAAAAAATATTCCCTTTGAATGGGATAAGCATTGCCAAAACTCTTTTGAAATTCTCAAACAGTGTATCATTTCACCACCCATATTGCAATACCCCGATTTTTCTGGAAATAGTGAATTTGTTGTCCAAACCGATGCTTCAAATAACGCTATCGGAGCAATCTTATCAAACAAGGATCTAAAACCTATAGCTTATGCGAGTAGGAGTCTAAACAAAGCTGAAAGAAATTATCCAATAATTGAAAAAGAGTTATTGGCCATTGTTTGGGCTGTTAAACATTTTCGGCCTTATCTTTATGGTAATTATTTTAAAATTCAAACGGATCACCGGCCCTTAGTGTATTTATTTAATATGAAGGACCCGTCGAGCAGGTTGATGAAGTTTAGGCTTCTGTTAGAAGAGTATAATTTTACAGTAGAGTATGTGAAGGGTTCAGACAACGCAGCTGCAGATGCTTTGTCTCGAATTACTTTACAAGATTTGAAAGAAATGAACGAAAACATCATCTCTGTTATGACAAGAGCTCAGAAAAAGAAAGAAGCTCAGTCGATACCAGATTCTGTGGATGATATCGGCTCTACTAGCGATTGGTCTGATCAACCAAAAGTTGTGGAGACGCATATTAAACCCCAGGATCACATAGAACTAGACGTTATTTCGAAAAATAAATTAAATGAACTAAGAAAGAAATTTAATATTAATTATGAAAGCAAAACGTTTTGTTATTGTGTAGAGAAGAAAGTATTATATATAAAATGCAATGGTTCTTCATCACAAATTACGCCAGTCGAATTTGTGAAAGAATTAGATGACATTTGTAAAAGAATAGGTATTAATGAGTTATATTTTATTATGGACAAAACAAATAATATTTTTGTAGAAAAATTGTCGAAAGAAATAAAAGCAAGCGATAGTAATACTATACCTCGGTTATGCGTATTGAAGGACGTTATAAAAATAAATAATAAAGATGACCAAAAGGTAATACTGAACGACTTCCACCTTTTGCCAACAAGTGGCCACGCTGGCATTAGGAGGATGTTGAGCAATATTAAAAGGTATTACTTTTGGCCATGTTTAGAGAAAGATGTAATTGAATTCATAAAAAGTTGCGATAAGTGTCAAAAATTTAAGCATTCGATACGCGTGAAGGAACCAATGGTCATTACATCTACGGCAAATACTGCCTTTGAAAAAATTTACCTAGACATCGTAGGACCTTTAGACCGGGATAATGACAATTATTCATATATATTAAGTTTACAATGTGAATTATCAAAATACGTCGAAGCATATCCATTGATTTCTAAGACTACGACAGTAGTAGCACGGTCATTTGTTAATAATTTTATTCTACGTTACGGGATACCAAAGGAGATTGCAACTGACAGAGGCACCGAATTCATGTCATCAACTATGAACGAGGTTTGTAAACTTTTGAATATTAAAAAATTGAGTTCCACAGCTTATCATCACCAATCAATAGGTTCCTTAGAAAACTCACACAAGAATCTTGGTTCATATCTTAGAATACAGTGTCATAACCATTATGACACGTGGAGCCAGTGGCTTCCATATTGGTGTTTTTCTTACAACACATCAGTCCACAGAGAAACGAAATTTACACCATTTGAATTAGTTTTCGGAAAGAAATGTTGCCTACCCAGTAACTTGTCAAATAATGTTGTAGATCCGTTGTACACTTTTGATAACTATCCACTCGAATTAAAATTCCGTTTGCAATTAGCACAAAAAGAAGCCAGAGATAATTTACTGAACAGTAAACTAAAAAGAAAAATGAAGTATGATAACCCTAGTTAAGAAAATATAATTATAAAAACATATATGACTATGTAATCAAATGTATGAAAATGAAAAAAAAAAAATATATTGTTTAATACTATTTTTTTTTCTTTTAGGGGGGAGATGTAGTGTGCCCTCTGTACAATGTAGTTTGTACCTTTTATACTCTTTGATTTATATTCTTTGATACACGTGTAACTTCGTGTTTAAATATTGTAATGCAATTTCTTAATAAATCAGTATCATCTCAGCATCCAACTCTTTAATTTCTCAACCTGACCGCTCAACCTTACATTGAAATTAATGACATTAACACAATGGGGCAGCATTAGTTCCAATTTTCGCCATTTCACAGATAAGTTGGGCGCGCTGTACATGTGATATCGCGAGTAGTATCGTAAAACCTCCCAACTTATCTGTGAATTGGAGGAGGGCGCTGTCGGACGCATTGGACCAATCATTGGACGCAATTCGAGACGTAGTAAATGTCAAATGAATGAGCACAAAGAACTTATGAATGGCGTGGCATTAGTTCCAATTTTCGCCATTTCACAGATAACTTGGTAGCACTGTAAATGGGAGTTGCCTATTTTGTATGTATTCTAAATCTATGGTAGAATCATAGACTTTATCTTTGACAGAGCGAGATCGCCAGTTATAAAATCTACGTGAAAGAAAGAGACAAAAATATTATTTTTATGTGGCCGACATTATACACTATTATTTATTATTTTGTCACAAGTGCAAACAATGAGTGAATTTTATTGTACGTAGTGATTAAGTACTCTGTGTGAATTGTTACAAACAATGAAGAGTGAGTTGGTTGATTGGAGATTTAAAGTTTCAATTTGTTTTTGGCGTGATAACGTCTATTAAAACGATGAACGCCGGGCGCCCGCACGAAAAAATGTAGCGTTCCGCGAGCGAGAGAGAGGCACGATCGGCGTATCGTAGCCGATGCCGTAGGCGATCGTAGTTGAGTCACAGTAAAGAAATCTAAACAGTAACGTTACTTGGCCCGATTCTCGAACAACTTGCCTACTTGTAGCCGCGCGCTAGGGCTGTCCGCCGACAGTTTTTTAATTTTATCAAACGACTTGAGTTTCTTTGTAGTTTTGTATTTATAAATGTTATAATTATTTTCTGTTTTAATAAATGCAATTCATTGTGAATAAAAAAGAAGTGTTCCATAAAAATCTATGTTGTGTTTTTATTAGTACCTACTGTGAAGGTTCGTAAGTCTACAGTATTGTATTAGAGACAGAGATTCTTAGGGCAGGGTAAGTTAAATAATAATAATAGTACCTAATAATGGTATTAATTAACAATTAAAATCAATATTACCAATATAATCCCTCGAGGGGCCCTACCACCAGCGGGCCGGATTTAGTCCCCTTTTACGACACCCATCTGGCGTGGGATTGGGGTTAGTATTCTAAGCCGCCCCAATACGACAAAAGTATCATAATAATAACCATTTGATTTGATTAAGTATAATCAACCATTTGATTTTTTTAGCCCCTTATTTATAAATCTAGGCATTTTACTCGGTGGACTTAGAAAATAAACAATTTAGATACCTACTTATTGCAATACGTACTTGTTTTTATTTATTTTTTATTTATCCTACATGCACTGATCTCCTTCGGCAGGATCGAAGACCTTGAATACAATAATTTGATTTCTTATTAATAATTACAATACAATAATAAAGTTAATATTAATCAATAGGTAACGCAATAATTATACAATACCTACTACCTAAGTTACTTACCTACAATAATTATATATACCTACCTACAAGTACGTATTATATAATATATTATAAATAAATAAATAAATTATATAGTATTATATATACTATATAATACGTACTTGTAGGTAGGTGTATAAAAATAGTGGCTTACCTTTCGGAGTCTCCAGGTAACGTAAAAAATGATATTCCTGCGTGACTTAATGTCGAATTAAAGCACCCAAAAACAGCACAATATTGTCTATTTCTGTAGCCTTTTTCTACTGCCATCTTAAATATTTCTTAATCTATTTTCTAAATCTACAGCCGCACACGACCATACAGCTCAACCAGAGTAGAAAACTAAAAAAGTTTGTTATTTGTACCGACCGGACCGTGGTTCAAACTCCGCTCGTTCGCCTGTCGGCAATCGCCACACGGCGGCCGCAATTGCCTACATATCGCACGCGTATTTCAATGTGCGTAGGTATAACGCGCGTTTCGACCGTTTGTATGAAGAGCGAATACTGTTAGATTCCTATATTGTGGTTGAGTGGAGCGGAGCGGAGCGGAGCGAGGCGGTGCGGGGCGGGGCGGAGCGGAGCGGAACGAAGCTTTGTCATGACGTTGTCACGTTAAACTACCGTCCGTAAACCGACCTTACAGACAACCATTTTTTAAGCAGAAAATTGTAGTAAGTTTAAGTATATAAGTTTAATTACGATGGTGGGTAGCAGTATTCTGTTCTGATTGTTGCATTTTCTTTTAAAATAATCTCAAAGAAACGTAAATTCTCTGTCTCATGAGCGGCCATGCCGTGGCTAAATCTATAGGTACTACATCTATGGATAGAGAGCCTCGGCCCTCGCCTCGAAACTCTCGATAGTGCGCTTAATATACCCACATTATCCACCCACATGCTATCCAATCCAACTCATTGAATACTGACCTCAATCCCACGCTGGATGGGTGTCGTAAATCTAAATTTCATGGATTTAAAGGCTATTATCAGTCCCGCAGTCGGTAGGGCCCTTCGGAGGGATTATGTTAATAAGATTGATTTGAAGAGTTTATTAATATTGGTATACAATTACCTATTAATTATTATCTATTATTATGTATTTCTCACTGCCGAGGTTCGCCCGGATAGCTGCCATCCTATTACTTGAGTCGGCCGCCAAACGACTTGTCGTGTTCCAGCCGGGGGCTTTTTCTTCTCTATTTCTCGACTGGCAATGCATCAGTGATGCCTTCGGTGTGGCTGATGTCCATTCCATGGAATGATAGCCACACTTACCTTCAAGTGAATCGTCAGCTCCTTTGTCGGCTATTTCAATAAAAAATAGAAGATCTTATTTTTAATACTGGATCTGGAATGTGATATATTCTCCGTATCTCCAGTCTCCACCGATATATAATGAAGTAGCATAGTGGAGTATGCCCTGGCTGGCCTCGGGCCTACTCAAGACGTGGAGACCCGTGCAGCCATGCTCAGAAATGGGCCCTCAGTTGAAGCTAGTGTGGATAACGGATATTACAGATACTTTTATTAAAACACAATTGAGTTATTCGTATTTTCATTTATTTATTAGTATAATAACATTATTACGTATGCAATTAGGTATTTTAGTAATTGGATAATTAAATAATTAAATGTTCGTACATATTCAACTGTATTATAATTATTTTATCTCTCTCTAGATATGTACCTACATACCAAAAGTATTTAATACAAAAATAAGCATTTTTCTAACCACGTTAGATAATATTGATAATAATCATTGATAATTATAATTAATCGCTAAGAATAAATAAGATTAGAAACTTCAGACAATTCCGCTAAAACTGCGCTATTCTGAAAAGCTAACCATAGCTAAAATCTTAAACTTAATACCTACCTGTCTCGATGTTAATGGATAAAACTTTTATATGATAAATAGTTGTTAAAACTATACATCGTGTTAGTTATTATAAATAATAGACAATTATAAAATAAAGTAAAATTAAATATAAATTAGTCAACGTCGCGTGTAATGACAATCCTAATCAATTGTATTCCTTGAATATTACGTATATTTGATGATGTTTTGAGATGAGTATTAAACCTGAGTATTAAACCCACAGATTACCCCCAATAGATTTCGCATACAAGGCAACTGACGCGCGCCAACACGTACGTGCATTTGCAAGTTTACGACATTAGTGTCGACCAATAGATTCCTATATTGTGCCAATACTGACCCGTTAAGTCCAAGTATGAATTAGAAATAGCCAATCACAGCGCATTGTTTTGTCCCCCGCAAGCCGCGCCTTCCGCCAAATTTTGTGAGTTCAAACTCTAGAAAATGTCACTTATGCGGTATCTAATGGGGGTAATCTATGATTAAACCTGACTTCAGTTGTTAGCAGTCCGGTCACCCCGCTGACCGAACGCCGAGCTGTCGGAGCGCGGAGCTATTTTTTCCCGCTCTTTATTTCCCGCAAGGAATATCGCTAGTTGTTCCTGTAAATCATAAAGGACCTATTACACACGGTTTTTAACTACAATATGCATTTAAATGTAATAGACGATAAGACGCTTAATAGATTCACAACTTAGTTAGGTAACCATCCACTTATGAAAACAAGTTAATAAGAATTACTTAGTTTTAAAGTGTCAACGAACGAATACCAAAGCAAAAATGTTATCCGAAAAAAGCGGTTCTTGAGTGCAGTATCAAATTGTGCTATGTAATGCACAACCTGATAGGCTGATACTGCACTTAAGAGATCAGGTTATGCTTATTACAAAAATGCACTATCATTAGAAGTACTACAGCAGAATATAGCTTGCGAGATTTGATTCATACAATTGGCCGGCAACGCATTGGTGACGCCCCTAATGTTGCTAATGTCCATGGGCGGCGGTGATCACTTACCATCATGTAACCCGTCTGCTCATTTGCCTGCTTAAGGCATAAAAAAACACTATCCTAGCTTAAATAAAGCCGTTTAATGAATACTAGATCCCGGACAAATATGTAAATGAACATATCCCACCAGATAGGTCTTCGAGGTGGCCTGTAGCTGCTGCAGCAAGGCCTCCAGCCGGGAGCGCCAGCCGCGCACCTCCGACAACGCACCCTCCACTGGCGTCGTCTGACACACACATTATTATTACTCTTTTTTAATAACGCTTCACACTCATAGCCCTACACTAGGATTCCCTGTGTCGTGGGTGCCGTGGATAACACACAAAGACGTACGCCTAGACCGAGAACAGAAATTAAAACTCATCATTAAAAATTTCCGCCTCGCTTGGAATCGAACCCAGGACCAACCCTCGGCACGGTGACCCGCCATGGTAATCAATAACCCAAACAGGTCATCGGGTTGTCTTTATTTTTTGGAGTTTTAACTTCTTAAGAATCGATTTTCATATACTCTTTTATGCCTGGGCACAGACATAAAAAAAGAACAGACGTAACCTTGTCTAATCGAGAGTGAAGCTGACAGCTGACAGCTCGCTTACCATGTGTGCGTAATTTTGTAATTTTTGATTGGCGATGGTGTCAATGTCGTAGCCATATGGTGTCAATGTGTGGGTGTGTGTACTTGTACGAATACAGAGTTGGTATTCCTATGGGTGCTTCACTGAATTTGTTCTTGGGATTATGTCCGTCTTTTTTTTAGGTCCGTGTGCCTGGGGTATGAAAATGTATGGGGAGTAAAATCAAACTTTCTCCGTTACGTTATGCGTCATGTTCATAACTACCAACCAAGAATCTAGGTGGCGTTGTTACTGATTTATTAATCTAGAAGTACATATATTTTACAATCGTTCGTAAGGAGTAAATACCAGTCGTGCGTCGGAGCTGACACACGCAACTTTTTTATGTAATGACGCTAGTAAAAGAGTTTGCATTGCCAAAGTAAAGTAGGAGGGTCAATAATCTGTAAATTGGTGAACTAGAAAACTGTGGAAAAAAATAGAAATTCTAAGTCCCAGTACGTAAACACAACTTATTAAAATGGATAGTTTGTGCATAGACACCATAGACTTCCTTAGTGGTAGGCTCATATTTAATAGGTAGTTACATACACAAATAACTTTATAATTTACAGAAGCGAGAGTCTACCCACATTGGATGCTCAAGTTTCCATAAAACCGCTATCATATCCAAATCACTTATTTTGAACTAAACCTTTAACTTTAATAAGTACTTATGTGTGTAAAAAGACAAGGGTTTATAATCGTGGGTTTCTCTTATCTCAGATAATAGAAAGTCAATTAGTCCTCAGGCCGCTTGTCTCCTTTCTGTTCGAAACTCTATTCTATGTGCGTAGATTCAGTGCCTCCAACTTATCTGTGATTTGGAGGAGGGCGCTGTCGGACGCATTGAACCAATCATTGGACGCAATTCGAAACGTAGTAAATGTCAAATGAATGAGCACAAATAACTTATGAATGGCGCGGCATTAGTTCCAATTTTCGCTATTTCACAGATAACTTGGTAGCACTGTAAGTTATATCGCGAGCTGTGAATTGTACCTTGAGCAAGGCGTCCGCCGCTGCAGACAAGTGTCGGGTCACCAGGGATACCCCGTCACGCACGTTCCTGAAATGGACATTGTCATGATTATCAATCCCGATTAATCCTGATGGCACCTATTCACAAGTATAAAAGCTGGTTTACAACGCGCCGTTTGGACACTCTTATGGACCTTAAGATGGTACGGTTGATAGCTATGTACGAGGGAGAATGATTTTCCTACATTTTAGATTCAATCTCATCGAGCTATATCTATCTATCTTTGTTTATTGAAAACTCGAAACCCAGAAACGTCAGCAAGGCACAGAAAGCTAGACGGTAGCTTTACGAAGATGGCATAAACTGATACGGCATTTTTGAAACGCTATTTTGTCACAATTTTGAATGTGGCCGCCATGAGCGCAGCCGAGTGACAGAATGAAATGAAGCCGGCCGCCTGCAATGCATACCTACCTCCGAACAAGATGTTCGCGGTGTCTGTTCTATACGCTAGTAATAATACTTCAATGACTGTTATTTATTTATTCGTGCACCAGGAATGTGTGATGCATGTTAAAAAACTCATTGTTACTTCCCTTTGAAGACGCGAGCGAAGCCGCGGATAATAGCTAGTATTGATATAAAATACAAAGGCTTTGCATTCAAAATGTTACCTGGGCAAGTCGGTGTGCGTGTAGTTGACGAGGTGCACGACCTTCCTGGCGGTCTCCCGAGACAGCATGACGAGCAGCTGCTCCAGCGTGTCGGGCCGCGCCTGGTTCTCCGGCTCCGGCTGGCTCAGGCTGGCGTACAGCTGCTTGGCCTTCTGCCACGCCAGCGCGGGGTCTGTCGCCACCTGGACATTTAGATGTAGTATACATTGGACGTGTAGATAACATTGTTAAGAATTCTTAAACGGTATAGAGTGCTTCTATTTCATAATGTTGTGAGTCTGCTTACAAAATTTATTATTTTGCGTACAAACGACAACTCAAAACCTCTTAAAACATTTTAAAGAACTTTAGCCGCCCAGTAGTGTGGAAAATAGGAGAAGTAAGCTTTTGGATTCGATTATGAATCCGTTTAGTAACCTCGATATGTTGGAGGTAACCCTAGCTAGCTAGCTACCTCGATGGGATATAAGGAAGTGAAGGATGGGATATAGGTCATCAGTCGTGCACACACTATGGATTCTCAGCCTCAATAGTCTCAATACTAACCAGTTCAGCGACGTAGACGAGCACATTGATCTGCTCCTTGATGGCCTTGGCCTCGGCGAGCGCCTGCCGCGTGAGCCGCCGCTGCAGCTTCCGGCGCAGGCGCGCGCCGTGCTGCACCGCCTGCGCCGCGCGCGCGCGCCCCGAGCCCCCCTCGCCCCCCTCGCCCTCGCCCGCGTCCACCGCGTCCGCGCTCGTCACTACTATTACCACTATGTGGTTAATGAAATTGTGTTAGGGTCTATTCACACAGCGACAGCGACACGAGATAATGTCGCACCATGATGTTGGCCGGCGTAATTTATTTATGAAAATGAAGACTCTTGTACTACAAACGTTGCTATGTCAGAACGCCAAAGGTCTTGAGTTTGATTCCCAGCGAGAAACAAGAGTTTTAATTTCTGTTCTCGGTGTGAGGGTCTTTGTGTATTGACCATGGCGACGGCAAAGACAACTCTATCTAATATAGGGCTCTAAATGTGTAGTTTTATTTATTTATTGTTCACAGGTGCCGTGGTTCACTTTGTCGCAGCCAGAATACTCTATGTAATCACTCATAGCGTCATTTCGTCGTGTCGCTGTCGCATGGGTGAATAATGTTTCTTATAATTATTTGATAATGATAATGATACACCAAAAGGAATTATCGTGACAAAATCGGTATCCCAATCCGCAGTCCGATGTTTAGCAGGATGCCACGAGCGATTGACCTAAAACCTCTTACACCCATTATCTAATACCCATAAATGTTCTACCGCCTATCTATTATACTTTCATGTAATTAGAACAAAAATGATAAATATAATGCAATAGTTTAACGCTTTGCGCGTCGCTCTGACCTAAACGGATTTCCGTGTAAAATTATTCCATTCAAAGTTCAAACCAAATTAGTTATTTTAGTAAACAAACATTGATACACACAAAATGAATCACCGCCACTGGTCATTTCCGCTTACTGTGACTGTCGTGCATTATCTCCGCATGAATGGCAGAGTAGAGTATATGTTCCTTGGGCAGAGTCCACTAGATACCCACGATACCGGCGGGTGGCCGTCCGGCGGCCGCGCGGCCCAGACAGCAGATAACCCTCGTCATGTTGTTAGGTTCCGACTCTAGACTTTAGACTTTGCAATTACAGACTTTAGACAACACCTCTGCATACTAGATAATTATATGACGAGAGAACCTCTGATTTAGAAATAAACGCCTCTCAACTAAACATTATTGTTACAACCTGTAAGTAAGTGGAATTGTTTATTTCTATTTATATAATTTATAATCGGTCAACAATCAACACGTTTGATCACATCATACATACATAGTCTGATAAACACATTTTGCGTCTCAGAGTCTGGTAAAAATATTCCTAAATATTTCCACTTGCACCTTAACGACTTTACTTGTTTATTTTTGTGTTTATATGTATAAATTCTAATTAATGAAATAGATTACCTTATTCACAACTTTATTGAGCTTAAGTAAGTAGATTCTATAACTAGGAAGAAGTGTTATAATTATTTCCGATTTATTAACTACCCACACGTAACCCAATTATTTATTTAATTGGGTACAAGCACTTTCAACAATAGCACATAGGCAGGCTATGAACATAGACTTAAAAAACTGCGAAAAGCTGGTTGATTAAAAAAATGACGTTAAGTATATCAATGATACCTACATGAATAAATGATTTTGAATTTGAATTTGAGTTTGAACTTGTGCTCGACACGTTTGTACACTACAGCCTGCTACTTTACAACCTGTGCACACGTCAAGGCAGTACTTTCTACTAATCCGAATAAACAACTAGAACACGAATATGTACCCTATGTCTGATTCCAGATCATGGTCTACCTAGGGTTGCCAGATGGCAAGACTGAAATATCTGGACAAAACTTCAAAAAGTCGGGATTTGTCGGGACAAAATTTTTTTTTGGAAATAGCCGGCAAAGGAGCTGACGATGAAATAAATAATAGTTAAAAAAACACGCTTTTATAGGAAATCCAACTAAAAAAAAATAGAAAATAAATTTGAATTAAAAATCGTGTAATTGTAAAAAAGCGTGGGGTGCTTTTAAAGATATTACCCCTTCTACTCATTGACATCATGCACCCCACGCTTTTATTACAATTACACGATTTTTAATTCAAAGGGCTTCCAACATTTTTGTATGGAGCCTGGCATACCTACAAGTCCGCCATTTTGAAAAAACCTCGATTCGGCGGCCAGTAATGAAACATGCGTCAATCGATAGAATAAATGATTGTGATCAAAAAGTATTCAGTGATGAAATGTCGTAAGTGGTATACTTTCTGAGATATTTGAGTTCAAAACCGTAGGAAAATAAAGCAAAAAAACATCGTTTCGGCCGATATTGATAAAACATGTGTCAGTCGATAGTCTAAGTGATTACGATCAAAAAGTATTGAGTGATAAAATGTCGTAAGTGATATGCTTTCTGAGATATTTGAGTTCAAAACCGTACAAAAATAAAACATTTGTAATTAATTGTCTTTTTATTTCTAGTGGATCTGTAACTGTATCAGTGTAATGCCAGATAAGAAATAATAAGAATATTTAGAATAATTACTATATACATATAAAATCACAATATACATAACAAAATTAAACAAATACAGTTTTATTCATATTTACATATAAACATCTTATATACTTATTAAGTAAATAAATATTTATAAATACATATATAACATCTATTTGAATACCACGGGCGACAACATTCTAATTGCTTCAGGTAGTGCTGCCGGACTTCTTGAAGGAGCTTTTGGTAGTCTATGATTTTTTGATGTCTACAAACAAGGAGTTCCAGAACAGTATGAACTGTATTGTGAAAGAATTCCCGAAATAAGCAGTGCATTGGGTTTCCTTTAAATAAACAGAAGAAGACACATTATTCAAAATAGCATAAAATGTTGAGAGAATTCTGAAGTTTCGCCTGTATCGAATGGGTAGCCATTTAAGTTAGGAATTGAACTAGGAAATGTGGTCATACTTACGTAAACCAAAGATATATCTAATACAGTTATTAAGAAGGCGCTTCAATTTACTCAGAAGTTCCTCTGACAAATCTGAACAACACACATCAGCATAATCAAGGTGAGGGATGACCAGAGTGTTTATGGCATATTTATGGTTAAGTGTTTATGGCGATTCAGCAATTGAAGTGTAACGGTCACTTTTTTCCTTACCTCAGTTACGTTATGAATTATAAAAATTAAACAAATTCGTCAAACAAACAACTTAAGGGTAGAGATAAAATCGCGGGATGGTACTGCTCATGCATAGTGGGAAAAAGAACCTTGTCCTGTTGTTCCCATATAATGTGTGTTATATGGTTCTTAGCATGGGCTCGACATCAGGAAACATTGCCTTTATCACCAGCGGAATTTTTAGATTCAGTGATTGTCAGACATGTTAGAGAAAACTAAGCCAATAATGAATTTTAACTTTTGGTTTAGAGTAATTGCCAAAGCTGTAGCCGCTGGTGGCAAATAAATTATTTATAAAACAACCTAGTAGTTTGCTTTTGCTTTGCTTTTTTTTTAATTCAAACCTACCCGTTATTAATAAATCAAGTACCTATGCAGCACATACACATATGGTATAATATACTTATTTTTCATTATTGACCTAATAAATTCAAAATAAGTAAATGATAATTTTTAATGCACTATTTTTGTACGGTTTTGAACTCAGATATCTCAGGAAGTATATCACTTACTACATTTTATCACTGAATACTTTTTAATCGTAATCATTTAGCCTATCTATTGACATATGTTTCATCAATGTCCGCCGTAACGAAGTTTTTTTGCTTTATATTTCTACGGGTTTGAACTGAAATATCTCAGAAATTATATCACTTACAACATTTCATCACTCAATACTTTTTAATCGTAATTATTTAGCCTATCGATTGACATATCATTTATCAATGTCCGCCGAAACTAAGTTTTTTGCTTTATTTTTCTACCGTTTTGAACTCACTTATCTAAGAAAGTATATCACTTACGACATTTCATCACTGAATACTTTTTGATCATAATCATTTATTCTATCGATTGACACATGTTTCATTACTGGCCGCCGAATCGAGGTTTTTTCAAAATGGCGGACTTGTAGGTATGCCAATTAGGTTCGATGCCCTTTATTTTCTATTTTTTTTAGTTGGATTTTCTATAAAAGCGTGTTTTTTAGTTATTTTAAACTATTATATTTTCATTTCTTAGTTCGATTTTTTGAAATGAAATTTAGTTTTTTCTTTCTTTCTTTAAATATTGAATTGTCATCGATCCTCGATAAGTCTACGAAGTTTGAAAGAAATCTGACCGGTTGAAGTGGGTCAAAATCAAGTTCAAAGAGAAGTTACAAACTATAACAAACATACAGGTGAAGCTAATATAAAGCGCGTAAAAATGAATAGAGCGCGTGCGGCAAACGCGTTCTGTTGAATCGAGTGAATTGTCGGGACATTTTGTATTTTGTCAGGACTCTGGATATCATGTGAAATGTCGGGACAATCCAGACGAATCCCGACCAATTGGCAACCCTAGGTCTACCTGTGTACTCAATTTAGTGAAAATCCGTTTAGTAGTTTCTTAGTGAAACAGTAACAAACATCCTCACAATGTCACGTTACTTGTTTGTCCGCGATGGACTCCTAAACTACTTAACCGATTTTAATCAAATTTGCACACCGTGTGCAGTTTGATCTAACATTAAAGATAGGATAGCTACATCTCAAAATAAAAATAAAAACTTTTGAAGGAATGAAGTCTGTCGGGGCAGCTAGTAATATTATAGTAGTCAGGATAGTAGGATTGGTGATCTCACCGTCAGCAGCATCCTGGTAGTCAGGCGGCAGGTACTTGTCGACGTACTTGTCGGCGGTGGAGAGCGCGCGGTCCAGCGCCGTGGCCGTGACGGCGGTCACGCGGGAGTCCAGCACCGCCGAGCCCAGCTGCTTCACCGAGTCCGCCCGCCGCAGGACGTACTGCCGCGTCTCCGAGTACATCTGGAATATGTTCGTACTAGCACTGCCATGGCTGCACTGCACTGCTACTTCCTTTTGATGCCCTGATCTGATCTAGTGGTACTTGGGAAGGTAATGATACAAGTCCCTGATAGAAGTGGGTTTTAACACTAAGCATAAACAAGCTTAATACTGATACGAAGTAATGTTCTAGGTCTAGGTAATTGTAGTTACAGTCGTGGTTGTAATTAAAAGTAAGTACCTATTGAGCTAATAGGTATGTAAAATACAAAAAAATTTAACACGACAAAAAAGAATACTGACCTTATAACACCTTATTAACAAGACATGCCACAATGCCAATTTATAGTAATAAATGTAGATCTCTGGAAAATATCCCAAGCGAAACACGAGCAGGTTCTAATTGGTGCCCTAATGTAACGGTTCAGTACTCTAAGGTTCAGTAAATGTCAGCGAAACCTCGCAGATGCCTCAACATATACTACGTAGACATACACTTGTAGATGGGTTCGTACATACAGCTCCTAAAGCATACTACTAAATCAACATTTCCATAATTTAAACTTTTTACGCAGATGAAAAAGAAAATCCTCTAAAAATACAATCGATTTGGAGAGATGAGTTCAAAAGATCTCATCTTTTGATTGCCAAATTACGCTTCTTAGGAGATTAATTAGTTGCAGATCATTGAAATATTGTCATAGAACGGACATCTCGAACAAAATGTGTGTCTCGCCGGGAGGTTCTATTTTCAAAATTGAGCCCCCGTTCTTCTTTCAAAATCGAAAGAATCCATTGAAAATTGAAGCCGATCGGCGCCAATTCATTGGGACATAATCGTGTTCGCGGTGTTGGTTCTATATGCTAGTAATAATACTTCAACGTTGCAGATCCCTCATTTTATATACTTACTGCTTGCGGAGGCAGGTGTATAGACGGCACCTGTTTCTCCACGACGTCCAGTGACTTGCAGAGGAACTTGTCCAACTGTTGGATGGGCGTCTCCAGCATCTGCACGGCAGGCAACGCCAGTTGGATTCCAGTCGCCAGGGACTTCTCGCCCATGGTTAGATACCAACGGAAGAGAGAATTTGATTCCTGGGCACGTGGAAATAGACATAAGTAATACGTTCCTTCCCTCCACCAATCCATATTGGAGCAGCGTGGTGGAGTATGCTCTGGGCCTCCTCAAGAGGAGAGACCCGTGCTCAGTAGTGGGCCATTAATGGGTTAAAGCCAATACGTTCCTTATGACATTTATCAAGTGATGCCAAATTTTTACGCTAAGATTTATTTATACAGATGATACAAAATCCATAAGATACTTTTATAATTAACAGAAAATCTACTTCCAGATGTTCAGGCAAATTGTCTGAATATATAATTATGTGGATGTGTAATGTGTGTACACGGATGATCATAAGTAACACTTACCCTGATTTTCGAATATATTTTCTCAGTGACTTCAATGCCAGATTCGACGATTGGTATTGCTGCGACCCTCGAGATGGCTTCCATTCTCGGAAACACCGGCTTCTTTGCCACAGTCACTGGACAAGTAAAATAAGACTATGATGACCAGTAAACGAATAATGATGACAATGTGTTGTTTCCATAAATAGTTCCTGGATCCAAAACATCATGAAATTATAACAAATGCAAACTTTTAAAAACCTTTGGATCTTAAGGCAACAATTGTTAACGTGAAAATAATTTTATACAGCATCCAATAATTAAGTATGTTCATATGCACTAGTTATAATCATTATTATCTTTTTTACATTGGCTATCAGGAACTATTATTGCAACGTGATAAGACCTGTTTGCAATGATTGCAATAATTTGATTTTAAAATCATTTCCGTACTAATTTAAGTACCCTTCACTGGTGGTCCTTGGCTTTCCTTGACAGCCTGTAGATAGGCTTCTGCTTTTTGTGCTATGGATCCTTTTGCCTTTTTACTGACACCTACAGCACATGTGCCATCGAAACATTTTTTATTAATCTCTCCGTTTCCAGACATGGTGGCTGTGAGTGTTATTCGCGCGCGGTATTCTAACATCAATATCTTTTTAACAACTACTATTATTTCGCCACGTTGTTCCAGTATTCATGACCCGATACAAACTGATTTGGCTAGCGCATGTCGGTTTATTTTATTCAGGCAAAGGTTATCTTTCAGTATGGAATCAAATGTTTTTATATTATATACATTCGGTTACAAAACAAAATGAGGTCATGACTAGATTCAAGTATGACATCACACATATGGGTGCTCTGTTAAAGTTTAGAAACTACTTATTTAATATTGATTTATCATCGACAAACAAAAATATAATACGTAATAATATCGTTAATGAACACCTGAAGTAGGAAATGATCCAGAATTGAGCCCTGCGGTACACCCAGTACAAATTGTGATCGCAATGATTTGCATCATTTATTTGTGCTTACATGTTAAATTCTACCCTTAAATGCAGATAACCTACGTAACAAGTTTTTGATGCCATAGTCATGAATCTTAAGCAGTAGCGTTGTTCTCATTGCTCAACGCAATCCAACGCTTTAAACAAATCACAGTATACAGTTATACCATTCTGTGAAGACTCTCAGGCTTTGAAGATATATTTTAGAATCCTAGCACCTGTAGCAGACGTGCTAATACCTTTGGTAACGTCGTTGCTCTTGGTGAAGTGACAAGTGTTAAAATTTGTAAGTATATATTTAACAGACAAGCATTTAACTAACTAAAACAAAACTATTGCAAGACCTTAATGAGAGCTGGCAGAATAGAAGGCCTGTAATTGTAACATATAAAATGGCAATACTTTAGAATCAACTGTATGGGGCTGGAGTTAGCGCCCCTAAAACATCCTACACTCAAGACTACAATAGACAAAGAAATAAAGAACGGAAACGATTTCTCGTCTGCTGATAGTAAAATAAATGATTCAATGTTTCAGAAGCTGATAACGATGAAATGATGTACCGCATGATTTATTATACCGATGTCAAAGATTACAGGTGAATAACACAGGGAAATTGTAAAGTTTACCTACACGGAACACAGACACCAGGTTACCTACTAGTTTACGACGAACCTAATAACGTCATGTCCGTTAATGGCGGCAGACCTAACGGAAAATTTCTATTGATATTTACATTTCATTTTATTATGCTTGTAAGAGCAAAGGAAGTAAACAATTGATTAAACTTTGACCCGGCAGTTAGATACAGCCAGCGGAGAGAGTGCAACACTTTGTATTAAGTAGTACGCTGCGTGAGCAAATCATTGATTTATATCGCAAGAATTATGCCGACAACTGTAGATGATAACTTCAGTCTAATTACCAAAAATTAAGAATTCCGATTTCTTTTCTTTTCTTTGTTTTTCTTCTCTCTTTCTTGGCGGTAGCGCATCAGTAGTGCCCTTGGTGTTGTTAATGTCCATGGGTGAAGTCGATGATAGCCACTTATCATCAGATATTAAAAAAATCTTGGCTTTGAGACCAAACCTATCAGTTATTCAGACTATTTCTAAATTAAGTCCGGCCATACAGACCTCCGAGCGTCTGTGTCTTGCGTGTAAAATGTTGTCATCGTCTCTGGAGTTTGGAAGACGCCAATGACTAATTGACTGACGAAGTCCAATGGTTCTTGAAGAGAATTTAATTTATTGAAATTCATTGTAACATTTTGGTAGGTACTTAGTTCGTAGTGTTCACACGGAGTACGGCACGAGAAGGTACAAGGGAAATGTATGTACGGTGCCATAATGTAGGCATGCAGCATGATAATACCGTATCTATCAATAGGTACCTTCATCACACGTGAATCTATGAACATTGACCATGTATTAGTATTTGTAAGTAAGGTACTAATATTATCTTGCCCTCATTAACCCCAAACGATTCATGTTTCGACTCTGAACTTAACATGATAAATGCACTTGGAAGTACATTTTTTGTATAAAATCATCATTTTATGCAATTATTACATCGCCGAAAACTACCGTAAGCCGTTGATCCGCAAAATTTCATTTTTTTTTGAGAAAATTACAGTTTCAATAACAAAAGATACGATATTATCTGTACAGGGTCTAAACCCTTTTATATTTTATCAGTGCTCGACTAGCCATGGAGCACTGTTGCAGGAGTAGCAGGAGTAGTAGGAGTAGTAGAAGAGTAACAGGAGTAACAAGAGTAGCAGGAGTAGCAGGAGGCAGCAAACAATGCGGACCTCGCGTCTAGGGGCCCCAACCTTGTGGCCAACAAACTAAAAATAATCAAAAAAATTGTAAACTGAACACTTAAGTTGGTAATTTGATTATAACTTAATTGTATTCTTTAATATAATAAGTAATTATTATTATTTAGGTTATATTATTACTTAGATCACGCAATTCAATGGCCCCTTGACATCTGCTCCGGGATCTTATTTTCGAGGTTATGTTTGTTTACCTGTTTCCTTGTTTATAATTAATATAAATATTTTAAATAATGTTATATAACAACCATACGCGATAATGATACACCAAAGATGTCAGACAATCAATAACATTAGGTACAGATAAAGAGTAGTTCCTGTAAGTAGTTAATAATAAACTTGACAAGTGCGAGTTAAAAACTCGCTTGGAGAGGGTTCCGTACCTTGATTAGGTGCACCGTTATTTTTCAATTTTATTTATTTTGCGGGTTTTTTTAAGATCATAGACTTCTTATAGGTTTCCCTGGTAAAGAACTATTCTCTGTATTTTTCAAAATTTTAGCCTCAGTAGTTTCGGAGATAAGGGGGGGGGGGACGGTCAATTTTTGGCTTTAATTTTCGTTCTTTTTTTAATAATTTTAAAACTATCCACTGTAGAACTATAACAAAAATATATTTGAGATCCTTACAACAAGCCATTTGACATACACGATACGGTTTGCAAAACAGTTTTTTATTTATTTTATACCTATTAGGGTCGTTTTCAACTTTGGAGCCAAAAACGAAGCAATTTCATGAATTTTGTTTTTTATGTATATTGGTATTTTTTAGTATTTAGATGCGTTCATAAATAGAAAAAACATATGTCAATCAAAGATTCCACTTATTTATTTAACAATAACACACATAAATCAACTTTTTGAGTGACACGAATGAGAAACATATTCTTCTAATGATATTTTGTGATTTACTGATGAGAACTCTTGTTACACTAATGATAATAACATGGTTTTTAATTATTCTTTATTTAATTCTTAAAACAAACTTATTTAGATTATCATTACTTAATTTATTATAAATTTGGCTCAATTTGTCATCATTAATACATTTAAAAAAACGCTTACAGACTCATACCCTCACATTAGAAGATGCCCAATCAAACAAACCATTCATTTTTTATTTCATTTGTTGATTTGATTTTTTGTCTTTGTAAAAACTTTATTTTATTCTTGCATTTGTTTAAAAGTGATATCAATTTTTTTTCTGTTTTGTGTGCTGCATTTTTAGTGTCCTAACTTTTTTCATCAGCGTTTGTTCATCAGTACTTGGTTTAGATTTTTCTTTTCGTTCTATTGCGTTCAACGGATCCACAGCAGGAGTCATATTTTCATCATCACTACTTACTTTACTGATTGTAATAATTTCTGCAATTCTTTGGTTTTATTTCTTTTTATAATACTTTTTGGAACTCTCTCATCATTTTTTTCTTTGCATCCGTTGTTCGCGTAGGCTCATTTCGTTAATGCTTTTAATTTTTTTAGCTTCTTTTCTTTTTAAATAACTCTGTCTTTTTTTTGTTGCTCAGCAGCATACAGTTCTGGATTATTTTTAATATTTTTATATTTCTCTCGTCTAGCTATTCTTCGTCTCTCTAACTCTTCTGCTCTCTTTTGTTTTGCCATTTTTATCAATCCAAATATGAATAAGATTTTATCTATAACAAAATAAAATTAAAATTAAAAAACTCACTTTAGAGACAACCTTTTTAAACTTGAAAAGCTTGAGGCACTGATGGATTTTGTCTAGTAAACCTAATGGATAGCATACACCAGTGCCCCAAGGTTTTACAATTTTTAAAAGCTTGCGTTTAAAATATATTTTTTTAATTTTAATTTTATTTATTTCACAACTTGCAAAAGTGTGCGATAAGTTATTAGAACCACGGGAAGTGGGTCAAATATTACTTGTAAGATTTGACCCGAACATACATACACTGCAAGTTTATTAATTACTTATGTAGCTGTCTTGGCGAACTTCGTATCGCCTAACAATCAGTGAATGTACTTTGTTATTTTAACTTTTATAGTTTTGGTAGGTTTAACAAATTCGAGACCATTAAATTCCCTCTATCTCCCCCTCCCCTTTAGCTCCTCCTTCCCCTCCCCTTTCCCCCTCTCCCTTTCCCTAATGTATATACAAAAGCTTATATACAAATTTTCACCCTTTTTACTTCAAAACTGATGGAGTTGCCATACTAACTTGCACCCCCTTAATTAACTCTTTGGGGATGATTTTCCAAAAAAATACATTACTGTCACATTTTTTTTCTAATCTTGAGCTAATAATTATATCAATTTTCATGTTTTTAATTTCAAAAATTACGAAGTTGCGTACTAAGTTCCATCCCTAAATTAACACTTGAAGGGATGATTTTTCCAAAAAAAATGTTTTAAAATATATTTTTGTTAATATTTTATAACTATACACTTACATAAAAATTTCGTGTTTATAACTATAAAACTGACGATTTTGGTTTGTATGAAGGTGACTTCAAGCCCCTATTTTAACCCCTTGGGGGATAACTTCCAAAACTCCGATAGCTTATAGCCTTCCTCAATAAATGGACTATCAAAAAGACAAACACAAAAAGAATTTTTCAGTTTGAACCAGTAGTTCCTGAGATTAGAGCGTTCAACCAAACAAACAAACTCTTCAGCTTTATATGTATACATATTAGTATAGAAGTATAGATATAGATTTATTACACTTTATTGTACACCATAATCAACGGTCAAGAAAAACATACTGCTAACATACATACAGAACATACAAAATACGAACGAAAGGGGGTTAATAAAGGCTTGTATTAGACTAGTATAAATTAAACAAAATAATATACCAGACTGCACAAAAAAAAAACAATCGTATAGTTGTACCTTTTTGAAATCCTTAAATGAGCTCTTTAATTTAACATAATACCCATATTGCATTATTTGATTTATTTTTATTTTTTGATTCTTCAAACAATGGCATCTCACAGTCACCATATTTGTTTTTTTAATGTCACTTACCTAAAAACACTTGGGTTATCAAGACGAATCCAACGATATCTTAATTATATAAATCCGTTGAGCAGTTTGGAAGATGTCATAAAGAATATTACCTGCATACATACCTTCCTGGCAGTCTGGTAACAAAAATTATCATTTGTACGAAATTGAATATCATTAGTGTGACTGCTCAATTGACACGAATGAGAGTGACACGAATGAGGTTTTCGGTATTATTTGTATTTACCTACAAAATGGAATGTTCTATAATATAACTTAACACGGAAAAAAATTATGCCTGCAATGCCTGACTATTCATATAAATCAAAAATAAAACAACACATAACTATGGACGTAATCTGTTAAGACACTAATGATACAGTTTTGGTACACTCTCCCAAATCTTACCTGATATTTAGATTTTCTCAAAAAATAACGAAGTAAATGACAGGCCACCAAGATTGTTCGGAGACGACTTAGCACCCGGGAACCACGCGGGGTGAGAGGCAGGGTATAGCAGGGTATAATTGTGTAATATTAAATCATATGTCTACCGTTACATAAATGATATTTAAAATGTATACTGATTATAAATATTAAGAAATCTTATTTTTTTATACCCAAGATTGTAGCAATAATTAATTATGAATCTTATATAAACATATTAAACATTGCGAAAATAAAATTCCATTTTCCTGGATGCATTTTTGTTTTATAGACTAATAGATAAAAAATGAGCCTTTGGAACCAGTGACACTAATGAGAAATAGGGTAGTTTTATCGTCATATCTCTTTTATTTACAGCGATAACAAGTAATTATAAAAAGCTCTCAAGGGGCCTCAAGGGAGTAGTCGATTAGAGTAATTAGAGTAATGCTAATATTTACTTAACAAGAATGATATCATAATTAGTGCTTTTGGCCACAAATTTGAAAATGACCCATAATCTTTGGGTCACAAAAAAGTACATAAGTACCAAATTTCAACTCATTTGTTCCAGTAGTTTCGGAGTAAATTGACTGTGAACGGCGCGATCGCCCAGACGTACGAGTGATCGTATAAGGGTTCCGTTTTTCGTTTTTTCGTACGGAACCCTAAAAATAAATAAAATGTTCACTTGAGATTGTTTGCAAAAGAGGGAGAGGTACCCCACCCCCAGGCTGACGTAAGAGGCGACAAAAGCCGAGCCCTGCTTGGTGGACTCTGCGTAAGGATTATTATCTATGTAATACCAGTTTTATATTATATTTTATTTGGTTTCATTATAGCGTTTTAAAATATTTGTCGTGTTCCGGCTGGATTCCTGAGAATGGCATTACTGGCTCTCAGGAATATCTTTCCTTCTTTCATTTCTATGATGTGATATTCCCAATGCTTACCAGTTTAAAACGATCAACAAATAAACATTTTTATCCGTAATAAAATAACGAGTAACCGCTGTAACCGTTTAATTATAGGTACGTAGTAACCTACCCACATTGTACTTACTTTACAACAGCTAACTCAAAAGCTAAAATATCATTATTTTTACTTTATTATCAAATGAAATTCAAGTAATTTTAAGTAGTTATTATGATACCTAGCTGGTTCCTCGTTGAAAATTACTTACCTTACTTGCTTCAGTTAAATTAGCAGGAGTTAGGTGGTACCCTCTGATTTTAAAATTGCAACCAGCAAAATGGTACCTTTCCACTACAAAATGTTTCAATCTCTTTATATAATATGTTGCAAATTATTGCATTTAAAGTTCTATCTTACAATAATACATAAAATGTTATTATAATTTTGAAAGTAACTTACTTTCCAGGCGTGTTACGAATCGATACAGCTGAGTTCCAAGTCTCGACTGATCAACGGACGACCAACACACACTATAATGTTTACCACACTACGGCGCTAGTAAAATTAATCTATGTTTTGAACTTAGATGGGATCGGAGCGGTCAACTGCCTACCGATGCGTAACGTGACGACGGACTAATGAAATGCGCGGACGTCAGAAAATAATCAGAAAGTACACTCGATCCTTTTCCATTGCCCAGTGCCATAAACAATCTTTATCTCAAGCCAAGGGTTAATGGCTTTTGATGATCACAGATGGCGTCGTAAAACATTGAATCGCTGGTCTAAACTTAGTGCAGGATCCAGCTTCCCGGATAAAAATTGTTTTTATGATAATTATGTAAAGAAAAGTATCGCGAACGGGTTGCCTAAAAAATATGTTCAAGACTATTATACAGATGAAATGATGACTATTATACAAATAAATAAAACTGCATTCAAAGATTTTTTATATCACCTGCTTGAGTCAGAATCCGCCGGATGATTTGTATGCAAACCTGTGTAAAAGTGTGTTTTGCTGTACCTAATTGTTTAACGCGAATAAATAGTTTATGAACATAAATTATAGTTTTTTTATATAAAAATATTATTAATAACTCGAGAAAATAAATCAAACTTGTAACCAATGATATTATTAACAGACTTCAAAAAAAGGAGGAGTTTCTCAATTAGACCGTATTTTTTTTGTATGTTTGTTACCTCAGAACTTTGGACTGGGCGAACCGATTTTGATGATTGTTTTTTTAATCGAAAGCTGGTGGCTGTCATGTGGTCCCACATAAATTTTATTGAGACCTGACAATGGCATCCATGAGAAAACCACATAAGTCGTAAATTTGTGTTAAGATGTGCGCGACAAATTGACGAATAACTCAATATCACGCCAACCGATTTTGATGATTCTTTTTTTAATCGAAAGCAGGTGCGTGTCTTGTGGTCCCACATAAATTTGAACGAGATCTGAAAATTAGTTTTTGAGACTTTGAAGTCGATTATTTTTTGTTAGTAAAATTTAGATTATAATGTAAATAATTCTTCACAAAAAATAACCGACTCCAAAATTAGGGATAACTCAAAAACTACTCGTCAGGTCCTGCTCAAATTTAAGTGGGACCACATGACAAGCACCAGCTTTCGATTAAAAAAAGAATCATCAAAATCGGTTTACGCAGTCGAAAGTTCTGAGGTAACAAATATAAAAAAAAATAAACGTGCACGCGCTATATACGCGCGTGAGAAGTTATACTTCTTTGGCATGAAAAACAATTAAAAAAAAATAACTTAAAAAAACCATTTAAAAAGTAAAAAACAATATTAAAAAAGCAATATTCAAAAAAGACATTATTCAAAAACAATATAAAAAGACCAATATTCAAAAACAATATTTATTTATTTATTTATTTATTTATTTGGTCTACCAACGATTGTTACATTATATAAACTTAAAGTAGTTACATGGAACAGTATAAAGAACTAAATAAACCAATTACAGGTAAACACTGCATGCGAATTTAACACGAACATAGGTACCATTATTTAATTGTTACATTTCAACAACATATAACTTAAAACATAAAACAACGGAGTAAACTAAAAATTATCAGTGATCTTTTTAAACAAAAGTGCACGAAACTGGTGAAGTTTAAGGGAGAAAACATCTTTGGGTTCGTTATATATTCTAACAATATCAAAAAAAAAAAACAATAAAATAAATATAATAATTAATTTTTGACGTGATAACGTCTTATAAATCGATGAACACGGGCTGCATGCACGAAAAAGTGTCCCGTTTCGCGAGCGAGAGAGCGGCAAAACCGAGAGAGAGAGGCACGATCGGCTACGATCGGCTACGATCGGCGTATCGTAGCCGATGCCGTAGGCGATCGTAGTTGAGTGGAGCGGAGCGGGGCGGGGTGGAGCGGGGCGGAGCGGAGCGGAGTTGTCATGGCGTTGTCACGTTAAACTACCGTCCGTAAACCGACTTTACAGACAACCATTTTTCATAACGTGCGTTTTCAAATCGTGCGTGACGTTTTTTGTGACCGTCGTTTTTGTGTCACCGTCCGTGTTACAAATCTTAAAATTTCACTCTCATCATTTTTTCTATTTCATAACGCGCCTAAAGAAGTATAACTTCAATAATCAAAATTTTACTAACAAAAAATAACCGACTTCAAAATTACTCAAAAACTACTTGTCAGATCTCGTTCAAATTTATGTGGGACCACATGAAGAGCACTTGCTTTCGATTAAAAAAAGAATCATCGAAATCGGTTGGCGTGATATTGAGTTATTCGTCCATTTGTCGTGCACATACTTAATGCAAATTTAAGACTTATATGGTTTTCTCATGGATGCCATTGTCAGATCTCAATAAAATTTAAGTGGGAACACATGACAAGCACCAGCTTTCGTTTAAAAAAAATCAAAATCGGTTCACCCAGTCGAAAGTTCTGAGGTAACAAACATAAAAAAAATACAGTCGAATTGAGAACCTCCTCCTTTTTTGAAGTCGGTTAAAAAATACAGTCGAATTGAATACCTCCTACTTTTTTGAAGACGGTTAAAAAGAGGCTTGTAACAGGATTACGACCGATAGAGCTGTGTCCTTTAAATGTCCACATTACTCGTGTGTCTAATATCATATTGAAAGTCCGTACATCGGCATCCTCGGTAGTAACAGCTCGTTCTGTCAAATGAAAGAATGATAACTGACAGATAACGCTATCGATCGTTGAGTTTGTTTTTAATCTCCGAAGTATTTTTTTCTGTGTCCTATGAGTCTCATTTTAATAACGATAATTAATTATTCATAAGAGGAAAAGCTTTGGAACATTAAACATAATTAATATACATTGCTGCAATGTAGGTATGGGCTAAGTATAAAAAATTAATTTAAAAAAAAATAAACAACAAAACCCGACTGCGTATAAAACTAAAAAGAAAAAACAAGCCCAGTAATTTAGAGTGTTGTTAAAAATAATACTGAACAACTACACCATAGAAGGATTAACAGAAGGGACCCATTCTTCAATCAATCTAATCTTGTTTGTTTTTTCCCAAGCAGCCCTGTAAATTTTAAATGGATCCCGATCAAACACAGGATCAAACAGAAGATTGATGCTGCTGCTACAAAAAATAGGAGTGAACCTTTCGGAAAAAGTGCAAAGAACGACTCAAATGATGCCATTTAGAGCCTTGGCCTGTAATAATGCCAATGGCATTAATTACATTTCAAAAGTTTGTAGTTCGGTAAATGATTGAGATAATTACAAACGTTTTTATGAGATTTTGTAGGTAATATCATGTAATTTACATAATAATAATTGATAAAATAATAATATTCATAGGGCATTTTTCCAACTTTTTAGCGAAATTAAATAAAAAGGGGTATTTTTCAAACAAAATACAGTTTATTTCTTTAAAAAAAAATTGTTGTATGTAAAGTCGGTTTACGGACGGTAGTTTAACGTGACAACGTCAAGACAAAACATTGATGAAATGATAATAATTGTTTATTGCTTATTGATAAAGAGAGATACATGCGGCACGAACCGAGCCCTTCGGCCAATCGTAGTCGATCGTGCCTCTCTATCGCTTGTTCCGCGCTCTCGCTCGCGGAACGTGACATGACGTCACGGAACGTAACAGTGAGTCATGCTTTTTCGTGCGTGCACCCGGCGTTCATCGTTTTAATAGACGTTGTCACGTCAAAATATTCTATTTAAATTTTTGTAGATTTTATACCTCGAATAGATAAACTATGATAACAACTGTAAATAAAAAACTAGAATGAAAATAAATGTAAGAACTGTAGAGGATCTTCTGTTGAAGGTCTACTAATGTTGTATCAGGAAGGTTGCTTCAAGTAATACTTCTGCTGGTTATCGGAGGAATATATTTTTGGTAAAAATGAACTGGTTTATATACAGAAATTGTAAAGAAGAATGACCAATAAAAATAGCTACATTAATTTACAAGAAAAATAAACACCAATGAGAAAGAGGATTATAAAACACGTGTAAAGGGTAATAAAATTAACAATGATTATTTGCATGCCGTCTCGTTCACTCCTGTAACAATAACGCTATATCTGTCGCTAAGTATTGCCATCTCGTTCTAACATCGCCGCTCTCCTTCACAAGCGCGAGGCGATGTTATAAATATTGCGCGAGGCTCAAATGGGTGAACATTTCACGGCAAGCTGCGAGCGCGGACACACGACACGGGCGTGATGATATATACCTACGAAGATAACTGCCGGGTGCCGGGTGCTTCGAAGATGAGATCTTGTGGCTTGAAGACTGATGAAGAGGAACGAGGAAGATGCTGACGGACTGCGCTTATCTTGTTTCTTAAAACAGATGTCATTCGTTTCTTATAGAGACCGACCGAAGGTTCGGTTTCGGTTTCGGTTTCGGCCAGTTTCGGCCAAAAAATCTAGTTTCGGTTTCGGTTTCGGTTTCGGAAAAATTTGGCCGAAACTTTCGGCCAAACCGAAACTCTGTGTTCGTGAATTTTCGTGCGTCGTTCGGTTAAGTTCGTGGCTAACCCGCTGACTTTTCAAGTGAAGTCATTGATTTAACATGTTTATTATATTTGTTCATTAATCTGAAGAGCGTCTGACAGGGCACAGGGTGCTTTGGCGCTTGATTTTAGTCGTTTTTTGCTCGGCAACGGCAACAGGTAGAAAAAAGGATATAATATAGTGTCTAATGCTGTATAGATAATGATACGGAACTCATATCCAAGCATGGTATAGAAACTGTACCTGGAAAATATTTAAGTAAAACTTTTACTAGGGGTATTAATTAGACGTAATAGATTATATAAAAAGTAGTTTTCGTCTATTTATCTGTACGTTTGTTCTGGCTACTCTCAGGAACGACATAACAGATTTACCTGCGGTTTTCACTCCCTTATAACTTACAATACATACGTATTGTAGTGAGCTTTGGTTAACATTTAGTGGTTGGTTTATTTCAAACGGTTTACAAATAAATAAATTACTTTATGTCAATTTCGCCCATACTTACATTTATTGAGTGAGGGCTTACAGAAAGGTTTTCGGAAGCAAAGCGAGGGCATTCACTAGTAGTATTTTCGAAGTCTAAATCCCAAATCATCCATTACAATGAAACGGTAACTGATCGATATGTCTGTACACAAAAGTCAACGCAAAAGAGACCATAGCAATTATTTTTAGAATTTTCGTCTGTTTATATTTTATGTGCGTTTGTTCAGGGTAATTTCAAAATCGGCTAAATCAATTTGCATGCGGTTTTCACTGACGTATTTTAGTAAAATGGAGCTAAGATTTAAATGATCTATTTAAATGATCTTAAATTAAAATTTAAAAAACCCCCGACAGTTTGATATACACTAAACAGAGCTAATTACACACTCGATTAAGTCACCTTCATGCAAAAAATAACTAGATCAAAATCGGTTCCTCCGTTTGGGAGCTACGATGCCACAGACAGACATAAAGATACACAGACACGTCAAACTTATAACACCCCTCTTTTTTCGTCAGGGGTTAAAAACAGCGTTCATCCATAGGTACCCACATTTTTTCGAATTTTGTCGTTTACGTTAAGATAAGTTTACCGAACTGAAGGCAGTTAATACACATAAAAATGTACCTACAAATAAAAATGTGAAAAAAAACACGCAAGATTTCAGTACCTATACAGGGTGTCCCGTAAGTAGTGGGTCAACGTTAGGGGACAGATAGCTTGAAGGTTGACCTAAAAAATTCGGCTCCTTTAACCTACATTTTTCTGTTGGGTCCACAAATGAGCAGCTCAAAAAATACCCTAATGGTGTAGCCATACGAGCGTATTTTTTGAGCTGTGCGTCGCGTAAAATAGCGTAAATCGTAAAATCGCGTAAAATACAAATTTCAAAGAATTGAATTAGATCTTTTGTATGAAACCAGCTCATTTCACGTGACTCACAGCACCAAAAATACGCTCGTTTGGCTTCACCCTAAGTTTCGGTTTCGGTTTCGGTTTCGGCCGAAACTGGACCTAAGGCCGAAGGTTCGGTTTCGGTTTCGGTTTCGGCTGAAAAACCAGTTTCGGTCGGACTCTAGTTTCTTAACAGAACGTCAAAGCAAATAAATATATTTCCCCTGAGGTATTTGTTTCACTTAGCTTGAAATATAAGTTAGGCTGTTGTATTTATTCTTTCCTATTGGTAATCCAGGTATTGTTGTGGTAAGGTAAATATGTAGGTATTGAGAAGGTATTGGTAACTGCGTAAGTATTCATAGGAGGTACTCGGTAGGTATAATGATAGCTGCGTCAGGCAGCTACATGACTCTCCCCCTAGCGAAAGCGTACCGGAAGCTTGCTGGTGCGTCCAAGTCTAGTGGTCTTCAGAATTGATGACTTAACTGGGCTTGACGATGTACTGGAGCTTGTGCAGGTACTTGTAGTTCCATCGTTGGTTTTCGCTGGAGACTGTGAGTATGTAGCTGAGGTATCCTGGGTGCTTGCTTCAGATGTTGAGTCCTCTTGAGTACTGACAGTGTAGGCAGGCTTGAGACGGTCAATCGAAATAACTGCAGATCGCCTCTCAGGTAACAAAAGTTTAAAAGTTTTGTTATTACGCTCTAATACTTTATATTGTTGACATGGAATACACTGTTTTGCCCACGTTGCGACGTCTGTGTTCATTGACGGCCAAAAAAATTTTTGCGTTATCAGTTTTCGAGTTGTTCGTATACCAGGATGGCTGACATTATGTAGCGCGTTGAAAACGAGTTGTCGATATTTCTCTGGTACGTATGGTCGAATGAATGATGTTGATGTCTCGCAATAAATAGATTTTTGTGAATTTGGTAGAGTAACTAGTTTGAGTGATAGATTACTCTGTTTTGAAAGTTGATCTATGGTACTTTTCTCTTCTTGTTGAGCTTCTGCGATCTTCTCGAAATCGATAGAGGTAGGGCATGTGATACTCTCGATAGGTATTCGGCTCAATGCGTCGGCAACAATGTTATCTTTTCCGCTAACGTGTCGAATATCCGTAGTAAATTCGGTAATGAAGATTAGTTGTCTCGCTCGGCGCGGTGTCTCTGAAGTTGAAGGAGGTTTTTGAAGTACGTAAGTTAACGGTTTGTGATCAGTGAAGATGATGAGGCTTCGTCCTTCAAAAGTTTTTCGAAAATGCTTTATAGACATGTAGATGGCGAGTAGATCTCGATCGAATGTACTATAGTTTCGCTGTGTACTTGAAAACTTTTTCGAAAAATATCCCAATGGTTGCCATTTGTTATCTATGTATTGTTGTAAAACGGCTCCAGCGGATAGATCAGATGCGTCGGTGAAAATAGCGAGCTTTGCGTGATGAGATGGATGTGCGAGTAAAGTAGCGTTTGAAATAGCAGTTTTACACGCTTCAAATGACTTAGTTGAGTCTTCAGGTTTCTCTACAAAAAAAAATAAAAAAAGCAAAAAATAACCAATTTACCTCGATCAAAGTTACAACAAACTACAAGAACTTTTATATTATGTTACTTGCTGCTACGGAACCATTCATGGGTGAGTCCGACTCGCACTTGGCCACTTTTTTATTCGTTGCGTACCCTATAGTGTGGGGTATCCTTGAAAAGGTCTTGGAAAGAAATTAATTATTTAAATTAAGTACCTAAGTAGGTACGGAAAAAAGCAATAGTACGCAGGTGAAGTTGCAGGCAACCGTAAGCCCCATAGATCTAAAAAACCGGGAGATAAGTTTTTTTATACCGAGATGACGTATACTCGTATCTCTACAACGTACAATTCAATAATATGCAATCTTATGTCTACTGTAATCCCAGGTAAAAGCATTCAGGGATTTTCCTTATCAAATCTTAGCTGAATAGTCTGAATACTTTTAATTGTTGTGATTGATAAGATAACAATATCTAATCACAAAATACTGGCCAACAGATATAATAATACAGACATAACCATAAATTGATACATGCTTAAACATGCTTAGTTTTATTTTATGTTTGAAATTAAAGCGGTTCCGTTGGAGTTCCCGTAAACAAGTCTCACTTATCTGGTCCAATACGGGGGATGGATGTCATCGCCGCCATGCATCGAAAGGAACTTTGTCCTTATTAACTGATTTACCGAGTATAGCTAGGGACTTACCTTTTTTTATGAAAATAGCCGGCAATCGAGCTGACGATCCATCTGATGGTAAGTGGCTTTCTAAGCCGCCCTAATACGGCTAGAACCTACTGCGTATCTTTACCTGCGGAATATATATTTGGAGTTTAACTCCATATCTTTCGGGGTATGAATTTTTATGGGGAGTAAAATCAAACTTTTTCCGTTACGTTATGCGTTATGTTTGTAATTCGTAACACAGAATCTAGATGTCGTTGGATGGCTTATTAGTAACAACGCCATCTAATGATATGTGTGTCAGTAAATGTCAAAAATGTGTCAATAAATTTATATTTAATTATTTAATAATAATCATCATCCTATTCTGATGATGTGAAACTCCAGTCGTGCGTCGGAGCTTTAATTATTTAATAATAATCATCATCCTATTCTGATGATGTGAAACTCCAGTCGTGCGTCGGAGCTTTAATTTATTTAATAATAATCATCATCCTATTCTGATGATGTGAACTCCAGTCGTGCGTCGGAGCTGACACACACCTTTTGAAGGGCTGAGAGAAAAGCCGACGGGCCACCTAATGTTAAGTGGTCACAGTCGCATATGGACATGAACAATACCAGAGGAATCGCCAATGCAAAACCGGCCTTGACGGAAAACTCTTTTGACACCTTGTTTGAAGAACATTTCATAGCGCTCCGGGAATACCGTAGAAGGAAGCTCATTTTGCAGTTACACGTGCGTGGCAAAAATTATCGTGAGAATCGGACCGTAGAGGTTCTCCTTGACTCAAGGAGGAGATTCAAGGACCTTGAGTCCATACGGTGTGGATGGAACTTCAACTACAAAATATGTCCGACTAATACATACTAAATGTGTTACAAATGTCCATTGACATTGGACGCCTGTGACCACGTACGGTGCAGCGGTGGTTCGTCTATTCGTTTGTCGATACTCGGTTATTTACGTAACATATTCTCAATTACTAATTTTGTGATTAAATATAGTGTGTAACCGTAACTCGCCCACAAAGATAAATGAAATATAATTTCAATAGAAATGAATAAGCAAACATTATTAATATTAATATACTTATCAGATAATTATGTTATCGTTTATTACCTGTAATCGAAGGCGACTCACGAATATCATCAGTCGTTTTCATACTGACCATTGTGCAATCTATTGTTTATGTTTTACTGTGAACAAGTGTTCAATATTATATTATACTTTATTTTACTCGTGTTCCTAAAGTGTTTTTTTTACTTCCTTGTGCCAATGCATACAGCGTTAAATAGAGTTGTTATTTACTTTTGTAACTAAGTAAGTAGTTATTGATCGTTATGAATTGTATGAGTATCGAAATCAAATAT
Source organism: Thymelicus acteon (assembly GCA_951805285.1). Taxonomy (NCBI): domain Eukaryota; kingdom Metazoa; phylum Arthropoda; class Insecta; order Lepidoptera; family Hesperiidae; genus Thymelicus; species Thymelicus acteon. The sequence goes on from OX638223.1 coordinate 17,329,720, forward strand.
TTTTTTTTAACCATAAACACAGGATTCTTTCGGCCTTATTTTTAAACCATTGGAAATTGTGGAGATATGGTGGACAGATAGTGAGTGACCAACGTATGTTTTGCAACCGGAACCGGAATAGCTACCAGCGCCCTTTTAAGAACGTACTTCGCTACATTTCAGACGCGCCCTCTACAAAAAAGTTCGCCTGCCGCCTCTTTATCAACGCCCTTCGAAGCAAGGAAGCGCTCAAGATTTTTTTCCATTAGCAATCACCCATACCATCCACCTAACGACGGCACCCTCGGTTGCTTGACTCAGACGGTCATTTGAGATCGGAATAAACCGCTGGGTTATAAGCGCTTGGCACTCCTACAATTCCTTATATTAATTTAACTTACTGTATTCCTTGCAGGTCGTGAAAGCGAGAAAAAGGAGCATGAAAAATGCGTCATAAATTTATTTTAGTAGCGGCAGCGGTCCTTCTCTGTGGAACACCACTTTTAGCTCAAGGTAAGCTAGGTATAATTTTAAAGATTTAAATAATTTGTGTTTGTGTCACTTTATACGGTTACATAATTTTATCCATGATGATTCGCTGTCACTTCATTGCCCAGCAAACGTCATTTCAACAATGCGGTCTGTTATAGTCAAAATTATCTAAGATGCCCATAATGATAGCTGCTATTTATTAATATGAACTAACCTTGTATGGGTGTCTTTGAGCGAAATGGAATATTCATTTACTTGACATGAATAGTTGAATACTTACGGACAAAGGATTTTGCCAAAATTTGTTAAAATCCCTACTCATTTTCATTGGCGTTGATTATAAATCATATTATACGTTAAAATCTAGTAAAAATCCCATCACATCATAATTTATGCAAAATTTAATAAAAATTTATGACGTCGAAACAATCTTATATGAAGAAGCCTAAATCTAATGTGACGTAGGGTGATGTGACGGCTTGAAACCGTTTATAAAACCAGTCATAATCGATACATTACTATAATCGAAATTTAACAATAAAAATTGATTAATTTAATTACATTGTTAAAAATTATTTGCTTGCATTTGAATTTAAAATTAGGTACCCAATAATACCACGACGAACTGGACGTTACCAAAGGACATTTTCCATTATGTATGGGCACTTCGCCATCCATGGACAGTAACTGCAGATAATATGTTATATGTAATTATGTATTTAAGGTTGCGGTAAACGTTTTTTTTTTTCAACAAAATAATAATTATGTATACATGCATGTGTCTTACGAAATAAGAAAGAATTTATTCACTGTAGTTTTTTCCTGACGCTCATAATATAATATTATATGTCAAAATATTATTATGAAACTGAGCGGGACTTTCATTCTATCATGATCTATCTTTCTTTCTTTTTCTTCTTTCTTTCTTGGCCAGCAACGCACCAGTGATGCTTTTGGTATTGTTGATGTTCATGGGCGAATGGATAAAAGAATATTTTATTGAAGTCGTAAATAGGTACATATTGAGAATACGCGGTACGAGATAGCTCAATCGAGGTAGTAGGTAGGTAACTAGGTACCTAAATATTACGGTTTTTAGTTTAAAATTTAACTATCGAATCGATTAGAAGGTCTTATAATTTTGAATCGATTTGTTGTAAAAATTGGTTTCTTTCGTGAACCGATTTTTTTGTACATCTCTAATGTCACTGTGATGGCAAACGACAAATTGGGCTTCTAAGTTCGCGGTGACTATAATTATTATTCATGTGATTTTGTGGAATCCCCTTTCTCAACTGTGTGTCAGAAATGAGGGGTCTAAGGACGATACACATTTTTACTTGAGAATTTAACATGCATGACATGTCATCAATCTGATGCTTATTGCTACAACCATAGAAGAAATAATAGTACTTATATGGTTTAGATACATACCGTTCGATACACATCACATGATAAGTTTATTTAAGTCAGATTGTAAAAATAGCGTGTCTTGATGTGATTCAACTACCCTGAAAATTTTTAATCGACGAACATATAAAATTTTGTATTAGAAAAGCAATTCTTGACGTCATTAATAAAAATAGCAAAGGCCCCAGGTGAGATCCCTGAGGAACTCCGGAATGAGTACTAACAGGCCTTGATTTATGACCGCCAATAACAACTATAGATATTACATGATACGTTCTTCCTAAAAAAGTAATGTTTTAGCTGAAATGAAAATTACATTCCCTACCTAACCTTGCAATTATCTACTTAGTGAGCCTGAAATCATTAGAAATTAAATCTATTCTAATTTTTAAAAATTTTGAATCTCCTGCGATCAATTTAATTCAGTTCTGAATTCTTCTAGATCTAAAGCGGTGTGGATACATGGTAGCCATCCCCCGAGAGGACAAACCAGATAACTTGCCGGATATAGGAGATTTCGAAGGTACCTATATATGTATGGATTAACTGTTACATTTATTAGAGATACGGCTTTATACGAACATCATATAGTTCTCTACGTGAACTGAATATAGGACTAAGGGACTTTAATCATCATTGAGCCTTGAATCTGAGGCAAAGTCCTTTTTTCAAAATGAAGTTTCAAAATATGACATTGCGCATGATGAGCATAATATCGTTACAAAGTAGAGAAGCTCTTCAAATATCTTCAATTCAAACCTCTGACGGAAAAAAATTAGATCTTATTTTATGTAAATAATTGACAAACAAGCAACCAAGCAGAGTCATATAATGGTAAAATGGTCATCACCGATGTGACCAATAAAGAAGGGAGACTCGGGGCTTGGCACTGCGACCAAACCTCTTTAAAAGAGTGGTAGTGAGACAGGTAAATAATTCTACCACCATGCATAAGTAGGTACTGTTGGAGTTAAACTATATAGAAGTAAATACTAAGTAATCCGAAAGTTACGTTTTGATATAATTTTATTTCACTCGTAGGAGTACCATGGAGTCAGAGGCCATTCTTGCCAGCGCCGGAGAGACCCGACCTGTGTATGGACGAATATCTTCCCTCGGGGACCCAGATCATCTTGATGGAGGAAGAGATTGAAGGCGACATCAAGATAGCCAAATTAAATTACAAAGGTTAAATTTATCATTCAGCTTGTATTGCAATAGACGATCGGATCGGCTTTTTAAGGGATCCTGCAAGCATCATGCTCGGGTGAACGCTAGAAAGATATCCATTAACGGAACTCACATGAACGCCAAGTCGACAGCCCTAATCAATTATGTCACTAAGTTACTTTGTCGTCATTTCAGCAAGAAATATTTGGCTAGAGTAACTACATAGTCGCCATGACGTTCTGGTGAGGACTGTCTGAAACTCTGAAGCATTTGATTGTATTTTTTATACTACAGGCTCAGAGGTGCCTACGATTGTGCAACCCCTGACGTCCGGCTCGTTTGCGATGCTCGGCCCGGTCATCAGGAAGGAGGGAGACGACTGGTATCTAGTCATCACGCGGAGGTATGATTACTCAAGTTCTAAACAATAATTGAATTATGTCATATAACTATATCTTAGTTTTTTAATTCTCGAGCTGAATATGATCACAAATAATTTGACTCCTTCTATAACCTTTCTTCTCAAACATTTATACTGTAAAAAGTGTACTAATGCCATCAGGCTCTGAGTGAATATGAAAAAGCAGACCGTATAGCGTTCGGTTCTCCGGCCGGGTTAGACATAGATAAATTTCCTCCATCTTATATTATGTATGCCATACGCACACATGTATCCCATTGTGAGGATTGATGTGTGTGATTGGTTGAGGGGAAGTTGTACTTTATCTCTTCCTTAACGTTCAGGCAGGATTTCGAGACGCCCGTGATGCAGATCTACATGATGGAGGTGTCGATAGCCGGGGAGTCGCTGGTGCCGCTCGTCACCATCCAGCTCGTCAACATCGACGACAACGCGCCCATCATACATGTGCTCGACCACTGCGTCATACCAGTAATTATAAATACTCACTCACTGTGAACCACATGCTTTATCGTGAGGTAGTCGCGGCACACATTTCACGCCGATATTTTGACCTATTTACGTGGGTTCCGGTCACCACGGAACTGTGATGGCGTAAGGAATGTAGGGTTGTAGAAGTAAAATAAAATCGTAATGCACATGGTACGATTTCACATTGACAATAATACAAATGTTTTGCTGACTGTATAGCGCGAGTGGAAGAGGTACGCTCGAAGCTCGAACTAAAGTATACTTGCAGCCTTACAAACTATTTATCTCGCAGGAAATGAGCGCCACAGGACTGACCAGCTGTATCTATAACGTGACGGATTTGGACGGAAAGCTCAGCACCTACGACATGAAGTTCAGAATCGACAGCGACCGAGAAGCGGACCAGGTGTTCTACATCCAGCGGCAGCACGTCGAGAACGAGTGGTTCTGGTTGAACATGGCCCTGGGCATCAACAGCCCGTTGAACTTCGAGGAGAACCCGCTACACATATTTCAAGTCACGGCGCTGGTGAGATTTTTTTTGATTGAGTCGTTTTTTCTGCAATACTTAAGATGCATAGAGGATTGTTTTGGCTTGTTTGCATACTTCCATAGAGTTTGATGAAGATGTCTTATGCATCTTGCTGTTGGGTAAAGCTGCCAGTATTGACCAATTATTTGTGTAACAGAAAATAACTATGGTCCTACCACTATTATAATCGCAAACAAAGACACAATACTTCAATCAGATGGAGCATATTTTCAAATGTAGTCAACTTCCAGGATTCCCTGCCCAACACTCACACTGTGACGCTGATGGTTCAAGTGGAGAATGTTCCCCACCGGCCGCCGCGCTGGGTGGATATCTTCGCGGTCCAGCAGTTCGATGAGAAGACCTACCAGAACTTTACAGTCCGGGCCATCGACAGGGACACCGGCGTCAACAATTCCCTCGGCTACTACCTAGAAACCGCTCCAGAAGGTAAGGAATATTGTTAAGTTAGTTCTCCAGTATTATTCAATGACGCTCTTAGGGCAGGATCGGAATAGCTCCATGCAGTTGTGTGCACTATGGAAATTAAATACTCTCATGCCAGCAAGGGATCAGCCCCACTAACCTTGACAGTACCCAGCTAATGGATGTAGTATTCAACGGATTTTTAAAATTAAGTAATAAGAGGCGACTCTGACGTTGCTAATTATATTTCATAGCCGGTGTTGACCATTGACAGGTGGCCCAACTGTTTTCGTCAGCGCTCCCCGCAAACAAACAAAAACTTTGTCCGCAGTTTCAGTGTATTTGATGTATTACATTGTACTCTTCGTATGTGATGTGGTTCGCAGACACGTTTTTTTCGATCGAGACGATCGAAGGCGGACACGCGGGCGCCATCCTGCACGTGGCGCCGATAGACCGCGACACGCTCGAGCGGGATCTCTTCAGGCTGAACATCGTGGCGCACAAGGCCAACGACCGGACCCTGGCCACTGCCGCCAGCGTCGTCGTCATCGTCAACGACGTCAACGACCAACGCCCCGAGCCGCTGCACGAGGAGTACCACATCAGCATCCCGGAGGAGACTGCTATAACGCTCAACTTCGATAAGGAGTTCGGATTTCATGACCGGGATTTGGTGAGTCTATGTTTTCCAGCGTAGGAATGATTATTAGCTCGATCGCATAGATCTACCAGTGCAGTATCCAGATACCTACTGTAGTAAGCTCAGAACCAAATTTCTGTGCCGTCGCACGTGTCAAATCATAGGTAATGTCATCATAAACTGCGCTGATAAGATCTGGTTTTTATCTAGTATAATTATGTATAACTACGAGTAGGTATTATATAAGCATGTTCGACTAAATATAATTAATTAGTATTCTATAATACACACAATACTTTAAAATAATTTGTGGGGAAACATATACAGTAAACTGACGATAAGAATTATATAATAAAGTAACTAATTTCCTTTCTGCCGCCAACGAAGAGCAGATAAGTTAGATAATAATATAAAATTTAATTATCTGAAACAATTTTATTATGATACATGATAACTGTGTAGTGCCGGTGGCGACCGGCGGGATGGAAAATGGTTGTAGATGCTAAGATACACTATGATGTTTACTGGTCAAATCATTATCCACTAGAAATTAAATATAATTTGAATACAAATAAGAGTAAATATATATGTAATAATAGTAAAAATTATACTGCGATACGGAGGGACAGTTTAGAGGAAATAAAATTGTATTACAAGATGTGTGATAATAGGTTAAAAACATAGAGTTTCCTGAGGAGTTTTAAAAAAGTGTAGTAAGTGTAATCAGAAACATAGGATGAATAATTATTGATAGTTTGTATAGTAGGTAATATTGTTGATGTATTAATAATCGCATCTAATCATAGTTATGGTAAAAATGTTAACAAGAGAAAAAAAATCTAGAGTAGGATAGAACAAGCACGTTAGGTTGGCAGTTCACCGTCTGATTGAGGAGCTGAGCAGTACCAAGATTGAATGCTCTGTAGATGGTACATTTGTAAACAATATAAGCTCAATATAAGCTACGCTGATGATATGATACTGCTGAGCCCCTCAATCAAAGCCCTTAGAAAGTTAGTAGGAATTTGTGAGAGGTATGCAGGGGCCCATGGCCTTAGGTATAATGCCGAAAAAAGCGAATTGCTTGTGTTTAAGGCAGGCAATAAAAGTTATCCCACAGCAGGTACCACCGATAACAATAAAAATTCGCTTAAAATGGTAACAAAATTCAAATATCTGGGGCAGCAAATCTCAAATATCAGAGCGATGATCTAGGGCGCTGGCGGATAGAAGTAACATGCTGATCCGCAGGTTTGCAAAGTGCACAAATGATGTTAAAATAACTTTATTCAGAGCATACTTTATACCAAGAAGGCCTATAGCGTCCTGCGTGTCCAGTATACGTAATAATGCGTTAACGTAAACAACGACCTGTTGTTGGGGCTCCCGCCGCCCGCGACACTGGAGTGCCTCAGGGATGTTCGCAGAGGAACATACAGAGGGCTTTCCGGCAATATGCGTAAGCGCGTGGCATCTCTGTGGTGGCGGATGCGCGGGAGCGGCAACAGCACCCTGCACACAGTGGCGGACCGGGTTGACGGACCCATAATAAGGCATTGGACCCCATGCATGTTATGCCGTCAGACCGAGCCGCTAAATAATATAGCAATTTTAGGAGATATGTGATGATATGAATTGATTCTCAATTGTACAATAATATTAACTAATTTGATTTTTATTTCGTTTTTTTTTCTTTGTGGTAATTCATTATGTGTTGGATGTACTAACATTAGGTTCTAACAAATATTAAGGTTTATTTCCGAAATAAATGATATTATTTTTATATCGTTTCATAAAGAAAGTGATATCAGAATCGAAGCGGGACCTAATAGCGATTTGAGCAATAAAAGTTTAAAAAAATATAACTCCTCCGTGACAGCTTGCGCTGCCGTGACCAGGATTCGAACCTGGGTTACTACGGCCACAACGTAGGGTCCTAACCACTAGACGATCACGGCTGTCGGAGCTGGTACCACTGAACTTTAAAGTTGTGTCGGTATCTATGCTAACTATAATGTTATTGATTTAAAAATACCGTACACTTGTTGACGACTTGAGGAATTAGATGACAGCTTTTATTGATCGCGTTATGTTATGGGTGAGTGAACACAAATTACAACAATCCAGTGCAAGTTGCGCGTGCGCAAGTGAAAGTGCTACTTTATTAACCCACTCGGTTATTTCGCCGTTCAATCACCGGACTCCGACAGCCGTGATCGTCTAGTGGTTAGGACCCTACGTTGTGGCCGTAGTAACCCAGGTTCGAATCCTGGTCACGGCAGAGCAAGCTCTCACGGACGGGTCATATATTTTTAAATATCCAAAATGAAATCCAAAATATTCTTTTTTTCAACTCATCCCATGTTTGGTTGATAAATATTACGTACATAAATACGTATGGTTTTTTTGAAATTTAAAATTGTTCAGCAACAACCCATTAAAGGATTGAAGCCTAGCTTTAACCCCTTCATTATATCGACAGGGTGAAAACGCCCAATACGAGGTTCGGCTGGAGAGCGTGCACCCGCCCGGCGCCGCGGAGGCGTTCTACATCGCGCCCACCGTCGGCTACCAGCGGCAGACTTTCATCATGGGCACGCTGAACCACTCTATGCTCGACTACGAAGTGCCAGAGTTCCAGAAAATCGCTATAAAGGTAACAACTTTTGAACCATTACCGTAGCTTTACAGAGTAAAGTGATCACTTGAATGGTCTTCTTCTGTTTATATGAAAAACGTGTTTTGAAATTAACACTCAAATAATCACAATCTGTAATGTGGGGGCTTATAATATTGTGGTAGTATTTACCTATAGTGAAATGAGCGAATTTAAACCCTTTCTAACTTCTAACACAGATTTGTTCAATTATTTTTCATTTATGCCCTTGTCTAGAGGGCAGCATATTTCATTTAGTATAGCGTCACATTGTATCATATTAGCCTTTATGGTAACCAGAACTTCCTTTGTGAAATTATGGAAGTTAGTTATACGGGAACTCCGCCCATACCACATCCGCATGATCCGCAGGTGATAGCGACAGACCTAAACCGGACGGACCTGGTGGGCGAGGCGGTGGTGTACATCGACCTCATCAACTGGAATGACGAGCTGCCGATCTTCGAGCACGACGCGGTCTCCGTCAGCTTCAATGAGACGGAGGGCGCGAGCTTCTTCGTGGCCACCATGCGCGCCGACGACCGGGACATCGATGATAGGGTTGTGTGAGTTGGAACAACACCAAATCATTATCTATATCAATATTAGGAATCATAAAATAAGGAACTGTGAAACAAGCACAAGTTTTAGCTTGTCTGTCAGTAAGTATTAAAAATACTATGCAGATAACATAGGACAAACTGCAAGAACGCCTCGTCGGGGATCGAACCCGAACAGAACCCAGACCCTTAACGGTTAGCTCCGGCATAGTCACTATTACACCACCCGGGTCGTCACTAACATTTATTTCCTATGAAAAGAACGACGTGTAAATTTTTGTATGTAAGCATGATTTAAATGAAATGTTAAAGTAATCTAACAACCCACAGTCACAAGCTGATGGGCAACGCTGGCCAGTTCCTGTCCATAGACGAGGACACCGGCGACATCACCGTGTCTGTGGACGACGCCTTCGACTACCACAGACAAAACCAGCTCTTTATACAAGTTAGTCCAGGTTTAAACTATATTTCTTTTGAAAGAAACTGAACTTCCTACGGTTTCTATAAATTTTACTATCTTTTACTTTCGATAAGACATCATGCTATAGCGGCCGTAACTTTATCGTTGCGTTTCTTTAAAAAAATATTTCAAAGATTTCAGAAAGAATTTCTCCCTTTTTCTATGTATGAGAGCACTGGCTGGATAAGGTATACTTCGTTATATAGAAATAAACAACCTGATGATTGGGTATTGGATATGACCACAGAGTACTTAATCACTATGGATATGACCACTATATATAGTGACAAAACTTCACAAGCCTTAGCTTGCTTCGAAGACGTAAGTCGTGATTCTGGTCCATTAAAAAACAGTGATGGTGAAAGACTCCGGATGCAGTAACAGCTACTGAAACGAAATATACAATCTGTAACTAGGGGCCATCCATAAATTACATAATTAATTACTATTTTTCATCACTTTTTCTCCCCTCCCCCCTCCTTGTCACAGCTGGTCACATTTGTGAGACCTCCTGCCCACTAGTGTGACGTCACATAATATGAAATTTTACACCTAGAAATTATTAAATTGAAACAGCAGTTCCGAAATAAGTTTTATTTCCATTTATAATTGTTTTTAATACTTACCTATAGGTACATACCAATTATTCGATTTTGAAATGTGTCGTCAAGAAATTTAGGACCCCCTCCCACCCCTTGTCACACAATGTCACATTATATCGACCCCCCTCCCCCTCCCCCTCCCCCCTGACGTGTGACGTAATTTATGGATGGCATAAATGTAAATATGCCGTAACCCTCCAGTCACAAGCAGGATTACTACTACCAAGGCAAGACCTAAGGCATTAATATTACCACCACCCTTAAGTCATTATGTTTAGTACCGGGTACTGTAGGTCCAGTGTGACTGCAGGTCCGCGCGGATGACACGCTGGGTCCGCCGTTCCACACGGCCACGGCGCAGCTGGTCATCGACCTCATCGACGTCAACAATGTGCCGCCCACCTTACGACTGGTAACACTACTCGTATCACATAACGTATTGATAAACCATTAAGTTTGTTTAGAACCTAAGCTAAAAGGTCCTTTTAAGAATTTTTTTTTTGTTTTAAATTAATTAAGAACTTCAAATCATCCAATACAAAAAAAATGTCTTAATGTTAGTAGTACCCCTATTTTATTTTTGTTAACTCTTTTAACTTTTTAATTTATCTATAAAAGAGTGCTTCTTTACCAACAGGACCACCCATTGCATATTTCTGTTTTTGTAAATGCAAACAACACGACCATTGCATAATATACTCGTATACTCGTATATCTGACGACCCGTGTGGCGCAATGGTTAGCATGCCGGATCGCCACGCCAATGGCAGGACCAGGTTCGATTCCCAGCGAGGCGGAAATTTGAATGATGAGTTTGAATTTCTGTTCTCGGTCTGGGTGTGAATGTCCTTGTCTAGTGTGTTGTCCATGGCACCCACGACACAGGGAATCCTAGTGTGGGGCTATGAGTGTGAAGCGTTATTATTATTATTATTATTATCTACTTACACGATGTTTTGTATCATATTGTAGCTTTGTATTGTATGTCGTATTGCTAGCCGCGTGGCAGTCCAGAGGTGGAAGAGAACGTGCCGGCGCTGGTGACGGAGATCACTCGAGAGATCCGCGCCACGGACCCCGACACCACGGCGGAGCTGCTCTTCGACATCGACTGGGCGTCCTCGTACGCCACCAAGCAGGGCCGAGAAACAGACCGTCGGGAGTACTATGGGTATGTGGTTGTCTTTCGAATAGACAGTTGATATTGGCCCTATCTTTAGATATGCAGCATACAGAAGGCGAGTCTGAAAGGGCTCAAGAAGACAATTTTTGCAAAGATTGAGCTAAGACTTAGCCTCTTTGAGAAGTGGGGATTGCGAGCATCTTAAAGCGACCTCTGTGGGATTAGGACCTCGGCTTAGGACATTGCTTGAAGGAGTGGATATGTGTATTGATGTCACAGATTACCTCCAATAGATACCGCATACAAGGCAACTGACGCTCGCCAACACATACGTGCATTTGCAAGTCGACGACAATAGTGTCAACCAATACTGACCCGTCAAGTCCAAGTATGAATTAAAAATAGCCAATCACAGCGCTTTTTTTGTCCCCCGCAAGTCCCGCCTTCCGCCAAATTTTGTGAGTTCAAACTTCACTTATCTATTGGGTATCTATTGGGGGTAATCTGTGATTTATGTAGATGCACCGTCAATTCACTCAGTTCAACACACCTGCATAAACTGCCATGATACATTTACTGCTGCCATTTACAATGGACTTCAGCTAGGACATTAATTTTGTATTTGTACGGATCTTTCAATTTATGGCATTGGATGGATTTAATCAAACTTTTTCTACAAATTTTTCTTACCCATTTTTTGCAGCTGCGTAAAAATCGAAACCATTTACCCCGATCCCGAGAGGAAAGGCTCGGCGATTGGCCGCCTGGTGGTGCAGGAGGTGCGGCCCAACGTCACCCTCGACTTCGAGATGTTCGAGGTGCTCTACCTCACTATCAGGGTCCGAGATCTCAACACTGTTATTGGTGAAGAATATGATGAACGTAAGTTGGGAAAACTAATACAATAAGCTTGCTGATTTGCTGCTCTTGTTTTCTGTGTCTACTTTCTTTCTATTTCTTATTATACTGAGATGTGGCTTAAAGTGGGTGTTCATTAACACTTGGTCCTCCATGCTGCTCTATATTTGTCCTTCTCTTTTCTCACAAACACAGTCTCACGTGTATGCTTATAAGCATGTTATATGTGCAGTGACGTTTACGGTGATAATAATCGACATGAACGACAACCCGCCGATATTCGCGGAGGGCTCGCTGGAGCAGACGTTCCGCGTGCGGGAGAACTCTGCGAGCGGCAGTGCCATCGGCTCCGTGCTCGCCACCGACATCGACGGCCCGCTCTACAACCAAGTGCGATATACCATCTTGTGAGTCACCTTGTGAAATTATGTAACTATTGCTCCTGCTACATCTGTATTAACGTATGGTAACTGCGCTGGAACTCAAAGTTTCATGCTAAGTCTATTGGTTCTCAAAGATATGTGAAGTCTGCCAATCCATAGGTACTTGGCCAGTGTGGTAGACTATATGGACTGTACCTCTCACGTTGTGAGAGGAGACCCGAGTCTAGCAGTGGGACAATTATTATGGGTTGTGAATTTGACTTTGAATTTTATACAAAAAGTATGACTATGTAGTTCATTGAAAACATCCATGAATGCACAGTCCTCGGAACAACACGCCGGTGGACCTCGTGCAGATCGACTTCGTCACGGGCCAGATAACGGTGAAGGCGGACGGGGCGATCGACGCGGACGTGCCGCCGCGGGAGTTCCTCTACTACACCGTGGTGGCCAGCGACTGCTGCGCGCTGCCTGACGAAGACTGCCCGCCCGACACCAACTGCTTCGAGCCGGAAGGACAGGTGAATATTATTTGGGATGTCGGGCTTGGGACTGCTATCCCAAGGGCCACTGCGATCAGTTTGATCTATTGTAGCCGGAAGGACAGGTGATACCACAGACCTTTGTCCCTAGTAACAGTCGACTAAAGGGCAAATGGGGATTAGTTCGGGAAAAAAGTGGTAAATCACTTTGTTTCGTCAGCTCATCAGAACTACATTAAAATATTTCAGGATTAATAACTTTATAAAGACAGCAAGGTATAACGGATAAAATAATTGCGTGGAATTGAGCTGGGTGAAATATTATAGCTTTGCAAAGATCTTCAAAAAAGGGTAACTCATGACCTGGCGTCCTAGAAATCGTCCATAAAAAAATTATACTATCACATGAACCAAATCTTGCATCACTAAGCAATAAAAGTAAAACAACAACACACCAGGTCTTCAGAATCCCTCAATATTCCGTTATTTCCAGATAGCGATCTACATCCAGGACACGAACAACAAGGTGCCGTACTCGATATACACGGAGGACTTCGATGGAGTGGTGTATCTACTGGAGAACGCCACACACGGCACCGAGGTGGTGCAGCTGCTGGCCCACGACCTCGACAGAGACGGTGAGTGATATCAGCGCTGCAGTGCACTGCAAGGATCAACACAGGAAAAAAAATTGTTCTTGGATAGACCAGTAGAACTCGGCGATCGGACTACGAGCACAAAAGGGCAGCGCATGTTGAAGGTTGATATGTTTTACAAAAAAAAATATAATGTACCTACTCTTATGTTGCATTAATGATTTATTTTAATATGAATTTAATAATAGTTAATAAAGTAGGTATTTAAAAATAAAATATGTTGTAAATCTCGACTAATACGTGGGCGATTCTTTGAAAATAAAGAAATTGAGCGGCAATTAGAAAATATCATACTTCTTTATTGTTATAGATTATGACAAGGTGCTTTTTACAAACACCGAACCGTCTTTTACTTGGCGCAGTAGATGTTATACAAAAATAATTAGTCCAAATAGCGCAAATTGTGATGAAACAATCCAAAATCTAATTACCAGTAGTGTCCCTTTTCCCCGATTTCAACAAATGATGCTGTATAAAAAAAATATACAACTGAAGAACGAAGTTTTCTTCAACGATTTCGATAATAGACTAGTATATGCATGCCTTACATTAAAATCATGATGCAAAGAACATATTTTCGTTATATAAAATCATTTTGAATTTTGTCCCAGCATTGTTATATAATTACCATTCATTAGGATGGTCACTTCAGTTTTGTTGCTTATTTTGTACTGTACAGCGCTCCTTTAGGTATAAACATTTGACCACCAATCGTGGCTCCCTCTTCGAACAAACGGAAGTGTCAAAACATGCTTCAGCACGACGTAATATAAAATTATTCCACTGCACGAGTGCTTTGTTTCAAAATATTTCTCAGTGCCGTTAAATTTTTTGAAGGTAAGTAGATATGTTTTTCTGCCATAATGTAAGTCTTAGGTTCTTGCATAGACAACTATTTTACATAGATAAATAATAAAAATAATAACAGTCACTAAATACAGAGAAATTCAAGAAAATGTGTGATTTTCTAATCACCGTTTATCTAATTACCGGACTTTACCATTCTTTTTTAATAAAACGGTAATGAGCTTGTTTGGATGGTAATTAGATAATGAGAAATTTCTAAAGGGAGTCCTTATTAGATAATCAATATGACCTTTAGTTTATGACAACACTATGTTACATGTTGTAAAGGTATATATATATTCTGTATAATTACTTCTGTATAATTTAAACAATTTTGTACGGATGTCCTTTATAGACTTTAAAACCATCCTACCGATGTGCCCCAAAATGGTTACATTTGAAAGGCAATAATGCGAAAAAGGTTTGAGACCACTAAAATAGATCAATTGAGAGCAGGAGAGAAGCATTGACTGTAATTTTGGATGTTGCAAAGGCCTTCGATAGGGTGTGGCATAAGGCATTACTCTCTAAGCTGCCTTCCTACGGAGTACCCGAGAATTTGTGCAAATGGATTGCCAATTTTTTATCGGAGCGGAGCATCAAGGTCGTTGTTGACGAAGTATGCTCGGACACAAAGCCCATAAATGCTGGCGTCCCTCAAGGCTCTGTGCTCTCACCTACACTGTTCATCATGCATATCAATGATATGCTTGACATCAGGAATATCCATTGCTATGCTGATGATATTACGGATGATGCTCGTTATACAGGCCGAACAAATCTTTCTCGGATGCAGATTGAGGAGAAAAGAATGAAACTTGTATCTGAAGTCGAGACATCTCTGGAGCGGGTCTCGGAATGGGGCAGGCTAAATTTAGTCCAGTTTAACCCTGAGAAGACACAAGTTTGCGCGTTAACCGCTAAGAAAACCCATGTCGTCATGGCACCTCAGTTTCAGAACACTCCTCTTAACATCTCCAAAAGCATTGAGATCCGTGGTGTCGACATTTCGAATGAAGTGCAATTTCGGGACCACTTGGTTAGTAAGGCCAAACTGCAAAGAAATTGGGAGTGCTCAATAGAGCTAAGCAGTACTTTACGCAGACGATAAACAAAATGAAAAAATTACATCTAACGTTATAATCAAGACACCATTTGCAGATAATGAGAAAGTAACACTTCTTTCAGCTGTAACTCCTGATAATAAACTACATTTGCAAACTGAAGTTAATATCGATGACAAGGTGTATAATATTAGTACTGTCAACATTTAATCACTGAATTCTTTTTGATCGTAATCACATAATGTAATCTTATCAATTTTTTTTACCGAAGACCTTTTTTTTTTGCTTTATATTTCAACGGTTTATATTTATTTTCATCACTGAATAATTTTTCATTATAATCACTTACTCCGTTAATTGACACATGTTTCATCACTGGCCGCCGAAACGAAGTTTTTTCAAAATGGGATTTTTTTCCAAAAATAATTGTAGGTATATCAACTACGTTCAATGCCCAAATGTAGTACTACTAATAGTATTAATTATGATTACATTATTGATTTTATTTGTAACTGCTATGTTACTATCCACTATTTTACTATAATTATTTACTTTTAACCATAATTATATCGATATCTCTAAAAAGAAGACTGAATCATTAAAATTGTTATTTCAAGTATTATAAAAATAATTATTTTATTATGAAAAAATGATTGAATGATTTTGGAAGTTACTTCATTTCTAATTGCCATTTTAAATTTTCTAATTACCAGTTATTTCTAATAATTACCATTCGTCTTAAATATCATTACCGTTTTCAAAAAATCTTCTTTTGTCTATAACTTTTACATTATTAGTTTTATCATTGTCCCTTTCACATATATAACAATGTAATATAATAAACTATATAAAAAATCTATAAAGAACAATTTTGGTAACAATCTTTGATGCGTTCTTTGAAACAAGCAAATATGCTTATTTTCAAATATTCACCCACGTGTACCTACACGGCTGAATTGACAAGAGGGACAGAAACAAAAAGACAAGATACAAAAAAAAAAGAGTTCTTTTATATCTTCAACTTGGTTGACAGTTGCATTTCATACTTTGCAGTATACTCACAGGTATTGTAACAAACAATTAATGTCCCACCAGTAATCTACCACACGGTGAGCTACCAGATCAACTTCGCGGTGGCTCCTCGCCTGCGGGACTTCTTCAGCGTGGACCTGGACTCGGGGCTGATCGTCGTCAACTTCACCACCATCGAGGTGCTGGACCGCGACGGCGACGAGCCCCAGCATCGGATCTTCCTCAACCTCATCGACAACTTCTATTCTGCTGGAGGTATCTTATTATGATAGACAATCGGATCATTTCTCACAAATGTTTTTAATACAAGCAGAAAGCGGCCTTACCTCTTTGGCAAAGGGAGATCTCCCGCCAGGTGTGCCGCCGAGCGCCGACTGATGTTGTCGGAGCATTTTATATATACTAGCGATCTTTGAAAACTTCGATAGCGTGATTCAGGTTGGCGTGACGTCACCGTGTGACGTGTGTGCGTCGTCGCCACATCTCTCTGTTTCTAGAGGTTTACATTTCTGTTAGAGATTTATAATATGCTGAGGGTTTACAAACGACAGGTAATTCTAGAGGTTTTGACAATAGGAATCCAAAGCTCACAGTCATTAGAGATAAATAAAGCAAGCAGAAGACTACAAAAACTATATTTGTGTTTATGTGTAACCCTTCATGAACTTACAAAGCTCAACAGAACCAAGTAAGAGATGGTCGTTAACACATAACGTGGTTCGCAGCTGGCAACAGGAACCAGAACACGACAGAAGTGCTGATCGTGCTGCTGGACGTCAACGACAACGCTCCGGAGCTGCCGAACAATCTAACGTGGAACATCTTGGAAAATCTAGGAGAGGTAATCATTTTTAGGGTTCCGTAGCCAAATGGCAAAAAAAGGAACCCTTATAAATTCGTCATGTCTGTTTGTCTGTCTGTCTGTCCGTCCGTATGTCACAGGCGTCACAGCCACTTTTCTCCGAAACTATAAGAACTAGACTGTTGAAATTTGGTCAGTAGATGTATACCGCAAACCGCGTTAAGATTTTTACACAAAAATTAAAAAAAAAAAAAAAACAATAAATTTTAGGGGTTCCCCATACATAGAACCGAAACTCAAAAAATTTTTTTTCATCAAATCCATACGTGTGGGGTATCTATGGATAGGTCTTCAAAAATGATATTGAGGTTTCTAATATAATTTTTTTCTAAATTTAATATTTTGCGCGAGAGACACTTCCAAAGTGGTAAAATGTGTGTCCCCCCCTGTAACTTCTAAAATAAGAGAACGATAAAACTAAAAAAAATATATGATGTACATTACCGTGCAAACTTCCAACGAAAATTGATTTGAACGAGATCTAGTAAGTAGTTTTTTTTTAATACGTCATAAATCGTAAACCGCAAAAAATATCGATCAAAGTTACAATGAAGTACAAGAACTTTTATATTATTATGTTACTTGCTGCTACGGAACCCTTCATGGGTGAGTCCGACTCGCACTTGGCCGCTTTTTTGGCAATGAAATCAGTGTGTCTGTCTTGTTGAACTTTTGAAGCAAGTCACAAGTAGAACAAGTAACAAACCTAAGAACATGTTTTAGAAAATATAATTTTTGTGATTCAGCTTATTTTCCCTGGTGATGCCCGAAATATTTTAATATCGATAACGAGATCGCTTTCGGTTTTGCTAGGATCTTTCTTATTAGCGCTACATCGCCGTATTCGCCGTACCAGTTGATACTCAGTAGTCAGTAGTCACCGACGCCCATGGACTTCAATATGAACAACACATTGTCAGTCAAGAAAGAAATACGTTACTGGCTCTCAAGCTCCTATCTGAAACACGATGAG
Organism: Thymelicus acteon; assembly: GCA_951805285.1. NCBI lineage: Eukaryota > Metazoa > Arthropoda > Insecta > Lepidoptera > Hesperiidae > Thymelicus > Thymelicus acteon. Next base: position 17,347,824 of record OX638223.1, read on the forward strand.
TTGTTTATTAAAAAGCTAACCAGGCAAGCTTCACGGCAGGTTATTATTTAAAAACCCAATGTCATCCAGGGCGAGCGAATCATGCCGTACATCTACGCGCCGGACCGAGACGAGCCGGACACGGACAACTCGCGTGTGTTCTATCGGATCACGAAGCTGTCGCTCACTAACCGCGAGCTGGTCCCGCCCGAGCTGTTCGTCATGGTCAACATCAACAACGTCACCGGCGAGCTGGAGACCGCCATGCCGCTCAGAAGTTACTGGGGCACTTATGATATTGGAATTAGGGTAAGTAAGATATAAGACTTTGACGATGACTTTGAAGATTTTGACGACCCGTGTGGCGCAATGGTTACCATGCTGGATCGCCGCACCGAGGCTCTTGGGTTCGATTCCCAGCGAGGCAGAAAGAATGATGAGTTTGAATTTCTGTTCTCGGTCTGGGTGTGAATGTCCTTATCTTGTGTATTGTCCATGGCACCCACGACACAGGGAATCCTAGTGTGGGGCTATGAGTGTGAAGCGTTATTTATTATTATTATTTATTTGGATTCTCTATGGTAAGTCTCTGGGCGAGGTCGGATGTCCTTATAAAATAGTTATAGTCTCGCACTAGTAGATTTCTCTCTGTCAAGTTTTAATAAGGACGTTTACAATAATTTATAACATACTCTTCTGCTGCAATTCGGACCCTGAAGTCTAAGATCGACAGGAAGTTACTACCTGGGTTGGGCTACGTGCAATGCAATTTTTATGTAGAATCTAGATGATTAACCAGAATGAGTTCTTTTTCTGGATGCAGGCGTGCGACCACGGCCATCCTCAGATGTGCTCCGAAGAGGTGTACGAGCTGGTGATCCGGCCGTTCAACTACTATCCACCTACGTTCGTTTTCCCACTGGATGGCACCATGATACGGCTTTCTTGGGTAAGAAGCATTGAACCTTGAAATTTAATAACTTCAGAGCTATTAATGCTAAAAGTAAATAATGTAAAATACGGTTAATACGGGTTGGTAGAATACATTTTTTTGGAAATCATTCCGTACAATAGCGGCTCTTACAACAAATTTTCTTTAAAAAAATTACATAGGTTTTTTATGGAAATAGCCGGCAAACGAGCTGACGATCCACCTAACGGTAAGTGGCTATCGTCGCGACGGATATCAGCAACACCAAAAGCATCACTGATGCGTTGCCGGCACTTGCCGGCCAAGAAAGAGAAAAGAAAAAGAAAGAAAGAACTGACTCTCAAGCCCCCAGCCGGAATACGACGATTCTTTTGGCGGCTAACTAATGCTCAAGGGTGGTAGCTATCCAGGCTAACCCCATAAAGAAATAATAACAGTAATAATGGTATTAATTAACAATTAAAATCAATATTACCAATATAATCCCTTGACGGGCCCTACCACTAGCGGGCCGGGTTAGTCGCCTTTTACGACACCCATCCGGTGTGGGATTGGGGTTTAGTATAAGTACTTCCAGCTATTGAGTGAGATTCTTGCAGAATGTAATACCTAGTTCATAAAGCGGGAGACTTTTGGGTAGTATTTTATTAGGGTGTTTTTATGAGTACCTCCCTATCTGTACACTTATTTAACTATATGTAGTATATGTAACGTGTGGCGGCTCACTCAAACGGCATTAATCGTCATACGTGGGTACCTATAGGACCTATTTCTAACAAATTTCTTTTGCATTTCTTTATCTATACTAATATATAAAGAGGAAAGATTTGATTTTTTGTTTGCATTGAATAGGCTCCGAAACTACTGAACCGATTTGAAAAATTCTTTCACTGTTGGGAAGCTACATTATCCCCGAGTAACATAGGCTATATTATATTTTCAAAAAATTAGGGATCCTTAATAAAACTCCAATAATGTAACCCAAGGTATAAAAAATAAGAAAACTCGTGTACAATAGTTATTGACCATCTTGTTGATCGTTAGGAGCGCGCTGTAGTGAACGGGGTGCTGGTGACGGCGAGTGGGGAGTTCCTCGAGCGCGTGTCGGCCATGGACCCGGACGGCTTGGAGGCGGGCGTGGTCACCTTTGAGGTGGTCGGAGATGGTATCTTTGGTATGTCACCACTGATTGACAAAGATCATGGCATCTTGTTCAACATCCATGATATAAAATGTTCTCGTTTTATTCAGCCGAAGCGGTGGACTATTTCGACGTGGTTAACGATGGAGACAATCACGGCACCCTGATGTTACGGAAGACTATCACTGAACAAATTAGAGAATTTCGAGTAAGTGACCTCAGCCAATCCGGTTTTGCCCTCGCTTATTAACAATGTGCACTGATGCAGGATCAAGTCTTTTCGGTTTTGAGGAAAGTTAAAAGAGAAATCAGAATACTCAACTCCATGCTGCAGCAGTAATGCAAACAATTAAATAGTACTTCAATCACAAAATTGATGATTAAATGCCGTTCAATCCGGAATGTAAAATATGACTCCATTTTTGAAGTTATACTTCTTTTTATATGACACCGACAGCCAAAAAGCAACATGATAAAGTTAGCTGATAACTGATTCCTTTTACAAACAAAGAGCTGTGTCATACATGGTGACATCTTTAGCTAAGTATTTTTGTTCTGTTACGCCAAGAAGTGTAACTTCTTATTATACGTGCGTACATACACGTACATACACACACACACACACACACATTTTTTATTCAAACTTCATGACCACTCTGACCCAAACTTAGTACACAATTAGTGTACCTATGCTCCGCAATATTCCACTGCTATTCATTCTGAGGAGACTGTTCATGTTGGCCAAGCCTAAACCAAGCGACAAGTGCGTAGTGGTGGATGATAAACCGATAAACAAACACGTGGATGGCGTTTGCCGGGTGGAGGTGAACGCCTTTGATTTGTGCACAGAAACTGTCAATTGGCACTTGCCATCACTCGGCAAGCGTTGGCCAATATGACGTATAGGCGGCTTAACAAACTCGCATCAGACAGTAGCAAACCTTCGTGTCCCTAGGTGATGGTCCGCGCCACGGACGGCGGCAGGGATCCCGGACCGCTGTCCGCGGACACCACACTGACGCTGGTATACGTGCCCACGCAGGGCGAGCCGCGGTTCGCACAGCCCACCGCTACTGCCATCTTCACCGGTCAGTAACCAACTTCTGCATAGCGATATTTAAAGAAGAAAGTTAAGCAAATGCCGACGTATAGATTAAGTAGCATGGATCGTGGGCACAGCTTAAACTTTTTTTTTTTTTCGGAAAACAATATAGGTATAACGTAAATAAATACGAATGTCTGCCTATAATTTAAAATATTTAGATCTCATATATTGAATGTTAGTGATATTTGCATTATTAATGAAGTTCTTTATAATTTATTTCTCCTTACACCTCATCGTTTCCTTATATCCACACAATAACTTTCGCTTGGAGGACCACCTTTGTACAAAAACTACCATGATAGCATACATATTCATGTAAAATATAACGTCAATCGATTAATTGCAGAGAAGGAAGAAGGTCTGCAGCAATATCAGGAGCTGCCACTCGCAGAGGACCCCAAGAACTACAAGTGCGATGGTGATTGCCATGAAATATACTACATGATTCTCGGTAAGACTTTCTTGCTTTCTTTCTTCTCTCTTCTTGCCGGTGCATCGGTGGTGCCTTTGTGTTGCTGGTGTCTGACTTGTTCAGCAGGCTCGTCTGTTCCTTTGACTAATATGACTAAGTCGAGCCCCATTATATGGGACCGATCACGTTGTGTGTACAGCAGAAATTGTAAAAAGATTCAACATTCACAACTCAAAGATTCTACATTCAATTCCTCCTCAGTTATGTCATCTGTGACTCTATCAAGAATTCTACTCAAGAACATGACTTGCTCGCCAGCCAGTAACATTTTGTAAAACCCTTCTCCCTACAACTCTTCTCACCTCACCTCTGCTCAGGTCAATTCTACCTCTCTTCACCTCTCCTAACTTCTCCTCTCACCTTTCTGCACCCTCTCCTCACTTCACCTATCTCACCTCTGTTTTTACAAACACTCGTCATGTTCAGACGGCAACGAGGGCGGTCAGTTCGCGCTGGACCGGTCCCGGAACGTGCTGTCCCTGGTGCGCGAGCTGGACCGCAACGCGAGCGCGACGCACACGGTGCGCGTGGCCGCCAGCAACTCGCCCGACGGCGCCGCCGCGCTGCCCGCCTCCGTGCTCACTGTCAACGTTGTTGTAACTACCCTCTTTTGTTTCTTTTATAGTTTAAAGTACCCGCAAAGCTTAACTTATAAAATAAAACATTTGGGAGGAAAGTGAAACGATGTTGAAAAGTATATAGCAATGTTTCCTTGTATGTCCGTTTTTGCTTAAAATTTTTATTATCGTTAGGTTCAGCCGTTCGAATCTACTTTCTGAAATTCTTTTTTGCGATCAACCTCATTGACAAGAACAATAGATGATTCAGATAGTCACAATATCTGTATAGAGCGCAACTTGCAGGTGAGGGAAGCGTTCCCGCGGCCAATCTTCGAGCGACGACTGTACACGGCGGGTATCTCCACGCTCGACTCCATCAACAGGGAGTTGCTTACAGTTCGGGTATGAAGCAATAGACTTTAACTCATTGGATCTGGTTCCATTTCTTAGAGGGACATTCCTATGTTTAAATCATCCGATAAACTAGCAGACAGGTCTGCTCTTGCGATCTTGGTCACACCGTACTTATCATTACTGATGCGTTATATTATGACATTCTAAACAGACAGATAAAAGCTTCCATCATGCAAAACCCAGCGGCCTTAAATATAGAGAAGCTGGTCATTATAGCTACGAACCTGGTCCTTCACGAAGAAAATGACGTTGACTCAAGACTTCTAAGGTCAACTTCTAAGGACCCCTCGTTTATAATGTAGGAACTACAAAATGTTCATGATATTAACAAAAATCTTGCTACAGGCTACTCATACGGATAATGTGCCGATCACGTACACCCTGGACCAGTCGTCGATGGTGGTGGACGCGTCGCTGGAGGCGGTGCGCGACTCGGCCTTCGCCCTCAACGCGGACTCTGGCCTGCTGACGCTCACCATGCAGCCCACCTCGGCCATGCACGGGATGTTCGAGTTTAGCGTCATCGCTACTGACCCTGGTAAGGACCAAACAGGACGGGCCAAAATAGGCACTACAATGTCTCCGGATTACGCAATAAAATATTGTAGGTAACAAGTTGCAAGCAACCTCTACTCGTCAGGCAAGGTTTCTACCTACTACTTAATATCGGAAGGTATATGCTTTTAAGTCCTCATGTCTATGATACATTCCAGCCGAAGCGCACGACACAGCCGAAGTGAAGGTGTACCTGATCTCGTCGCAGAACCGGGTGTTCTTCAGGTTCCTCAACACGCTGCAGGAGGTTGAGGATGGCAGGGAATTTGTAAGTCATCAGAACAGTAACTGTTGTAACTTTATTCAGCTTGTTCTATGCTACTTTTAGTCAGATTTTTAAGTCATTGCAAAGAAGCAAGCAGGTTACCGGAAAGTAGGAAGGTAAACTACCCTTGGACAATTAATGGACATTGTATCAGCAATACGTTGCCACAAAGATAGCGGAAAATCTGCTTATAACTGGTTTTCCCAGACTGCAAAAAAGAAAGAAAAATATACAAAAAAGTCTATCACCATGCACGAATACGAAACGAATTGAACTGAGTATTACAGAAATACAGAGCCTTCATGCTGATATTGAAGCAGTTGAAGCACCTTCATATGAAGGGTCTGTTACCATAATCTCGTCCTTGGTTCAGCTTGGAGCACCTGGAGCAACGGAGTGTAGTAATACATCTCCCCTCCTTTGTTGATTTGCCGCCAATATGGCGTTTAGGGGTAGGTATATCGCCACAGCATCGCTGCATCGGTGTTCCCACTAAGCTATGACATGGGATCCTTCAAGAAGCTGGTCTATTGTTTTCTTCGAGGCCGGCAACACATTGGTGAGGTCCCTAATGTTGCTAATGTCCATGAGCGGCGGTGATCACTTACCATCAGGTGACCCGCTCGTTTGCCTGCTTAAGGCATAAAAACAGCCTGTTACTACTGTTACCTGTGTCACTTAGCAGCAGCCTGTTGAACTAACATTTGTGTATGTGTGTATGTGTGTGTGTGTGTGTGTCAGATAGCGGCAACGTTCAGCACGTCGTTCCGCATGACGTGCAACATCGACCAGGTGGTGCCGGCGGCGGACGGCAGCGGCGTGGCGCAGGAGCGCGTCACCGAGGTGCGCGCGCACTTCATACAGGACGATATGCCCGTCTCCACGGTTGTTATCGAACAGTGAGTGTCGATTGTGGTTTTGCCAGCATTTTCCAGGATGAAAAGCAGCTTTTCTTTTATTTTATCTTATTCCAGGTCATAGTCTTCCTGTGTTAAATTTCATTAAAATTCGTTCACATTTGTAGGATAGTAGTAGAAAGGCCATTGTTATTGGCCTTGTAGGCTTTTCAGCTTCACGGGGACAGTACTCCGATAGTGTTGACTGATAGTATCATCCATTGACTTACGCGGTTGAAGCTTGCATGACGGTGCTTCGTGCAACGTAATCATGCAGGTAAATGCACCGCTAGGGACCGCTTTACGTAAAGCGTGCAAGTCATGCTGCATGATCGTCTAGCGGTCCGGACTGAAGGCAGATATGAAGATGTCCGCCAGATGCATTCTGTGCCGCGTAACCTATTATTGTAATTAAATGTTGAACTTGTTGACATGTTGTACAAGATTGGAGAACACACATACCATACCCCAAACATTCCAACTGATCAGGGTGAAATTGTAAACTGTACCTACCTGGATATCGAAAGCTAATCTAACAATAAAATTCATTACCAGCTCTTGCGAATGACATTCACTCCTAATCCCCAGGCTTCGCAGCGACCTACCACTACTCCGGTTCATCCAGGACACGCTGAAGTCCCGGTTGCTGGTGCTGGACGACTTGCTGACGGACATCAGCCCGGAGCCGGGCGCGCAGTCCGCCGTCACGCTGTACGTGCTGGCCGGGCTGGCCGCCATCCTCGGCTTCCTGTGCCTCGTCTTCATCCTCACGTTCTTCATCAGGACGAGAGCGTGAGTACTTCTCTGCATAGATTAATTTTAGATGCAGAGTCGGTATTACCCGTACCTACCCACGACCACACTACAAATCTCATGAAAAGCTTTAAATTTTATTATTTACCAAAATGTAAATTGCTTTTATGGAACTATATTATATAGTTTTTTTTATGGAAATAACCGGCAAACGACCTGACGATCCAGCTGATAGTAAGTGGCTATCGTCGCCCATGGACATCAGCAACACCAAAGGCATCACCGATGCGTTGCCGGCCAAGAAAGAGAGAAGAAAAAGAAAGAAAGAACTGGCTCTCAAGCCCCCAGCCGGAACACGACGAGTCGTTTGGCGGCTGACTCATGCTCAAGGGTGGTAGCTATCCAGGCGAACCCCATGGAGAAATAATAATAGTAATAATGGTATTATTTAATAATTAAAATCAATATTACTAATATAACCCCTCGAGGGGTCCTACCACCAGCGGGCCGGATTTAGTCGCCTTTTACGACACCCATCCGGCGTGGGATTGGGGTTAGTATTCTAAGCCGCCCCAATACGGCGAAAGTTATATAATATAGTGTATAATATTATATAATTCATATCTCCATAGTTTTTGAGTACCGAACGCAAACCCAACAACTTGTGCCAATTGTGGTTGTCGAAGAAAAGGTGAAGAAAAGCAACTTTCATCACGGTCACGATTGTCAATTTTATGTAGGTTGCCACCACAGTTAGTAAAGTAAGCAAGGATTGTTTTGATAGTTTGCAATTGTGGGATCCGCAGTTGTGATCCTTACCTATTTATGTACTATTGTCTTCTGTGCCTTTATGAAGGATTATGTACCGAACTGAAGAATCAATAATTGATATTTGGCTGACGTAGGTTGCAGAATCGTCTCGACGCGCTGTTGTCGACGAAGTACGGGTCGACGGAGAGCGGGCTGAACCGCGCGGGGCTGGCGGCGCCCGGCACCAACAAGCACGCCACCGACCCCAACCCCATCTGGAACGAGGCCATCAACGCGCCCGACTTCGACGCCATCAGGTACGACACGCTTGTTTGTGAGGCAACTTGTAGCAGTACCATGGGCGTAGCCAGGGGGGGGGTTTCGGGGGTTCAAACCCCCCCCCCCCCCCCCCCCCCCGAAACGAAAAGTTAAGGACTGACATTTTTATTTTTATTTTTGTTTGTCGAACATGCTCATCAGTGGCGTAGCTAGCCCTATGGAGGCCCCATATCAATATTTATCGTGGGGCTTCCTCAACGTCAGCTGTTAAATATAAAAGGAGTTCCAACTAGTAGCGGTCGTAGGCTGCTGGCGAGCTTTTTTTTGGGTGTTAGTGGGGGCCCCTATACGCTGACGGCCCCGTATAATTAATACGCTGGTACGGCGGTAGCTACGCCCCTGATGGCAATGATGGAACGTGTGAATCTCAAACTTCGGGCCGTGCCTGAAAGGGGCGAAGCCAATCTTGTGAGATTCAACGCCATAAAAACACAGACGTGTCTATTCACCGCCAAAAGAAGCCCGCTCACCATGGCTTGGCACTTAGACTGCCTTCAGTTGCTGGGAGATATCCTCGAAGCTCAACTTTGGGCGGTTCATTAAATCCAAGGCTAAAGTTGTTGCCAGGAATCTTGGTGTCCTTGCAAAGGTGTGGTAGTACTTCATACCGAGGTATTGTAACTCTTAACCTTGTACATACAAAGCTCGGGTTCGGCCGTGTGTGGAGTGTCCTATCTTGGATTCGTTCGAATAATTTTAAATGATATTAGGCTATTAAAAGTAAACCTCAAAAGGTAAAAATTAAATATCTATGTATATTCAGTGATACATCTGACGACTCGGACCTGATCGGCATCGAAGACATGGCGCAGTTTAGGTCGGACTACTTCCCCCCGGAGGACGCCAACTCTGTTCAGAACATAGTGAACCCACAGGTAACGCCATGTAAACGCTAACACACTCATACCCCCGCAGTAGGTTATTACCTGCTAGGGTATAAGTGTTCTGTGATTACCTGTGTCGCGGGTGGCATGGACGACACATAACACATCACAATCACACCCATTAACCGAATATAAATATTTATCTGTCACATAAATGTCTGCTCCGGCCAGGAATCGGACCTGGGAGTTGGGACCCTTCGCTTCGCAGGCAGGCTACCAACTAGGCTACAGGGTCGTCAATATAATACCGCAACGACTATGAGTAATTGCCGGAGAGAATAGGCACGGAAAATTCATAGCGGACACTAAACATTTTCAATGCAAACAGGTACTCACGATTTTTGTGTTTTGTATCGTTTAGACCGACTACCGCGCTGTGGCCCTAATGGCCATGTGTGGGTCGAAATATAGTGATTAACCTTTTACATTCCTACTATGGATATTTTGGATGGTGACACGTCGGTGACGCTTTCGATACATTAGGGCAGGAGTGAACACTTATGTTCATAGTTCCTTTGGTTTTTATCTCCTAACATAAAAAATGGCTGTATTTTCAGGACGAGCCTGTAGCGCACAGCAAGAACAACTTCAACTTCAATGCAACTCCACTTAGTCCAGAGTTCGCCAACAGACAATTTAATCGTTGGAACTAACAACTATTTTACACTTCATAAACATTGTATATACCTTAGTCTTAAGCATAACCTCAAACAATTATGTATTATTAGATGTAATATATTTTTATATAAAGATTATACTATATTACTTTAATAACTTTAAAGAAAATTACTGGATTATGAAATCAGTTCATTAATGTTTAAAATTTTACTAAACCTCTTCATATATTTATGTTGCATACTATACGAGTGTAAGTAATAAGAAACATTTGTAATGTCAAATGAAATAATGATACTCAAAACATGTGTTTTATTATTTAAAAATAAATTATTCATGTTTAGTACATAAGGTTTATATATTAAAGATATTCTGAAAGTGTTTATTCTTGTTCTTTACTTTACTCCTATTACTAATGTTGGAAACCAGCACTTAAATTAACTCTCAGAGCCAATATTCACATTAATCTTCCTACTTTAAATTACTTTTTTTAATTATTAAGCCAAGTCTGATCATCTGATCGATACAAGTGAAGAATATTCACTAGGGTCCATATTTTCTACTTATACATCGTTTATATGCCCACTAGCTACTAGTTTTGAGTTGCTGACATGTCTGATAAAACCTGAGATTGCGCTCTTGAGCTGAGATCGGTTAATTAATTGGGGCTAAAAGTTCATCATTAAAAATATTAGAAATCCCCATAACTTAGATGAGACAAGACAAAAATTTTGATAATTGATTGCAAATCAATATATCCCTGTGTGTGCATGCTAATTTATTTACAAATAAAGAGTAAAAGAGTATTAAATGTGTGGTATTTTACTTAATGAAATTTATGGTAATAAAAAGAATGGGGTTAAATATAATGATCACCATAAAATGTATTGATACCCTTAGTTCTTTCACGCCCGCTGTAACAAACTGCAGGCACCATGTGAGCCGAAGCTGCGTAGGCGAGCATGGAGTGCCTGCAGTTTGTTACGCAAGGGCGGAGGGGCTGTGGGAAGTGCAGAGACGTTTGGAAGCCTGTTTGTGTATAAAAAACAATAGTACTAGCTATTTTAGTCACGACTGCACTTCAAATTGTATTTGAACACCAAATGTAGTAAATGATCACGAAATATGTTAAAATTTTGGTTATAATTTTACATTAAAATGCGGGTTTAATTTTCGTAATCATTTACTATTTTTGTCTGTTATATGTTACTATATCTGGTGGTAAGTTAAACATAAGCCAAAAGAACACACGGAACTAATAGTTCTGTGTTAATTGGCAGCGACTCTGCCTGAAAAGCAAGGGGTCCTTGCACCAGCTGTAGTGCAACTCCAGGATTTAATTTCCTCAGAAATTGTAAAGGAAACAGTATAAAGATTAAGTAAAAATTATAATTATTTCCTTATAACATAAATCCAACAAAATCTGCATTTCATAAACAACATTGCGTGGAATGATATATAAAATTATCTTTATAATATTTAGGAATTAAATCTCAAACAAATATTCCGACCCATAGCAGTAGGAATATTATGCCGAAACCAGAAAATATGGAAGCCACCAAGGACAAAGCTAGTTCCTTGAAAATATCTTTAGTAGAAGTGATGCTCGTGACTTCGTAGACGAAGAACCACGCCGTGAAGAAGATCGCAATGCCGAGCAGCAGAAATGTGAGGTGCGGGAATATCGCCGGGTTGATAGGTGACGCGTACCGCACCATTGACTCGATCTCCAACTGAAATGTATAACATTCTCATTGTACTGCATGATTCCAAAATATTTACATGAATATTCATAGTTACATTATCTAAAAACTTACACTCATTGTATTTAGTTTTATTCTTTCACTAATTTAATTAAATAAAATAACCAAACCCCGAAATATTAAAGTTCGTGTTTGTGGCTGTTCAATTCGTGTCAAAACTGTCAAACTCAAGTCTCAGAAGTCAGATGTGTTGTGTCAATTAAGTTCAATAGCGCTGCCGCAGTGCCGCACGAATCGCACGATATATACGTACCGTACATCGATGACATAATTATCGACAATATGTACATCAGTCTTTGCAAGGATATAAATAAATATAAATAGTCACTTCAAAAATTTAAAAAGGATCCAAGATATCTTCCGATATCTGTAGAAGGGTGAATTTTCAAAACTGCCATTTATGCATGTTATTCAATTTTCTGTCTTGGAATATAAATGTGATCACTCAAAATGTTTACTAAAACCTTAATTATGTATTTACTTAAAAGTCGTATTAAGTTAAATAATAAAATTCTGATGTTAGAGTGTTAAAAATTTTAAAATAATGCTCGGAAAGTCATTGACCTCCCTGTTATTTAACGGTATGTTTCATTAATGTCACAAGGAACTCAAAATACCGCCCTAAAAAATGCTTTTTTACTTTCTATACGTAAGAATTAATGTCTAAGCTGAATATTCATAAATGTTTTTCAAGCGTAAATTATCTGTAATACCATTATTTGACCGTTTAAAATTTTGTCACGAGATTATCGTCATTAACATCCGCGGTGTTTGTTTCGTGAAATTTGTTCAACGAAATTATTATTTAAAATTTTAAAAGCAATTCAAAGTGTTCCTTACACCCGCTTCTCTCAGTTGAAATCAAGATTTGGATGAAAAATGCATTGTGAATATGATAAAGTACGCGAAAATTAATGATAAGTATAGTTTGTCAGAAAATCTCGTCATCAAACTCCTGAATATATTTTTGATAAAAAAATATATAATTCAACAATAAGTACCCATGAATATCGCCTAATGGTATTTAATAAAAAATAACTTAATTCCATTATAAGTGATATAAAATTGAGCAAGTTTTGGTATGTTTTGTACGGTTTCGTCATAAATCGCTACATCATTTACCGCAAAATTCTAATGACGTGAATGATTCCTGTAGAGGAAAATGACGAATCTAAATAATATTAACAACCTGATTGAGTGTAGCCACCAAGAACTTAACTCAAAAGATGCCGTTAATCCATAAAATCAACCCAAAAGTGCGTATATACTTGATAAATATGCAATTTTCTGATTTTCTTTGCATTTTATATTGTAAATAGATCTGATTCGCTTTTAAAGATCCGTCGATTTGAAAGGATGCTGTAAACGAAGTGGTTCGTCAAGGACTATTTCATCTCTTTTTCTAACGGTCCTAATGTTGGTGAAACTTGTCTATGGGTTATTGTCGAAAGCATTTAAGCTGAGAAGCGCAAACATTTCTCATATCTTGCCTGGGTCTATGCTCGAAGCTAGAAAGCTCCGGATATTAGATGTAAGAAGAAAGCTTTTAACTTTTATTTCTTCATGGGGTTCGCCTGGATAGCTACCACCTACTACCACCTACCCTTAAGCATGAGTCAACCACCAAACGACTCGTCGTCTTCCAGCTGGGGACTTGAGAGCCAGTTGTTTCTTTTTCTTATCTCTTTCTTGGCCGGCAATGCATCGGTGATGCCTTTGGTGTTGCTGATATCCATAGGCGACGATAGCCACTTACCATCAGGTGGATCGCCAGCTTATTTGCCGGCTATTCCCATAAAAAAACCTATCTGCTTAGTCCTAAAAACAGACATTCAAAAGAAAACTTACTATCGAATCGACCGTATTAAACAATGGCACAAAGCCTCTGGCCAACCAATCTGCCAATAGAGCTTTTGGATTCCTCATCAAAGCTAAGACTAACTAACGTTATGGCATACTTAGAACAGAATGACCTTCTCAGTGACTGGCATTACGGGTTCCGCTGAAACCGTTCGACAGACCTTCTACCATATGCCACTCACACCTGAGGCGAAGTCCTCGTTTCTCTTGACATCTTGAAAGGCATCATCTTCATCATAGGGTTTGGCAAGCTAGCCTTTCAGCTGAGTTGCTCGACATTAGCAATGACAACCTTTGCTGGAATTCCAGAGGTCTGTTCCCCCTCTCAACTCTATTCTTGCTGCACATCGAAATCAGCTCATGCTCAATGTGTATAGGTCCGCAGATGACAGTACAATTGTGGAGAGGTCTAAAGCTCGGACAGTCCAATAAATACAGTTATGAAGAAGTGGTCTTGGTCGAGCGTGTGAATCTCACACTTCTGGCACTCAATAGAGCGATACCAACTCTTTGAGATTCAACGCCACAAAAACATAAGCGTCTATATTCACTGCCAAAAAGGAGCCCGTTTATCTTCTTCTTCTTCGTTCTTCAGAAGGTATCTTTCGAATACATCGTCAGCCTTCGGTTGTTAGAAGTGGAGATACACTCGAAAATATATTCTGGCCGGTTTATTGAATCCAAACTATGGCAGCTTCTAGAATTCTGGGTGTCCTTGAGACGAACGGAAGAAGAAGAACCAAATGCCATCTATCAGCGTGTGATTCCATGTAGGGGCATGCTTTAAAGGTGTATTGATGACCATTGAGACCAACTTAGAAAGCCTCAAGCACGTGTGTAGAGTAGCCAGTTTCTAGTTTTCTGTTTTTTTTTTGTACCATTTTGGAGAGTCTGCATGGGACAATATTATGACATAATCCGTCAATCTCCACAATCAAATGTCCAGATAAAACATCATTATCTTGCCTTCGCCATAAGCATCCCTATGGCCTCTATGTGCAAACGATCCTTTGCTTGATCATTTATTATGTGAACCACGAAGGTCAGGAATAAAATTCCTGCGATTTTACCTTAGGTGTCTTCAAGTTAAGAGTAAATAGGCTTAATAAAGTAAGTGTGGCTTATCAATCAAGCAAGTCTTCATTACCACTTACCATTGATTGTAGTCATGCATTAAGTTATAAAAGTCATGTTGTTTTTATGATTGATAAAATCTATTAAAATAAGTAATCAGTCATTAAAATACTTCAATACGTTATGTTGATTTTATCAAATCAAACGAATATTGTTATTTTTCTTGATAAAAAAGTTGATTACACGTTGGGATTTAAATTTTCGTCATTACCCTCTACACCTCATCATTTACGTCAATGGACTATATCATTTTCCTCTACACAACATCATTTACTTCAACAGGGCTTTTCCTTTTTTCTGGATTTTCTCCTGAATTTGCTTTTTAAATCATAGTTGCAATATATAACGAGCTTTCTCTATAAAAAACTAATCTAATTCAGCTGTTATTCCTTAATTTCTTGGACAAAATAAAAAGTTACCTAAAAAACGTCATAAAAATGGCAAAAATGAAAATTCACCCAGAAACTTCTTTCTACAGGTAGATTTTCCCATAAATTATAAATGAAAACGTATTATTTGTATAACTCGCCCGAAATATCTGTGGACCTCGCTTTAATTTGATGTCGCTCCCGCTTCCTCGGACCTCACCCTGTTTTCGCCTATCCAGTACCGTTGCCAAAACAAGCGCCGACGCACGTGTATTATTCTTGCTTCGTAATCGCATTATTATTTATTGTTTATTGTTTTTTGCTGTTTATTTTTATTATTATTTAGTGTTGAAAGATGAGTAGAACAATACATAGTGCAGAGCGGAATTTAGTGCTCAAAGTAATCCAATTCTTTGAAAATGAAAAAAACACGGCTTTTTCACTACGGAACCCTATAAAGTACAGATTGATCATTGAGATACATACATAGAGGAGACATCTCAAACAAAATGTGTGTTCCACCGCCGGCTTGCCCTCCGTTCTCTTTTCAAATTAGAAGCCTCGTTTGCACACTTGCCATAGAGTAACTTTGTATATGATACTTGCCGAACCAAGACGGCAACCTAAGCAAGTTTATATATTCCATTAACACGCTAGTGGCTTGCCAAGTTCAAACGCTCCTTATGATTTTTTCATTCCAAAATGGCGGGAACATTGCACAATAATTTAATTAAATTCGTTTTAGTTGATATAACTTAATATTTTGTTTTCTTACCGATGATACAGTGATACCATTATCTTTTTTGTTTTTTGTCGTGCAATTGTGATACGTTCTTATTACGCACGACGGCATTTTTTCAGTTTTTTCATAAACAATTTTGGCATGCGGCCGCAATGAGCGCAGCCGAGTGACAGCCGAGTGACAGAATGAAATGCAGCCGGCCGGCTGCAATGCACACCCCCGAACCCAATGTTCGCGGTGTCTGTTCTATACGCTAGTAATACTAGTTCAATGAGATTGATCTAAAAGTTGTATAAAAGTGCAATAAGTAGATACACACAAATGAAAATAATATTTTTAATCTTTACATCTCGATTTTCTTTGCTATCTCTCCAGTTTGCATGACGTCATTGAGCCAGGTCCACAGATATTTCGGTCGAGTAGTACTTCTCATGCTTTTAAATGTAATATTATGTGATCACAAACGATACCTTATATTTTCGATATATGTTACCGATGTAAAAGTGTAATACGTTGAGACCGTGAAGTCAGGTCAGATTACAACTTTTTCATCAAGACGTCCGTTTAAATTTTTATCGGTTGTAAGGAAAAAAATTATTTGTTATTTCTTCGTAACTAAAAGAACAAAATATCATCTTATAAATATGTAGGTACACGATTAATTGATTGAAATCGATGCAGTTTACGGGCGTGTTACATTAAAAACATCGATCTAGGTGTTACGTGAACATCCCTAAGAGCATTCTCGGCCAATGACAAGATGTCACGCACGCATTCCACAGAGAACACAATATTTACAGAATATAAGTTAGAACTATGATTTAGAAATAAAAGGGAAAAGGTAATAATACCTAACCATTGTTTAAATAAAGAAAGAAAGTAAAATATTAATTAAGACAATCCAACAGCATCTCCGATTTTTTAATAATATTTGGACTTTACATCATAGACTAGACAGCGATGTCTATAGCTGCGTTCAATTTGATCGTTGTGAACGTCAAGTGGAACGCGCCCTATGTTATACAAATGGAAGATAGAATATAAGGAAGGCCATCTCTGTTTAAGAAAAGTGTTCGTAAAATCGCGTCCAATCACGGGTGGCGCTGTGGTGCGGTCTACAACAGCGTCAACCGCTATGTTCGAATATCTATTTGTTGGACACTAGCGCTATTCATTACGAGTGGCATAACTCAGCAAACTTCACTCCGTCTGCAACAGCCATGTTCATATATCTATTTGTCACACATTAGCGCCATTCAGAAATGGCCATTATTGGATCCTCTATTTTCTGTAAATAGAACACTTTTTCAACTTTTCCTTCATATGAGATGGCCCTCCTTCTACCTCAATACTCCATAGTTATACATTAATCATGACGTGCTGTCAAGATTGACACTGAAAACTCTTCGACATAACAGGCTGTCAGCTGTCAGTCACGACAGAGTCACGATCAAGAATGTCAGTGCGTAAACACTTCAAAAATTTATTTCAATTTGTTCTATCTACAACTTTAAAAGTGCATTTTAGGACTATCCAGGTATCGAAGATGTTTGCATTAAACAAGTAAAATGTCGTCTCAGTGCTTTATAATGACGGTAAACGGAACAGTTGCACCTAACATCTTGAACAACATGGACACAAAACCTCTCCCACCGAAAGAAAAAGTGATGTCTTACGAGGAAAAATCTGTAGGTTCCACACCATTTTTTAAATGTGAAGCATGTCCTTACATGGCACTAGCCGAGGATGATATAAAGTTTCACTTGTTCACCGTGCATCCGGACCTAGCGAAAAGTAACGGCCTCGCAGATAACATTCAGATTAACTGCCCTGGCTGCTCCAGCGTGTTCGAGGCTGAGGAGACTCTCCGAACACATCTTCGAAACCATCATAAAATGGGTATTAAAGATGTTAGAAAAATGATTAAGAGTCTAGTTCAAATAGCACTTAAAAATGCGAAATTAAAGAAAGATGATAGCAGAAGCGAGTCGACATCTGCACCTCCACAGCAGGAAATTGCTGAACTAAAAATGCCACAAGTAATAGAAATAGTGCCAGACGTTATGACCAGAAACAATAGCTCCTTGCCCAAAGGGGTGGCTTTTATATCTGTGGAGGAATTAAATAAAATGAGTGCTCCAAATTTTGAACAGATTGACCCCAAAGAAGTTATACAGGAAGCGAGTATAAACATTGTGTATACTAATGAAGTGTCTACTCAGTATATAAATGTGTCAGAAGCAGGCCCTTCCAATACTTCTTCTAGTGTCAAAATGTCCAGTGTTCCTCCTGATCTGATATCCTCCATTCCACGATCAGCACTAGGTGACAATATGTCTTCTCCTACAAGTATAAAGGAGAAGGAGAGTGTCTTACACTCCCGTGATGATGAAACCAAGCCTGTCAGTAAAGAAAAAAGATTCTCTTGTTCTACTGGAAATTGTTATTTTCGTTTTAAAGAAGAAAAAAACTTGTTATATCATCAAAAATGTCATCAGAACGGCAAACTAAAGTGCCTGGAGTGTGGTCATATCAGTCTCGGGGTGGATAGCCTCCACACACATCTGTGGAAAGTGCATGCGATAGATATGGAGCTTCCCACCTGTGAAATATGTGGATTCAAGACCTTCCGGAAGAATAGATTAGTCAGCATTCACATGAAGTGTCATGGATCTAACAAGGAGTACAAATGTAATTTTTATTATTGTTGCTTTTGTATTGGTTTTTGTGTTCAGTTGTATCAGTTTTGTAAATGAATCCCCTGATTTACTTTTGCCAAATAAATCTTTGTTCTGAATTACTAATGTCTCTTTGTATAAATATGCTTCTCAAACTGTTTTTATAAGTGTAGAGAATTCAGAGACGTTATTATTACTGAAAAATTATATTGGTATTCCAGGTACAGTGTGTTCAAAGTTGTTCAAGAATGGAAACCAGCTGTCCAAACACAAGGTGGTTCACAAAAGGATGGGTGAGTATGAGTGTCATGTGTGTCACCTTGAATTCTCAAACGAAAGAAGACTGAAGACCCACATAGCAACTGTACATGATAAGGTGAAGCCGTTTAAATGTAGCCACTGTGACTACACGTCTGCGAGGAAGTCTGAACTGAAACTGCATTTACGATCACATTCAGGTCAGTACTTATTACCCATAAATGAGATTTCTTACACAATAGACCACTAGATATACCAATAGACTAATAGAATAACAAAATAAGACATTTGTGATATTTGTAGGTATTTGTTATTTCTGCCCATTCCTGCTATTGCTCCATGCCTTCATTCCCAAGCCAAAATAGACATTTAGGTGAAAGACATAACATTATGTCTATGTTGCTGCCTTGTCACAGAATTATCTGGGCAAAGGCACTTCTGTAAATTTATATTTTTATCAGATAAGTATGTTGCTGATTAAAAATAGATGTAATTACTAATTAAATAAATATTAGATAAATATTATAATTAAATAAATAATGATTAATGACCGATTTAAGCAAGTTTCCATGCTGGATTCGGACAGATAAAAATATCTAACAAGATTTCTTAATGGCTTCCGGGCTTTAAAAACCTATCTCCAGGCATTGGAGACCTAGCAATGTAGCGGGCTGTTAATGAGTTAAGCTAAGACTTCAAATAGATTTTTTTTGCAGGTGACAAACCATACGCCTGTGAAGAGTGCAGCTATCGTTCTTCCGATCACAACGCGATGCGGCGACACAAGCAACTACACTCGAAACAAAGTCTTTACAAATGTAAATACTGCCCATACACTGCCATACAGTCCACCATATTCACTTCCCACATGCTGTCCAAACATCCCACAGTCAACACAGAAATTCACTGTTGTCCATACTGCTCCTTTAAATCAGTAAACAAAGAAAAATATATGGTGCACTTAACAACACACACAGACAAAGACAGTTTACCGCTCCTGGTGGAGTTGAAGAAAAATGTTAAGGCAAACAAACCAAGTTGGACCATACCTAGCGAGACTACAGAAAAACTCACCGAAAACACAAACATATCCCACGACCAGGCTAGGGAAACCAGCCCCAAGACAGTTAACGAGATCCCCATCGAGGTGTACGACTGTGACAGTTTGTCGGAGAGCATGCCCCAAGATTATCCGAAGAACTACTGCACGACGTCTTCCGTGGACACTCAACAATCGGACTTTAGTAACCAAGTTTTAGTAACAGATTTGAGCAAGGACGATAACAATTCAGACTGTCTTATATCCGAGAGCTCCAACGATACCTTGATAGAACGACACCAGTATGCCCCACACGCCAGCATGCCCCTTCAAATGAGTTACGATACGACAGAAACTAACCTGCACTTCCTGAACCCTTCCGTGTCGATGGCTCCATCGAGTCTCTTGCAAAATAACAACGTGAGTTCACTAGCACCGAACCATGCCTCCATGAACAGCAGTATGGGTAACAATATCATGTGCAACTTTCCGATCCGCCTACCCCCCGCACCGCAAATTTCCGTCAGAAACAACATCATGGTGAAAGCGGTAGATAAAATACCACTTCCCATGACTAAAGTTACCGGACCTATAATAAAACCTACACAAATTTTACCAGTTCCCTCCTCGATTCACTCTCCAATAAACATATCGAATGAGCCCGATGGCGCGCCAAGAAAGAAAGCAAAAATATCAGTGAAGAGTAACTTAATACTGAAAGGACCAGATCAAGTTAACATGTTCCATTCTCAGCAAAAAATGGCATTTAGAAGACTCGAAGACAACGAACGGTACGGTCTCGCAAGCCCGGTCACGTTTAACAACTTAATAACGACGCAGTTCATGCAGATGCAAACGGAGCCCACGCTGAGCGAATCGCCCAATAACATAATGTCGTACCCACAGGAGAACATGTTGGAGGACACGGCCACCACGCCCGTGGACAACGACATGAACACCAATCCTCAGATATTCACATTCAACCAGCAGATGAACGTTAACACCATGACGATGCTTCCACCGCCCGAGAAGATTCAGACGAACGATCCCAGCTACATCAAGTTGGAGGCTACGATCAAACAGAACACGCAGTCTCCTAGCTTGGAGAGGATGTGCAACGCCAACCTGATGAGCAATCAAGCGATCAGTCGAGAGTACAAGGCCTCCCCGCCGCTGGAAGATATACACAAGAACATGAGCGAAATAAAAAACGAAGTGAAGTCTGACGCGTTCTACAATATGACTCTGAATAGTTCTGCTGCTAATCCACCCATAATCGACCAGTACCTGATAGACAACATCATTCCCGAGCAATACTCCGCGCACTTGGACTTGTCGGCGGTCGTGTTGCCAGAGGACTGCGACCAGCAGAACGACGTCATAGAGATCGACGACAACTCCGACGAAAACAAGCTCTTGCCGCGGTTCGACATGAACTTTCCCTTGGAGTCGCTGTACCTGATGCACAATGACTTCCATTTCCTGGACAGCGAGCCTCCGTCGAACAACATGGGGGTCGAGGTGCCCGTGAGCGAAATGAACAGAATGGTAGCGGAGGTTCCCATTATAAATCAGAAGGACAACTTGGATCTGGTCCTGCAAGATGGTAATACCGCCGTCGAGTTCTCTTCTTACATTCAAGGCAAGAAGGATCCCATGATGAATACGTCTCTAAGAGCATCCACAAACAAAATCAATGTTAAAAATATTGAATTAATGAAATCACATGATAGATAGATTAAATTTAAATTAGTCATATTTTTTTTTAAGTGTACAGTGTATTCGATAGATTTATGATTGTAATGTAATGATGTTTAAAAGACTGTTATTATATAATTTTGTTACAATTGAGGCATTTTACTTATTTCAACATTCAGAACTGTTCAGAATAAGGTAGTCTATATTGGCAGGTACGTAGTTTAAAAAAAGTGCTACTTTTTGTTATCTGATACCTTTATTAGCTATTTTCTTCATCATTTTTCCGATAAACTACTATAAAGTCGTTGCTGTCGCCAACTTGATCATGAGCTTGCAGGGTCCACCCCGGCACGCGGTCGAAGGGCATAGGGTCAGTATGAATTCCTTTACCCTTCCGTGGCCCTATTATTATCAATAAGTTTCCTGTGAAATGCTCCAAATAACTTGTAAATGCAGAACCATTATTGAAATAACAGAACAATAATGCTGTAGAGTGGGCATTTCTCAAGAGCGTTATCATGTCCTCGTCTAATGTAGGCGGAGTGAAGAGGAGAGGAATAAAGTTGGGCGGTGCGTATTTACAGCGCCACCAAACGCCGTCTACTTCCACCCCGGACACTAGGAATCCTGAAAAAAACATTCAATATTTAGTTACTTATTTTAAACTAAATGACGACAAATTTTAATCATACAGGTGTCCATGGATGATGACCTGATGTTTTCCTGTAGGTTAGACCTGAGCGGAATCGATAAATAAGTTTACTCCTGAAATCGCCGCTTAGGTATATCCAGTTATATGTATGCAACTATTTAGGATTTTCGTTTAACTAAATTTGGGTATAACCAATATTTGATGTATGAAACATGAGAGTTCTTATATAAATTTCATTTGTTCAATGGATGTATGGAGACCCTATAAAGTACCCACCTGTAGCCTCTGTGATCATCCACTCCAAAAGTCCGCTGCCGCATCCAACGCTCAGCACCCTGTCGCAGCCCGCCGACATCAAGCAACGCCGCAGAAACGCAAAGTTCTCTTCGGTAGGGAACACCCACAGTAACTTGTTTCTTTCCGGATAGTCGCGATACCTGTTTGCGATGGTCCTCCAGTCTCTCTCCCTGTACAATGCGAGGACAGAGTTCACGAAGTTGTCTTCCATTTTTGTAGGTAATTTGGAAGTTTCAATGATATAAATACAGTTTGAATGTAATCACTTGAGATTAAACTAAATCATGTTTCAATTGCTCAAATATTGCGTTATTGTTTAAATATAGCACAGTTATGGTGTCTGTATGTTCACTACTTTTATCGCCAAATTGAGCGAATTCACAGATTAAACCACCAAGAAATTATAATAAATTAGAATAGCAAAATGCTAGGGCTCGGCCGCGCGGTGAAAATTGAAATGCGGATGGGTATTTGCCGGTGGCATTGACACTGCGCGTTCGCCAACGCCGTACCCTTACGTAAATCTTTCAGGTGATTGATTCTATGCATTCCAATACCCAATGCAGAGATGGACTGTATCGTATTAATATATAAAATAACCGCAATGATACAGTGTTGTATAATCTCAGATGACTTACCGATGTTTTGAAAGTATGTATTATTACTCCACGTGCACTAGTTACGGCATTCCACATAGTCCCCTTGTTAATCATCACTTTTGTATCGATGCTGTGCAGACGGAGTGAGAAAATATTTGAATCAATTTCTGAAACAATCTCCATGCTCTCCAACTTATCATCAAGTCATCAACGGTCATTCAAAGGTGTAAAGTAGTGATCTCATAATCCTAGCAGTCCTAGCACGATGTAATAAGGTAGATAAAATATTAAATAAGTAAACGTGGTTTTAAAAATAAATACACCAATAATTTAATTAATAATAATAACGAACCGTCTGGCGCAATGGTTACCATGCCGGATCACCGCGCCAAGGGTCCTGGGTTCGATTCCCAGCGAGGCAGAAATTTGAATTATGAGTCTGAATTTCTGTTCCCGGTCTGGGTGTGTGTTCCTGTCTCTGTGTCCATGGCACTCACGATACGGAATCCTAGTGTGGGGCTATGAGTGTGAATATTATTATATTAAATTTATCTGTATATTATTAGCTGCCCGGAAAGACTTTCGTTTTGTCAAGTTTTTTATTTTTTTATTTTGTTTTTTATTAAAACCCGTCTATCCTATTTTTTAATTTTATTGGATCAAACT
Organism: Thymelicus acteon; assembly: GCA_951805285.1. NCBI lineage: Eukaryota > Metazoa > Arthropoda > Insecta > Lepidoptera > Hesperiidae > Thymelicus > Thymelicus acteon. The sequence continues at coordinate 17,371,237 of OX638223.1, forward strand.
GCACACGGTGTGCAAAGATTAAAATCGGTTAAGTAGTATAGGGAGACCATCGCGGATAAACAAGGTGACACGTAATTTATATACATATATTATGATAAATGTATATATAATTTCCGTTTCGTAAAACAATTTCACCGCAGAAAGTTGGTACAGTTAGATCATGAAATATTATCATAGGTACCTTACTCTTTGTTAAAACAAATTAGAATATGGACATTTTATTTATTTATTATCAAAAAAATTTTTACTAGTTCGCCTGTTCACCGACGCTGCAAATAATAAATTAATAATGTACATGTAAAATTTATTCATCTGTATCTATTGAATCGAATGCTGAATACATCTCTGTGCGATATTCCCATTGAGGCATTAGAAAAATTGGCGAACTCCCAAACACTGTCTGGGGAGTATCGCAGATGGAGATTCGCGTGCCACCTGACCTTCCTTACCAATTGAGATCGAAAAAAAATAGCTCAAAATAAACTAATAAAAAATGGAAGAAGATCAATAAAATAAAATAACACTTCATAGAAGTTCATTTTAATAGGATTAAAGTATTGCGTACGGTATAAACAATTGCTATAGTTATATTAAAAATTAGTAAATAGTAAAATACACAAACCGATAACAAATAGATAGGATTAAACCATTACAACAAACTATAAATCATTGCAGTGTGCAGTGTGCCCGGACCATCGGACTGTGCTACAGCCAGTTTCTCGTGTTCTGTCATAATTACCATTTGTAAAAATCTAATATCTTTAAACGAGCGAATTTTGTATACGAGTATAAATATGTATATAATTAAAATCTCGGAAACGGCGCCGCGGCGCCTACGATTTTCATGAATTTTAGGGGGTTTCGGGGGCGATAAATCGATCTAGCTAGGATTAATTTTTCGTCGTTTTATCCGTGTTTTCAGGCTATGAAAACTGCTACAATATCAATGACTCTTCTTGACATCTATTGGTGTATAATAATACTATTATTATTGGGAGCAACTAACTGCTTTAACGACACGGAGCTACTTCAGTAGAAGGCGTTGTTAAGCAATATTAAAATGCAGATATCTTTATATATAAAAAAAAGTTGTGTTAGTTACACTATTTATAACTCAAGAACGGCTGAACCGATTTGGCTGAAAATTGGTGAGGAGGTAGCTTAGAATCAGGAGACGGACATAGGATACTTTTTATCCCGGAAAATAGACCTGTTCCTGTGGGATAAGGTAAAATTTTGTTATATGTAGTTGATAGATTAGTTATTTATACAGATATAAAATAAAGCTCGGGGATGGATATAGGATACTTTTTATCCCGGGAGCGGGAGCGAGAGCGAGAGCGGGAGCGTGAGAGGGAGGAGCACACAGAAACTGTAACGGCTAAGAACGGCTGTACCGATTTTAATGATTTCTGATTTGTTACATTCTTAGGCGCATAAGCAGATTCGGTATGTATTTGTAACTCCGAAGTAATCAAACAGATAAATTGCGAATCTCTCTTGTAATTTAATCTGTTGTTACTCCCGAAAACAAACTGAACAATAAGTATTTTGAGTGATCAAAAATGTAATTTATTAAAAACTAGCTGACCCGGCGAACTTCGTATCGCCTAAGAATGTAACAAATCAGAAATCATTAAAATCGGTACAGCCGTTCTTAGCCGTTACAGTTTCTGTGTGCTCCTTCCTCCCTCTCCCTCTCACGCTCCCGCTCCCGCTCACGCTCACGCTCCCGCTCCCGGTCTATTTTCCGGGATAAAAAGTATCCTATATCCATCCCCGAGCTTTATTTTATATCTGTATAAATAACTAATCTATCAACTACATATAACAAAATTTTACCTTATCCCACAGGAATAGGTCTATTTTCCGGGATAAAAAGTATCCTATGTCCGTCTCCTGATTCTAAGCTACCTCCTCACCAATTTTCAGCCAAATCGTTTCAGCCGTTCTTGAGTTATAAATAGTGTAACTAACACAACTTTCTTTTGTATATATAGATTTGGTGTTCGTATTTTATGAACCGGTGCACTTAATTTACTATTGAATCCCTAGTTTCATTTTATGTATGAAAAGGCAGACGATTGCTCCAGGGTGTCTGTTTGTCTGGCTAGGTTAGCGATAGAAGAACGCGAGAAACTGCTGTAGTCACAGACCTAGTGTCTTTGCTCTGATGTTTTACATCACAAATGTGTGATAGATGCTCCGAAAGTTAAAAGGTAATATTGGCCGAAAACTAAATTCCGTCTCAATACTCAAAAGCGTTTATATTTTCTATTAATAAATACCAAAAATAATAATTTATTCATCATATTACTGTATATTATCAGTATTAACATTTTAATAATAACAATTCATCAACAAAATCACTTCATGCACGTTATGTGCATTTTTGACTTATTATTATTTTATTCGGTCAAACATTGCCTGGCAACATTCGTTACATCTCTAATGTTCGGTTTACATGTATTAAGTAGTTAAGTAGTAAGTAGTTAACTAAATTTTAACTAAAAAGTTACTAAATAGTCTGTTGACGCGTATTAATTTACTTAAAATTTAATTACTTACTTAACTACTTAATACGTCGAGTAAACCGGACTTTACACACATGAAATACTACAAATGCAGGGTACCTATTATACATAAGACACACACCATGAAGAGGGGTATTGTATAGTAACCTTATTGTACCAAATGTTTGGACATCGGAAACAGTTACACTACTTATCATTACGAAATCCATACAAAAGTTCAAACATACAAAAATTCACTCTACCAGCCGCCACGAGCCACCGTGGCTGCGCTGGGTGTCCCAGAGGACACGTTGTAAAAATTCTGTAAAATTCCTTCGGTTACATTATAAATGTCCACTGTTAATTAATTAATTCACGTTAACCGGTAATTTCCAATGATTGTGTAACGTCAGCTACATCTTAACATTAAATTATAGTTGAGATCAATGTACAAGAGATCACGATGTTCAGTCCACGTTACCAACTATTAAAATTCTTCCAAACGCTAACGACACATGAAACTCAACAAGCTTGGGAGACAAACCTTTTTATTCTATACAAATAAATAAAACCGGAGTGTCTGTTTGTAATATTGAAACTGCAGCTGTATTTCTTGTCATATGATCAACGCGATGCTATTTTTCAAGTTTAGCGAGAAACAATTTAAATTTTAAGCAATCTTGAAAGCATCATCTCTTGTGAAGTATGGTTATGGTAGGTAGGTTACATCTAGGTACATTTTTAGGCTCAATTGACTGTAACATCTTTGGGAAGTTTCAATTTTAAAAGTCAATACAATATTATGTATACAAAAAAACCATGTATACAAAATTACCAGATTGTGTGCGTGCATCATTACTCAATTTTGCAACCACAAAACTACTACCACCAGTAAAATATAACCTCGTTGCGTTCAAGGCGTTATAAGATTAAGTGACATCGATTTACTTAATTAATCGATACATCGTTGCAAAGGTCCTTTAAATGATAGTAAACATAAATGGTCTTTTTATATTTCATTAAATTTTTTTTTAAACTGCAGCTTCAAAACTTCAGATAACTTTGCAACTACTGTTGGCGTAAAGGCCGCTGATTAGATTGCGATAGATTATATTTGTTCATAGTTTTTGGTTGTTTACATGTCCTAATTGTACATAACGCCGCTATATCTGCGTATATTTATAAAATCTATTTCTATAACAATACATTCTGGTCTTGGTTATATTTAATAAGGTCTCCAATGCCCTATAAGTTAGCTCCGCTCCCACGCTCGTTAAATCCCATGCATCTTGTACATAACCGTATCAAATAGGTTATCATTTTTGGCAGAGCAAGCTTATTGCGTATAAAATCCTGTTAAGGATAATATAGGAACAATACTTGTATTGTCCTCTTCCGGTTCCATATTTCTTTTAAATGAAATCGTATAAAAACTACCATTACTTACACACGACGGCGACGTTCTGAAACTGATTTTACAAATGTTACTGGGAACATTTCCATATTTACACGGAAATAAAGGCACTGCGTATTATTGTAGTTGTGACAGACGACAGATATAGTTTTAATATAGATATCAAATGCTTTAACGCTTCTATCATTAAGTTCTGTGTTGTCTGTACTCTGTATACATGGTAACATAACAAATATAGGTTTTATTAATAAGGGCCTGCGCTCACTGGCGGCACGTATCCCTTGGCTACATTGTTCTTGTAACAAACGATAATGATCATTGAATATTAAACCTTATTTTCATACTATTAAGGTATATTTCTTTTCATCGCATAAAAGTGCCATGCCGTTAGTGGGCGCAGGACCTATTTGTAGCCAGCTAAAACAGATTAAGTTTCAACTGCATGTAGTGAATGCAGAACAGACGTAGTTGTTAATAATATCGACACTAGTAGCGTTAAAGTATTGCTATAAACAGTTCGTATTACAGAAGGTAGTCTAGAAATCTTATAACTATAATATACGAAAATATATATAGAAACAAAATTTATGGTGCACGGGGGTAACCCTGACAGTTAAAAATTGCGGCTTTTGATTGTATTATTTAGATTATTATCACAATTACCCCTACGCACTCTATTCATATAATTTTCCGTCGTTGTTTACAAAGGCAATCGGCGACATCATACAAATAACCAATGTATATACAGTTAAATATATTTTCATAGTGCAGCCGATTCAGAAACATTATTTTTTATCATTCATCAAGAGGACGCTAACATAATATCTTTTCGAATTTTGTTTTAAATATTTACAAGGAACCAATATCAAAATATAAAAATCACATATTTCCATTTTGAGATCAATCGATAATTTCAATATGGTCCTTCGAGCCGGATAAATAAAACTCAGCCAATCAGCATTGTACAACAATGTTTCCAAATCAACAGTTCCTAATGCTAGAGTACATAAAGAAACCTCGTGGCTAAGTGATTGCGATACTTAAAACGTCTTGGACGCATCTTAAACCTAAGTTAGTAAATTTACTGACTGATTACAATTCATTCAAGTTTAAAAACTCACCATACACAAGTACAGTTAAGTGAACTAGCTATCGTTTACCCGTCATCCATTCGCCAAATCGACTTTCGCACGAATAGATGGCACGTAAACGAGATATATATAAATATATATACTTCTTTAATATTGATAGCTATATCATTCTCCTGCAACTAGCCACGCCCACTCCCAACACCCCGTAAGCTCTACATTGAGCAAAACGATCCAATCGTAGCAAAAGACCATCTTATCAAATAATAATGTTTAAATGTAGCAGTCTCATTAAATTTATTGATGTATACGTTTTATTGCATCAGTATTATTGTATCAGTACGTTAGAGATCGGACGAATGGTGATGTGTCGTTATTACTTCACCTTGACCAGTGGACTTGGTGAATATGACTAGTGGACATTGGACAAACCTTACATTTAACGCTTGGTTTTGCGTATTCTTTGATGAAATTATAGAATTTTTAATTATTGCGTCACAAAATGCATATGCGCCCAAAAGAGAACCTCCCAACTACCCACACGTTTATTAGCGCTCTTAAATACGAGCAGCAGGTTGCAGTCGACAGAGGCAACTGCAACCGGCGACGCTAGCAGTCGACACACCGACAGCAAGCCGACAGCACGCCGACAGCAGTTCGGCGCAAAATAAGCAAAGCAGGGCAAAGCGCTAGTATCCAGTTATCAACATAAATATAACGCCGAGACCATTATAATGTAGGGAAGCAGGAAATCTTCCTTTATTTTAATCATATGACATCTGTCATCATCCTGTCATTTATTCTAGTTAATTGAAGTTACTTGGTAGGTGCAACACATTAAGTTGTAGTCAACTACATTACAGATGCCCCAAAATATTTCTAATTCCATTTAATCATATATTTTATAAAGAGTATAAAAATACAAAATTCAATAATAGATTTGGTAAGGTTTGTTCAATGTTGTTAAAATCACTTGTATTCAATTGTGAGACATGCAAAGGTATTCTCGAATCTCACGTATAAACTTCACTGCTAATTTCACAAAATGTATTTGTAGGTATACCTTAAACAAATGGTAATTCTAGTACCTAAAACTATTATAATTATTGGGATTTGTGCGATTCGAAAATCACTTTGCAGTATTTCAAAAAATTAAAAGATAAATGCAAAAATGTCTTAATAGAGACTCTATCAACAAAATATAAAAAATAAAAATGAATGAAACAGTCGAGTTCCCATAATTATATAAAATATGAAAAAATGTGCGTAAAATTGTTAAAAGACAACATAAAAGCAACACTGTACCTATATACACAAAAATATTATCTTGCGATTATGATAAACATAAAAATTGAAGTATACATAATAATCATTTTAAAATCAAAGTCAGCATCCATTAGTAGATATCATAACACTTCAACAATTGAATATTAATTAGGTATTTCATTCACTATTAATAATTATATACTTTGCTTGATTTTTATTTAATTGATTCATTATTGACTGGTAAAAGCTCACTCAATAAAAAAATAATATGATTATATATAGAAAAAATTCTATTTATTTAAATAAATAAATAAATAGAAAAAAAATTACACAAGATCACACCTAAAAAATATTAAAAAGCTCAGTGCTTAGATGAAACAAACACCAATAAAATGTAAAGTATAGCTACTTCAAATGTCTGCCACCGTGTGATGCACATTGGACCAACATTAATTTGATGAATGTTGATAGAATAGTCTTGTATTACCTGCCTGCTTCCTTTAGCAACCTTCCTTAGCCTTCCGTTTCCATTATATCTAGAATAAACAAGAAAACACGGCTTATAGGATATTGTTTTTCTCATGTTTCGACCTTGAGTCATGTTATTTAAATGTAGACGAAACTACTAATCTGCCTGTCTACCAACGAATCAAGAGGAGAGACCTGTGCTCAGTAGCAGATATATATTATCTATTCTGTGGTAACAGGCCATTAATGCTTTGAAGCCAGCCAAACCAAACAAAGGCAGGGTTATGACCAAATATGGTCTGACTGTATTCTAATAGCGCCCTAAGTCAGACAGCCTCGGAGAATTCAAGAACAAAGTAAACACTCACCAATTAATATTAAGCTTCAGCTTCCTTCTCCAATGCAACTTGGGACTGGTCTGATGCATCTTGACCTCCTCCTCACTCTGCGAGCTCGTGTCTTTCTCCATTCTCTCGTACAGTATCTTTTTATAAATCTCCATGTTCTTCACTGGAGCGCCAACATCCAGGTTGTTAAGGTGATTTTTGGTCTCCAGCTCAATGAGTTTCCTCTCATCGATCGGAGGAAGAAGGATGTCTTTCCTGCAAGCGATGGAGTTAGCTTTCCTTATCTTGTGGACGTACTCGGGCACTGGGCTAGCGACTTTCCTCTCCATGCTGGCGTTCCACTTGCCGACTATGACGCTCTCCCGGGCGTTATTGGCTTCTAGGATGTACGATTTGTCTATGAATTTGACTTCCTCCTGGTTGTTTTGACTTATATTCTCGTTGACTTCCTTGGTTTTCGAGTCACTTTTGGAGTCGAGGTGCTTCTGGATGACTTCCTGTGGTAATGGAGGGAGGGGGTTAAGGATCTCCAGTTTGGCTTTCTCCGAGTTCTGGTAGGCGTCAGTGGCGGCCATGTCTTGGGTGTCCTGTCTCTCCGCGATGAGTTTCAGGGCGCTCTCGTCGCACTCCACCACGGTGGAGGTGTCGCAATCGGGGTGCGTGTTCCGGATGTGGCGCTCCAGGTTGTCTTTCCGTCTGAACCGGCGGTTGCACACCTTGCAACGAAATGGCTTTGAATCTGCAAAAAGTGGTAAAATAAAATGTATTAAAATGCGGTTGTAGGCTCGTTCGATGGTTCTGAGCCTGGTACAAATCCTGGATGTGTTTATAATTTTTGGATAACAGAAAACATCATGCAAACCTAAGATTCATCTGAAAAGTTAAGGTTTTGTATAACATTTTCAAGTATATAAGTTATCTTTACTTAATTACTTGCATAATATGTACTTGTACAAATTCTTAAATACATGTACTTACAAGACATTTGATTGTTAACATACATATCCAATATTTCCGACGTAGATAGGTATTAAGTAAACATTAAATTTTTGCTTAATAATAACTAGCTGACCCGGCGAACTTCGTATCGCTTAACAATCTTTTTTTTTTGTAAGATAAAAATAGCCTAAGTTACTCTTTGTTACATCAGCTATCTGCCAGTGAAAGTCCCGTCAAAATCAGATCAGCCATTTCAGAGATTAGCCAGAATAAACAGACAGGCAGACAAAAATTGTAAAAAATGTTATTTTGGTATATGTACCGTGTATACATCCAAATGCACTTAGTAAAAAGCGGTTATTTTAATATTACAAACAGACAGTCCAATTCCATTTGTTTGTATAGATTATTAACCACTCCTATCAAAACTATAGTAACACAAACCGGAGTGCACAGCAGCGTGTCTCCGCATATCCTTCCCGGAGTGGAAGGCCTGCGGGCAGCGCGGACACTGGTGCGGGCGCCGGCCGCGCGCGCCGCCCCCGCGCCCCTCGTGCTCGGCGCGCGCGTGCTCCACCAGCGCGCGGCGACACTCCAGCTTCTTACCGCACACTGTGCACGCAAACTCTGTCTCTGTAAGGGTTCCACCAAACATCACTATTAACTATACTATTCTTCGAGTAGTTGAAGAATCAATGAGGAATTAACTTTGCCGAGGAAAACCCGAACGAGGAGAACCCGAGGAAAACATGTGAACGACTCATCCACTGACCTTCATGTTTAGCGAGGTGCTTCCGGAAGTTGGAGGAGTCCCGGAAGCGGCGCGCGCACACCACGCACGAGTAGGGCCGCTCCTCTGTGTGCGTGAGCGCGTGCTTGCGGAGCGACGACACGTTGTTGAACGCCTTGTTGCACTGGCTGCATGCGTGCTTTTTCTCTTCTGATAAATAAAAGACAATTAAACACCCTCATCTTTGCCCAATCAATTTCTTCACCCTCGACAGACAAAGCGTTTGGGAGCTATGATACCACAGATAAAAACAGAAAACATAGATCCATATTATGTTATACGTATTACACACTTCGTTTATGTTTAATGGAAATAGCTGGAAAACGAGGGGACAATCCACCTGATGGTAAGTGACTATCATCGTGGGTACTGATGAACTATTAAAATCAATATTACCAATATAATCTTTCCGAAGGGCCCTACTACCAGCGGACCGGATTTGGTCGCCTCTTACGACACGCATTCGGCGTGGAGGATTGGGGTTAGTGTTCCCTGTCGCCCACATAGTCAAAAATTTGCATGGAGGGTTAAAAACCATTAATATTAGTTGTAACTAAAAAAAACTTTAATTTGCTTTCTGGATATGTTAACAGAGTTATAGTCAAAATTATCTAAGATGCCCTTAATGATAGCTGCTATTTATTAATATGAACTAACCTTGTATGGATGTCTTTGAGCGAAATGGAATATTCATTTACTTGACATAAATAGTTGAATACTTACGGACAAAGGATTTTGCCAAAATTTGTTAAAAATCCCTACTCATTTTCATTGGCGTTGATTATAAATCATATTATATGTTAAAATCTAGTAAAAATCCCATCACATCATAATTTATGCAAAATTTAATAAAAATATATGACGTCGAAACAATCTTATATGAAGAAGCCTAAATCTAATCTGACGTAGGGTGATGTGACGGCTTGAAATCGTTTATAAAACCAATATAATCGATACATTACTATAATCGAAATTTAAAAATGAAAATTGATTAATTTAATTACATTGTTAAAAATGATTTGCTTGCATTTGAATTTAAAATTAGGTACCCAATAATACCACGAAGAATTGGATGCTAACAAAGGACATTTTCCATTATGTATCTAATATGTTTATTATAAGTATTACAGTCAGTCGAATTCGGTAATAGGCTAGGTAGCCATCTTGGAGTCATGGGTATGTCTACCTACATGTTGTACTGACATTATCTTATTCTTTTAATAAGGCAAAGGAGTACAACTCATTCTTCCTATATATGACATACCTCCCCTACAAGTTAAATACCTCTATAGTTAAATTAGAAATCAATCAACTAAACATTATCAGAATCCTGCTAGGTACAAGGTTAATACATCTATGGTTAAATTAGAAGTCAATCAACAAAACATTAAGAGAATCATGCTAGGTAGATGGTTATTAATCAGAGTTTGACACTAATTATAATTTTAAAAGAGATAATTTTGCGAAGGCCTATCATATGGAGATTTAGAATGCATATTTAATTTATTTTTAACTTTGCCACATGGTGGATTGGTTGGCTGAGGAATCCCTAACATTTCTGCCCATCGTTCTGAGCTAGGTATCTGTATAATCTGTTCTTCTTGACACAAACTATCTGTTTCCAGGTCCATATCCTCATTTGTATTTTCCAGCATTATTTCCGGGCATCCTTCTCTGCCCTCTGACCTTTGTATTTCAGATCTATCGTCTTCATTTTCTTCTTCCTCTGTTTCCACATTACTGTCTCGAACCTGTATAAGTTGGTCTATATGACGGTTTATTATTGAACCAGTATTTGTCTCAATGCTGTAGCTGGATGGACCTCTTTTATCTATAACTCTGCCAGGAAGCCATTTCCGACCTTCACTATAATTTCTAAACATTACTCTTTGGCCCACCGCTGTCTCTCTATGCTTTCGTTGTGAATTAGAAGTTACTTGCTGTTCAATTCTTTTATTTTGAATATTATCTGGGTGTATGGTATCTAAAAGGGTTCTTAGTCTTCTATTCATTAGGAGTTCAGCTGGGCTCTTCTGTGTTGCTGAACATGGTGTTACCCGTAAACCCAACAACATGTTAGGAATTCTAACATCCCAAGGTAAATCCTCCATCTTCCGTAACTTGTCTTTCACTGTCTGGACCATGCGTTCGGCAAGTCCGTTTGTTGATGGGTGATATGGCGCAGTTGTAACATGTTTAATTTTATTTGCTTTTAAGAATTGCTTCATTTCTTCTGATACAAATGGAGTTCCATTATCAGAAACTATAGTTTCACACAATCCGTGTGTAGCAAACAACATTCTTAAATATTTTATTACTGTGCTAGAAGATGTATTATTGACTAAGAATACTTCTGGCCACCGTGAAAAAGCATCAACGATAATCAAAAATGTTTTATTCCTAAACGGACCCGCAAAATCAATGTGCATCCTGGACCAGGGTCTCGTTGGTGATATCCATTCATGAGTAGACTTATTCGGCATGTGTCTATTCTCCAGACACTTTGAACAACCACTTACTAAACCCTCAATGTCCTCATTTAGCCGTGGCCACCAAATGTAACTTCTTGCCAATGCTTTCGTCTGTACAATGCCAGCGTGTGACTTGTGTAATGCTTGTAAAGCTGGTGTACGCAGTGACGGCGGTAATATAACACGACAACCCAGCAACAAGCAACCATCTTGTACAGAAAGTTCTTCACGGTGTAACCAATAGGGTCGGAGAGATGTATCTGTCATTCGTGTTGGCCACCCTCTCTGAACATAATGTCTCACTTGTGATAGTGTTTTATCTTTGATAGTTTCGCCAGCAATTTGTTCAACATCACAGGGAAAGTCTTCTGGGGTTTCAGCCATCAGTAAAATTTCGCCAATATGCTCTTCACTTTCCTCCTGGACCGGTAGTGGCCATCGGCTTAATGCATCTGCGTTTCCAATATCAGGGCCTGGTCTGTACACAATATCATAGTTGTACGATGTTAACGCAATAGCTATCCTGGTTAAACGTGGTGACAGCATGCTTGACATGGGTCTTTTTGGATCAAAGATCCCAACTAACGGTTTGTGATCGGTTACAATGTTAAATGCCCTTCCTGTTAAATAGTTTTGAAATTTTTTAATGCCAAACATAATAGCTGCCGCTTCCTTATCCAACTGCGAGTATCGACGCTCATGTATATGTAACGTGCGAGAGCCCATAGCGATAGGATGTTCCTGACCGTCCTCCATCCTGTGTGACAATACTGCACCCACACCATATTCAGAACTATCACACGTAAGTATCAAGGGTTTTTCAAGATCGTAATGAACTAGTGTTAGGCCAAAGGTTAAAACACGTTTTGCTGATTCAAAAGCGTTCTGCTCTAGGTCACCCCAGTGCCATGGTTGATTTTTATCTAGAAGTCTGTGTAATGGCTCGAGTAATGTAGCCTTCTGCGGTATAAACCTTTCGTAAAAATTGTACAAACCTAGGAAAGCTTGTAGTTCTTGTTTATTCTTAGGCCGAGGTGTCTTTCTTATAGATTCTACTTTACTGGGGGCCGGGTGAATGCCATTGCTATCAATAACAAAACCTAAGAACTCAACTTGCTCTTTGGCTATCTTACATTTGTTTTTGTTTAAGCGCAATCCTGCCTTCTCAATGCGTGATAATACTATGTCAAGACGTTGCTGCATCTGAGTCATATTGTGTCCACTTATGATAATGTCGTCGATTAAGACTGCCACCCCTGCTATCCCTGCCAACAGAGCTGTCATCAATCTTTGAAAAATTCCAGGGCTAGCTTTAACACCAAACGCCAATCTATGCACCGTGTATAATCCTTTACACGTATTTAAAGTCAACAATTTGGCTGTATCGTTGTCCACCACCACTTGAGTATATGCTCGATCCAGATCTAGTGTTGTAAAATATTTACCTCCCGCTATTGTAGCAAATACCTCATTGGCTGTGGGTAGGGGGTATGTATCAGACTCGGTAGCCTGGTTCACAGTACTGCGATAATCTCCGCATAAACGTATTTCACCCGATTTTTTCACTATCGGTACAACAGGTGTGGCCCATTCCGAATATGAGGTAGAACGCAGAACACCCTCTGCCACTAAGCGATCGATTTCTTTTTCAACACGTTCTTTAATGGCAAATGGAACAGCTCGTGCCTTTAAAAATTTAGGCGTCGCCCCTGGCTTCAGATGAATAGAGACTGGTGGCCCGCGGTAGGTACCGAGGCCTTCCTTAAACACTTCCTTATGTTTAGCAATGATCGTGTCGGTCTCTATGAGATGTGCGTCAGTTAAAAGGTTTAATTTTAAGCAGATGTTTAACGGAGCTAGCCAGTCTCGTCCGAGTAGATTGGGACCGTTGCCTTTAGCCACCACGACATCTAGATCGCATGTCCTGTCGTTATACACCACCCGCACTGTAGCTTGTCCAAAAAGTGTAACGGGTGTGTCTGTCCACGTACGTAATGTCATCGATGCATCCTGCAAGACGGGCGGAGGGTGAGAGTGAAGTAGGGCACGCCAAGTGCGCTCGGTTATAACGGAGAAACTAGCTCCAGTGTCCACTTGCATCAATATTGGTACGCCTTGTATTATCACTTCGATTTCAAAGGGGGGCACTCGATTAATGCTGTGTATATTATATATCCCATTTAATTGCTCATTATTTGGTTCATCCAGTAAGTTGAGTTTTTTATGTGTATTTTTCTTTTTAGCAATACAAATCTTCTCTAGAGATCTAGATGCCCTTTCTTATTACAATATCGGCATATTGTGTTGATGAAACGACATTCCCCCGCATGTCGTTCGCCACAACGATAACAAAAGCGATTATTCCCTCGCGTATTATTATGTACGATGTTGATATCCATCGGCTCCGGCCCGGGCGCCCACCCGCTGCTGCTGCCGCTGCCGCCGCCGCCGCCGCCGCCGGTCGGCATGCGTGCTACATCGCTCCGAATTAAGCGAACACCTCTTCCCGCACTCTCCGACGATAACATCGCGTCGACAACGTCTTGATACGATAAATTGTCTTTTCTCAATAAGTCATATTGTAGTTTCTCATCACTCATCCCGCATACCAGTCTATCCCGTAACATACGCTCCAAATCTTGAAATTTACAACAAGCACTGATTTTCCTCAGATGTGCAATATACTCGGATGCCGATTCACCTTGTCTTTGATCGCGTTTATAAAATTTGTATGACGTCGATATCTCGTTAGGCTTTGGACTATAATGTTTGGTTAATAATTGTTCCAATTCACTGAACGTCACTTCACCCGGTTTTTTCGGTGTAATTAATGCCACAACAGTATCGAATACTTGTGAACCACACACAGTAAAGAAATTAGCTCTTCGAACGGCGTCAGCTAGGATTCCATTTGCTTCAAAACAAAATTTTAGTCTGTCGATGTAATTGTCCCAACTGTCCACTTCAGGGTTAAATTCAGGAAATTTCACTGATCTTTTGTCCATTTTCACCAATTTTAACAATCGTCGCCACTAATATGTTTATTATAAGTATTACAGTCAGTCGAATTCGGTAATAGGCTAGGTAGCCATCTTGGAGTCATGGGTATGTCTACCTACATGTTGTACTGACATTATCTTATTCTTTTAATAAGGCAAAGGAGTACAACTCATTCTTCCTATATATGACAGTATCACTTCGCCATCCATGGACTTATATATAATTATATGTTTAAGGTTGCGGTAAACATATTTTTTCAACAAAATAATAATTATGTATGCATGAATGTGTCTTACGAAATAAGCAAGAATTTATTCACTGTAGTTTTTTCCTAACGCTCATAATATAATATTATGTCAAAATATTATTATGAAACTGAGCGGGACTTTCATTCTATCATGATCTATCTTTCTTTCTTTTTCTTCTCTCTTTCTTGGCCGGCAACGCACCAGTGATGCTTTTGGTGTTGTTGATGTTCATGGGCGAATGGACAAAATAATATTTTATTGAAGTCGTAAATAGGTACATATTGAGAATACGCGGTACGAGATAGCTCAATCGAGGTAGTAGGTAGGTAACTAGGTACCTAAATATTACGGTTTTTAGTTTAAAATTTAATTATCGAATCGATTAGAAGGTCTTACAATTTTGAATCGATTTGTTGTAAAAATTGGTTTCTTTCGTGAACCGATTTTTTTGTACATCTCTAATGTCACTGTGATGGCAAACGACAAATTGGGCTTCTTAGTTCGCGGTGACTATAGTATATATATTTTGCGCTAAAGGGTCCTTCTTTGTACACAATCTCCCTTTCTCATATTATACTCTGCTGAACGACAGAACTAATGAATCAACAGGGACAATGTTTTTCAACCATTCGTTAGGCCATCAACTTGTTAGCTATTCACATAAAATAGGCAATTCTCACTGGTGTGTTTGAGCTTGTGGCGCTGCAGCTTGGACATCTGGAAGAAGCTGTCGCCGCACACCTCGCACGCGTACGTCCGCTCGTTGCGGTGCACGCTCATGTGGTACTTGAAGTGTGATAACGCCGCGAAACTCTGCAACAGACCATAGACACATGGTTGGTTTGTATGTGTCCTGTATATGGGGGGAGGCTTTCCCCAAAACAGCAAAACCAGTTGTTCCGTTTAGATGGAAGGAGTTTCTTGTATGTTTCGCTCCAACTTTGGTTTGAGAAATTGTTCAAATTGTAAACTGTATGTAACTGTAACTTTATCTTAAACTTATTGCTTAAGATAAAGCAATAATCTATGTATAACATTAATGTATCAAAATATTTACATACAGGCAAGAACTAAATCAAATTCCCACCTACAATTATGCCATATGAGATCCGCAAGTAACTTATCAATAGGTGATCATTTCCTATGTCTATTCACACAGCAAACTTATAGTAAAAAGATTATTATTTATGAGAATCTCGACTTGTATAAACACAATTTCATATGATATTTTTTTAAGTTCTTACATTGACATTTGAGATAAGTTTATAATCAATATCAGATTGCCAGGCAATTGTAGCCAAAATTAAAGAGCAAGATTAACATTTACTGTTGAAATGATTGGAGAAAGTAATTTGTTTATATTCTTTCGATAATTGTATCTTCAAGACAAGAAACTCTCTATTTAAATGGGCCATTAGTGGTTTATGTTTTACTAACCTTATTGCAATCTGGACACTGATAGGGCTTCCTCTGTCCATTACAGTATGCGTGGTAGGCCACCTGGCTGCGAGCATGAAACTTCTTCTTACATAGAGTACATACAAAATATCTACCATTACCATCTGGAAATATCAATATTGAATTATTAGTTAAGTTATATTTAAAAGACACACAAACTTGTGAAAATAACCTTTTATATCAATATTATGAATGGGGTAAGTTTATGATATCACAACAATAATAAACAAAGAACCCTATTGTAGTAGACTCCTATTGTAGTGGGTAGGGGAAGGGACTAAACCCTAGTGTTATTCTCACAAATTAAGGTTTAGGTAAGACAGTGTTAGCAATGATATTAGTTGATAAACAAATCACATCACCTGTTTCTATCCTAACATGGGATGTTTCTGGCTTCACCTTCTTACTTAAGTCTTCAAGTTCAGTCTGATTTTCTTTAGCAGTTTCGGGTATCTCCACAGGAACATCATAAGCCTTTGCTGGCTCCTCGCTCTCGTCCTCCGCTATCGGAACGTCGCCAACCTCCTGGTCGCTCCCATCCCTCAAACAAGCAGCACAGCCAGCTTTCTCGTGAAGAAGGCAGTCCATACACTTCACATGACCACAACTTTCCGTTACCAGTCGATTTGTGGTCAAATTCACAGGTTTTTTGTTGTTGCAATTTACACAAACTTGAGAATTCATATTGGGATACTTTGTTAGAGGTTATCGGTATTTTTACAAGTTTAAACTACGTAGTTGCATGTTTTATGTGACACTAACAGACATAATATTTCAAGGTTTTAACTTTATTTACATATAAAATTACACAAAGCGCTAAAAAAATAATTTTTACACTATTTCTTTCCAAAGCGTAGTAAAAATACGTTCAGTAGTAAACCTGAAAAAATCATGAGATTGTGACATTTCTGCACTCTGCAGTAATTTACGTATTGTTAATAATTCTTGATTTATCATTTTTATATATAGATCATTTTCATTGTGGCAAATATTATATTTGCCAATTTATTTTTGTTTATGTATCAATATGTTTTCTTTCAAAGAAAAATGTGTTTTATTTGGAATAATTATAGAGAAATAGATTTAGGTATTTGAACGCCTCTTCGACGACGCCATTTACTTTGATTGAAAAGCGTTCAATATAAGAAATAGGCCCACAGAAGTTTAATAAAATAATCAAAAATCCCTTTTTTTAGAAAATTCACGCTAGTACTTACGAAGTTACTTTCATTACTTCCTATTCCTCTTTGTTTGTTTGTAAATGTCACTTTAAAATAAACTTTTGCGAATTTGATTTTTGCAATGGCAAGCAAAAAGCAAACTTAATATATTATCTGTATCTGTGTTATATATATATATTATCTGTAGCTTGTTGTAGTTCTGTATAAAGGCAGCTGTCATTCTTTAACGTAGATTTAGTCTGTGTTCAATATTTAATTTTCGTTTCGTACGCCTTCAAGCGTTTTTTGTAAAATAATAAACTAGTTTATAGTTTTTAATTATAACCTCACAATGGTAAGTTGCAGGAAAATTTAACAAATAATATAAACGAAATAATCGACGATAACAGCCGTCTGCAAAAGAAGATTGATAAACTTGATTCGTTAACCTAAAAGGTGGGATTTGTTTTCAGGACGTCTTTCTAATGATTAGGCGAAAAAAGTTAACCATCTTCACTGATGCGAAGGAAACTACGACTGTACTGGAATTGAAGAAAATGGTTGAGGGTGAGTGCATTAATATGTGATATGAGAAAGATCTATTTTTAGTCACGAAACAATGTCGGGCGAATTGAGCATATGTATTGTGTGATGTTTTGCTTATCGGTGAGCTTCGGACTTGCAGCCGGCAGCCCTATGGCTGGGCCCAGATCACATGGTCGCTAACAATGGACTGGATCTCTTCCTTAAATGTTTATATGAACACACATTCGATTTCATAAATAAAACCTACACAACAAACCTATTGAGATTGTTTGTTTTCGAATAAAGAGGGAAAGTGCAGTTTACATAATACATAACACCCTTATAATATCATAATGATCATATCAATAATGTTCTTAAAAAAAATTATACTTGATTTCACTTAATTATGAGCTTTTATTACTTTATTTCATATTATTAAAAAATTCAGTTTAGTAGTACCTTTACACCCAGCAAACTTAGTAGGAAATTCAACATATTGTATCTTTCTTTATATATTTACCATTACACATACCATTTATTCTGCCATATATTATGAAACAAAAACATGAAACTGAAAATATTTAGATAAGGCATTAGTTTATCAGTAATAGTTGTCAATATCAAGACTAATTTGTCTTTGTCATGCCCACAGTACATCCAAGCAATGATAAAACTGGGCTTGCACAATGTAGGGTTCCAAAGTAGTAAGTTTATTGACTATTACCAGGCCTGGCGCACTATGCATTTTAGCTATGACGTTACAAGTACATGCCGCGTTTGGCATGCCGGGCTAATTCAGAAAATTCATAATGGCTGTCACATGTTCGTAATCTATTACACATATTAAAAATTAAACTCAGAAAAAAATACAAAATTAATTAATTTTTATAAATGTCACTTTTCTTCATGTCATCACACATGTCACACGTTAGTTCGATACAACACGCTACGTCGCGCTATTCCTACGATAAGAACTAAAAGTACTAAAAAGTATTTAAATTTATGTAAACTACCTAAAAAGTATTTAGAAGAGAATAAACTTTAAATGTTGTTTTTTGAAACACATCTTTGGTTTATTCCTTTTATATACATAAGAAAAGTATGTTGCAGATGTAAGAGATAACTAACTTGGTTTACTACAAATTTACTTACGTCTACATAAATTTGTCTTCTACAGCTCGTGTATTTGTTATGCATAATAATTATTTCCTTGTTGTGTTTTGCAAACCCAATAAATATTAATATATCCCTGAGGGAGTAATAAAAGGCAGTATATACTATACAGAAGTCATTTCTAGTCTAGTCCATTGCAGGAAAAAGTCTTCTTAAAGAGGAACTTTGACTGGATATCTTATACTGTTCTTATAAGGATTATTAGCAAATGACCACTGAGTGTCAGATCCTAGCCTGCATGAAGGCATTTAAGTAGGCTTAACAGCTACAATAAGGATTGAGTTTTTTAAGATCAGATCAGCTGGAGCTGGTTCTTTCTTTCTTTCTCTCTCCCTCTCTCTTCTTTCCTTATCGACAGCTGGTTTTGGTAGTGTCGATGTCGACAGTGATCTATTATCATCGGGTGGATATTCAGCTTGTTAGTTGGCTAGTTAAAAAAACGTGTGTGGTTACTTATGTATGTATGTACGCACATAAGAAGTCATACTTCTTTGGCGTAACAGCACAAAAATAGCTAAAGATTTCATCCGGTATGCCACAAATCTTTGTTTGTAAAAGGAGTCAGTTATCAGCTAACTTCATCATGTCGCTTTCTGGCTGTCGGTGCGCGCGCGCATCTTAAAAATTTTACTCATATTTTTTAGCACGCCAAAAGGAGTATAACTTCAAAAAATTATAGCTGGATAGTTTGGCCACCTGGTAAGGAAACTTACAAAATCATCACTAATGCATTGTGGCTAAGGAAATATAGAATTTGTAATTTTATCACTTAAAGATGATAAAAACATTTCCTGATTAGTTTTAGAAGGTAGACAACCAGGTATAGAACCAACTATATTGAACAAGTACTGTTGAGAAAAAATAAAATGGGGAGTTCTAATTTCCAAAAGAACATTTCTATAGCCTCATAGGCTTAAGTTCAAGGATGCATCCAGCCATCTCCAATCACTAAAGCAATCTTACGTAAATACTAGTAATACTACGTCTTCCACCGTCTGCAGTGTTGTCATCGTGTTGTCATCAGATTGCAGTCATTAAGCCATGTTTGAGGCCTTCAGGCGGCATAAACTCGTGATGGGCCCCTCGTCCAATCGACACTGGAGCCGCGTGGTGGAGTATGCTACAGGACTTCTCAGTTATGAGTAGGGACTCTTGTCCTATTTTCTATTAATTGGTTGTAGCCATAGACAAAGATTCCTTAGATGTTTGATGTATTATAAAAGTTGTTTAAAACATGCCGTGTCGTGTGTTACGTCGTGAAACGCGGCGCTCCTCAAGGCCCCACGTGATCAATAACGCATTCTGCACTGGTTGCATTTTCAACGAAAGCTTATGTAACCAGACTGTAAACTGCTTCGTATGTAATGACGGTCGTATGAAACCAATCATTCAAGTTTTATGCTTTGCAGCCTTGAAGATTGGATGATGAATACTTTTCTTCCTGTTCGTGATTTTTTTCAGCTTCCGGTAAAATAGTCAAGTTCATTGAAGTACTCACTTAGATGCAATCCATTTGGATATTGCAATGGCATCTAAGATGGAATTACGTTACTAGTTTGAACAGCGAAGTGGCGTGGCCAAGAACATGAATAAATATTTTATCTTTCACTTAAATAATTTGACCGGCCCGAGTATCAGCATTTTTTCCAGGATACCTCTGATGCTACTGTATGGATAGATGTGATCGCATCGAAGTTGTTTTTATATCATAACTGGTAAACTAGCTAACATGCCAAGAAATGATAAATGTACTCTGTTTGTCGACCTTTAAATTAACATTAGGAGGTTCTTGGCGGCCAAGAGTAGAAAACTATAATTTATTTTTATGGAAATAGCCGGCAAACAAGCCAAGGATCCACCTGATGGCAAGTGGGCACCGTCGCCCATGGCCATCAGCGACATCAAAGGCATCACCGATTCGTTGCTGGCCAAGAAAGGGAGAAGAAAAAGAAAACAAACACTGCTCTGAAGTTGTAAGGCCCCTTGCTTGTTTCGCCAGGAATCCTAAAGGTGCCGCCGCCAGCGCAGATGCTGTTCAACAAGGACAGCCAGCTCATGGAGGATGAGAAGACCCTGGCGGAGTACGGGCTCACCTCCAACACCGCTAAAGCACAGAGCCCCGCTCCTATTGGACTTGCTTTAAGGTACACTCTGACATTATCCCTGCTGAACTACACCTAGGGTACATTGTATTTTTAACACACTAACGCCCCAACTCAGAGTCACTAAAAATTACTTAAATCACTCCTTAGTACAGAATTTGTTTGGTGATTCTTTACTAAGGAGTGATTTAAGTAAACGTTAGTGACTCTGAGTTGGGGCGTAAATTGCTTACTCCTTTTAAGTTTTATGACTTACTAGCTGACCCGGCAGACGTTGTTCTCCAACATGCTATTTTTTTCTAAAATAAAAGTAGCCAAAGTTACCCCTTGTTACATCAGCTATCTGCAAGTGAAAGTCCCGTCAAAATAGGTCTAGCCATTTCAGAGATTAGCCGGAACAAACAGATAAACAGACAAAAATTGTAAAAAATGTTGTTTTGGTGTATGTAAAAGTTAGTAAAAAGCTGTTATTTCAATATTACAAACAGAAATTCCAATTTTGTATAGATTAATATGCTAGAGGATATAAAAGTTTCACTTCAAAAAGTGGTAGTCGTCTCCATAAAACGCAGCTACTGCACAAATACCAAATAACTTTATTTATAACATTGAGGTATATACATAGAGAAGACATCTCAAACAAAATGTGTGTCCCCGCCGGGAGGTTCTATTTTCAAAATTGAGCCCCTGTTCTCCTTTCAAAATCGAACGAATCCATTGGACATCGAAGCCGCGCGGCGCCAATTCATTGGAACATACATTGTTTTCGCGGTGTCTGTTCTATACGCTAGTAATAATACTTCAATGATTTATAAGCGTTTATTGTGTTTCAAACAGGAAGGAGAACGGTGAATTTGAAGCTTTGGACCTGACCCCATACTCGTCGCCGCCCGACTTGCCCGATGTCATGAAGTCGCAGGAGACCAATGGACAGGAACAGGTATTTATTATGTACAGTCAATGTAGTCCTAAGGTATTAAGACTATTAAGGTAGGTCCTTCAGTACCCAAGACTACATCGCCGCTTACCATCAGTTGGGGTTGTGGTCAGTAATTTGCATAAAAGTAAAAAAAGTTTAACCACTCGGCCGCTAGTGCCAATATTTTAAGAGTTCTTTCTTTTTGATGGCCGGCTTTGGTTATACCTGGTTTGTAACTTTTTTTCATAAGTAGGCTTACCAGTGACGTGATTACCAACGCCACGGTCATTCAGGGTCACTCAGGGTACCTCCATCGCATTTCAGACCGAAAAAGTGACGAGCAGCATCTTCCCAAAACATCTTAGGTACAGTTCATCTTAGGTAGATATTGAGATTGCTGCCCCAGAACACTCAGAGGGTTTTGGATAGCATATTATGGTATTAACTGGTTCATTGTATCGGAGCTGGGTGGACGTTCCAGTCGTGGAGATGTCTCAAAGGAAGGAGTTATATTGACATTTCCCAAATACACATTTTGGTCGTTTATTATAGCGAAGAAGATTACTGTTAATTTGTGTATAATTTACGATGTAGATACCGTATGTTGATAATTTCAGATGGATCAACACTAAACGACCCGGCGAACACTTGAAAGGCACTTAGATACGAACTCCAGCTCAGTATCGGACTGTGGCGGCCTCACGACGCCACGACGCCGCGGTGACCACGACACGACGCTGCGGCGACATCAATTCTTTATATTTTTTGCATATGAACATATTTTGTTAACATTTTATCGATGATTTTCGCTCGATTTTAACAAGAACGCGCGGTCGGACGCAAATGTTTTGAAAATATTTAATTTTGTGACGCTTTGCGAGGGGTGTGGCTTCTTTTAGGTTAAATTATTGAGACAGGTAATATTTCCACGTCGTGATAATTATATTTATTGTAACTAGATGTTTGAACTCGACGGCTGTATGTTTTGTAACGTCACTCATCGATTACTGGGAGCATCTTGCTCGAAGTACACAAGTCTGGGCTTACATTCAGTCTGCCGTACGCAAGCTGCTCTTCGCGGGCATCTTGTGAGGTACCCTCTTTTCAAAGTTAATCTTTTATCATCATCTCGTTTATTTTTTTCTGTTATAATAATGACAGTAATGAGATCGTTATTGCCTCGCCCAGTCGTAATAGATCTCTACTAGATATTATATTGTATACATAATGTCTGAATGTAAACCTCGGCTCACCATTTGTCAATAGTAAAGATATTAAGAAATGTTGACAACTCGTTTAGTTGCCGGTTGCTGTATCCTCACTTGCTTACGTCATTGCTAATTAACTATTAAGACAAGTTAAGAAATCTCACCCACTAATTCCTACACCAGCGTATGATTTTTGTCATACGTCATGTCTTGGCTTCATGCTTTAACAAAGGAATAAATACCATTTTCAGTCGTCTTATGTATCCTATTTAAAGGATTTTTCTTGTCATTAAAACTGGCAACACTGTGTATAGTCTGTGAATCATATCTTTGTGTGTGTACGTGATTCATTCATTGTAAGCAACGCATTTTTATACTACATTGTTATTTGGTCGCTGTAGATTTTGTTGTTATTTCTGTGAGTTAGGAACATCCCGAGTTGTTTGCTTGCAACGAATTTCTTTACGTCCTCATTCATATATCGGGACCTTATCAAACGTCTTATGCCATTATCAGTGGCATCGCGATTAATTTTACATTGGCATTCAATTAAAATTATACGGCCAATCCATAAGATACAGTAAAATCATCTGTAGATTAAAAATACATCCAAAACTGCCAATATATTTTTACTATTTTACCGTACGTAAATGCTATAATTCTATTGCATAATAATTAGGCAAAGCTACAATCGTTCAGAATTACAAATGACAACACTTATCTTATCAATAAGATGCCATAAATATCGATGAGACCAATATGTAATTGCAGCAATAATTCGTCGTGATTAGTAAATGTTAATCCAGTGTAATTCGGGATCTGATAAACTGACTATACATATGTATTTATGGCGGTAATAGTAACATTGTAGGACTGTGCTATATGTAGGGCTCTGAAATCATGGGGTATAGAGCTAAGGAGTGCCATCTCATTTGGGGAAAAGTTGAAACGTCCAGCTGTATACTGAACATAGAGGTTCCAGTATCTACCACAATAGCGCTGGCGTTGGAAAAAACTATGATATGAACATAGTTGTTGTAGACGGAGTGAATTATGCAGAGTTCAATAAAATTTATCTTAGGCTAATGCAGCCCCACCCTTAATACACGCGTTTTTACGGACACTTCATACACAGAGATGGCTACCTCTATACTCCATGTGAATAATGCACTTCAAGGGCACAGAGTGATGCGATACCAGAATAAGTAATAATGGTTCGAGTAAACCTGATCTACTCTGTGCTAATGTATGCGAGTGATACTTCAGAACATTGTTCACACATAAAAATTATAGAATTCGTCTCGAAGTAATACGAGTTTGATTTTGCAATCAGCGTTTACAATTCGGCCGCTGTATCTTGGCGCGTCTGAACTTCGCGCAGAAGGCTGCGCAGTAACATAATTTGCCAATACTCGATACGCGGTGTATTGTGTCTCAGTCACACGTTGGCATGTTCGTGTTGCCATCTCTGTCTTACATGCGCTAAAGTTCGCAAAGCCTATGTTCAGACGCGCCAAGATACAGCGGCCGTACTGTACGTTTGGCTATAGAGTTTTTTTTTTAATAATGGGATTGAGATGAATTAACATTTAATTGCTTGGCATGTAGATTCGAGCAAATGATTATTTACGTGACAGTTAAATAAATATTCTTCGCGTAAAGATATATTTAAGTATTTTTAACGTTTGTGCAGCATTGCTTATGGGGGGATTTTTAATGATCTATCGATTGTAGATGGATTGCAGCCAGAGTTATCGGTCGCAGTTTGATCGGTATGTCGATCAGTCTGATTCGTGGAGTGAAGTCCGCTTCATGATTGTTAAATATTTCGACCTTTGTTAAATCCGTTACTAACTATTTAACTCGAGTTGCATCACGGTGATTATATTATTGCAGGACTGAGGTTTTTGCGTAATTGTAAATACTGCGTATCGCCTCGTTTCTCTAACAATATATCACCGTTCTTGTTCGTATATCCGTGATAAATCTATTTTAACTATTGCACTGTTATAATAGGTTTTATCTTTCTTTATCATTCTTCATGAGAGTGAAAGAAACAAAACACTAAGCTTTCTATATCTTTGGTTGCTTTTATGATTATGGGGGTAAGAAATTAAGAATAACAGAGTTGCAGTGTTACTATTAGAGCGTCATTTGTGTACTCCAAGGAGCAGTTGGTCACAATCGCCTGTTGGGTGTAAGAGCCATTTTAGTATGTGAATTATAAGCGTTAGTCTACAATGGTACAATCGTTACGAGGGATTGTTGCCAGCTAAAGAGTGTACACATTACGATTTTACTAAAATTAATACGGTATTTAATTGATAGTATAGAAAGAACTATAGGTAATAGCTAATTTAATAGGGTAATATAGGTCGCTTTTATATACTTGAATCCGGAAGGTTCCCGTTGTATAAACTTAGTTGGAGTTGATTATCTTTAAAGCTAAATTTAATAACTAGTTCCTGACAGGGAGGTTGCTAAATTAAATGTTGAATGTAATCTTTTTGTCCGTGTCGTAAGTCGGTTTCGTTCGCGCACCATTTACCTCGGTCGTAGTCGATATTGGTTCGAGTTGAGGATATCCATTCATAACCTCGACTCGGTACGGTGCAGCGGTGCAGTGGCGTAACGTTAACTGAAACTGACAATAGATGGCGCTACTTATGTTCTATTCAATAGACCAAAGCCCAGATCTAGGGGCACATGTTCGATGCTGTGTCCCCAGAGCCTCATTAAGTGGGCCCCCTTTCTTCTTTGCCGATAACGTGTCGTTATTGTCGTTAATGCCTCTGTTAAGGGGCCACGTTGACTATTTTCCATCTCTGCTAGTTTTATTTTAGATATTGTGACTTAAATAAATAGTGTGTCTCGATTTCTTATAAAATACCTGTAATTACATAAAAAAGGACTTATGAAATTTAGTTTAAAAATTTATTTAAATAATTCGTTTCTCACTTATAATATGTAATGTTAGAGAGTTGTGTGATGAAGTGATATTCTGGCCTGTATTTGTCAGTCAGTTAATGTTATGAGAATTCATTAAAATCCATCAAATTTGGTGCGTAGCTAGCTAATATACAATCATCCTAATGCCTCTTCAATCATCCTAACTTTGGACTCGTTTTGTTGTCAGTGCAACTCAAGGTAGATGAATAGTTGGATATAAAGGTATTGCACATTTATTGCACTTGGAAGTAAGACGAAACGATCGTATTCACTGTATCCGCTACCATTGGTATTTAGTAAAAGTTCTTAATTTTTGAAAACGACTTTTTCATTTACCCATGGTAGTGTTCATATATTCCTGAGCGAGTCGGAGGAATAGCGTCAGTAGAGTTGCTATACCCTCTCATTTCACTCGTATTGTTACGTTTGCTGGTACAAACACTGAGTACTGTGATTGAAGTACACAGCATTAAAATTACTCTATTTATAAATGTATTAGTCATTTTCACGGTTTTTGTCTGCTGTCGTAAATATTTGAACAAAGCCACATTGACATAATGTTAGACTCCAAGGTATATCTAGAGTAGTGTTTCATGTCCGAGTATGGGAAATCTAAAAGAACCAGCAAGAAATAAAGCTGTTTTGATTTTTTTCGCCTTGTTTCATTTTAACCTTCTCCAAATATAACGAAGCACTCAGTGGTCTACTCTCATTCTAGGTCTCATACTAGGTCTATTCTGGAATTTAGCTTAATCTAAAAGAGCAAGAGAAAGAGCATTGACCATAATAAATCAAGTTCGTAGGATCCAGCCTACTTACTAATCTGGGTTCTATTCTCGGATAGGACCTTGTTTGTATAACTTCCTTTCTTTTCCTTCTCTCTTGACCGGCAACGCATCAGTGATGCCAGTGGTGTTACTGACATTCATGGGCGACGATAGTTTAGGTGGATCGTCAGCTCATTTGCCGGCTATTTCCATAAAAAAATAAATAAAGGAGAGATAAGAGACCCAAATAATGATAACTCCTATGGAAAAGCTCTGGGGCTAGTGGCAATGTTGCATTAAGCAGTACCTATCACACGCGGTGGTGTCACAAATTAATTTGTGGTGCTGGCCAGTCAACGTCTCATTTGTGCTGACCGTAAAAAGACAATTTAAAACTCATAGTTCAATAAAGTCTGGCATTTTGCAACTTTCAACATTTGGCCTCATTCAAGATATTATTCCTGTAATTTAATGGGATTTAAAAATAAATTACTTTAGTCAGAAAATGGTTTGTGAAAAAAGTTTTATCAAGTGTCAATGTTGACGTCACCGGTAATGTCAGAATGACAAAATCACCATAATGACAGTATTGACAGTTGACAAGTTGAAGTTGATGAACTTGATTGATTGTGAAGTGAACAACATTCTGGCTGCAAGTTCAAAATAAAATGTGAAAAATATTTTATGTTTGCATTTTGCAATATTTTAAATACATACATGTTGAATAAATAATGAAAAGAAGCGTTCTCCAAGTCTTAAATAATTAAATTTTACGTTCGTCTTAAAATTGAAGCAGGCGACCAGGCGTGATATAACCTTAAATTGCACGTTGTTTACGTTCAGATTTTTTAAGTATTTCTGTTAATTAAATAAATTTGAAGTCTTTGGTCAGTTTTGTTTGAGTAAAAATGGGTAAACGAAAAGGCAAATGTGTTAAAAAGAATTCTGCGACGAAGGAAGCCCTTGAGCCTGAGCATCTTGTCAAGGCGCCCCATTCCTTCGTCATTCATCGAGGACAGTGTTCTAAAGATCTCATGGATTTGACGAAAGACTTCAGGAAAATTATGGAACCGTTCACAGCATCCCAGCTGAAGGTTAGTTTTTATCTTTTAATGCAATAGGTATAGTATGGTTTATATAAGTTATTGTAGACAGATTTTGTAAAAAAAAATTATGCCTATGTATAGATTTTACATGTTGTAATTATTTATTACTAATATGCTATAAAATATTAAAATAAATATTGCATTGTGTTTTAAAATAACTGTAGATAATAATAAATTCTTTGATTTGCAGGAAAGAAAGAAAAACACAATTAAGGACTTCCTGTCTGTGTCGGGCTACCTGCACGTGTCCCACATGATGACCTTCACGGAGACCGAGCTTGGCTCCTACATGAGGCTGGCACGCTTACCCAGGGGACCCACTCTCACTTTTCGAATACACTCTGTAAGAATTTTGTTTTTATAAGTTTATTTTTCTCCTTAAAGCTGTACTTTACTAATAATATTTTAAACGTGAAACAATGATGTTTTGCTGCTTGACAATACCTAAAAAATTGCTATAATGGCCACTGTCTGTCACCAATGACATCAGCAATATCAAAGACATCACCAATGCTGATCAAAAACAGTAGAGAAAGAAGAAAGAGAAAAGAGACATTCTTAATACACGCTGTGAACCTTCGTGGTATTAATTTCCAGCCATTTACTTGCTGTAAGATGTTCCAAGACCTCACAACATGAGAAAAGCATAGTAATTCTATACTACTCATTGTCTGTCCTCAGTACAGCCTAGCTCGCGACGTGATCTCTTCGCTACGCAAACAGTACGTAATGGAGCGCGCCTTCAAACACGCGCCGCTCATTGTTCTCAACAGCTTCTCCGGCGAGGGCATGCACATGAAACTCATGGCCACCATGTTCCAGAACATGTTCCCCACTATTAATATTACTACAGTGAGTATCAGTATAAATTATACACACATATTATTTAATAGCATGCCAGTTAAACTGCCTGATGGTAAGTGATTACTGCCTTGTCATAGATGCCAGTACTATAAGCAATAAGCATTATCAACATGCTTAAGAACAGAACAGGGAATCATATTAATATTACTGGTTCATCAATACTTGATTGATTGATTTTAAATCTGTAATTACCTATGATAGTGAGGTGACATCGCATTACACGTCATACTGTGACATCACGTTGTCGAATCCCTAATCGCTTATGAATCGCTTATATTTTTTTATGGAAATAGCCGGCAAACGAGCTGACGATCCACCTGATGTTAAGTGGCTATCGTCGTTAATGGAAATCAGCAACACCAAAGGCAACGCTGATGCGTTGCCGGCCAAGAAAGAAAGAAGAAAAAGAAAGAAAGATATGCAAGATCAGTTGTAACTCCACTGGTTACCAGGCCATAATAGATCTTCTGAAGTGTTTGATTGAAGCATCTTCTATATTGTTAATTTTCTGTGCTGTTCATTCTGTATTGTCGGAACGAAGTTCCTTATTTATTGCAATTATTTTCTATTACAGGTAAAGTTAAAGAACATTCGAAGATGTGTGCTCATGAATTATAATCCTTCAACAAAACTCATAGACATGCGACACTACGTCATCAGGGCAACACCTGTTGGTCTAAACAAAGGCACTAAGAAGGTATACTAGAATTTTTAATGTCTATTAAAAATTTCCTTAGCTAAAATTTGCTGTGTATCATAATAATTTATTATTTCCTTTTACAGATGGTGCAAGGAAAAATTCCGAACCTTAATCGGTGTAAAGACATGTCGGAATTCTTTGATAAGTAAGTAACAAATTTAATCAGTCATAATAAAATTAATTCAAAGGATTTTTTTTAATTATACAAAGCAAATATATAAAATTTAGGTTTACACTAATTATATTTGCATCCTTAGGAATACCTTCAAACCAATCGTGATTGCGGGTAGCTAAAATCTTTCAACATAAAATAGTTTCAACTTTGTGCCACCAGAGCGGCGCTGCTCTCGGAGAGTGAGTTCGAGGACGACGCGACCAACCAGGTGGTGCTGCCGCAGGCGCTGGCCACGCGCGGCGCCGCGGCTCAGACGCGCTCCGCCATCAGACTGTTCGAGCTGGGGCCTAGGATGTCGCTGCAGCTCATTAAAGTATATTGTTACTTGTTAATGTAGTTTGATGAAGAGTTATGACTATACCATATTATTTACGAGGTTTTATGAGTTTTATCAATATTTGTTGAGGGGCCCCATCTCCAATTTTAGCTGTCAAACGGGAGAAGAAAAGGGCACCATCAAGCTGCCTGCTAGTCGGGACCCCTGTAGGCTGGGGGCCCGTATAATTGATATGACGCTAGCCATCTATCACTGCCGCTCTGCCAAGTGTCTTGTCAGAGCGACAGTGATAGATTTATTCTATCCCTGTCGCTCTTCCGCATATTAATTGGCATGAAGAGAGTAATGATACCGAAGAGTAAATAAGACAGCCACATACTATGATTGTACTGTCGCACCCTCGAAGACTTCTGGTCGCCTAGTAACTCGCTTTAATAGCTAATAAACGACGGCAAAAAGTGTTACAACTTTTCGTCCCAATTTTTTCCGCCTAGCCCCCTTTCGCAACGCGCGATAAGGAACTTCGTTCCAAAACCCAGTAAGTCATCCATATGTTGACTGAATTCAAGTATGCTTTGACCTTTTTAATTGCTACGAGAAAAATACATAATCTGATCTGAAGGAGTAAACAATGCAATCCACTCAAATTACTGACCAACTTGCCAAGACTGAGACAAGATGAGACAAGACCGACTGAAAAATACAAACAAAATGTATTGTTTAATATTTCCTAAAAAAATTTAGATAAATTAGAAATAATGTGTCATTTAATGGCTTTTGACTACTTTAGGTTGAAGATGGACTCATGGATGGAGAAGTATTATTCCACGAATTGCAAGAAAAAACAGAAGAAGAGAAGGCTTTAATCAAGAAGAGAAGAGATGAAAAGAGGTAAAATAAATAAATGATGATATTTAATTAATTCAAATAAAAGTTCTTAACTATAAAATATTTAATTACTTATTACTAATAATATTTTAAACAGGCGGCTGAAAGAGAAACGAAAAGCTCAACAAGAGGAGAATGTCAAACGTAAACAGAAGGAGAAAGAGGACCTGAAGCAAAAGGCTCTAGCGGGCATTAACAAGAAAAAGGAGTTAACAGAAAATCAAAGGTAAAGTTTTGTACTGCATAAATATGTTCTGATAGAGGATTTAATGACAGAATACCATGCTTGTGCAAGCTTAGCTATAATTTTTGTATCAAAATTTGAGATTAATTTGCATCTATTAAAAATAGAATATAGAACCTGGGAACTATCTATATAATATTTAGGAAGACTTAAGGATTTGACAAAAATAAACTGTATAGCCTACTTATTTTATAAATTGTTCACAAACTGGCTTACCACTTGTATTTTAACTACTTTGTTCTTGTTGGTCCGTCTATGGGGATTAAGCAGCACAATGCAGTAATAAGATCGATGGTTGCCTTGTTACCAGATTGATGGAGCTGGCAGCCCAGGAGTCGCAGAACGTGGAAGACATGGAACAAGATGACGACGCGGAGTACTACCGCCAGGAGGTGGGCGCCGAGCCTGAGCACGGTAACTGTTTTGCTCAAACATAATGCATCCGTATCGAGGCTTACAATATTAACCCCACCAAACGCCGAATGGGTGTCGTAAGAGGCGACTGAATCCGGGCCGCTGGTGGCGGGGCCCTCACCATTATATTTTCCGTGGGGTCCGCCTGGATAGTTAAAGAGTCTCTTGCTTGAGTCAGTCGCTAAATGACTCGTCGTATTCCGACTGGGCGCTTGTTGAGAGCCAGTTCTTTCGTTATAGTTTAACATCCGAATTATAAGTGTTTCTGCACCCATCTGCTTACTGGATATATTTTTTTTTTTAATCAAATATCATAATTATGTAAAGAAAAGTACAGCGAATGGGTTGTAGTCCGGTCAATTTAGACATTCGAAGGTACATAAATTCCCAACAAGCTGAAAATCAGTAAGATTGTTCAAAACATAATTATAAATAAAAATTTTAAGTTCCCCATCATTCCCATGTATGGAAAAAAAATTATTCAAGGTCAAAGGTCTAAAAAATGAGTTTTTCGCGATTTCAGCAAAACAGTAAGTTTTATCATAAAGTACCCCAGACAAAAATTGTAGATCATAAAATTATCTATAAAAATGTATCAATACTTTTTTTTCCTACGAGCTACCGTTTCTGAGATATAACGATTCAAAAACGCGCTAAGTACACTACCATGAGGTAGCAGGGTCAACGTATGCATATTATGACGATAAAAACTTACAACTTTTTGAATCCTTATATCTCAGAAATGGTGGCTCGTAGGAAAAAAAGTATTAATACATTTTTATAGATAATTTTATGATCTACAGTTTTTGTCTGGGGTACTTTATGATAAAACTTAACGTTTTGCTGAAAATCGCCAAAAACTCATTTTTTTAACCTTTGACCTTGAATATTTTTTTTTCCATACATGGGAATGATGGGGAACTTAAAAATTTTATTTATAATTATGTTTTGAACAATCTTACTGATTTTCAGCTTGTTGGGAATTTATGCACCTTCACTATCATTTTTTGGTCTAAATTGACCGGACTATTGCTTAAAAAATATGTTCAAAGCTAACATTCATCTACATACAGGATGTAATCTATATAAATGAACTAACTCTTTTGTTGGTCTTCCTTTAATTTAAGATAACATGTTGCTTAAAAGAAATAGATCCTTGTGAATGACCTTTTCGATTGGTATCATAAAATACCGGGTGTTATTTTTCTTATTTTACAGGTTTGATTCTGGTTCAAGCAGGTGATTTATCAAAAGTCTTTGAATGCAGTTTTACTTATTTGTGAAAATAAAGGAATGTTTTCTTTCAGTAAAATAAGCTATCATTAATATTCAGGGTACTTTTTCTCCAATCACATTTTTTTTCATCTTTATACAGGTAATATTTTCTAGGCAACCCATTGGCGATGGTTTTCTTTACATATGATGACTCATTAAAACTTTCGACATGACTTGGTGTTGCCATGGCGACGACAGCCACTTACAATTTATTATGGACGAGTAACCACCCTCGCTTTGCTTCGGTTTTCTTATTTTTTTACATCTTGGGTTACATTATTGGAGTTTTATTAAGGATCCCTAATTTTTTTGAAATATAATATAGCCTATGTTACTCGGGGATAGTGTAGCTTCCTAACAGTGAAAGAATTTTTCAAATCGGTTCAGTAGTTTCGGAGCCTATTCAATGCAAACAAAAAATCAAATCTTTCCTCTTTATATATTAGTATAGACAACACCTGCATTGCATAACTCTAATGATCACATGAACATAATCCCTTATGATATATGATTATTTCCTATAATTGAAACAAATATTTTGCAGACCTATTCAGTCAACACCCAAGAAAGAGGAAGTCGGAGGACGGAGAACAACCAAGAGGGTTCAAGAAGATGCGGTTGGATAAGAAGTTGAAGAAGAAATTTGAGAAGGGTCAAGACACGAGCGGGCGCGCGCAGAAACAGAAAGGAGACCGGAAGTTTGGTAGGAACCAGGACGAAGGGAAGTTCCACAAGAGATCAGACGGAGGGAAGTTTAATAAAGGTGACAGGAGTCGCCAGAGTCAACCACGGGGCAAGAAAGTATTCGGAGGAAAGTTTAATAAGAACAAACCTCCTCAGAGAAGAGATAACAAGGGCGGAAAGAGTAAAGGCAAGGGGAGAAAATAAGTAATGTAAATATATTTGGTTTGTAAGAATGTTGTTTTTGTTTTTAGCATTGTGATATCTACTTTCAGATGGTCGATTTTTAACAGATTTCAAACAAGGTTGAGTTAAAAAATTTAAGTAGCATTGCATGTAAACAGTGAAATTTTATAGGATATGCTGAAAAAATACACTTATTTTTTTGTAGAAATCACTTTATTTTAAGATTTCTATAAAATTAACAATCCTTAATTTACTAAGTTGTACAAAAGATACCTTAACATTCTTAAATCTAAATGACAAAAAATATTACAATCATGTCATTTTTACGGAAGAAGGCGTAAACTTAAACTAACTTAATAAAAGCCTATTCACTCTTTTCTTGAAGACATCCACGTCATAGGTGGCCGGGAACGCAGACGCAGGCAAGCTATTCCAATTCTAACCAATATTGTCTTTTAAGAATATGAAATATCCCACTGGTCGAAATTCGTTAACATTTACTTTCCATATTCGAGTAAAATCCTAGATTTAAGATAAATCAATCACAGCATAATGTTTATTTATGTAAGTGTGAGCTAGCTATTAATGTTTTTAATGAAATGAATGTTATTTTGTGATTCAAAATACCAACATATCTGTAAGAAATAAAATAAGGGTTCCAATTTTTCTTCGGAACCCTAAAAAAGCGTCTCACGCATTACATTTACATAATTAATTAATTTTATGATGATGATGATCTTCGCACCACAATCAGACCAGGTCGGTATCTCGTCTGAACGATTTAGTGCTATATGCCTTGGAGATTAAGTTTAATATTGAATATTACACCATTAATCAAGTGCTTGACAAAGCTTACAACGTAACGTGGACGGGACATAAATATACGTATACATGCCCCGTACCCGTCCCGTCCGTGCCTCTGTGTCCTATGCGCCATCGTTTACATTTTCTATAAAACGATGTTTCCAAAACTTCACGTCTAGTCCCGTCCACGTTACGTATGCAGCGACCTTTAGGCTAAGAACTCACGGAGCGATTTTCACCCGCGCCCGCTGCGGTGGCGGAAATTTTAAAAAATTTCAAAACTCACGAGACCGAAGTTTTGTGCGGTAGCGCAACCGCCGCGGTTGCGATTATCGCCCGCAAACCTGGCGGGCGAATATCGCAAGACGGGCGGTATTTACGATCTGTACCCCCCGCAGAGCGTGCGGGAGCAACCCGCCGAGGCTGCGGCTGACTGCGACCCGCGCGATTCTAGAAGTTGCCCGCCGGTGCAGCGGGCGCCGCGAGTAAACCGCGCCCGCCGCGGGCGTAAACCGCGTCGTGAAATATGCCGCTCGTTTTTACATACAAATCTGCATTCTACAGGAGTTGCGGGCCCGCTACCGCGGCGGGCGCGGGAGAAAATCGCTCCGTGAGTTCTTAGGCTTAATGTGGTCGTCTCGCCGCTCGCGTTGTAAGCTGTGTCAAGTCAACCTTAACACTCGAATGTACATTTTTTAGACGAGTCGTATTTAGTAAACAATCTTACAAGGTCTTTTGTCGTTTGTAATTTGAAAATAAGACAAGCATGAAATGAAAAAAATTAAGGATCTATTTATCATTGTATGCTAAAACTAATTTCTGTCTTCTATAATTCATTATTTTTAACTAATCTAGGTATACTAATAATATAAATAATAAAGCTGAAGAGTTTGGTTGAACGCGCTAATCTCAGGAACTACTGGTTCGAATTGAAAAATTATTTTTGTGTTTGATAGTCCATTTATTAAGGAAGGCTATATAACATCATATATTTTAGTAGTTCGTTTTTTCCACAAAACGCGGATGAAACCGCGGGACACAGCTAGTATTTCAATAAAAGTAGTACCAACGTACCAAGATCGTTTACCAAGTAAGATTCGTCTAAAAAAACCATATCAATAACCAATTGCCACCTTGCATAAAAGCAACCATCTATATCAGAAAGACGATGTCATCAGCCATCATGACATGATTGTCAGCGGTCATGCGGTGCAGCGCGGCCAGCACCTCCTGCTTATCGAACGGCGCATGCGCGTGCGCCTCGTTCACGTGCGCCGTGATGCGCGCCAGCGGCAGCGAGTTCGCGCGCTCTGAGCGGAACAGCTGCTGTAGGGACGACTTGAATGACGCTAGCCTGCAACAATACAATAATTGTTTATTGCCACAGACAAAAAAGGAAACTATAAATAAAATTAAAAAAAAACCGACTGTTAGAGCTGTTGACCTTGAAATGTCTGAACAAATTCTCATAAGAACCATCTCGATCACGTCAGCTTTCAAACAAAAACGCATCATAATAGGTCCATTCGTTTAGGAGCTATAAGATGCCACAGACAGGCATATAGATAACAGACGCGTCAAACTTATAACACCCCTTTGCGTCGGAGGTTAAAAATACAAAAATACAATTATTGTATTTAACATTAAATACACTTTATTTGTTTTGTTATGTATACACTGAAGTAACACAGAAATACTTCAAAAATATGTTGTATCCAAAGGGAAACCTTTTATGCGGATCTATAATAGAATACACCAAAAAAAAAAGAATAAAACGAGGTCTTATTACGGTCTAATCACAGACATGTATATAATGTCTAATTCATTTAAACATAAAATTACACAGTAAAGCAGTGGGTTGGCTTGAGCTTAAGATGGAGGAATGTGACAGAAGTACACATGCAGCTAAGACATACCTGCTATCGTCGATGGTGGCTTGTGTCGACCGCGTGGCCCGCTCGGGCTCCGGTTGCGACGCGTGCGCGGCCCGCAGGATAGGCTCCGCCTCCTCGTCCGATGAGAACTCGTACGGGTCCGTACCTTGCGCACCAGCCTACATGTACATTAGACAATATATTAATAAGATATTATAAAAAAAGTGTATGAATATTTCTAGCACGATTTTTTTAATAATGGCGACTTTGTATTTAGTTTGCATTCATAATAATAGATTGGAAGATACACTTGTTTTATAATTGTTGTTCTTTCCAATAACGATAATTTGATCCATATAGTATTAATCATAAAAAAACTTACGCCTCACATCAGAGTCACCAACTGTTACTTTAATCGCGCCTTAGTAAAGAATCACCATAAAAATTCTGTACTAAGGAGCGATTTAAGTAACGGTTACTGACTCTGAGTTGGGGCGTTACATTACAAGAGGACCTTTTGCAAAACTATTTGATATTTTTTCAATTTTTTTGTTTACTTCCTTAATTTTATAAATTAATGTTTCAGATTAAGATGTTGCCATCATTTCACTTTTATTTTGTAACTGTTATGGTTTGTGGGAATCAAAGTAAAATGCAAATAGATAAATATGTACAACATACCACCCGTCTCGACCGCTTGGCGCGCGGCTGCGGGGGCTGCTCGCCGTCGGAGCCCGCCTCGTCGCCGGACGACGCGCGCCGTTTACGGCGCTTCTCCTTTGTCAATACCTACAACACACGTACACTTTAACAAGTGATACTGGTGGCTGATTTAGAATAGAAAATAATAGAAATTACAAATATTAGAATTGTCTTTAATAACCACCAGTAGTTGATATTCTAGACGAGTCTTAAGGGCTTATTAGATTGACTTCGACCCATGAAGGGCCCACTACTGAGCCTGGGTCTCCTCTCGAGTATCCTAGTCTAGAGCATACTCCACCGCAGAGCTTAGAATGGACGGCCGTTCATTTTTAAATTAAACAATCTCTACTACTTTAGTACAAATATATAGCCAAGATTCGCTCAAATTTAAGTGGGACCACATGACAAGCACCAGCTTTCGATTAAAAAAAGAATCATCAAAATCGGTTCACTCAGTCGAAAGTTTTGAGGTAACAAAAAAAATATAAAAAATATAGTAGAATACGTCCTCCTTTTTTAAAGTCGGTTAAAGAGTTCTCACCATCGGATTTGTCTATATTTCTTGAACGCGTGATGGCAGAACCATAATATGCTACACAGGCAAAATATTATACTGTAACTTTAATGTTTAACGTTTACCATTAGATTTTGTTGTTCAATAAATTATAATAATATTAATTTATCGCAGTACATATATACAAGCACGTAGTCACGTACATCGACGCGGTTTTCATATTCAGCAATTTACCTGACATAAATTCTAATATCAACATTAAACAATAAAATTTTATTAAATAAAATCAGTGCATGGGGAGTTAGCGTGGTCGTGTTTTAATCACCTCATTGAAATCATCATACCAGCCACACAACCGCAGCACTCACTCTAGCTCTATTAAATGTATTGATATACTTACAGCGTACATCCATTTTGGTCCTTCGAGCCGGATGTACTTTACACACATTGTGCAATACACAATATAATTCAACATTAGTAACGACCGTGTCGTTAACTTAGCGGTATTTGTATTTTTCGGAGTAGTTTCTGTTGGTTCTAGAGGCAGTTACAGCTTCACACGGAATTGGGGGCGGGTCCGAAGATACCCAGCCGAAACTTAAAAATATAATAAAACGTACCTTCTTAAAGTACGCGTATTGCACCAGCTCAATAGCAGCTTGTGCATCGTCCTGCGTCACCTGGAAGCTGAGCCGGCACTTGGCGTGCGCCGTGGACAGCCGGATCAGGGTCTCCAGCGTCCGCGCGGTCACGGGCTGGGTCTGCAACCGTCTAGGGTGTTACCTTGGGTTACCAGGTTAGCAGGACCTGTGCTAGGTGTAGGTTAGAGCTGGGTTAGGGTGTCTATTTAATATGATAATAATGATGCCTTTATTGGTTGACTGTATTAAATAGCCTACTAGTTACATAATGAAATATCGTTTTCAGTCGTTGGACTGCTTTTGTATAGGAGATGTATAATATACATATTATGGTAACTTAGTAACACAGAGAGTATCACTTATAGTCTTAGACTTCGGACTCAACTTTATCCTTCAACCTTCATTTCATACTTATATAAACACAGTTTTTTTACACCTTGAATTACATTATTGAAGTTTTGTTAAGGATCCCTATTTTTTTAAAATATAATATAGCCTATTTCACCCGGGGATAGTGTAGCTTCCCGACAGTGAAATAATTTTTCAAATCGGTTCAGTAGTTTCGGAGGCTCTTTAATGCAAACAAACAATGAAATCTTTCCTCTTTATAATATTAGTAAAGATAACATCATCCAATCATACTATTAATTTTTCCTCAATAAGAAACAGCAAAGGCATCACCAAAGCGTGGCCGATCAATCAATCAAGAGAGAGAGAGAAAATAAGTCATCATTGTCTCACCCTAGCTACATCATTATCCATCATATCCTGGCTCCGCAACCGAGCGTACTCATCAGCGATGGCGTCCGAGGCCTCCTGCGTGAGCTTGGGCTTCATCAGACGCGCCATGTAGATGTACTTGCGCATGAACTTGGTGCTGAGGATCTGGTCCTTCTTGCTGCGGGTGTTGCCGTGGAGTAGCGGGTCATACTTCTCGTATATCGATTCCGATGCGTCCTAGAATAAAAATAAAAATAAAAAATAACGCTACACGCGCATACACTACTACTAGTATCGTGGGTGCATGGGCGTAGCTACCGCCGTATCAGCAGTATTAATTATAGGGGGCCCCGCCAGCCTATAGGGGCCAATAACGCTCCCAAAAAAGTTCGCCAGCGGCGTACGACCGCTACAGTTGGCACTCATATTTGACAGCTGACGTTGGGGGGGCCCTACAACAAATATTGATATGGGGCCTCCTTAGGGCTAGCTATGCCACTGCGTGGGTGGCATGGACAATACAACCAGACCGAGAACAGACATTCAAAGTCATCATTCTTTCCGCCTCGCTGGGAACCAAACCCAAGACAATCATGCAGCTTAACACAACAAATGATTGATGGTTTGTATGAGGGTCAATCATATAGCATGATCATGCACGCTTTAAGTAAACTGGTTCCTAGAAGATCTCATGCATTTATCATCCAGAGCGCTTAAGAGCTTATTTCGCATTAAAATTACTACGAGTATATCTACATACCTCAACTTCCTCATTATCAGGATTCTCAGTAGACAACATTTCCACAGTGGAGCCCATGGGCAGCACCTCCCCGTCCTGTTCCTTGGGGTTCCGGTAGCGGTGCATCCGGAGCACGTGCTCGGAGATCATGTTGTCGTGGTCAGCGTCTGCGATGTCCAGCATCACGAACAGCAGGTCGAAACGGGAGAGGAGTGAGTCTTGGAGCCCTATGTTCTCCATCGGAGTCTTGTATTGATCGTACTGCAATCAAAATTACATAATATGTAGGTTTTTTCTCGCCATATACGCTCGGTTCATAAATGACGCAGTTTTGAGGTAACAAACAATCAAAAAAATTTATAAACAAAATTCAAAAATTTAGAAAACCCCCGTTTTTTTATTTTCACCAAACATAGCTACAAACGATCTTGATCACATTCGTTTTCATACAGAAAAACCGCATCAAAATCGGTCCAGTCGTTTAGAAGCTACGATGCCACACACAGATGCATCAAGCACTTTGCGTTAAAAAACAAAATAAAAGGAAAGCGATAAAAAACATAACTGGCAACTGACCCTCCCATAAACGGGGTTAGCAGCAGCGAGCACGGAACACCTGGCGTTGAGCGACGCGTGCACGCCCGCCTTGGCGATGGTGACGCGGCCCTGCTCCATCACCTCGTGGATGGCCGTGCGGTCGATGTCCGACATCTTGTCGAACTCGTCGAT
Source organism: Thymelicus acteon (assembly GCA_951805285.1). Classification (NCBI taxonomy): domain Eukaryota; kingdom Metazoa; phylum Arthropoda; class Insecta; order Lepidoptera; family Hesperiidae; genus Thymelicus; species Thymelicus acteon. The sequence goes on from OX638223.1 coordinate 17,411,578, forward strand.
GCACACCACGCCGCGGTCTGCGAGGACCATCGCGCCGGCTTCCAGCCTGGATAATAATAATAAATAATAAATAAATAAATAACGCTTCACACTCATAGCCCCACCTGTGTCGTAGGTGCCATGGACAACACACTAGACAAGGACATTCACACCCAGACCGAGAACAGAAATTCAAACTCATCATTCAAATTTCCGCCTCGCTGGGAATCAAACCCAGGACCCTCGGTGCGGCGATCCGGCATGGTAACCATTGCGCCACACTGGTCGTCAAATAATGCAATGGTCTGTTATGTAAAGATGACAAACGACAAGGCAAGCAAGCAATCAGTAACACCTTATTAAAAGAGAAGGTAGAAAACGTGCTTTACCAGCTAGTGTTTGGCGGCTGACTCAAACAATTTGTTCGTTTTTTAGGGTTCCGAAGTAAAATCGGAACCCTTATAGTTTCGTCATGTCCGTCTATCCGTCTGTCAGTCCGTCCGTCTGTCCGAAGCAAAGCGCCGAGACCCTTAGTGCTAGAAAGCTGTAATTTTCATGGATATACATATTTACCAAAACTCCAGAATCGTGAAATAAAATACTGAAAAAAAAATTTTTTTTCAGGGTACCACCCCTACAGTAACGTGAGGATGAATTCAGCTACTTACTTATAATTATTATTTCATACAAAAACTAGTCACAGCACCTTAACACACACATAGAAACCGAATATCCAGCAAGTGTAATCCGTCATTACCTGCGGTCCCCAGTCTCGGGGTCGGTGGTGACGGCGGCCGTGAGCCCCACGCCGGAGGAGCCCCGGCCGGTGGTGGTGACCGCGCGCGGCGCCGTCAGCAGCACGTACCGCAGTAACTGGGACTTCGCCACTGACGGGTCGCCGATCAGCAGGATGTTTATATCACTGGAGTTTTGGTTTAGTAAACTTGTGTTTAGTGTAATATATACCTACTATAACTTACATTTAGTTGTCACCAGTGAGGAACTACATATTATAACACCGTGTCCTACGTGGGTGACTCAACGCGAACGCGATTGCGAAGCGAACCGATTCGAATTCAGTGCGATGTGGCGACTCTGTCCTACGTGCGCGCGAATTGTCCCTTCACTGCCACACGCCGCGCCGCTGAAATTCGCGCGAAAATATCAAACCAAATGATCGCGTTGAGTCGCCCACGTAGGACAGCGCGTTAGACATTTTATTACACAAATTCATTTCAGTACATTATTAATCAATTATAATCCTATACATTATAAATCTTTCTTTTGACCGACTTGGCCTATCTGGGGTAAGATCTTGTAGACGGGGCCAATACAAAATAAGATATGAATCTCAAAACAAACCAAAATGCTTATCTGACTTAAAACCTGGCTCTGGCCGAAGATAGATAGGATGCGCTTATAGTTTTAACTAACGGTGAACAGCTGCACCTAATTCTAGTCGGTGTGATGAAGGCTAAATCTATTCTAACCGAAAATAAATAGAATATATCAAAGTGTAACCGCCTATGTCTAGTTTTAGCCGACTAAAACAAGGTGTAAACGCACTTTGGCTTTTAGCCGTAACATATTGACTTGATTTCAGTGGTTATTATTCCTTAGACCTTACCCTCTCAGTCTCGTGCCATTGGGCAATATCTTCTCCATGCCACCGAGCAACAGACAGAGTATCGCCCGCTTGATGTAGTCATGTCCGTGTATAGACGGCGCCAGGGACTTGCTGAGCAGCTCGAACATGTCGGTGCTAGTGCGGTTGGCCAGCCGCTTGCACAGCTTCACGTCCTCGCGGCTGATGTTGGGGTTCATCTCCTTGTTGATTTGTGTCACGTTGTTCGCTATGAGGATTGTTCTGGGTATACAATAGTATTTAATTGTCAGATTAATGTAGTCAGAGGCACACCCTTGACGACCCTGTAGCCTAGTTGGTAGCAACCCTGCCTGCGAAGCGAGGGGTCCCGGGTTCGATTCCCGGCCGGGGCAGATATTTATGTGGGAGATAAATATTTGTACTCGGGTCATGGGTGTTATTATGATGTGTTATATGTAGTCCATGCCACCCGCGACACAGGTAATAACCTACTGCGGGGGTATGAGTGTGTTAGCGTTTATTATTATTATTATAATAATAAATCAGTTTTGCTTACAACTTCAAGTGTGTTGTATCCTTGTACATATCTGTTAGCATGAATTTTATGTGCTAAACTGTTTTAAATTTAACTCTCGTATTTTTTAACTGAAGAAAGAGATAAAAATATCTCTGATGTAATATCTGGTTCTTGTCAAACTTAAATTTGCTAGTGAACTTTTTTGGAATTAGAGATAATGTTAAAATGGATAGTTTTCAGATCATACCCTTATTTTGAAAGAATTGCTAATGCTTTTAAGTATATATACAGGGTGTCCCAGGGCCAAGTGACCGCCCGGCGTCTATTGATTATTTGGACAAAACTATTAACAAAATTCCAATAAAGTACAGGTCTAATCGGTTTAGTTTTTTTTTATTACCTTTTTAATTTTTTTGGAAAAAAACCTGCCTTGCTGCACTATTTTCGACATATTTTCTTTGTTTTTACATTGATTTTCATTCTGTTTTTTTTTATTTACCAGTTGTTATCATAGTTTATCTATTCGAGGTATAAAATCTACCCAAAATTAAATGGAATATATTTTTTAAAGACATTAACTGAAATTTTTTTGAAAAAAATTACCCTTTTTTATTTAATTTCGCTAAAAAGTTGGAAAAATGGCCCATGAATATTATTATTTTATCAATTATTATTAAATAACATGATATTACCTACAAAATCTCAATAACATGTTTGTAGTTATCTAAATCATTTACCGAACTACAAACTCTTGAAATATGCACCCTATTTTAGATAATAAGAAGAGTAGACTTTATAAACCAGGCTAGTGTCTTACTATCAAAAATACCTTTTGCCCGTTGATAGAATAATTTTAAATGTAAGGAGACAATAAAAACAAGTGCAAAATTAAATAATCTATTAAAAAAAGAGTAATTAATTCATAAAATTTACGAAATGACCACCATTGGCATTAATACAGGCTAAGGCTCTAAATGACATCCTTTTAGTCGTTCTTTGCACTTCTAGGTTTTGCTCCTATTTCTGTAGCAACAGCATCAATCCTCTGTTTCAATTGTTCTCTCGTAGCTGTTGGCACAGCATACACTTTTTGTTTCATGTAGCCCCAAAAATAATAATCAAGAGGCGATAAATCAGAAGACCGAGGGAGGTGGTCCAGTAGCATGGTCCTCCAAGGTCTCAATTGAAACAGAGGATTGATGCTACTGCTACAGAAATAAGAGCGAACCTTTTGAAGTGCAAATAACGAGTCAAAGGATATCATTTAGAGCCTTAGCATGTATTAACGCCAATGGCGGTAATTTCGAAAATGTTATGAATTAATTACTGTTTTTTTTAAATAAATGATTTAAATTTGCACTTGTTTTTATCGTTTCCTTACATTTAAAATTATTCTATCAAAGGGCAAAAGGTATTTTTGATAGTAAGACACTTAAATGTTCCACTAGACTGGTTTTAAAAGTCTACTCTTCTTATTATCGAAAATAGGGTGCATATTTGAAGAGTTTGTAGATCGGTAAATGATTTAGATAACTATAAACATGTTATTGAGATTTTGTAGGTAATATCATGTAATTTAATAATAATTGATAAAATAATAATATTCATGGGCCATTTTTCCAACTTTTTAGCAAAATTAAATAAAAAAGGGTAATTTTTTTCAAAACAATTTCAATTAATGTCTTTAAAAAATATATTCCATTTAATTTTGGGTAGATTTTATACCTCGAATAGATAAACTATGATAACAACTGATAAATAAAAAAAAAACAATGAAAATAAATGTAAAAACAAAAAAAATATGTTGAAAATAGTGCAGCAAGTCAGGTTTTTTTCCAAAAAAATTAAAAAGCTAATAATAAAAAAACTAAACCGATTACACATGTACTTTATTGGAATTTTGTTAATAGTTTTGTCCAAATAATCAATAGACGCCGGGCGGTCACTTGGCCCTGGGACACCCTGTATAACTATGTTACAATGTATCATATTCAATAATTAATCATGTTTACCTAAAAGTTCCAGCAGTGAAGCTCCCTTGTTTAGAAGGCAGGCACCTGTAATTGCCCACAACCTGCACCCTGTCTCCAGGCTTGCATTTATCCACCAGGTCATCATCACAGATGACGTCCACACTCCTCGGGAGCTGACCAGCTGGTGCTCTCTCCGGCATCTCCTGCACAGTGAGAGTCTGGTGGTCTTTATAACGGGACAGCCCATATTCGGTTTCGAGAGCATTGCCTTCATCATCCTGTAAAAGAAAATAGAATGAGTATATTTACCAATATTATAAAGTATACATGTTCACATTCATTAATACATTAGGCAAGTACATGAGAAGATGAGAAATTATCACTTGATGAGATTATGTATAAAGGACCCAGTGTCAACATGGGAAAGTGGGAAATTTATAACAATGTTATTGATAAATATGTTAAGAAGATCGGATTAAAAATGGCTTCAAAAATAACATCAGAAACATCATGTTACCTTAGTAGGATACACAGCAGAAGTGGGGAATGCTTCGAATGAAGTTAAGTCTGTGTATTTCCTCTCCATGACTTTCTTGGTGGCGGGACAGTAGTGGACACTGCGCACCACTTTGGGACGCACCAGAGAAACCCTAGTCACAATGCCTTCGACGCATATTAAATTTCCTAAGTACCTAAAAGAAATGCAAGAAAATATTTATATTTATTTATTATCACCCACCATCAGTTGATTTTGTAGTCAAGCACTAGCTTATTTAGTATAAAAAAATAACATTCTGCTGAATGAAGAATGTCTATTGTACAGTTCCAATGTAACAACTTACCTTGATGTCAAACTTCTGGGAGTAACATGTTTAGTTCCGAAGCTGCCGGAGAAAGCAACAAAGAATTCCTCCATTTCTTTTGCATATGTGGGATCAATTGAGGCCACATACTCCTTCAAAGCTCGCTGAAATGCGATTTGTTCCTCGAAAGCCGTTTCTAAGAGGTTTTTTGCCCTCTCTGGGTTCTTCCGTCGTAAATCATTTATATTCACAATTAAACGTCGGCTCTTCTCAGTTATCATTTGCTTCACTCGTTCCATGTAAACACCTTGATCTTCCTAAAAACAATGAAGCGAAACATTATAATACTCATACCAATGAAACTTAACAAGAGGTTACAATTAAAGTTTGTTACTTCATCGTCCAAAAATTCCAAATAATCCCTTTGTAAATCTCTCAAACGTTGGTCAAAGTCACCGTCTTCCATTCTTGCAAACAAATTATATGATTTTAAATGAAAAAAATAATTATCAAATAAACACGAATAATAATCGAACAAGCTTTCCGTTTCTCATGACTTTTTGATTTTTGATTTGACAAGTAATGTCAATATTTGGCGCGAAAACTACACTTCCACAGAGAACAGTTAAAACTACAGGCTATACAGAGATAGCTAGATTTTTGTTTATGAAATGATTTTGTTTTTGCTAAATTAATGTTCATCATGATTAATTGTTGAATCTTGAATAGTTTTGATTTTTGATCTTATCAAATATTCTTGGTTGTCAATATTGAAATTGTCGAAAGCTATGTCTGTCAATGTCAAACTCAAAGACAGCGCGACCACTTTTAGTAGATTTCTACTTTTTTAGTAGATTTGAAGCAAATAAGACAATAATCTAGTAGGATAAAATGTCTTAGTAGAATTTAGTAGAAATGAGAAACACATCGGTAGGTTTTGGTATTAATTCGCTATCAAAGAATATTAGGCTTAAAACCAAGCATCCATGATCCATGTCCAAAAAGTTTTAATTTTACAGTTGGCACGAAAATGATTTGGAGGATTCCCTTATTATTGAATGAAATGTACTGTGGGCATAGCAAATTTAATTTAATTTTCCAATAGAATAAAGACAATTTTTATAAAATAGATCTTTTAACTTAGATCATTTTCAAATTGCTCCTGTAATGATAGACAACACAGATTTATTTAGTCGTTTTCGTTCTTTTGTATTGTTTGCTTTCGCGGAATCATACATTTATGTAATTTAAAATGAAAAGAAGATACGATCAAACATAACATGCGGAGTGGGATGAAAACCCATTATTTTCAAAGTGGCTTAAAAAATGTGATGACAATAATGCTTATTGTAAAGCTTGTAATTCTAAAAATTTTGTAAGAATTGCGTTTATCAAAGAGCACACTGCTTCAGCAAAACATCAAAAATGTGATTGATTTAATGTACGGTTCATTAACAAATGTTTTATTTCAAATCGTATCTACCCAAAACGGCTCAAATATTATTCTAAAAATTATTAGTAGATTATAATATGTGACCTAGTAGATTTCAGTAGATTTTAGCATTGTCTTTGGTAGATTCCCTCATTTAAAAGTGGTCACGCTGCTCAAAGAGTATTATTGGTTAACGTCAAAGTTCAAACTTCAAACTTCAAACATTGCATGGGTATTCTTGCTTGTCGATGTAATGTTAAATTTGGTAAATTTAATTTAGTTTCTATATTACACAGCCAACGAGATAATTTAATTAGAACCTCCAAGGCATATGATAACAGGCATCCAGTAGTCATCCCCATGTCTGAACAAAATTCTAACCAATCTCAAAATAATAAAGAAAATAAGCCGAAGCTTAAGGTTCTAGCTTTTCACGGTTATCGACAAAACGGTGCAGTATTCAGGGCGAAGATTGGCTCCTTTAGAAAGGCTGTAAATAAATACGCACAGCTTACATTCATATCGGCGCCCCATAAGGTTGCAAATGATGAGGGCGGAGGTGATGAAGGTACGCTACGTCTATACAATTTCATTTAACTTCTTGTTTAAATGTTTTACTGTAGTATGTGTATTAAAGTTCTTAGTAAGCTTTGCATCCGTAACACTAAAGGTCATACCAGCCTACCTGTTATATCAGTTGCTGGTCTGCCTGGTTGACTAAAACATGGTAAAACGACTCTACAGGTAATTCTGATCGGAGCATGAGAACTACCCGTTTAGTGGCTGTTACAGAGAAACCACAGGAGAGGTATCATTGCCTTGTTTGTAGTTTATCAGAGTGCTCCCCAACTATTTAAATTTAACTTATGCTCGAGATAAACAGAAACATGTATGGATGGCAATGAACCCCTTCTTTTGTTAATTGGTTAATTATTTTTGGCAATTGGCCCTTCTTTTGTTAGTGCCTTATTTTTATAAATATGTGGTGTTGAAAAGTAGTTACCTAATGAAAGATAGTTCAACAAATCTCAGATGATATTTGAACATTTCAGATGGCAGGTCCTGGTGGTTCAATGCTGAGGACAACACATTCAGTGGGAAATGTTTAGGTGGGCCTGCAATTGGTTTTGAGGACACTCTCCACTTGATAGAGGAGGTGGTAAAGGAGCATGGGCCGTTTGATGGGTTCATGGGTTTTTCACAGGGTGCCTGCTTAGTGGGGCTTCTGGCTGCTATGCAACAGAAAGGATGTAAGTTACCCTTACATATGTACAGTCACCTGTAGAGAAAAGTAACCCACAACGCAACAGGCAACGGAAACATAGCTGTTCATATATTTATAAACAGATGAGTTACTTTTCTCTGCATGTGACTGTACGTGAATAAGTTGATAGTCAAATAAACATATTTTTCAGAATGTTCATTTTGTGGTTGTATTTTGTTTGGTTTGTACCAAGTAATATCTTAATATATATAAATATGACTGTGTCACATTGTTTGTCCACGATGGACTCCTAAACTACTTAACCGATTTTAATAAAATTTGCACACCGTGTGCATTTTCATCCAACTTGAAAAATAGGATAGCAGCTTACATCTCAAAATAAAAAAAAAACTTTTGACAGAACGAGTCTGTCTGGGCAGCTAGTTAACTATAAAGTAAGATTTACCTATCAAACTTAAAACTGATCACCATAAAAAATATGCTTTTTTTGACTTTTCAGATTATTTACACCAGGTACAGATATAAAAATTGCATGAACTCAGTATAGTTACACAGTGTAATATCATCTATGTATGAGGTGTGCAACAGATACACATTACTTTTTATTTCTGTACATTTTGTTCCAGATTTGCCTTACACATTCACCTTTGCAGTCCTTGCATCAGGTTTCCGGTCAGGAAGCCTCGTACACAAAGGGTTCTATGATGAGGACATAAATCTACCCTCAATACATGTTTATGGAGAAAGTGATTCTATAATACCCAAAGGTAGCAACTGTATATTCATTCACTGTCTATATTATTTTCAAAAACATTAGTAAAATATGGTTGTACCAAATATTGGTAATTAATTAACACAAAAAAATCTTGATACCATGTTTAAAAACCTTCAAATCCATAATTGATTACTTTTGTACTATGGGAAAATTATTGATTTAAAAATAATTTAATATCAAAGATATTGCATAATAATAAAAGCAATTAATATTAGCTCAGGGTAGTGTTTTTGTGTTTTTGTTTTTAAATGGCCAGTACGTGGGAACCGTAATGAATACATTGATGATTTTTTTTTACCGGGCCCGCCATTAGTAGGCCTTTCCACTGTTGCTGGCTTATAGTCACGTTCTGTGACACCCTGTATATTATGTATATTGTTATTTAACATATGCAAAATAGTGTTATATTTTATGTTTGTTACAGAAATGAGTGAATCTTTGATAAGCCTGTTTGTATCGCCAGTAGTGATGGAACACACTGGCGGGCACTATGTGGCCTGCTCTGGTACCGTTAAAGACGCCTATCTTGACTTCTTCCATGAAAGGCATCAGGATCTACTTGACAAACATAAAAAGGCTGAGAGAACAGAGTCCAATTCTAATACCTAATAAAGATTGTATGTTTAACTGAGTTGTATATTGAATTATTACCATAGTAAAATTCTTAACAGTAAGTTTTATGAAAAGAAAGTTGCATTTCAAATGATTTTGAATGCCAATTTGTGATTGTATTGTGCATAATTGTGCTGGGACACCCAATATACTATTTTAGTAGAATATAACATGACTTTTCTTTGTAAACAAATAGATTCTGCTATATCTTCCTGTAACATTGAATTATACTAATTTGAGCTCAGTGAGTGCCTATTTATTTACCATTTACTCAATGTTGATTGTTGAACAATAAAATTGTACTCTGTGGTACTTGATTAATTGATTGTTTTTTCCTAGATTATATCACTTTGTCATTCGTCAATGTTACACACTGACACCCTGTGGATTGCGGCTACGAGTCAATTATGCCTATAGTTGATCAAAGATGTCTATTTAATCTAATCCAACTTCAATCAACAATTCATCCAATCAACCAAAAATAAGAGATTTTATGTTGGTTTTGTCGTCTGTAACATCTTTTAGAAGTCTGTGATCTAACGTCAATCAATGTCTATTTTAACGTTATTGACAGACTTGACAGATTTCAACTTGTCAAGTATTGGTCAATGTCAAATTAATAGACGTCAAATCATTCAACAAAAATAAGAGTCGGTAAACAAATTCAGAGGTTAGGACTTAGGTTGTAGGTTCGTGGTTTTCTCCGTTGCTATTATTAATAAACTCGTAAAGAAGAATTAAAAGAAAGAATTAAGTTATTCGTGAAGTAAGAAACATTTCACATATAGTAGGATGTGGCGCCGTTATCTCATGTGGTTCGCTCATGAACATGTTGATTTCCGTCATGCGGTAAGTAATACAATTTTTTGATACTTTCACCACACTATACTATACTTCACTAAAATTGCTATAGAGACCATGCCTTACTCTTGTTGTTACGTGGCTTCTGCATCCCATAATTTAAGCCACAATTCAATTACAACAGTTGTAACTTCTATCATAGGAGGTTCACAGACGAAACAGCTCCTGATCTTAAAATTAGAAGCATTATCTTAATCTTATTGATGCCTTCAGTTTTGCTTGTTGACCAATGTCTATGAGACTATATTACTATGTTAGACTGAAACAATATCCGATCAGATCATCAATCGGATGCTTCAACAAGTTATCAAATTTTCTCTACTACTTCCAGGAAATGAATAGCATAATATCCATGTTTCATATTCCCGTTAAATTCATCGAGAATCCGTGTCAAAGTAAGCCGTATTGGATCATAGAGCTACCTTCAGAAGAACATGCTAAGAAAATAGCGTCAAGATCAATTTTAATGAAAAATTGTATAGAATTGTGGTCTAGTGGGACATCTGAGGCCAGCTTACATCAAAATTTACAAAATGCACTGAACAATCACACTGGGCAGTGGATAACTCCAGATGATTCAATGAACGACATAAGTGACACTCATGTTGTATGTCCGAGCGAGCTGATCACAGCTTGCTGTGATGCCCAAAAGTCATTCAAGGTGGAAATTGAGACGTTTTGTAAACACTTTTCTTTAAAAGAAAAAGTGGAGAAAGTTGAGGTATGTTTCAATATTTTCTACATAAAGACTGTTTTTTTTTTCAGTAAATGCATATGTTTCATTCATATTAAAAATATAGTAAATATGTTTGTATTAATTTTGTTACATTTATTTCAGAGTTTTGACTATTTACCCTTACAAGGACCAGTGAAATTGAAGAACCCAGACATAGTTCTCTCATATATCGAGTTCTATGGAACTGATCCAAATAATGTACCAGAGGAGCCATATGCTTTGTTCTTTGGAAGATGGGTATGGAGTCCATATTATGCACTATTTATATATTTTATTTAATTGGTAAATTTTTCTATTTAATGGAACACCTCATTTATTTGTGAATTATTGGGCAAAAATGTTGTTGCTTAAATTGGAATGTGAAATTAAAAGATGTATTTAGGAGTTTTTTTCGCTGCTTCTCGGTCATGAAGCGGCTTTTCAAAACATAGAATGAAAGACAAAGAATGAAGCGGAAATAATGAAATAGCTTTAAAATTGTAATGATAAAAGATCTTTCCTAGATAGCAGATGGTCAACGAGACCTGATCAACCAGCACTCGTTGAAGAAGCGGAAGTTCATCGGCAACACCAGCATGGACGCGCAGCTGGCGATCCTCATGGCCAACCAGGCGCAAGTCACCGAGGGCCACGTTATACTGGACCCTTTTGTAGGCTCCGGCTCCTTGTTGGTAGCTGCAGCGCATTTTGGGGGTAAGGAATAATCTTCATCTAATCTTAGAGAAATCTTTTAGTATATAATACACGAGTAACCACCCTCGCTTTGCTTCGGTTTTCTTATTTTTTTACACCTTGGGTTACATTATTGGAGTTTTATTAAGGATCCCTATTTTTTTTTTGAAAATATAATATAGCCTATGTTACTCGGGGATAGTGTAGCTTCCCAACAGTGAAAGAATTTTTCAAATCGGTTCAGTAGTTTCGGAGCCTATTCAATGCAAACAAAAAATCAAATCTTTCCTCTATATATTAGTATAGATAAGTATTTCATCTATACCAATTTATGTTATAGTTACATATTATTATGCATTAACAGGGATTCAAATGAGTTTCTCCATCCCACCGGACCCAAAAATTCTGGTTTACCCTCTTGGCCGAACAAAATTCTGATTTGTCTCCCCTAGGGCAGAAGCTGGGTATGTCCATGTTATTAAAGATTTGTTCACTTTCAGCCCACGTGTGGGGTTCCGACATTGACTTCTTGATGTTGCACGCGCGGACGAGGCCCACGCGCGTCGGGCAAAAGGTAACAAAGTATGTATACTGGTTGTGGTCTTACCTGTATAATGCATCTGTGTGAAGCTGTAAAAGCCACTAGGGCCAACAGTAACCATCTATTCAGAAAAAATATTTATCCCTCTGAAGTACATTATAACTTACAAGCAAAATGGTATATTGATGTGTGAGGAAGCCGTAAATTGTATTGATTTTTTTAATTTTTTTTTTAATTTTGATTTTTTTTCGTGTAAGTGTACTCGCGAGTAAGTATAACTCGTGAGTAAGTATAGCGACGCGCGTCGGCGGCAACTCGACGAAGTCGACGATTTGAAACGAGTAAGACCGAGTTGAAACATCGCCGCCTCGCGGTCGTCGCTGAGCTGAGTCGGCCGAGTTTACTCGAGTACGTTGAAACGTTACTAGAGTTACTCACCCAAAGATTTTACTCGAGTTACTCGAGTAAATTTCGTCGAGTTGCCCATCGCTATATTAGCCGTCATTGACCGTCGAACCGTCCCCAGGCGCGCACCAAAGACGAGAGCATCCGCAGCAACATGCGGCAGTACGGCAGCGCGGACAGGTACCTTGACGTGGTGGTCAGTGACTTCTCGCTGCCGCTGTGGCGGGACACGCTGCGGTTTGACGCTATCATCACCGACCGTGAGTGCTTCTTTTTATAGTTTCGTATAGGTGATGGAGGAACTGAGCTCTTACAGGAGCCCTGGTGTATTAGATCTTTAAGATCGAATCAGAAATGATGAAATACGTAGCCGATCAAGGGTGAATAAGCCATATAGTTCAAGAAAGTAGGAACCGATAAACGTTGGGGAAGAAATGTCCTCGAATGGCGACCATGCTTTGGTAAAAAGAGCTAGGACGCCCCCCGAACAGTTGGACTGATGACCGGGACCTGAAGAAGATAGCGGGCATCTGCTGGATTCAGAAGCCTTAGAGTTGCTCAAGTGATCGCTCAAAATGACGCCTGTGTGACGTCATAGCACGCTCGTTTGCGGCGCTTGAGTACGAGGGATCGGTAAGTAATATAGTAACAGATCGCCACTAACTAATACTGTACACTCTTACAGCACCCTACGGCATCCGCGAGCCGACAGAGAAGATCGGGATAGAGCGGGACAACTACACCCTCAGCTCGGCTCATCTATCAAGCCACGTGCCGGCCAAGGTGGAGTACGGGTTGCCGCACCTGTACCGCGACCTGCTGGCCTTCGCCGCGCGGCACCTCGCGCTCGGCGGCCGGCTCGTGTGCTGGTACCCTGTTGTTAGGTACTGTCGGTTGATGGACTTATACTATATTTACTTTGGCCTCAACCCATTACTGGCCCACGGGTGTCTCCTCTTGATGAGGTCTAAGAGGATTAGTGGCCAACCTAAGTGTTGGAAGTTTTCATGCCATTGAGGGCCTCCGACATGGCTTCATCTTACGATAACAACCGGGACCCACGGATTAACGTGCCGTGATAGCCTAGCGGTTAGAACGTTGGTCTCCCGAACATGCAGGGGCCTTAGTTCAAATCCTGGCACGTACCTCTAATATTATATGCGTATTACAATTTAATTATTACTTGCTTCGGTGAAGGAAAACATCGTGAGGAAACCTGCTCACTGGAGAGTTCTCCATAAAGTTCTCAAATGTGTGTGAAGTCTACCAATCCGCACTTGACTAGCGTGGTAGACTACGGCCCCTCACATTGTGAGTGGAGACCTTGAGCCCAGCAGTGGGACAATTATGGGTTGTTGCTTTAAGTAGGTATATAAGTAAAATCCTACTTATATTAATAATTAATAAACTTTCACATTTAAAGTTTGTACGGATGTTTGCTACTCTTTCAAGCAAAAACTACTGACCGGATTTTGATGAAATTTAGCACACAAGTAGACCATGATCTTGAAAAAGACATGTAAAAATGAAAGAAATGAAAGAAAGGTATTTATTATCCCGGAAAACGAGGACAAAGCCGCAGTGGGAGCGCTACTCTATACAAATAAATAAAATTGGAGTGTCTGTTTGTAATATTAAAATAATGTTGAGAGTATAAGGTGTGTGTGTGTGCGTGCGTGCGTGTGCGTGTGTGTACTTGTGCCTAGATACTATTGTGTCTCCTGATAACCGCTTTTTACTAAGTACATTTGGACGTATACACTACATATACCAAAACAACATTTTTTACAATTTTTGTCTGTCTGTCTGTTTGTTCCGGTTAATCTCTGAAATAGCTGGACCGATTTTGACGGGACTTTCACTGGCAGAAAGCTGATGTAACAAGGAGTAACTTAGGCTACTTTTATTTTAGAAATAAAATAGTTTTTTTAGGCGATACGAAGTTCGCCGGGTCAGCTAGTCTATCATAAATGTACTCGTTTCAGAGAAGAGTACTCCGACCACACAGTCCCCTCGCACCCGAGCCTGCAGCTGGAGGGCAACTCGCAGCAGGTGCTGTCCAAGCTGACGGCGCGCCGCCTGCTCACCTACCGGAAGGTGGCTGACGAAGCGCCAGACACAGCTATCAGTGCCAACGGTGTTGCGCATAACTTCAGGTACCGTCAACGTAATTGTATAACGAGGTTTATAATGGGACTTCACTATTGATTGTTTTCGCGGTCTACGCCAAACTATGACGAAGTAGGCCGATTTATGATTTTAATAGCATCACAGAAAAAATAATAGTATTTATAATAAGCATCATAAGATATTTTTCTTTTTAAGCGATTTCAAAAAATGAGGAGGTACTAAATTCTACTGTTTTTTAATGTTTGTTACCTCAGAACTTTTGACTGGGTGAACCGATTTTAATCGAAAGCTGGTGCTTGTCATGTGGTCCCACTTAAATTTGACCGAGATCTGACAAGTAGTTTTTGAGTTATCCCCACAGACATGTATGTTATCCCTAATTTTGATGTTGGTTACTTTTTGTCAAGAATTATGTAACTCAGACTGTTTGAAAGAAATTGCTAATAAACAATAAGACCGCCGATTATTTTCTCAATTGCACCTCTTTGTTAATGAAGGCCAATTCACATATGCGTTTAACTTTTCAGAGAAAAATATTTCTCGATTGGAGAGATAACTCGAAGAGAGAGAAGGGAGAAGAAGGCAGAGGAGATAAAGGCCAACGAGGCGGCGCGCGCGCGCAAGGGAATGCTGGGCCTCCGAGGGGACGCGAGGCCTGGAGACGGGACCTAATAGTTGCAGATAGTAGATACATAGGTTATAAGTAAAAATCTGTAAATATTAATTCATTTTAAGAGGAAATAAACGAAACGACGAACTTAATATCTTCTGTTTGTTGCCTTATTACACCTTACACCATATTACTTAGTTCCTTAGGAAAGTTTTCAACAAATGTTGGGAAAAAATCATTGCATTATACCAACTCTCAGTATCGTCAAGTCGTCATCATCAGTACGGATTTCCGACCAACTTAAGACGAATCATTACAGCATACACTGCATACATTCATTTACACATAATGTCCGTGTTTTACTGAGTTATGTTCGCTTTCGAAACAATGCAGTTACAAGATGTGCATGAAATAAAAAAATGCTTAGATAATAATTAATATTTATTATTTGATAGTTTACCCTAACCAAATACTTTTCTAAATATTTCTATAAATTCATTACAAGTGCAAGTTACATAACAAAAAAAACAATTTACTACTTGATAAATAAAATAATAGCTGATAGCTTAAAGTATAAAAGTATTTAACAGTGGAATGGCTCTGAATAATAGCTATATAAAACCTTTTTATTTCCAAACCACTCATTTATAAAGATATATTTCGACCTGTGATACTGGGTTGATAAAGTATCTGGTATGACATAATATTCCATCAAAATCTTGGAATTAAGTAACACTTCATTTACCCAGAGTAAATGTGATCTACTACATATAAAGCGTACTTAGTCTCTGCTCAGAACAAAATTAACGGTCCTAAATCGACCTTATCATTAGCCGTTTTATATGAATTTAATTTTTTTTGGTATTAATAAGTGTCAGTCATCTAGTACATTTGACTGTTGACTGAGCAACATCAAAGTCCAAGTACATTTTATATAAATCATCCATGGAGTATAGAGCACTTACTGGAGTATATGAAGTGTCACTTAATTCCAAGTTGATTAATTTAGAGCCCGCGCAGACAGAAAAAGTTCAGCCGTTATGAGTTCTTCGTTCTGCGTTCCGCGTTCTTTGTATCTCTGGGAACAGTACGCAAGCGTTCACTCTGACCGGCGCAGTCTGACTGCCTGCTGTTACAAAGAACGCGGAACGCAGAACGAAGAACTCGGAACGGCTAAACTCTTCAGAACGGCTAAACTCTTTCTGTCTTCGCGGGCTCTTAAGAGTGTCTAGCTAAACTCTACATGAGTCAACTATAATAAAACTCTAGAAGAATCATCTGTATACCAGAATGCGATATCAAACATGATATTTGTCGGGCTCAGTCGGTGATGGCGAGTGCGAGCATCATGTCTGCGAGGGGCGCGGGGGCGGGGGCGCCGGCGGCGGGGGGGGCGGCGACCTGCGCCTGCGCCCAGCGCGCCAGCCGCCACGCCTCCTTGCGCTTGCTGCTGCCCGAGCTCTTGTAGTGGTTCACCAGGTTGTTGCTCGTCTACGGATATAGGCTCGTTACTAACTACACTCACAACATACACGTTTTTTTATGGAAATAGCCGGCAAACGATCTGACGTTCTGTCTGATGGTAAGTGGCTATTGTCGTACATGGACATCAGCAACACCAACAAATGCGTTGCCGGCCAAGAAAGAGAGAAGAAAAAGAGAGAAACATTTTTATGTTTTTATTAAAGTAGAACTTCTTTTATCCACAATGTGGAGGTAACAAAAACCTCTCGCCGTAATGTTTTAGCGTCACGGCTGCACGAGTTTACAAAAACAAAAACTATACAAGATAACAAAATAAATTATTAGCACATAAATTTAAAATATTGTTACTCACAAGAAACAATCCCAGGAGAGCGCGCATGTTGTTAGGGTTCAACTTTAGCGCCTGACAATAATTTGTTTTGGCGATTTCCATGTTTTCCACTCCACTCTGCAACCAAAGACTATAGTTTTGATGAACCGATGGAATCGATGGAGACCGATTTTGATAATTCTTTTTTAAATCGAAAGCTGGTGCTTGTCATGTGGTCCCCCCATTTAAATTTCAACGACATCTGACAAGTAGTTTTTGAGTTATTTTGAAGTCGGTTACTTTTTGTCAAGAATTATTTGTTTAAAAGTTTACGTGACCGAGATGGTCCTTAGCTATGTTCAGTTTAAAACTATTCGTAGCTTTTTAAATTTAAAGTTTATAGTTTTTACTATTAACTTATTTGTTGTACGAGCACAAGTTCCCTCACCATAGTGTACCGGATGTCAGCCAGCCGCTGGTACAGCAGGTGGTTGTGCGGCTGGTGCAGCAGCAGCTCCTCCACGCAGAACGCGGCCGGCCCGTACTCCCCCGCCTGCAGGTACAGCTCGCTCAGCTCCAGCCAGCCTTCCACGTCGCTGATGAACCTGGACGGTACACCAGTACACTGTTCACTAGCTGATTCTTTTTAGACAATAAACAATGTAATCAGGGTCAACTGCCTTCCCCCCAGATATGTTATGCTTAACACTATGTACGTAAGTACATATCGTCCATAAAATTATAATTATAATAGATAAGTCATTATTAGTACAGTTATTTTTAGAAAGTTCAATAGAAGAAAATTTATGTATTTCTGTCATTGATACTATCGCCCCAACTCAGAGTCACTAACGGTTACTTAACTCGCTCTTTAGTACAGAATTTGTATACCTGTATATGTAACCGTTAGTGACTCTGAGTTGGGACATATGATGTTAAAAGCTCGGTTAAGTTCAGTGTCAGTACAGTGCAATGTACAGTCCAGGTAGATACCATTGTATATAAATTTGACTATAATTTTTAATGTGTGTCAATAACTGACGCACTCAGAGTCACCTAACGGCGGTTACTTAAATCGCTCCTTAGTACAGAATTTGTATTGAGATTTAAGGAGCAATTTAAGTGACACTGAGTGCAGCAGTAAGTATACCATTTTATGATTGTTAACAAAATTTATAAAACTACAAGTATTACAAAATTAAAATACCAACTTACTTCTTTAAATACGAAACAAGTTCCTTGATCGCTTCTGGAATCTGCCCCAGGGCCTTCAGAATAGCAATGTGGCGCTTCCGCGCTGGGGCATTGGTTTCATCCACGGCAATTATAGAGTCGAGGATATCTCTGGCTGAGCTGTATCTGGATGAAAAGATGATGAAGGATTTGAAAAAAATAACACTCACGCAAACAATAGGATTTGGTAAGTTGTAGCCTGCTTGTAGGTGACTACTAAGGCACAAAGAAATAAAAATGTATCTCCCACATGGATGCTCAAATGGGGATTTGATCCTGGAGCCAGAGCCGGAAAAATAAAATTCTTAATAAACATTTCCAGTGGTTAAGTAAACAAATCAAGCAAAAAAGCGGCCAAGTGCGAGTCGGACTCGCCCATGACGGGTTCCGTAGCAGCAAGTAACATAATATAAAAGTTCTTGTAGTTCGTTCTAACTTTGATCAATGTTTTTTGCGGTTTACGATTTATGACGTATTAAAAAAAAACTACTTACTAGATCTCATTCAAACCAATTTTCGTTGGAAGTTTGCTTGGTAATGTACATCATATATTTTTTTTAGTTTTATCATTTTCTTATTTTAGAAGTTACAGGGGGGGGACACACATTACCACTTTGGAAGTGTCTCTCGCGCAAACTATTCAGTTTAGAAAAAAATTATATTAGAAACCTCAATATCATTTTTGAAGACCTATCCATAGATACTCCACACATATAGGTTTGATGAAAAAAACATTTTTGAGTTTCAGTTCTAAGTATGGGGAACCCCCAAAATTTATTGTTTTCTTTCTATTTTTGTGTGAAAATCTTAATGCGGTTCACAGAATACATCTACTTACCAAGTTTCAACAGTATAGCTCTTATAGTTTCGGAAAAAAGTGGCTGTGACATACGGACGGACAGACAGACAGACAGACAGACATGACGAATCTATAAGGGTTCCGTTTTTTGCCATTCGGCTACGGAACCCTAAAAAGCTCGATTTGTATTTCCTTATGTGGGCGCCACAATATTCTTGCCTAGGGCGTCAGTGGCTTTAACGCCGGCACTACCTGGAGCCTCTCATTCAGGTCAAAATCGCTCAGTAACTATCAATTAACACAAGAAATAGGATAGTTTTATAAATTGCCTCTAGAAAAGTACAAGTGTATATGAAAGCATCATGAAATTACTTTTCAGTGGCCTCAAAAAATGCAGCTTTCAGCTTCATAACACGCAGGCTGTTGGGAAATTCTTCTTCCAGCATGTTGATGCATTTCTTTGCTATGCCATAGTAGTGGCAGTCTAAGGCCGCAAATGTCACTTGCTCTAGTACCACATGCTCTGAAAGAATTTTGTTAATTTTATTTATGAAGAAAATAATTTATCTTCTGATGTGTGTAACTGTATATATGTTACCGGCAAAACCCGATTTCAGGTTAAACTAGTTTGGCGCGACACGATTAGGCAAAACTAGTTTCTCGTCAATAAGTTTGGCTTATGTTTAACTTACCACCAAATAAATCATTGTTAACCCAAAAGTAGTAAATGATCACCAAAATTAAAACAGCATTTTAATATAACGGTTTTACACTACAATAAAACCGATATTATGTGCCGAAAAGGAAAACATACAGCATTGGTTTGAAGAAGCAGTGTGTACTCAACCAAAGATGTGGAATTATTTCCATAGATTATAGACTACTCCTAACTCCAATAGATGGCGCCACTGTAACCAGCTAGGTGATTTGGGAAAAAAATCATTTTTCAAGTCATAGTCTTCACCAGGAAGGACTTCCTGCAATGCTGTATGTTTTCCTTTTCGGCACATAATATCGGTTTTATTGTAGTGTAAAACCGTTATATTAATGTGCCTCTGGAAAACATACAGCATTGGTTTGAAGACGTGTTTGTTATCTGCTGGTGAATTTAAAAGACAACGCTATGATGACTATAAATATAAAATAAAACCGCAGTATATACAATACATATACAAGTTTTTTATTTTATCCCAATCAAACAATATATAAGTAAGTATATCATGATTTATCAAAATATATTTTATATGGTACAAAAATATACACATTTTAGTTATGTAATATTCTTTAAATTATAATTTATAATGAATAATAATTTCTATGATGTTGTAAATGTATTGAAAATCAGATTTCGACTATTTTCATTAGAGAGCTCAATTTCACGACAGTAATGCTTAAAAAATGTATTAGATGATTTCCAATTTCCTCGTGATAATATTTCATCTATAGACTGATTCTCTAGCCATCCCAATGATGCTACTGCGGATCTACAGCTTCCTGGAGATGCATTAATCCCACTATCCCTGAGAACAGAGCGTACCCAATTTCCAATCACTGTACGGGAAGCCGCTTTTGTTTTATTACCAACTGTTATAAATAGATTTTTTAAATTATTAGGTTCACTACACTTTGGCTGATTTTTTTGTATTAAAAGCCGTACAAAAGTAACAGGACAAATATTTTTATCAGGATGTTTTGTCAGTTTCCAAGCCGACTGACGGGAACTATGAGTATCTGTTTTGGATCCAAATGCTGGTATTAAATAAATGTTTTCACCATTATCAAAGAAACTGTCATCTGAAATTTTTAACAAGGTTAGATCATGGACTCTTCGTCCTGAAGCAAGCAACAATATAGTAGCAGTTCTACGAGATAAATCATATAGGGTATCCTTTGGTGGGTTGGACGAGAGCCAATCGAGAACAGTTCTTGGATCCCACGTAATTAATGGTCGACGAACCTTAGGATTAGAGGCGCCAATTGCTTTAAGGGTGTGTTTAATAATGAAATTTGAAAAAGACTCTTTTTCTGTATGAGGTCCACAGAATGTTAAAATAGCCGATTTATGCACCAGTATAGTGCTATATGATAATTTCTCTTCGATGTTGAGGTATATTAAAAAACGGGCGATTTCCTCTGGTTTAGGATATTTAGGATTTACTGAGCAATTGGAACACCACGATAGCCATCTTCTGAGAGCTGGTGTATAGGTAGATAATGTGGAAAGCCGCCAACTTTTCCTTAATAGGTTTTTTTCTTGTTCCGACCAATCTTTGATTAGTTCGCCCCACCCCCAATCTTCCAAACTTTCAGGGTTAATGCCTGAACTTGTGGTGGGGGTTGCATTGTTGTTACATCTATCAGCACATCTGGCAGGTTCTGGATCTGGTATGGTTGATCCAGAGCTCTGGCCTCCAGGTCTTGGTGCCAAAACGCTCTCTGCCATTCCGGAACTACTATTAAATATGTTCCTGTTGCCGTGTTTAGATGTGCTAGTACCCGAGGTATGAGACTTGGCGGTGGAAATACCCATGCTAGTTTGTATTTCCATGGTCTGCTGAAGGCATCTATGTAACTTGCTGATCGATCTCTGCAATCTATCGATACGTATTTCTGTACTACTGCAGACCTCCTCGTGGCAAAAAGATCGATCTCGGGTCGTCCCCACTTCTGGAACACCTTCACTGTCGCTCTTGGTAACAGATGCCACTCTGCTGGGCGTTTTCCCCGTGACAGCCTGTCCGCTATTATATTGTACCGTCCGGGTAGGTAATATGCGGTTACCATTATCTTGTAGCGGTCCACTATGTGTAACAGTTTGAAAGTTAGTGTTAATAGGGATATCGATCTCGTCCCCCCTTCTTTCCGAATGTAAGCGATCAATGTCCTGTTGTCCGATTGAATTAGTACGTGTGCATTGCGCAATCGTTCTGCATTCCTTTCTATTGCTGTTACTACTGCATATAACTCTTTTTTGTTGCAATGCCACCTTTTCTGGCGGTTTGACCAAACTCCTGACATTGTCTTCCCATTCAATTGGGCTCCCCAACCAAAGTCCGAAGCGTCCGTCGCAAGGAAGTGGGTCGCAGGTTTTTTGTGTATGGGCAAACTGTGATGAGTAGCTCCGCGCCACCACGTCATCTCTTGTGCCACAATAGCTGGGACTGGCAGATTTTCTCGTGGCCTCTTCTTGTTGAAGCGCCGCAGAAATATCTGCATTCTGCGACAGTGTAATCGGCCCCGAGGGATAACAAAATTTGCAAAATTCAGTTGACCCAGAAGACATTGTAGTTCTCGGAGATTTATGTGACTTTTTTGCAGTGTCCTGGCTATGGAGTTGTCCAGCTTGTCTCGCCTTTTCTCTGGTAGCGACATTATATTTTTTGCAGTCTGCCAACGTATGCCCAAATATTCCAAATCTTGAGTGGGAGTCAACACTGATTTTTGGTAATTTATCTGCCATCCCAGATATTCCAAGTGCCGCACGGCTTCCGCAGCCTGACGACATAACTTGGACTGATCCTGGTGGACCAGAAGGAAGTCGTCCAGATACACTAGGACACGACAACCTTTTGCACGCAGGGTCTCCGCGACCCAGCATGTTACGGAAGAGAAAAGGTACGGGGCTGAAGCCAGGCCAAACGGTAGGCACGTCATTTCGTAAAGTTGGTGCTGATAACTGATTCTCAAAAACCGCCTGTGAGACCTGGCGCAAGCCAGGTGAAAGTAAGCCGACGAGATGTCCAGCTTTACCATCCAGTCCCGGGGCTGGAGAAACTCCGGAACCGTAGAGTGAGAAATGAGGCGAAAGTGCTTTGCGTTTATAAATTTGTTCAGCTCCCGTAGATCGAATATGGGCCGCATGGAGCCGTCGCTTTTCTTCCGCAGAAAAAGCTTTGAAATAAAACTGGGTGTTCTCTTGGTGACGATCTGCAGCACACCTTGATCCAGAAGCTCCTTTATTGATTGAGACATTGCAGGGGAAGGGGTTGTTGAATATTGTTTCATAATTTCTTTTGTTGGCATTATTAATGGTGGTTTTTTCACTAGGGGTAAACGAAAATGTGTTATTGCTGAAATTACGAAACGGTTCGCTCCTAATGCTTGCCAACGGTTCTTGAACGTTTTTAAACAACCTCCCCTGAAGTGTGTCGGATAGTCACTTCCTGTCTCCTTTATTGCGAAAGGAATTATTTTTTGTTTGTTTGAAATTATGAGTTTTTTTAAAATTGCTTTGTGATTGATGTTTTTTGTATGACTCTTGAGTATTGATTTTATTTGAATGGTGCTGTGCCTTGGATGTAGAAGGTAATGAATCTCTGTACCTCTTCTTTTGAGTTTCTGTTTTCTTATAAGCTTGCGATGTTGCAGGTACTAACCAAAAGTGAGGCCCCCCTAGCGATTGTATAAACGTCATAAGTTTGGTTTTATCAAATAAATATTCTTCGCTTGGAGGAATGTTATTAAGCGCACTTTGAATATTTTTGTCTCTAATTCCATCTAATAATCTTTTTCGCCTAATTTCGATGCATTCCGCTCTTTTTCCGCACACTATTTGCAAGGTTTGCTCCGATAGCTTATATGATGGAGACGCAGTACCAAACGCTTCAGATATTTTTTTAAAAAGATTATCTGCATTTAGTTCCGTTTGACTATTGTGGGCCCAGTTAATAAGCCCCTGTAAGCCGGATTGTAATAATTCCCTTTGTTGTAACAGTGCATTCGTAATGGCGGCCATAACTTCCTCGGTCGATGCTAAGAAGTCTTTACCCTTGTTTAAACAACACATTTCGTCGTTAATTTTTAAACTACAGAAGCCTGGGGACGCGAGCATATCTGCTAAAGCTTTGGAGTAGCGAATATGAGGCCATGTCGGAGAATTAAATTGTTGAAGTTCGATTAAATGACGTAACAATTTTTCATTGGCGGGTTTAAGAACTTTCTTCTCGTCAAAAACCGTTTTTCAAAAGCCTAAATCAATTGACTTAGTTGTACTCGTCGACGGATTCGACAAAAATTCAATATTTTCGGTTGAGGGTGCTTCGACGACATCGTTGTTACCCTCTTTTGTATTTTGCGAACATTGTTGATTCATTAAATAATTTGTGAGAAAACTGACCTGGGCATATAGTACGTCGATCCGAGGATCGGCGGTTACCTCTGTATCTCGTTTGTGTCTCTTGGTTGGTGGCACATCTACCTCCGAGCCCGAGTCGTTGTCACTCGAACTAGAAGTAGATTTCTTCCGTTTGTGGTTGCTCCCGCTCGCCGACGAATGAGAAGAATGGCGGCCCTCTGAAGCCTCTGGGGTGCCAGTAGGGTCCCCCAAATTGTCGTTTGATTCCGGATTCATCACGGAGAAAAACAACGGTTAAACACTCCCGACAAATTATGATACTTATACACTGGGACTCGCGAACACTTGTATACTAGGAACGTTACTAGAAACGACCGCCAGTGGCGAGAGTACACAACGCTATGACTTGAAAAATGTTTTTTTCCCAAATCACCTAGCTGGTTACAGTGGCGCCATCTATTGGAGTTAGGAGTAGTCTATAATCTATGGAAATAATTCCACATCTTTGGTTGAGTACACACTGCTTCTTCAAACCAATGCTGTATGTTTTCCAGAGGCACATTAATGTAAAATTATAACCAAAGATGGTTATTCATTTTTTGATTGGCAAACAGGCTTCCGAACGTCTCCGGCGCTGCGGGAAGTGCAGCCCCTCCGCCCTTGCGTAACAAACTGCAGGCACTCCATGCTCGCCTACGCAGCTTCGGCTTTTTGGCTTAGCGCCTCCGGGGTTTACATTCACTCTAGGGGTAGGGCAGACTAGTACCACGTGGGGTCGGGGTTGACTAAGTCGGTTTTGTAACCATTTCGACCTACATCTGGAAATTAAAAGAATCCAAAAGAAACAATATATACGCGAGCAGTTAATTTGGTGATCATTTACTACATTTGGTGTTCGAATACAATTTGAAGTGCAGTTGTGACTAAAATAGCTGTAATTTAAGAGGTTTAAAGCACAAAGATTTGTCGAATAAATATAAATCCGTAACAATTCGGTTCTAATCAGTTTTAGACTGATGAGAAACTAGTTTTGCCTAACTGTGTCGCGCCAAACTAGCCTGGCCTAGGCCAAACTAGTTTAACCTGAAATCGGGTTTTGCCGGTAATATGTACACTCCAAAATAATCCATAGACAATAATATATATTACTAGCTGACTCGGCAAACGTTGTTGTGCCAAAAGTTTTGGGGTGGACCACCCTTAACATTTAGGGGGATGAAAAATAGATGTTGTCCGATTCTCAACCCTAGCCGATATGCATGCTAAGATTCACGAAAATCGGTCGAGCCATTTCGGAGGAGTTCAACTTCTAACACCGTGACACGAGAATTTTATATATTAGATATGTTACCGGATATCTGTATAATTCAGCATTCTATACAATACCTAGGCAATGTATAGAATATCTAAAACGTTCAGGTAACGTTTTGAATATTATTTATTTCATACTTAGCCCAGGCATTCTATACAATACTCCATGCGTAGTTGGTAATGTGTGTAAAAGACGGTTCTCTGCCTTTTCGCCGAAAATTGTTTGGCCGATTATCACTTGCCAACTAACGTTTCGCAGAATTTTATTTCGCCGAATAATCATTTGCCAACTTATCACATTTTTTTTTTAATTTCCCAACCTAACAGTTGCCAACTGTATGTTTGGTCTGCCTTTTATAATGACACTTTTCAAAAGGCCAACTTTCAAGTAGCGAATGTTTCATTTAGAGTAATATTCATTTGGTTGTATATATTGTTTATAAACCTAGGTTTGTAAATTTGCGGTTCTTGTTATCTTTATTTATTTATTTATTTATTTATTTATTTATTTATTTATTTATTTATTTATTTATTATAGGATTACCAACATAAGATACAGTTTCATCATTTGCAATACAAGTTGTTACTTATCATATTAAATCTTACTGTTCCTACAATTACAGGTAACCCCAGCATGCTTTGCAAATAGTCATCTTCCGGTGACATATGCACTTTTAGGGAGAATTGAGGGGTTTTTGATACATAAAAAGGCTTCCAAACATCTCCGGCGCTGCGGGAAATGCAGCCCCTCCGCCCTTGCGTAACAAACTGCAGGCACTCCATGCTCGCCTGCGCAGCTTCGGCTTTTTGGTCGCCTGCGGCGACCAGCCTCATCCGCTTCGGCTCACATGGTGCCTGCAGTTTGTTACAGCGGGCGGGGGCTGCTCTCCCTCCGCGCCTCCGGGGTTTACATTCACTCTAGGGGTAGGGCAGTCCAGTACCACGTGGGGTCGGGGTTGACTAAGTCGGTTCTGTCACCAATTTTGAAAAATCCGAAGATGCGTAGGCGAGCAGTGTAGTGTAGGAGCCATTAGACTGCATCTCTCCTTACCATCAAGTGTGATTTCGGTCAAGCATTAATTTAAAATGTATAAAAAAATATCTATTCATGCAGGTTATAATTTGTTTTGAGTGTGTTTTTAAGTAAATTCTTAATTCCAACCTCCATCCAAGTTGACTACACATACCCAAATCTAACTTTATTCATTGCCGGTGTACCTGCAGGTATTCTGTACAGTAGTTGGGAAACGTATACATTACCTAGGCAAACTATGTTATGGTGATAATATTCATATAATTTAATACATTGCCAAAACGACCCAGGTATTATACACATTTCCTAGGAATTGTGTTGAATACCAGCATTATACAGATATCCGGTAACAGATATATATTTTATTGTAACTAGGCAACAAACTAGCCATCTGATTCATCATCCATTAAAATTATAAACAGGGGCAGACTGACCAGTTGTCTTTAAAAATAGCTTGTAACCAGTAAGGTCATTTCAATAGGTGAATAATAGGCATATCAATGAATAGTACCTGAATCATTTATAGGGGTTAAACAAATAAACTGCACCACATACATTTATGATGATGAGTATAGCAAAGCAATACTGGTATATTACTTACTCTCACAGCCAAGTTTATGCAAATCATTCTCTGAAATAATCTCCCATAGATCCAGCACATCTTCCCCTCTTCTTTCACTATTCTCTCGCCACTTTTTCAAAAGTTCTTTTGCCTCTGAAATTAAAAAAAAATATGTTTAAAAACTGCCTTTTTATGAATATCCCCATCATACCACACAGAGACTAGTGTTGAGCAGATTATTCTCTTCATGATGCATATTCCAATACAGTAAGGGCTCGATTAACCAGACCAAATTGTTGTCATAAGGTATTCAAATAATAAAAAGCAAATAACAAAAATATGAAACACATTACCATTGCTACTTAGATCTTCAAAATTACTAACAGACATGTTTACTTAGTAATGGATAAGTAAATGGACGTTGTATTTACGTGCAGATACGTTATTGGTTACTAAAATTAAACTTTTTACTCTTTTTATAGTTTTTTAACGTGTCTTCGTAAAAAATAATTTTTACAAAAAGCCAAAGGATATTCTTATGGTATGATGACAAAGTCAGAAAGACATGGACAATTGTCAAATCCTGTCAAATTGACATGACTTACTGACATAAACAGTTTAGAGTAGAGTTACTCTAGAGTTACTCTACTCTACAGACTATAACTTGTTTTAATGTGGGAACCATAAGCAATAAAACGAGTTGATGAATGACAACACAGGGATTTAGTAGTCTGTGGTTCTGATAATCGGTTCTACGCAGACAGCGTTCTACATTTTTCAATAAAGTATCAAAAAATAGTATGAACAGCACGCTGCAGCTGCCACGACTTGCATACCTATTATGTCTTCACACGTATAATGGATTATTGAATTTTGTATGTGAGCGTGTGTGTGTGCTGTTTATATTCTCTTTGGTGTGAGCATTCTGTGGTGATGTGATGTGAGTGAACCTGTGATCGAGACGTCTGCAATATCACAATATGTCTGACAATTTGGAAATATTTTTAGATTGAGTAGTCGTAAATAGTTATTAAACATATTTCCGAATTAATAATGCTATGGACTATACATGACAAACATAATACTTAATGAGGTGAGTACTGCTCGGTGTTACAACACGAATGAATTAATTTCTTTCTTCCTTGTATTCGACTTTTTTATGTCTCAATGGCCTTTATCTCGGAAGTTTTGTTTTCTTTTGTCACACAGTATTGCGTCGAACGAGTTTTTGGTATTTGACAGTCTTATGTTAAAGTGTGTTATATTTATGTTGTGTTATTTTGTCTGGCAGATCGATAAGAAGCTGTGTTACAACGAGGATATGTATTGTTGGCGAGCTGCGTTTCGTGTGAATAGTGGATATGCGCATCGCAGACTCGGCGCGGAGCGGAGCCTCACGGCTATATAACGATTGTGTACGCACCGCCAGGGTCACCCTGTGCGCCGCGCTCCTTTTATAATTTTATCGTCATAAACTCACCTTGAAACATGGATCAGAGCAGAGTTCAATGCCCCGTGTGTACGCTGTACCTCCACAGCGGTATGAGCTTGGAGTCTCATTTGGATACACATCCAAAAGATCAAGTAATCAAAGCCCTTTGTAGCCTTTCAGCAAAAAGTGTCAATTATGGCAGCAGAACACCAACTCCCATGCACTCAGAGCGATCCTACAGAAGTAGGTCTCGGACACCAGCCACTGACGACAGCATGCGCTGGATGGGGTCCCATCGCAGCAGCGACAATGAAAAGTATTGGCGTAGAACACCAAGCAGGAACAAGTCAACCCCATTATCAAATGTGTCACGGAATGGAACTCCTGAAATAAGAGTTGGAGATAGTAACTATGATAGTAATCCTGGCAGTAACAGTCAATATTCGGAGCCCTCGTGCCCAATGAAGTTAGATAAAATGCAACAGACTTATTTTCAGAATCCCTTGAACACAGATTATGATCAACGGTTTTCGTATTACCCTGACTCTCAGGAGGATAAGGAAGAAAAGTTTTCAAAAAGTACTGAGTACGATACTGTAGATGATTCTAGTAATGTTTTTGCATATAGTGCCCCACCGGCCACTCCAAATATTAGATCACAAGCAAGTATACCACCACATGCTACAAGAAGAAGTAATAGTGTTCTGAAAATTCTACCAAAGTCCAATTTGGTCTTAAATCCGAATGTATCTGGTGTCCAGTACATAGCTCCTGCTGGAAAACCTTACGTAATGATGCAGACAACGCCTACGTTTGTTCAAAACAATGTCCAGAGCAATATGATTGTAACAGGCAGTACAATACCGTGTACATCAGTGTTTGACCCAAAATCTGTACAGCCACAGTTAAGCACCCAATTAGCCCCCAGTACCTTTACCCCTGGAACAACAGTAGTTACGCAGAATTCACAAATTATATATAGAGAAATGGTACATACTGTTGATAGGAAACCATTTATTTCTAATATGCCCACTGTCCTCAGTGGACAATATAATAATACTGTCACAAATGTAGCACAGACTAGCTCATTGTATCAAAATGTAATGGTTGTGGATCAGTATGGGAATAGTTCATGTATGTACTCTACTCCACAATTAATGCCGAAGTTGTCTAATAGAACATTCTACAATAACACAACATATAAAAATATGTCAAACATAACCACTAATGAAATGCCATTGAATACCAATAATGATGGAAAGAAAACTCTCATAATAGAAGTGAGTCCTATTATTACGTCAGTTTCAAATGTTCAGGATTCTTCCACACCATCATCTGCCTCTTCTTCCCAGCCAGAAGTAAAAAGTCTGTCTCAGCCGAAAAGTGAGGTTGAAAAAGTAGATTTCAAATTTGATACCTCTAGTTCCAGCAAGGGATTAAAAATCCTTAGTAATATAAAAGTGGAAGTGCCCGTCCAGCATCATAAAAACATGCTTAACACAGTAATGGACCTCACTGGCTCTCAGGATGAGGAATATTCAGACCGTCCTGATACACCTGAGAAGTTTTTGCCTGATCTAGATGCTTCTAAACAAAATAATATCAAGCAACAGATAGAGATCGTAAATAGTGGAAGTAGTGTATCCACTTCATTTTCTGTGTTAAGAAATATGAAGGACAGTGACACATCCAAACCTGGTAGTGAATGTGATACGAAAATCGAGACAGATTATTCTGACAGTTGTCCTGTACCTGACTTGATATGTAATGAGAAGCCTTCTATATCTCCCTGTAGTGAGTTATCTGAAATAGGAGATAATTCTACTGACCAACCCTCAGTACCTCCTCCAAAAATTGCTCAAAGCTTTCACAAAAAGATAGATAATAAATTGGAAAAGAAGTTAGAAAAAGTAGAAAATGATACAATTGCAGCCAAATCACAAAAGAACAATACTTTAAGGTTAAACAACATATTTGTTAAGAAACATAAAAAAGTTTTGCAAATTAAGAATGCCAAGCAATTACCTGTAGCTAGTTCATCAAATATAAATACACATACGACTGAGCCTAAGCCTTCATCGTCTAGCTGTAAATCTCCAGAAAATTATAGTATAAATAGAATAATTGTAAGAGAAAAATCTGAAACAAAAATGGAAGTGTTGCAAACATTACCAACAGAAATCATAAGAGATGTTAAGGACGATGACCCCCATGAGTTTGATGCTGACACCGAAGAGCAGTCAATGGACATTGAACCCATTGTGCCATCTTCATTGGAACAATCTCAAGAATATGAAGTTCCTGTGGAAGTTCAAGTAAAAGAGGAAGTTAATACGAGCAATGAAGCTATGTTCAATGAGGAGTTGGAGAGATCAAATGGCGATGGTAGACCAGAGGCATTAAGACCTATCAATGTAATATCATATGGAAACATGATGACAGCAGATTTGGATGAAGATTCAAACCACAAGGAGTTACTTGACCTGGAAGCTGCATCGAAAAATAAGCAATTTGTTAGTATGATGAATGAAAACTACTTTGGCGATAACATCTACGCAGATTATTTCACTCCAGACCGAGGTGAAGCTTTCGATGCAGAAAAAGAAACAAATATAGGGAGAAATGGCACAAAAGATGGAATATATATGTGGGGAGAACCATCGCAGAAGGAGCCAGAGGGAGATTTCGTTTTGCCAAACTTCATTCAAGACAGTTATAAAATCGCTGATAGCAGTGTAGGCTATTCAGGGGTTTGTGGAGGAGTAGGACGGATAGATGGGACTGAAGATAAGTGCGAGCGAGACAGTAAAGTGGACGTGTTGAGCGAAAGTAGGAGTGAGGGAGAAGTACCTTTGAATATTTGCGCTGATGAACGTATGCCTCCGCGCGGGGAACTCAGCGGCCAAGAAAGTAATGGGGATATGGAATCGCCTTGGAGTGGGGTAAGATATTTGTCATTATTTTGATCTACTTAATATTTTTGAGATGTAAAAAGGGAATTTAGCGTAATCAGTTCGACCAAACATTAGATTATCGGTATTTATTGCATCTGATATTCTCGAATTAATCTCATGTTAAATATTATTTTCTGTTGATACAGATTCATCGATAATTCTATGTACAAACTACCACAGATACTCGACAATATCAATACATAAACCTTTGTTGTATATTTCAGATGTATACGGAGGCAACGGCGGAGCCCTACGATCTCATAGCGCGGGAAAGTTGGGTCTCTGATGGCTCCGAAATCGACACCAATGAAAAGGGGGAACATTTGTAAGTTACAATTTTATGTTTATGCAAATAGAGCACTACACCTCTAACATTATAAATACACTACACCTCTAACATTATAAGTAATATGTCTTCTGTGCTCTAACGCAATAGTTAATATAAAGTTCACTTATTTAACTCTAATTCACTGCTAAGCACAAAGAGTACGGAAAAGACGAAAAACGATCTGTTTCGTCTAGGTTGCTAGGCAAAGGTAAGATCTAGTACAAGGCCAACAGAAAAAAAATATGAATAGTTATTATTATCGGAACTGAGATTACGAAAAGAGCAACTCTTTCACTCCTAATGCTATTTGCTTGCTTGGATGAATGAATTAACATGAATTAAACTGCAAATTATTATGAAATTAGTATTTATGTACCTTAATTATATAATTATTTGCTTCTTTTTAAAAATGGTAAGTTATTTTGAAACAATTTCGGAATCTCCGCCATTTTGGAACGACCAAGATGGCCGCTGTTAACTGCAAAGCGCGGGATAGTTAGCTTTACGTATAGCGGTGTTATGGTTCACGCGTGCATGTTGCGCCTTAATTCTGTTAGGCGCAATACGTACCTGCCCGTGAAGCGTGGCGGCTCCGTGATAGGCCGAGGCCGGAGGGCGGAGGGCCCGTGGCGCGGTGGGCGCTCCATCCTGCGCTCGTTGCTGTGGACGCCGCGTTAGCCTCCGGCCTCGCTTCGCCAGCCCAAGGTGGCTTGGGTTTGTATTACACTAATTTATGTCTGTATCATAGTTTCTGTGTCGTATATATAGACTTACGCTCCTGCAAGCTGGTATTGCATTTTACTAAATAAAATGTTATTTAGTTTTGTTTACTTTGATATCTCTCCTGCTACATCTTCTTTACACGCGACTCTTCACTCAAGCTTTCACGTATGTACAATCTTTCGTTTTAATTTCAATTTATTTTACGCAACAAATTGCTAACTGTTGCTGGCGGCGACGAAGGAGTTCTATGAAGTTGCTGTTGAAAATACCGCAATGTAACATAGCGGCAGAAAACATCCTGTTCTCTAAGTGAAGGTGTCTCAAGACAGCTGCAGACGATACGTAGTATGGTAATTGAGCAAATGTGCATGAAATTTGGTCTTCATTTTATTCGTAACATATACAAAATAAAATACTTAAATAATTTAAGATCGTAGGGATATTTATGATACACACATCTCTTATGTTCTTACTTCTCTAGTCTACGTGACACATTAAAAGTGGAAATTGCGAAATTGTCGTGCGATTTCTCAAAAGTCAAAAGTCAAAATATTTTATTCATATAGGTATCACTGATACACTTATGCACGTCATCATTTTTTTATCTACCAGCTTTTCGGAAGGGTGCTTTGTCATGGAGGAGAAGAAAAGCCGAAAGAAACTCCTTCATTAAGAAGGTCTATTTATTTTTACGAAGGTCTTTTTACATTAGGATACTGTTTACATTAACTGTTATCAATAAGAGACCTTAATAAAATGCAATAAGAGAAAGTAATCTATGT
Source organism: Thymelicus acteon (assembly GCA_951805285.1). Lineage (NCBI taxonomy): Eukaryota > Metazoa > Arthropoda > Insecta > Lepidoptera > Hesperiidae > Thymelicus > Thymelicus acteon. The sequence continues at coordinate 17,444,481 of OX638223.1, forward strand.
TCCAGGGAAGACGAGTTACCGTACCCGAAGGGTCGTCAGTACACGTGCACGCAATGCTGCGCGCGCTTCCCGTCGGCGCGCGAGCTGCGCGCGCACCGCTCGCTCGCGCACGCGCCGCCCACCTGCTCCGCCGCCAAGACCACCTACAGCCGGCTGGTCAACGCGCGCATTAAGAAGGAGGAGAAAACTGAGGACGTGTTGGACAGTGAGTTTTTATGAGATTAGCTATAGTAGTCGCAGGTCTTAGGTCTAAGTGCGAGCGAGCGCGCAATGTGCTTCGCACTGCTCGCACTTTATGTCAACGAGTGCAGCGTGATCACAGACATTTATACATAGTGATACTACGACTACTATAACAATGTTTTTTTTTAGAGATGTTTTTAAAATGGCATGTCACCACAAAGGCTTCGAGAAAAGAGTTACGTACTGCAAGAAGTATGAACTCTTCTTCGTCTTCTTAAACATGAGTTTTGCGCTAATAACAAAAAAAATATGTTATTATGTTCATAGTTGACAACAATAATTACACTACAATTACAACCTTAGTCATTTTTACAAAAAAAAAATTAATGCGAATGAAAATCAGTTCAATAAGACAAAATTGATAGTGTAAAGTGAATTATTATAATAGTGTAAATTTTTATTAAAAGAAAATGGGATAATGAAGAGTTTATGCTGTATCGCCAAATGTTTCCAATTGCAGGCTCTCTGGCAACCAATCTGTTAACAATAGGCGACTCGAAGACAGACATAGCGTCGACGATGCTGCAAGTGTACGACGCCATGACCGACTCCAAGCCCCCGATCGAGGGGCTCATCAAGCAGGAGACGAAGAGGCGACGGAAAGACTTCGTCTGTCTCACTTGCAAGGAGGATCAGTTGAACGACGTGGCGTTCCACGCCCACCTCAAGATACACCCGCTGGAGTGTCTGACGTGCGGCAAGTGCTTCTTCAAGCGGGCGAACTTAGCGCTGCACATGAAAACACACCTGGGAATCAGGAATTTCAAGTGAGTCGGTTGGTTGATCGGTGAACTGATATTGTCCATTTGTCTATGTGTATTGTCGTACGTGATATATATTTTTTTTACTGTTGTATCTTAATATGTAGTTGCCATTGATTCGAAACTTACTGGCCAAGTTTCAATCTGTTCAGCTTACAGGTCCAATTCGGTCTCATGTGCACTGTCTGTATATCATATAGTCGTAAAGATGGAGAAAAATGAAACATAAGAATAATCCGTTATGTTTAAAAGTCAGATTGTGCCTCATTTATTGTGTCCGTGAACGTTGGCTGTGTGCGTTGCATGAGCGCACTTGTATGGAGTTACCCTTGTATGTGTAATGTGTATCTATATAGTGTACGAGTGTGTAAACTACGACCCGTTTTGACGACCCGTGTGGCGCAATGGTTACCATGCCGGATCGCTGCACCAAGGGTTCGATTCCCAGCGAGGCGGAAATTTGAATGAAGAGTTTGAATTTCTGTTCTCGGTCTGGGTGTGAATGTCCTTGTCTAGTGTGTTGTCCATGGCACCCACGACACAGGGAATACTAGTGTGGGGCTATGAGTGTGAAGCGTTATTTATTTATTTTATTTATTTAATTGGTATGGGTTGTTCCCAGGTGTGACGTGTGCGAGAAGCGGTTCGTGACGCGGCAGAAGCTGTCCGAGCACTACAACGTGCACACGGGCCGCGCGCCCTTCAAGTGCACGCTCTGCGACGACACCTTCCGCCGGTACTCCAACTTGGTGCAACACAGGTACAATACTACGAGATACACTTTATTGCACACCGCGGAAATAACAGAATAGGCCGCCCAATCGCTAACAGCGGTCTCTTCGAGATAAACCAAGGTAAGGGAATTCAGTAAATGTTTATGAATTGAGGGTAGGTTGCAGAAATTCTCCAAAAAAAACAAGGTGTACTATAGCACACATATTTCTACTCGGGTTATGGGTGTTATAGTGATATCTATTTGTTGTCCATGCCACCCGTTTATTTTATTTATAATTTATTTTTTGGCCATAGTATTTAAGTAATTTTATTGTTTTGTATACAATAAGTAATTATGTAAACGCTGTAGGATTACCTAAGAAATAAATAAATAACTAGCTGACCCGGCGAACTTCGTATCGCCTAACAAACTATTTTTTTTCTAACATAGGAACAAACAGACAGATAGACAGACATACAGGCAATAATTGTAAAAAATGTTGTTTTGGTATATGTACCGTGTATACATCCAAATGCACTTAATAAAAAGCTTACAATTTACTTACATTACAATTTATTTAATTACAAACAGACACTCCAATTTTATTTACATATTTGTATAGAGTATAGATACGGTTATTTATCGTATCAAAGTTACGTGTCGTATCATAACATAGCAGCGTTTGCCGATGTCCATTGAGTCTTGTTGTCTGTTGTTGTGTTGCAGAGACCGCCACCACTTCCACAAGAAGCCGAAGATCCGCGACTACGTGTGCCACTGCGGCGCCGTGTTCCACTCGCGCGCCAAGCTGCACTGGCACAAGGAGACGCACGACGAGCGCCCCAAGGCCTGTCTCTACTGCAGGTACGACTTGCTCGTGATATTGTCACAGGCGTACGGTCGTTCAACGATGTAGGGGGGAGACGGGGGGGGGGGGGGTACAATGGTACCGAGCTACAAAAAATTTACAAAATTCTTGAAACTCCATCCCAAAAGGGGTATAATGGAAATCTCCAATTTCTCTTCGAAATCCAATAGGTCACCTATCAAAGTGCTAGGCCCAATGTAATAGGCCAATTTTAATAATATTATGATTTCTCTACGGAGTCCGTCTTGACAGCTACTACTCTCTGGCATGAGTCAGCCGCCAAACGACTCGTGTTACGACTGGGGGCTTGAGAGCCAGTTCTTCCCTTCTTTTTGCTTTCTTTCTTGGCCGGCAACGCATCGGTGATGTCTTTGGTGCTGCTGATGGCTATGGGCGACGATAGCCGCGTACCATCAGGTGGTTCGTCAGCTCGTTTGCCGACTATTTCCGTTAAAAAAAGTGTGCGTACTTATGTTCGCACGTAAGAAGTTATACTTACCTATTATAATACTTATAAGTATCTCTCGCTCGCATCCACGACCCGGTGCGCGCTAGTAATCCGAAACAACTGCACCGAATTCTGTGTGCCTAGTATCACGCACCTTCATCATGTCGCTTTTTGGCTGTTGCGTCTTAAAAATTTTACTATTTTTTTTTCCAAACGCCTTCTAAGAAGTATAACTTCAAAAATGTCTGTGTTGTATCCCGCAGTGACAAGTTCGTGCACGCGGCGTCGCTCACGCGCCACGTGCGGCGCTGCCACAACCAGTACTACCTGTCGGAGCGCAGCAAGGGCAAGCTGGAGAACGTGCCCTGCCCCGTCTGCAAACAGGTAACGTACAGCTATCACAGGGTAGAGTACAACAGAGAAATAATTAGCGGTTGACAGCTTTCAATACCATATCAAATTTTGATAGTATATCCACTGTAGTATATACTGTATATATACTATATACTATATACTATATTCATAATTCGATGGACTAGTGAAACAACTCAAAAATATACAAATGATGCCAGAATATATGCTTTGGTGTTATTATAAAATTATAAATATGGACTATAACAGGCATCCCATGGTCAACCCGTCGTTGATGAAATCCGTCGCAGAAATCTAATAGAATCTACCTGCAGGTGTACCTCCGGACGAACCTGCGCGCGCACCTCCAGACCCACAGCGGCAAGCGGCCGTACGTGTGCGTCGTGTGCAACAAGGCCTTCACCACCAAGTGGAACCTGAAGCTGCACCGCTGGACGCACGCCAGCCGCTCCGCCAAGCCCTACAAGTGCACGCTCTGCAAGGGCGCGTTCATCCGACACACCGAGTACGTGTCGCACATGAACGCGCACAAGTCCGTGCGCCCTTACACGTGTAACTACTGCGGCTGCCAGTTTATTAGAAAGTACAACTGTCAACGCCACGTCAGGGAGCACGAGATGGCGAAGAAGCACGTTTGCAAGGTCCCCGAGTGCGGTAAGTCGTTTCATAGAAGCTACTACCTCTCGGAGCACATGAAGGTTCACAGCGGGGCGCGGCCGTTTTCATGTAACATGTGCGGGAAGACATCGAGTAACAAGAGCAATCACAATAAGCACGTGAAGATCCACCACGCGCGCGACCCCGTCGCCACGGAGGCGTAGGGCGCGGCGCGGCGGCTCGCTGGCCTGCTCGCTGGCCTGCTCGCTGGCCTGCTCGCTGGCCTGCTCGCTGTCGGCCCGGTGTTGTCGGCTCACACTTTAGTTATGTTTGTACGTAGATTCGCGAGAACGGAGGATTGAATGCAGTTGTGATATTAATATCTTGTTTGGAATGGAGGAATAACTCGTGTAAGAAAAATTTATGCCAATTTTGTTGTTGGCGTTTTATCAATACAGTTAGTCAGTATGCATGTCAAAAAGCAGTTATGGATTGTCAAAAGTAAAATATCAGTGTCAACTCAAATAAAATTAATTCTTATTACAGATTGAGATCTGTGTGAAATTTGTTTTTAAAATTTTTATTGTATTCTCATAAAGATACTTTTACTTTTTACCCTTCAACAAATAAAATAATTCAGTTAAATATCTCTTTATAATGGCATTTCTCTGCGAGAGAATGAGATACAATATCTCGACTGTAACTTTCATCTGTTCCCGTTAATCTATATAGTTCGCTATGTAAATGTTACCAGACATTGTTATGGGTGCAGACGTCTCGCATCACTTACAACTAAGACTGGTATGAATCGTCTGTATGTAAGGGTTCCTTCGTAGGAGTGGGACGGCAACACTAACGTTTCCTAGTACGACGACCGCCGACGAGTCGCCGTATTGTAAATATCTAGTTAAATTTGAAATTTAATCCTAATGTGTAAATACAGGACCAAGTGTGTATATTGACGGAGGATGCATTTTACGTACTGGTAACGAATAAGTGCGGGCGGGTCGCGCAACAGATTTCTGAGTATACATTTTTCTCAATGATTTCAAGTGAAGTACTTATTAGTTTTAGATTTATGTAGATCGTTTAACACAGAGATAATTGATTCCCGGTACCTGTGCTGTGCGAGCCTTGTTTTAAAGACTCCGTAGCTTTTAGTCCAAATATATTGATTACTTTGGTTGCAAATATAGGAATTAAACTTGTTCTCTATATCTATTTGAATCATCTTTAGCATAATTCCTTGGAATTTGTTCTGTTTTCCATATGGCTACGTAGAATAAAGAATTAATACCCAGTATCTACGTGATGTATTGTAATGTAATTGAAACCTGAAGCGTTCCTTACCACATTGCTCCCTTAGGATTTGGCTTGGGTGGTTCTTGTACGGTCACCATCCAACTCTGACTGCTGCTGTACCAAACTTCGTTGTTTGAGATCATCGGCGTCATTGTACGACCATTATCGTGCATTTCAATATCACACATTGCAATATCGCATATTTATGATAAGGTGCATTGCAATATCGTGTATTAATATATCGCGTTATTCAGTTGTTCCTGGGTCTTTCTTTTATTTTAACGTGTAATATCCATTGTTCTTGACATGTGCCATTGTTTTCACTGTTGTATGTCGATAAGAAATCTGTTGTGTGACGTGTAATGAGTATTTTAGTCAAATTCTAAAGGGCATTTCGGTATAGGTACCCCGCGAGTGTGACTTTTGTGTTTTTGTAACATTTGATCATTTACATTGAACACCACGTCAGAATGTCAGTTTGATTATTGTGTTAGGAAACAATTCGTATATCCCTGTGACTGTTTATTTTAATACTGCCATGTTTAATTACCTTAACAGAACATAGCCACTTATACATTTTTGTTTCATCATTTAGTTCTCCTAATTGTATTGATATTTTTAATTGGTATTTAAACAAGTAATTTTAGTTTTTTGGCTCTTATAATCAGTTTAGTTTTTTTACATGGCGTTACGTTACGGAAGTGTTTGAGTATAAATTCTATTTGAGCATTATTAGCTATGTATAATTCCAAATTTAAAATTTGCAATTTTTCATCATTCATAAAATGATAGTTGGAGAGAGGTCAGGAATTGAAAACCATAAAATTGTATACCATATAGATCAGCTACAGAGTAACCAATTTTCATTGTCGATGTGTGCCTTAACTAGCGATAATGTGTGTCATTAACAAATATCGACTTTTAATAAAAGTAATTTAATATCAGAAAAGGTAAAACACAATATTACTGTCGAAAATGTGCACTATATTAATATAATATAGTTTATAGTACACTTACGCCCCAACTCAGAGTCACTAATGGTTACTTAAATCGCTTTTAGATTAGTAGAGAATTTGTATGGTGATTCTTTCCCAATGATATTGTTACGTCCTACTCGTGGGTGGGTTCGTAAAGGATACCACTGATATTGCCGAAGAGTACTTTATTTCACTCACAAGGTGGTACAATACTACTACTACTACACACTAACACTAACACTAGCAACCGCGTAAGAGTCACTCACTCGCTCACGAACGCGAAACACCCTCTTACTATCGCCCTGATCACGTATTGACCCGTCTGGAGTCCCAAACCTGACTCCCTTATCGCTCGTATCGCTGTTATCGTTCCCGATTCCCAACCGGAATCCCGAACTGGAATGAGTCACGACGTCCAATTCGCGTCCTTTTATAGGTGGCCGAACTCAGTTCGCGGGTTTTCGAGAATGTTCCGCACTAATCCAGATAATTAACAAAACACAGTCATAAAAGTTAGCATCAAGGTCAAGACACAAAGGAACGAAGGTCATTCGCCCGGAACACAATAGTGCAATAAAACGATTAAAGACGTCTTCGACAATTTAGGGTTCCATTTTACCGCACGAGGTTCCGTGGTCCGTAACACTGCCCCCTCCTTAAACATGCTCGTCCCGAGCATTATTCGACTCGTGATACGGAACCAACCGATCGACGCGAACAATCTTCAGCTTTCCGTCTTCTCCTTGCCCTGCCTGTGTCGCGCTCGACTTCCTCCTCGCCATCCCGGCCCTCCTGCGGAACTTGCAGAATCGCTGGTGCATGGACCAGGACCGTCCCCTCATGGTCCCGCACATGCGCGCCTCCGCTACGATCAGCTTGGCTGCCTCCGCGAACCACTGCATCGCCTTCATCCACAGCGCGACGGCCCTATCATAGGTCCCTCCAGAGGCCCCAAAGAGCGGGACCCTCCCGATCCTGAAGGACACGCCGTGGAACAACAGCTGGCGCGCTGTATACATCCCCCGCAGCTTCGTGTCCATCGCCACGATCACCATTGCGCCTACGCCTCTCTTTTTCACAGCACTATTAAAGTCCATAAACGTGGGGAAGGGCATGCCCTCCCCGCACCACTGCAACAGCTGCTTGAAGCGCGTGCGGTACCTGATGTCGGCCTGCATCTTCCCGATCAGCGCCGAGTATGCGCTACACACCATGCCCCTCTTCACGATGCCGTTCACCGCCGACAAGTTCTTCACGTACTCAAACTTATTCGAGGGATGGTCCTCAACCTTCCCGGCGCCGGTATCGCGCAGGTCCCGCTCGGCGTCGTACTTGAGATCGTTGAAACCAGACGCCCAGATGGCGCGCCTGCGACCCTTCAGGTAGTTCTCGAGGATGATGCCCGCTGTCGCGCGGCCCTTGCCCACGTCGGCACCGTCGCTGATGAGAAACCCAGGCCTTGACCCATCAGATAGCAGGTGTTCGTGCATCTGCGACGCGCACACCACGGCCTTCAGCTGCAGCGCGGACGGCAGCCCGGCGCGGATGGTGTCGTCGGGCAGGCTCAGCTCGGCCGGCTCCACCAATGGTAGCGACGCTGCTACCACGACCGGATCCGAGTGCCCGTGGCCCAGTCCCAGCTCCGTCGGTACGCAATCCGAACATGTCTCGGCCACGCCCATCTTCCTGTCATCGACATCTTCCCTAGTACACTGAATGTCCTCCTTACTTCCGAGACCGTCCTCTTCACTCTCAGGCCTCTCCTCCTTACTCTCCTCAACCGCCGCCATAGCCGCGCGGTCGGCCGCTGACCGCGGTGGCATCCCCCCGGCCGCGCCACCATCGCTTCCTTCCTCGCTCACGCGCCGCGACGCCTGCGACACGCCTGTGATCTTCGCCACTCCGACGTCCAAGGCCCCCAATATGTCGTCCTTCAGGGACCGGCGCAGGTTGTTCTCCAGGGACTGGACGGCTGCACGCCACTCCTCCCTGGCTGCACGCCACTCCTCCCTGGCTGCACGCCACTCCTCCCTGGCTGCACGCTGCTCCTCCCTGGCTGCCCGCTGCTCCCCCCTCAATGACTGGATAGCCCCCAGCAGAACCGACAGGTCCAGTCCTCCTGGAGCAGTCACAGTAGCAGAAGCAGGGGTAGGAACTGTCGCGGTCACCACTCGTGCGGCTGCCATGGTCTCCGAACCCGCAGCCGTGGTGGTCATCACCTCCGCCGTCGTCGTGGTCGTCGTTCCCGCAGTCGTCATATCCGCCGCCTGGCGTCGCGTACGTACACCTTCTTCAGCCTCCCTCGGGGTCAGTGGCATCCCCATTTCTGACACCAATTGTTACGTCCTACTAGTGGGTGGGTTCGAAAAATACCACTGATGTTACCGATGAGTACTTTATTACACAAAGAAGGTGGTACAATACTACTACTACTACACACTAACACTAACACTAGCAACCGCGTAAGAGTCACTCACTCGCTCACGAACGCGAAACACCCTCTTACTATCGCCCTGATCACGTATTGACCCGTCTGGAGTCCCAAACCTGACTCCCTTATCGCTCGTATCGCTGTTATCGTTCCCGATTCCCAACCGGAATCCCGAACTGGAATGAGTCACGACGTCCAATTCGCGTCCTTTTATAGGTGGCCGAACTCAGTTCGCGGGTTTTCGAGAATGTTCCGCACTAATCCAGATAATTAACAAAACACAGTCATAAAAGTTAGCATCAAGGTCAAGACACAAAGGAACGAAGGTCATTCGCCCGGAACACAATAGTGCAATAAAACGATTAAAGACGTCTTCGACAATTTAGGGTTCCATTTTACCGCACGAGGTTCCGTGGTCCGTAACAATATTTAAAAAATATAGATACGTTATACCCTTACAAATCAACCAAATAATCTGTTCCGAAAAGAGCTACAACACACACATTTATCTTTTGTTTCACTACACCAGTCACATTGGTATAATACACGAAGGCATTTTATCGTTGTATGTCAAATGTCAACCACTTCTGACAACAACAAAAGCGTGCGAATCGTCTTGTGTTGACAGAGCCACTACGAGCAGAACAGTCAATTACCTGTTGTTACGTTCTTCATCGTCGGCGCGCTAGTGACATATCTACCTCTTTTTTACATTGTTGTTTCCTAAGGAACTATTAAAGTAACCGTTAGTGACTCTGCGTTGAGGCGTTAAACATCTACTTAACGAAAGCAATCTTGAGTAAAATTAGTACATATTTAATACATTGAGAACACGTACTGTACACGAGCAGACATCACGAAGTAAATTATTTCGTCGTGAGTATAATGTTATCAGCACACGTTCATTTTCACTTGTCGTTCTACGTTCAAGTCACGTGATCCACTTGCGTATAAATTTTCTTTAGTGACGCTGCTCTAGTATTAGATACTCAATGTTAACGTAAAAATATGTGATGTGTTATTTATACTAAACTTTAGAATATTTTACGGCAATGTCGTGTATCTCCGTGGCTCGCTGTACCTACATTCTGACAAAGTTTGATGTTCTTGCCGTGTTGCTGTAAATTGTTTCCCCACCATTTAGTTAGAACATATTCTTATTCATCGTCGCTTCCATTAAAACATTATTTTCTACCTTATTTTTAATTTATAAAGTAATTAATCTTTACGACTACATTTATTTTTAATTTATTATGTTTTTCATCGTTATACTTATGTAGCATAGTTTTTCGTTCTTTCTAATCGGACCTCGTTCTCGTGTCTTCGGCTCTGCGTTTCCCTGTTGTGCCATCACCTATAAAGTTGCTGTCTGGCACCTACAAGTCCTATTATGTAATAATAGGAGATAAAATATCCACCATACCATTATGGTATATAAAATCTAGAGCACCGCGATTGGTTATGGCTAGGGATTTCAAGTAAGTTGGCGAATCTAAGTAAACTTTCTTCAAATTCTTTGAAAATGATGGCTATTTTTAACTAATTCGCAGTTTTATCACTTTATATTGAGGTGGTCTCTGGCAGAGGTCCCGATCGGAGAGAATAGTAGTTATTTTATTTACTAGGCAATTTAATTTTTGGCGGCCACGCTAGCGCGTTTTTAAAAAGTATTTTATAATTTTGACACGGAATTTACGCTAAACACTGACATAATAATTGTCTGTCTACTATCCTCGACGTAATGTACATTACCTACCAACATTGGACAAGTTCATTGTAATTTAATTATCAGAATTTAATAACAATACTAATTTTAGTAATAATGTGCCTAATATCGCATACGTGAATAGTACAATTTATTTGGTAAAAAGATTTAACCATAAATATTGTAATCCTTTATAGACAGAGCTGTATGAGGTATAAAAATATGCTATGGTTTTTGTGAGGGTAACACCTAACGTAGAGCACGTTAAATGTTTCAAGTGTCGCAATTTCATATTTTTATAGGCGAATTAATGTGTTTGTATGTGAAGTCTAAATGGAATGTAAGCCTTCGCTAGTCGAACTAAGGTCGGTTGTAACCATTGAGGTATATACATAGAGAAGACATCTCAAACAAAATGTGTGTCCCCGCCGGGAGGTTCTATTTTCAAAATTGAGCCCCTGTTCTCCTTTCAAAATCGAACGAATCCATTGGACATTGAAGCCGCGCGGCGCCAATTCATTGGAACATACATTGTGTTCGCGGTGTCTGTTCTATACGCTAGTAATAATACTTCAATGGTTGTAACTAATTTTCTTGTTTTTACTTTACATTTTGACTAAAACCTAAAGTAGTCGCACACGGTCGCCTCGATACAATCAGTATTCATAAACACGCGAATGACTCGTAATATATTAATACAAATAAAGTCTGTCCATAATCTTTGCGAAACCTCAATAGTTATTAATCCGCAAAGTTTAATTATTTTACAGTTTCTATAAGCAACGCTGCAACGGTGTTTCGAAATATGCTTTGGTCTACAACAAATAAGGCTTGCCTGGGGCGTATTATCTACAGACCGTTGACCTAACTATATAATGCCACAGAGACGTCGATTAACCTGAGCGCAGTAAACCATAATTGATAGTATTTCAGAACTGTAGACTTACGTCATCGACATAATATAATCTGTTATACTGTGAATTTAGCTATTCAACCAATGACGCAGCTTGCGATCCATGGAGCATAGAAGGTAGAAGGAGGGCCATCTCATATGAGAGGAAAGTTGAAAGTGTCCAGCCAAATAGAGGTTCCAATAATGGCCATTTGAGAATGGCGCTAGTGTGTGAAAATAGGCATGTGAACATGGCTGTTGTAGACAGAGTGAAGTTTGCTGAGTTATGCCACCAGTGATGAATGGCGCTAGTGTCTGATAAATAAATATACTAACATAACTGTTGTAGACCGTACCGCAGCGCCACCCGTAATTGGAGACGTTTTTACGGACACTTTTCATACACAGAGATGGCTCTCCTTCGACTCTATCCTCCATGATGCGATCTTAGTAGTGGGTGATCTATGAAAGTGAAACAGTAAATGTCGAGGCAACTATAGACAACTGCGCGTGCGGGTAGAACGTGTGCGACCTCACTAACATTAATTTGTCGAAATATCAATTTACTTCCTGATTCGTTGTGAAATTAACTACTGTATGTAGCATTAACGTTGACTAGCCACCGTTGAAGCTAGGGACGTAGCTACCGCCGTATCAGCCGTATCAATTTTATTATACGGGGCCCCCAGCCTATAGGGGCCCCCACTAACACTCCCAAAGTTGGCACTCCTTTTATATTTGACAGTTGACGCTGAGGGGGCCCCACAACAAATATTGATATGGGGCCTCCTTAGGGCTAGCTACGTCACTGGTTGAAGCAATCACTTTTAATGGCTTAACGTTATCTCGACACAATAATGTGGTACTGCGTCAGTCCAATTTAATGGTTAGGTTTCATATAAGAATGTGCGTTATATCAAGTACTGTTATTTCTTCTGTGGTCATATTTACTATTGTAAGGAGAGAATTCGGTCGATATTTTATTATACTTTATCTTAAAGGAATTTAAAATGTATGGTATTATCTGGTAGTTTTACCGGATGAGAATATTGATGTGAATCTAACGAAACAGCAATAATTTTCATGAGCAATATTTTATTGGACGTCTTCTTTGTAAAACGATTACGTCTACGTTTTTGCCTTTAAGTAAATGTGTTACAAAAATATATCCTCTGCCTGAGCCATTATACCTATTGGTTAAAGTAATTGATAATGTTTGATGTATAATATAACTCATTAAATTGGTGTGGCGCAGATATTACCGTGACTTAATTCCGTTAAACATTGGATTATTTTGAATTGATTACTTATTATTTTATTGATCTATAAAATATGATTATTACAAATATATATTACTGACTACTTATACAGTCCAAAAAGTTTTCACAAAAATTGTTTGAATTTTTTTCATTTTATTTATATTATAAAGATTTAGGCTATCAGATGTTTTCAGATATTTTTCTGTTAATCAATAGCTGGATACCAGCTAAATTATATCGAACTAACATTATTGTTATTTGTATCTACTTGTAATTTGTATTACTATTTTTTCTTTGTATTTCATACAAAATTCAAAATGTGCAATCTACAGTCTTTGATTGTTGTTTTTTTTTAAAGGAACGGAATACTTCTTGACTGAATGTATCAGAAAAGCATATATTTTGTATATGGGGGACCATATGGGGTCGCACTTATAAAAATATATGTTGCGTTATGTGTTCATTAATTAATAATGGAATGAAATAAAGACAATATTCGAAATAACACCATAGTGCAAATCGTACAATGTTTCCAAATTATTATATATGTAGTTGTTGAATTAGGTACTTGTAATTTAAGAGGTCAATGCTTATATAAGTGTTGATTATATAAATCAAATTCAGTCAGTCCCAGACAGTGCAAATGTCAAGAAGTGTTTTGTTTCATCATTGAACATTGTCAACCAATAAGTTGGGTGTGTGTACCGCCTGTGTACCGCATGTGTACCGCATGTGTACCGCATGTGTACCGCGTAGTGTAGGCGAGCGTGCGATGGCACCACTGTACCAGCTGTGTTCATGCAGTAACTGTTCTTCGTCTTGTATTATAAACGTAAAACAATGATCTCGTATGTTTAAACACAACATTACAAGTTATAAAAGTTTTGTTTATTTTTAATATTTAAATAAATTAGTTGTAATTTTGTGTACTCGGTTATTAGGAGAAATTGGTTATTTATTTTACCTTTAGTTTTTCTAGTTGTAAATACGGTTAGGTATGTTTATTTTGTAACACGTGGGCCGTACACCAAATTTCAGTTCGGCGGGGTCACTGGACTGAACTGTTTGTGTCTGCAATAAATTACTATAAGAACATCATCATCTTGTGTTTCATTCCGTTTTATTATAATACACAGTACCACTAAATATGTGCTCCAAATACCGTAAACACATCTCAAACGGTTATGTACATGTACATGTAATTCATTTGACTTGGGTAGTTTTCATTACTTAGCAACCAACAAACCAAATTTTAGAAAAGTAACATAGTACATCAACCTAACAGACTTAACGAAGATAATTATACAAATATAATATAGCCTAGGTATGTGAAACTAACCAAGTCAAATGTAGAGCTTGAATTACATGTTCGTGTGACTAATATTTTAGGCTTTTCTACACAGAACTTGGCACCCATTTAGATCTCAATTCCTTTTTTTTGAACTTTGCTCTCATTTCACATTTATGTTTTTGATGAGATTGTAAGTAGTTTTATTCACCAGTAATACTGAGCAGTTAAATTAAGGTAAATACTTACAAGTTGAAAGAAACAATCAATATAATTATAACTTCGTGTTATAATTTTTGCTGTCTTGTTGGCATAGGCACTTTGCAGTCATCGCTGGGCGCTGGACGAGAGTGGTAATTGTTGATCCTGTGGAGGGCAATGATTTAAATGGGTGGATAGACCTTTCGGAACGTTTCCCACTATGTTCTTCAAACAAACAAAGAGAAGCGCCATTTCTTTCTTTACTTTACGAAGTCGCCGCGTTGAATAAAATGTTTTCGACGCAGTCTCAAATAAGTTCGTATAATCTATGAAATTAAGAAATAAAGAGCATTGGTTCGATTGGACCAATTGAAATACCATGTTATGAACGTGCGTTTCAGTAATATCTGCTGGTGTGCATATAATATTCTAATTTCGCTACATAATTTATCACTGATCTTATCCACACATCAAGTCTGAACTTTCCAACGTTGTGAGTACCTAGGTACATTTATTCAAGTAGGTATGTAAAATAATTTCACAACTGAATAATATTGACGTGATAACGTCTATTAAAACGATGAACGCCGGGCGCACACACGAAAAAATGTAGCGTTCCGCGAGCGAGAGAGCGGCAATGGCAAAAGCGAGAGAGAGGCAAGATACGACGATACGTCGATCGTAGCCGATGCCGTAGGCGATCGTAGTTGAGTGGAGCGGAGCGGGGCGGAGCGGAGCGGGGCGGGGCGGAGTGGAGCGGAGCTTTGTCATGACGTTGTCACGTTAAACTACCGTCCGTAAACCGACTTTACAGACAACCATTTTTTTTTTATTAAAATAAATATTATGTGCCATGCCCATGTTCAACGATAAGTTATTAACTTATTACAAGTCCTAGTTCTTGTTTAAATTTCAGTCTAAATAGCAAAAAAATTGATGACCGCCACGCACGTACCACAGTATTATCCGTTATTATCGCTGATCGTAACGAGGGGTGAGTGACCTTAAGAACGTATTTGTAATTGAGATTTTGGCAACGTACAAAATAAATGTTATATAAGTACGTATTTACTAGATAACCTTTACTTGTCTACTATAACTGCAAAATGTTGCTTCATTCATTGTCTTATCGAGCTTCAGATGAAAATTGGATATTGTATATAAAACATTGCAGATAATTTTAACGATTAGTATTTGTTTATATTGAATCTAGTAAATATTATTGAAGAGTCTGTCTGTTACCTACTTCTAAATTTATATTTACTATTTAATTTTAGATGATCGAGATGATATTTTTGGAATAAGAATACTGTTTTATACAAAATTTGTTTATTTTGTTTAGTATACACTACTTAATATATAGGTACTACAACGACTTTAAAATCTACATCCACACTATTCAAAACGAAGAATGAACCACGTGCTTATTTAAATCTTTAGTGGCCCTTATTATTTATTTAAAATGCTATATTATTTTTGCCATATTTTCGCATTAAGCATAATTATACCTCGAGGGGTCCTACCACCAGCGGGCCGGATTTAGTTGTCGTAAAAGGCGACTAAATCCGGCCCGCTGGTGGTAGGACCCCTCGAGGGATTGTATTAGTAATATTGATTTTAATTATTAATTAATACCAATATTACTATTATTATTTCTCCATGGGGTTCGCCTGGATAGCCTGGCCCCGGGCGGCACATGAAGAGAGGGCGGCAAGCCACTCGATTTTTAAATAAAAAAAATATGTATTAAAATTAATTATTTTATATTTTTTAAATGTAAATTGCCTTATGAAAAAAACAAGAAAAGTGCATTTTTAATTAATAAAAAAAATATTTTAAATAATATGGGGGCGGCAAAGTAGTATTTTCGGCCAAGGCAGAAGTCATGCAATTACCTTTTTATACGATAATCGATATTGTAACCAAAGCTGGAGTTAATTGAACCTGAGTCAATCAAAAAGTGAGTCAGTTCAGTATTATAATCTCGCCATTTGCACCGTGGTGATTTTATATTGGTCAATAAAGTTTAAGTTAATAGATAAAATACTTTTGTTAGTAAATTGTGATCAAATGAGTTAAGCTCTCCACGACAGTAACGGTTTATCAATAAACGAGCATAAGGCGTGATACATGCTTATTAGTAGCACACGGGTATGCGCAACGCAATAATTTTATTGCAGAAGTTACAAAATAAACTTGCAGGTATATCTGATCCCACAAAACAAATAGGTACAATTTCCGGGAAAGGGAAATCTAATCATGTATTTGTAGTAGAGGGAAGTTATGGGCAGTAATAATTGAAAGACGCAACAACCGCCTATCTTCTGTCGCATTCATTCGCCCTAACATCGTAATTACTCTATTTCGTCAATCGCCGAAAGGTGCCGCTTAAGACGATGTCACTTTGCCGTTGCCACAAAACGTAAGATACGTAAAAATATGTAGCTTTTAGCCTTTTTTAATTAAAACTAGCTGACCCGGCGAACTTCGTATCGCCTAAGAATGTAACAAATCAGAAATCATTAAAATTGGTACAGCCGTTAGTAGCCGTTACAGTTTCTGTGTGCTCCTCCCTCTCCCTCTCCCTCTCACGCTCCCGCTCCCGCTCCCGCTCCCGCTCCCGCTCCCGGTCTATTTTCCGGGATAAAAAGTATCCTATATCCATCCCCGAGCTTTATTTTATATCTGTATAAATAACTAATCTATCAACTACATATAACAAAATTTTACCTTATCCCACAGGAACAGGTCTATTTTCCGGGATAAAAAGTATCCTATGTCCGTCTCCTGACTCTAAGCTACCTCCTCACCAATTTTCAGCCAAATCGGTTCAGCCGTTCTTGAGTTATAAATAGTGTAACTAACACAACTTTCTTTTATATATATAGACGAGTAACCACCCTCGCTTTGCTTCGGTTTTCTTATTATTTTACACCTTAGGTTACATTATTTGAGTTTTATTAAGGATCCCTAATTTTTTTGAAAATCAAATATAGCCTATGTTACTCGGGGATAGTGTAGCTTCCCAACAGTGAAAGAATTTTTCAAATCGGTTCAGTAGTTTCGGAGCCTATTCAATGCAAACAAAAAATCAAATCTTTCCTCTTTATATATTAGTATAGATAAGGGCTAAATATTGTTGAAATATATTTTATTTGTACGATATAAGTTTAATTTTATGTTTTTGGGTTGACTAAGTACTTGTGATGTATTATTTTTAAAGTACAAGATCAAGTTTATTTCGATCAAGAATTTCGAATATGTGTGGCGACAGCGCATACACGTCACACCAACCTGAATCACGCTATCGAAGTTTTTTTAAATCTTTTGCATATATACCAATATAGATATATATACAAATGCTCCGACGAGAATTGACGAGATCAGTCGGGGCTCGGCCGCTCCCCAGGCAACACTACCTACACACCTGGCGGGAGATCTCCCTTTGCCAAAGGGCTATGTCTGTGGTCCTAAACATGAGCTTAGCCCATTTAACTTCATCTTCTTATAAAAATGACCTAGTTGAAAAAAATAAGAAGAAAATAGAAAAAGAAGAGAAAACTAAAAACGAGAAAGTTAAAACAGAAAAAATCTTTAAAAATAACACAAAAATACAATCAGTGACAGTAAGGTTATTGATTGTGAACGTGAAGAAGATATCCCCTTAGATTCGGACACTGATCTACATCCTTTAATAGGCGAAGATGCCCCTAGCCTAGTTTTACAGATGCAGATTGTATGTCCAGCCAGCAAATTTTTTCAGAGAATTCTATGGGAGAATTCTAGGTTCGATTTTTGATTTTGGGCACATTATGATTGTGCTGGGCCAGAATTTGGCATTTGGATAAGTGATTTTTGCAAGTAAAATAATTACTTTTAATTAGCAAAGTTCTTTGATATCTTACTAGATACGGATTTTATGATTGTTACTTTCTTACAAGATACTGAAGTCCATATTTATTTATAGCCCATATTTGCGTATCTGGCCGATATTTAGTGCCTATTTTGCAATTTTGTTTAATGCTCAATTTTGTTAATATAATAGTTTATTAATAAAAATACAAGATTGTTACTATGTTAAGTAAAAATATGTAACTGATTAACATTACATTAATAAAAAGATCTTCAATGATGGTAGCCCATTTAGTTACTTTCCTTATAAATTACTAATATGCCAAGTATCATCTAAATCAGTAAATGACATATAGATTTAATTAAGTATGCTTGCACAAACAGAACGACAGCCAAAAATTTAATTAAAAAAAAAATATGCTTTAGTATCCATACTAGCTTGCGCCAGTGACTTCGTCCACGGAATTATTATTTTTACAATCATACTTTTATACCTTTTTAAAGCTTCTACCACAGCTTCTACGCAGTTAAAACACTAAACAGACCTCGAATAGGATTTTAGGAGGGACTGTAACACAATTGTTATGACAGTTTTATGCTGCTAGGTCTACTGGTTCAGGCACTGCGTCTGTCAGTCAGTACCTATCTAACAGCTTAGAGGCCATCCATAAATTACGTCACACGTTAGGGGGAGGGGGGTGGATGTAGTGTGACATTGTGTGACAAGGGCTGGGAGGGGGGTCCTAAATTTCGTGACGTCACATTTCAAAATCAAATAATTTGTATGTACAGGTAAATATTAAAAAACAATTAATGGAAATAACACTTATTTCGGAATATTTTTTTTAATTTCATAATTTGTAGGTGTAAAATGTCATAATATGTATGTGACGTCACACTGGGGAGGGAGGTCTCACAAATGTGACCAGCTGTGACAAGGAGGGGGGGGGGGGGGAGGTCAAATAGTAATGAAATTAGTGTGACTTAATGTATGGATGGCCCCTTAGTAGGTGTTTTATTAAGTAGAATTATGTAGAAAGAGGTATGTACTTATGCATCTTTTATCTGAGTGCAGGCGTGACGTCAAACAATATCTTATATTGTTTATAGTAAATGGTTATAAAAAGCTGAGGTCACCGCGCTGGCGACACACCCTTCCACGCGTACTCAACTACTCACACATTCGTTATGTTTGTGCAATCCGATAAAATGTTTCAGCATCGGACGACATAATATCGGACGATTTGATAAGGGCTTCTGATAAAGTGTCTGTTATCTGTTAGATTATAAGTAGACTATGAGATTTGAAAATCTTTAAACAATTAACTCATATCTTTTTTAATACTAACTTCTGCCTGCGATTTTGTCCGCGTCTTCAGAATTGAGACCAAGAATAAAGTGGGATTGAATAAAAAAATCTGGGATATTTTTTAAAATCTGGTAAGTAGTAGACACATAAAAATAATCAGAACATTAATATCTGATCTATTAGCAGACCCTAGGTACGTAGGTTCTAAATTATACCACTTATCCCGCGGAAGCTTTTCCTTTTTCCTGGAATAAAAACTATCCTGATAGCACGGACCTAAAAAAAGACGGACGTAATCCCAAGAACAAATTCAGTAAGCGGGCGGCCATTGCTATGTTTCACTCTCGATTAGACGAGGTTACGTCCGTCTTTTTTTCAGGTCCGTGTTATAAGGATAAGGATTAACGGAATACCAGAATGCCAGTTAGGTAATATAATATTTAACCTGTCCTATCTAAAAATGCTTCTATTTAGAAACAAGCATTTTTCAATGGAACGTGTTAGGTAGGTAGGGAAGTACTTGAAATTCCAACCACAACTCAATGATCATAGCAGTTCATACCCAGACTTCTGTAACACCAAACACAACACCGTCTTTACCTGGCTTTTTTAACCGATTAAAGAACCGGCCAAGTGCGTGTCAGGATCTTCAGGCCACGCGCAATGTAAGGTTCTGCATCGACTATTACTCACTAATAGTTTTCCTTTTAAATTCATAATACCTACCTACCACAACCACCTGGAGTCTCAACGCTATACTGCGCACGGACGGACGGACGGATAGGCAGTAATGACCCCTGGTATCGATTGTTAAAGGTCACAGGACTCAGGGCATAATCTATACTAATCTATACTAATATATAAAGAGGAAAGATTTGATTTTTTGTTTGCATTGCATAGGCTCCGAAACTACTGAACCGATTTGAAAAATTCTTTCACTGTTGGGAAGCTACACTATCCCCGAATAACATAGGCTATATTATATTTTCAAAAAAATAGGGATCCTTAATAAAACTCAAATAATGTATCCCAAGGTGTAAAAAAATAAGAAAACCGAAGCAAAGCGAGGGCGGTTACTCGTAATTTATATTTTTATAGCGTCACTGTAAGTGATTTCTGCTTTGCTGACATCCTTCTTCGGTGTTGATCTCTACTTACAGTTCAATCTGCAAAAACTGTATCTGCAAAAAGTGGGATGAAATTATTATTTTTTCAATCCATCCAATGATACACCGTGCAGGAACCTGCAGTCCCGAGAAAATCCACGATATTAACATTCTTATTCTACGGGTACGATATAAGGTAGGTAATGTAGGTATGTATCTATAGTTTTTTGTTTCATTTATTTTTTCCCCCTGATTTAATTTTTCAGGGACCTTGATTGAATTGATTGTCATAAAAATAATAATGTTTATATTGTATTGGAATATTGTAAAATTATTATAAATGAATAAATAATCCCTAATTACTTGATTATTCATACTCGTAGTATGTACCTATAGTAGATTTTAGTAGATTAGCAGTAGGATACCATAAATTATGCCAAATTAATATTCCAAAAGCTATTAATAGCCATTGACGGAATTAATTATTGTTTAGTAGGTATGTATACATAGTCTTGCCAGATATACTGTTACAGCTTTGTTTAATTTAAGTATCAAATACTAGCGAGAAATGTTTTGATTGATTACGAATGAGAAAATTTTGCACCATCTTAAAATAAAGAAATAATTGATATTGTGTCATTTAATAAAAATGAATGGACGTTAAAATAAGACACAGACAGGTTATTAAGTTGCACCGCTGCAGCTATGCAGCTTGAGGTTTTTAAATTGCTGAAAATTCGAAAAATAACTCATGGGATTTTTTTATCGTACTATTAAATGATTCCCTGAAGTTTTGAGCTTCGAAAACCGTAAAAGAAGTGCCCAACCTCGTACGGTTAGAACGCCAGCTATCACCCAAGCAGTACAGGCGCGAATCCAACGAATTCCCGTCCGGAAGCACAACATTTTAGCTCTTCAGGTAGGGTTAAGAAAAACTACCATCAAATGAATGTTAAATGAAGACCTTGGACCCAGAGCTTATCGACGACACACAGGGCATTTCCGTAATGAACCTCTAAAAAAAAAATAAAGCTCGAGAGATGATCAGCTTTGTAAAGAAGGTACGCGAGAAAAAAAAAACCGCCAAATTCTTATTTCAAACGAAAAAAATTTTGGCATTGAAGAAAGTTACAAAAAACAAAGTGATAAAATATTATGCCCACGTGAATAAAGAAGCAACCAGGCGTATGCCAATAATCCAGCGTGGGCATTATCCTGCATCAATCATGGTTTGACTTGGAGTCTCATATTCGGGCTCATCTGTGATGTTTCTCTGTGAAAAAAAAGTAAAACCCAGTATTTTTGAGTATCAAAATACTGTCCTTGCAAAGATTTTGAAACATCTTCTCCAAAAAATTATCGAAAATCCACAATAAGTATTCCAATAACATTCAGCGCCAGATCATCAAAAAGCAGGATACTAAACTGGCTGATTGCTCATAAAATTTACTTTATTAGGCACAACGAGGGGCCCTCTTAAAGCACAGACTTACATCCGTTGGAAACAAAATATGGCAACAATGGAAACAGAAAGCATGCGCTAAATCTCACCAAAATTTGAAGTTTCTCAAAGCATCCATGATTAAAGCAGTGGCTGATATAGATACGAACCTTGTGCATGCTACGATTGACGACTGGCCTAGGAGGTTGAGGGCCTGCATTAAAATTCAGGGAGGGTATTTTGAATAACCTAAACAAAACTTTAATTAACATTTAACTACCTTTGTTTTTATATAATTAATTTACAGATAAAGTAATTCCAAAAAAATATATTTAATTAAGTGTTTGTAACAGTATTTATGGCTAGACTAGGTAGATACTCACTAATGGACTTCATAAGGAAAAATAATGAATGTAATTACACAAATAATTACATAATTCTTTAGGTCAAGTTTACAATCAATTACTGTACGGAAAACTTATATTATTTATTATGTACGTACATCCCAATTGTTTTCATAACAGACTTGTAGTAAGTACCTAACGTGAACGAATTTGAGAATAAATACCACAGAGTACTTAATCACTACGTTTTAAATACCACAGAGTACTTAATCACATAAATACGAACTTTTGGATTTTATCATCACCTTTGACATATTTACTATGTCACTGCAAGATGATTCACGGCTTCAGACTGTTTTTTAGGGTACCGAACGAAAAAAACAAAAAACGGAACTCTTACCGCTCATTTAGATGCGCGTCTCGCGGATTGTCTCGTGGCTCGCGCACGCATGTAAATGGGGCATTATAGAATCACTCGTGCGTCTGGGCGACCGCCGTTCACAGCCAATTTACTCCGAAACTACTGGACCAAATGAGTTGAAATTTGGTACTCATGGGTAGGAGGCTCATATAAGAGGCTAGAAATTAAAAAAAAATACAGAAAATAATTCTTTATTAATATTTTACAGGAAAACTTAATAAGAAGATGGTCTTAGCAAAAACGGCAAAAATAAATAAAATAAAAAATAACGGTAATAGATATAATTAACGTACCTTCTTCACGCGAGCCTAACTCGCACTTGACCGGTTTATTATTGATGTTATTAGCTTGCTCTATATCAAACGCGTAATGGAATATTTTAGTATCGTATTATTTAATTTGGTTCACGGCTTTGGTGCAAGTGATGGAAGCATGTTAAGCCAGATTTTTATTGGCTAGTTCTGTAGTAGATATAATTACATAATAACGTGACGTAACTAAGTAATTAAATATTTACAAAGCATTTGTTGTATTACTCAAAAGACTTCAACGATATTTTTGTACAATCCTGGGATTTTATGACTATTGGTATCGACAGAGAAATTATGTAGATTTCGATTAACACCTGTGCTCGTCTGCTACATCTGTGATTAGAAGATAGAGTAGAAGGAACGCCATCTCTCTATATGAAGTGTCCGTAAAAACGCGTTCAAATTATCGGTGGCGCTGCGGTGCGGTCTACAACAGCTATAATCGAATATCTATTTGGCGGACGCTAGCGACATTCATTACAGGTGGCATAACTCAGCAAAATTCACTCCGTCTACATCAGCCATGTTCATATATCTATGGCCATTATTGGACTATTTTCTGTAAACAGCTGGACACTTTTTCAACTTTCCCTTCATATAGGGCCATCTGCCCTCCTTCTGCCTCAATACTCCATGTCTGGTAGCGATTAATTATTAATGCCAACATTTGTTTGTGTGGCATTTTATCTATTCACCAATGTTTATTTTTGTAAATCTTATCGAGGCATTTAATCGATTTTTTCTTCTTATGTAGATATCATATTAGCCTAACAGTAAGTGGCTACCGCCATCAGTGGCCATTATGTAACATTATGAGCATTATTAACGCGTATTTATGTCGCTAATGCAACTCGTTATAATGTGTTATAAAAAATATTGCCATAATTATTTAGACCGACAAAACTATTTTAAAACATGTAAATATATGAAAATGATTAAGTGGGTAGTTTATTAGATACCAAAAACGATTTCGAATATTATTTCTCTTTATGTCTCATAGATTATGGACAAACGTAACGCAATGACTGATGTACCTATTGATGAAATGATTAAGACCCTGTAACCTAGTTGATAGCGACTACGCGACTCTGCCTGCGACGCGAGGTGTCCCCGGTTTGATTCCCGGCCGGAGCAGATATTAGTGTCAAAATAAATATTTGTACGCGGATCATAGGTGTGATTGTGATGTGTTAATATAAATATGTAGTCCATGCCACCCGCGACACAGGTAATAACCTAGTGCGAGGGTGTGAGTGTGTAAGCCAGGGGCGTAGCTACCGCCGTATCAGCGGTATCAACAGTGAACGAAATCAATTATACGGAGCCCCCACTAACACTCCCAAAAAAAAGGTCGCCAGCGGCCTGCGACTGTTACATTTGGCACTCCGTTTATATTTGACAGCTGACGTTAAGCCACAAACAATATTGATATGGGGCCTCCTCAGGGCTAGCTACGCCACTGGTGTAAGCGTTTATTTATTTATTCTTTTATGTTACCTACTAACCGACAGACGCGCAGACACACCATTGCACCTGATTGTAAATGGTCATCGTCGTCCATGGAATTGATAGAATTCTTTATAACACTAAAGGATCACCGATAATACGTTAGTAACAGCTATAACGGTTACAGATTCAACTCTTCATTTTGGAATGATAATGATTTTCACCCACCCCGTACAAATTTCCATCCCCAAAGCTTTAAAAGTATTCCATCCCTTAAACATTTCTAAAACCCCGTTTTTAGTTCAGTTAATGTCTCCTTTCCCTCCCCATATGTGGATGTTCATTGTATGGTATTAAAAAAAAACATTTAATTTTAAAATAGCCTGTAGATCTATCGTGTTATCCTTACCTATCATATATTATATCATAATTTCAATGCATATTAAACATATTATTTTACCCAGTAGCACGCCGTAGATATCATCAGTTTTGCATCCACTGCAAAGTAAGCATTTGCTGAAGTCAAACAAAAGTTATTGATGATAACCTATGGAATGGATGGACCTATGGATCAAGCGATTATGTGCTTTTTATTGTCACAATAAACATCAATAACAATAAATTATCTATTATTCATATACTTTATTCATGGAAAACCAACACGTGTACGTCATCTTTACATAATATTGTACAAACATATTACGTCAATAAATCATAACTCTCCTTTTCAAAGATATTCCGAAAAATTAATAATAGCGCACGGACGTAAAAAAAAGACGGACGTAATCCTAAGAACAAATTCAGTGAAGCACCCATAGTAATACCAACTCTGTATTCGTACAAGTACACACACACACACACATTGACACCATCTTGATATGACATTGACACCATCGCGAATCAAAAATTACAATTTACGCACACATGCTAAGCGAGCTGTCAGCTGTCAGCTTCACTCTCGATTAGACAAGGTTACGTCCGTTCTTTTTTACGTCCGTGTAATAGCGATTTAATTTATAGAAATATCAATGTTCTGCTAAAAATAAATGAGCGTCTTTAGAGTATTTCAATTTTGTCTCTAATGGAGGCCATACACGATCAAGTGTACTTGACAAGTCTGCAGTTTGTCTTGTCAAAGCAGTTTGTCTTGACTTGACTTGAGTGTGCATGAGATAGCTATATGTCCAGATCGCTATACAGTGGCCATACACGATCAAGTTTACTGGATGCCACGTCAAATCAAACTGACTGCAGACTTGACAAGTACACTTGATCGCGTTTGGCCTCCATTAGAACAGCGATGCAGCATGTTGGCCGTGTACGAGAATCATAATTACGCTTCCCGCCCACGTCCGATAATCGGTGACCGATTTTTTGAAGGAGAAAAATAGAACGTACTGATAGCAATACTGCAACGCACACGTCCAACAAAAAGTCGGTCAGAAATAATATGGCAGGAAAAATCGGCCCGGTTATCGGTCGTACAAAAAGACTGACGTGGGCGGGAAGCCTTAATTCGTTAATCAAAAGGATTTTATGTCAACTTTAATCAATTAACGCAGATGGGCCCTAAGGTCGACGCCGCACCGGAACGAATGTCGCCGGCTCGTTTTCAGACAAGAAGGAACCGGACCCGTTATTATCCAACAAAAACAGCTTTGGAGAGTGGTGGAGTAGCTGTATGTAAAGTGTGGAGACGAATCATCGAGGTCTGTACAACTATATGGTAGATATTTGAAAAAATCTCTTAATTTTTTATAAACATAATAAAACCCGTAACAATTATTTCATTTTAAACTAGCTGTGCCCACGAATTCGTTCGCGTGGGAGATTTTCCAGGCGTAAATTCCGATCCCGTAGGAATTCCAGGATAAAAACGCCTATAGGTATATTGCCCTATAATTCATCCAGTGCAAGTCCCATTAAAATCGGTTCAGCGGTTCCGGAGATTAGCCCGGAAAAGTCCGCGTTGGACTTCTAAACTACTTAACCAACTTTAATCTTTACACACCGTGTGCAGTTTGATCCAACTTGAAAGATAGGATAAAAGGAAGGTTTTAATAAAAAAAAACTTTTGACAGAACGAACTCTGTCCGGGTAGCTAGTGTTACTATAATTATTATTCTAAACTCAATAGATATCTCTTTTGTCACTTGAACCTGAGGGTTTTTGAACTCTCTACTGTAATACTGTACAAAATTACATTTAACACATTTCATATCAGTTTATTAAGTCGGGTGATAATTTCGCACCGCTTCGGAATGCTTGCATCGTGGCTGTAATTAGTGTACAAAATTACAATGAATACATTACAATGATTACATTTCATATCGGTGCCTCAAGTCGGGTGATATTTCACACCGTTTCGGAATGCTTGAGCCGTGGCGTACTGGCGTGGCACCCGCATCCGTCATGCTACCCGTGGGCGTGGTCGCTCAAAAAGCGATCAAAGTATAAGTAATTAAAAACACGAGTTTCGTCAGGTCCATTTCTGCCGCCGCGTTACATAAATTTGTTTTAAATTGCGAATATTTTTTTATTATCAGACGTAATATTTTACTATCGGTAGCGTGCTGCGTGACTAATGTGTGATTTTTTTTAAGTCACGTTTTTAAATGACGTGTTAACGGCGCAGTATCATTTTTACGCCGTCAAAATTAGTTTGTCTACCACTATTAAAAACTTCTAATCCGATCGGTTTTTAGTGTTCCGAAGTAAAATAGGAACCCTTATAGTTTTGTCATGTCCGTCCGTCCGTCTGTCCGTCTGTCATCGTCGGTAAGGTGATACCGTTAAGTATATAGGGTGTCTCTATTCCGAATTTTTTTAGCAAAACAACGTTTGCCGAGTCAGCTAGTTTACTATGAAATGCTTCCTTAATATTGCCACTCACATGTTAAGCAAAGTATAACGTGGTAAATGCCTATCGTCGCCCGGACATCAGCAACACCAAAGGCATCCCTGATGCGTTGCTGGCCAAAAAAGGGTGAAGAAAAAGAAAAAAAATGTATATTACACCTCATTAATCTATACTAATATATAAAGATTTGATTTTTTGTTTGCATTGAATAGTACTGAACCGAAACTACTGAACCGATTTGAAAAATTCTTTCAGTGTCGGGAAGCTACTCTATCCCCGAATGACATAGGCTATATAAAATTTTCAATTAAATTAGGGATCCTTAATAAAACTCCAATAATATAACCAAAGGTGTAAAAAAATAAGAAAACCGAAGCAAGCGAGGGCGGTTACTCGTTATGTATATACCTATTTTATTTATAATTATCGCTATACGTTGTTACTGTTATGGCTTTATGTAGTTTTAGTATGACCATGACAGAGAATTGTGGTGGTGACGTGTTTTGAATTTCGAAAAGTCTTTGATTATGCCAATTCTGATAAAACTTAATTGATCATTACCATTTAACAAATGACTCATTGATAATAAGTGTATCATTATCTGGTATCGAAGAACCAATCAAGTTTATGGAAAGGCTGTTTATTTACATAACATTACAGAAAAATATTTTACGTTACGACATAGGTTGCGTAGTATTTAATGCTATGTCATTGCTACGCGCTACGGCGTAGTAGCTGGCTGAAAGTAGATTAAATTAATACGAACTTTTCACACCGAAGCCCGGAATTAGAAGAACAAGTGTGATCCTGCGAATCCTGCGATCCTGGTATAGCCAGGATGGTGAGGATAAGCTTATTGTAAATTAACATACTCATATCATTGTTGTTTATATGAGATTACATCGTGTAAATACCCTGCTGAATGACGCAATGTCTAGACGAGTTTTTATAAAGACTGTATGTATAAATGTTAGGGGTCAGCTGTCGGAGCTGTCCCATTTTGAAGGTTTACTATTTCTTATGTCCCCCTGCCATGCTGGAAAAATGCTCCGGGTGAAATAATTTTTATTTAAGTTGGGAGAGTAAGGAAGTATGTAGAGTAGAATTTTAATTTTAATATTAAATATTAAGTAAAATATTAACACTTACATGTTTTAATGTATTTAGTTCGGTGTTATGTAAAATCTCGAAAGAAGTTTCACTATTTGCCCGATTTCTCACTGATACCGGCAACCGTTTTTACCATAGGAAGAATTATAGTTAGTAACGCGGCCGCGGATGCGCAACAGTTGACAGAATAACATAATTTGTACTAATGATCAATTGACCTTATGCCACTTGATATACTTTTTTTAGTATAACTTTTTTTAGTATCAATTAATGATATAACGATTAAGGTCGATGCATACAAAACGTGGACGGGACGAAGACGGAGCATAAATATACGTGCGTGTCCCGCTCCCGTCCCGTCCGTGCCTCCGTGGCGTACCTATGTGGAATCGTTTACATTTTCTATGAAACGATGTTTCCAAAACTTCACATCCCGTCCCGTCCTCGTATCATCCACGTTACGTATGCTTCGACCTTTAGTTGATATAATATCTATTTCCTATTTTTATATGGTCTAACGGACATTTTATATATTGCACATTTGAACTAAATACAATTAGTATAATACAATATTCAAAGTCTATAAGTTACGTTTAATATAATTTAGAAATCTACTGTGTTTGTATATTTTTGGATAATTCCAAATAATTGGCGTTTGGCCGAATGTTAACGTTAACGTTAGTGACAGAAATACATCGCTACAAAATCGACTCCACGTAGTCTTGTCTGCCCTATCCCTAGAGTGTAATGTAAACCAGCGTAGGCGCGGAGGGACGAGGCGGCCCACGAGCTGAGGAGCAGGTGGTTTTAACACTCGTCGCAGCTGGCCGGCCAAGCCGAAGCCGCTGTGTCTTGTTTTTGTTGTTTTGTTTATGTGGAATAGTTTTTGAGTTATGAGGGGGTCAAAAGTGGCTCGCTGCTGCTTGCCAGTTCTGTTAGCTTGAACTTGGCTTGACACAATTTCGCGTGTCTGTAATAAATATGAAGTAAACGTAATAAATATGAAATAAAACTAAATGTTATTAGAGAAAATTATTGAAATATAAACATTATATGAAATAAACATTACATCATATACAATTAGGTTCTTTTTGTAGCATATGAAAATTATATTATGTGAACGTTATTTCATTCAACTCATTTCAGATTTGATTCAACTCATATTGTACTGTATGCTATGATAATAACTATAATATTACACACCCTTGTAACTCGGGTATCCACATACTTAAATACCTACTCATATGTTTTGTTTTCTTTATACGTCATCCCTCAATCTGCATTTTGCTCGCTTGACTTTCATCTTCCAACTGTTTGTCATTCATTGTTTAGTATTAGCATCGTTACCTACAATGCATTGATGTTTTATTAACTCATTAGGATTAGATTGAAATTTGTATATTTTTTTATACAAAGGCATTTTATTATGAAAATGCATATAATAAATGTTAAGTACATGGGAAGACCTTAATTTGTCTAAAATTATAAATTAAAAATAAAGAATCACGAAAGACGCGCATGGAATTTCATGATTGATAACGTTTGTATGATGAAATAGTAGCTGAACTTGCTTTACTTGTATTGTTTTTTTTATACCTATTTTTAGATGAAGATTATCGAACATTCCAGAAGAGAACAGAGATATTCAGTGCAGTTGGTCGTCTATCCTATTTTCGTGTTTGTAAGTTGTCGTGTTGCCATTGGTATGGAATTAAGAGAGGGATACTGAAGTATAAGTGCCACCATCCATTGTTAATGCAAGCCAACGCCCCCCGCGTCAGGACCCTTTTAAGATCGTTTGGACATCGTTTAATCCCGAAAGTACTCATTTATTTGTTTTCTAGTTATTTTAAATCTTAAAAATAAAGATAAATGATTCTAATTGAGGAGGTACCCTCCTTTTTTAGGAAATACCAAAACAATTATTACTTCCGGCATATTCCTATACCTACTACTGAAGCATGATATTGGAGGCAGTAGTTCTGTTTTAGTACCTATCCAGCGCTCGGCGCTTACATACATAATTATATACTCTCGATTTAAATAGGCCCTAGAACCCTTCCTACAGCCTGTAGTACACGGTACATTGAGAGTACATTACGATACGGTTCGTAAAGTGGTCTATTAGCCCGGGTGTGAATTAGTTCACTGTGCTCGAGCTAAACTTCGTGCAGTTATATCTAGACTACTTACGTCTCGAGTATCGTGTAATATTTAAATACAATTAATAAGAAATAAATATAATGCATTAATAGAATTTCCGCACTATGTACATTGAGGGCTACCTACTTTACGCATGGAAAAGCGTGACCTAAGTACGCGCGTTTAGGTCACGTGAGTTATAAAATATGATACCGTATAAATGTTTATTTAGTACATACATATATATTCCAAATTTTAGGTTACCAAAATGTAGGGATGGAATGTAAATTCTAAATAAGCATTTTCCAATAGCCCGCGACATTATACCTTCCTTATTTTATAAAACCTGAAATTGTCTCTGTATATGTATGTCCCCAACATAGGTAACAACTTTCTGGGACTATGAAGTTTTGACATTGATTACTTTGGCATATACCTGGTAACAAAGGTATATAAAATTGGACCTAATTTTCGTAAATTTATAAAGCTCAGTTTTTTTATAGTTTCTTCGGAACAATATTAGAATGACGTGTGCAGTAGTTTGCCGCCAAATGATTGTATTCCACAAAAATGTCTATCGGTCTAATGTCTTAACTATTATACATGTTTATATACATGTAAGTGCCACGACAATCATTGACCTCATTTATAAAGTTTATTATACTCGAAAATAAAAATAGTATAAGAGTTCAACCGGATCTTGCCGTGGGCTAAATGACCCTAGAGCACCTACTAATTAAATGTATGAATTTGTATAATCAAGTTTTAATTTATCTATATTTTTGTCATGCGCCTTTAATTGGGACCAATTATAACAGATTTAATTGTAGTTTTGTACCTTTGTTAATGAGATAATAATTAAAAATCATGTGATAGATGAAATATCCGTGGAAAAAAATATTAAGAAATCTTTTTTTTTAGGTCCGTGAGAATGTCATACCTGACATATTGATTATTAATAAATGTATTTTAGATAAAAATTGGTAACTTTTTATCGACTACCTAATCTAGTCGATTTTAAGCTCTTTAAGAATGCTCGATAAGCTTGATTCGTTCGATTAATTTTTATGTACGACGAGATAAGTGAAAAGTTGAAAAATACCAAGTTGTAGGACCAAAGTAGCATTACAAAATAATTTTCGTTTCTTGGCACTCTATCGAGTTAAACTACATGTTTCGGTTGTATTCGGATGATGCGGCTAGTGCCACCCACAATTATCGCACCATTACTTAACCCAGTTAGATAAATAACCGGGGGTCTGTCTGTCGACGAGCTATTTACAATACTACCAAGGTTCTCAAATCTCATTGACCCAATTAATTGGATTTACGAGGTGTGATAGCCGAAGGCCGGAGGTCGCGGGCCCCTCGGAACTGTCGCAATGCACGGTGACACCAACATGTACTTTGGAGTTCGTATGCCATTTATTAGTATAACTATACTGCCATCACGGACGTAAAAAAAGACGGACGTAATCCCAAGAACAAATTCAGTGAAGCACCCATATGATAGTAATACCAACTCTGTATTCGTACAAGTACACACACCCACACATTGACACCATACTGCTATGACATTGACACCATCGCGAATCAAAAATGGTAAGCAAGCTGTCATTGCTATGCTTCACTCTCGATTAGACAAGGTTACGTCCGTTCTTTTTTTACGTCCGTGACTGCCATTGCTTCATTTCGGTAACTTTTCACCTTTTTTCAACATTTTTCATTGATGCTCCGCTCCTACTTATTAGTAAAAGTGATGTCATATAGCCTATACCTTTCCTCGATAAATGCATAATGCAACACAAAAATACTTTTTCAATTCGCGTTCAACCAAATAAACTCTTCGGTTTTATAATACCTACGCTATTAAGGTTTATACGTTTTAGTGGGGTTTAATTAGTTAGATCTACATTCTAGGTATATCCACAGAAGAAATAATAGTAGGTACTTATATGTATAATAAGGTCACACATCACAATCTTTCTCCCTATGACTAAAGTCTACGTTTCCGAAATTTGAACCAAACCAACTGCAGAATTTACTCCTTTTTCTGCGCAAGGTTGTCTATATAATATCGTATCTATAATATATAGGTTGTCTATATTATATAACTCGCTAACGAGTAAATAGGATATTTGACGGTAAGTCTTCTTGGATATCCGTAAAACTAATATCGTCTGATTTGCAATGCGCTGCCAGAAATATGAAGAACAGAATCGATTATATGCGCCACAAATAATTGGCAACAAACAAACACTTGACTTGAGCAGTTTGAAGTTGTATACCGTACCTAATAATTTCATCTTAATCTATTGACTTGACTGAATCTATTATTGAACATATGTATTTGACTTTTAAAAAAGTCGTTTAATGTGATAAATTTCTCTTACATATCACAAGCGCTGTAGCATCGCACAAAGCGTGATTTAAAATGCTTACATAGATCATAATATGTACTTTACGTACTGTGAAAGCATGAATGTGGTCGTTTGTTTATATGGTGAACGTCCTGCAATAAGTTGTAACGTCAAATAGAGACAGCATCTATTTTCATAACGATACGTATAGCGTTGGTTAAATGGTTACTACAGTGAACATATGCCTACTTATTCATGTTTCATTACTGATCGTAAATGATTGGCTGCCCATTAGTAAAATACAAGAGGGCCTTATTGGAACGAAGTTCCTTATCACGCGTTGCGAAAGGGGGCTAGACGGAAAAAATTAAGACGAAAAGTTGTAGCGACACTTTTTGCCGTCGTTACAACTCGTGCGGCGTCGTTACAAGTCGTTTCTCTGTCTGTCTCTCTCTCTCTCTCTCTCTCTTATAGAAAGCAAGCCAACCACAGACCTATATAAAAATGTTTAAAATCATAGAATAAGTAGACTAATTAATATTATGTAGGTACTCTTTTGCACGCCTATGGAGGCAGAGCATAATATGTTCTGGCAAAATAAATGATTATGATTATGATAAAATTGAGCCTACTGATTAAGTTTATATCTATATATATAAAATTGAAAAGCGACACACCGCTGATTAAACAAGAAATCTCAGAAACTGCCGAACCGATTAAGATGAAATTTGGCAGGGAGATAGTTTATGCTAAGGAGACGTCCACTAAGAACGGATTTTTAGAAATTCATCCCCTAAGGGGTACAAATAAGGGTTAGAACTCACTTTCATACAAACCAACTTTGTTAGTTTTAGATTTATAAATTTGAAATTTTTTATGTAGGTTTATAGTAATAAACAAAAGTTAACTTTAACACATTTTTTTGGAAAATCATCCCTTAAAGGGTTAATTTACTGAATGGAACTTAGTAGGCAACTGCGTCATTTTTGAAGTAAAAAACATGAAAATTTACATATTAGCTCCAAATTAAAAACAAAATTTAAAAGAATTATGTTTTTTTGGCAAATCATCCCCTAAAGGGTTAATTAACAGGGCGCAATTTAGTATGACAACATCGTCAGTTTTGAAGTAAGAAGGGTGAAAATTTGTATATAAGCTTATAGTTAGACACAAAAAATAACTGTATCACGGTTTTCTCGAAATTCATCCCCTAAAAATAGGGGTTGGTAGTCAACTACATACAAATCAACTTCGCCGCTTTAAGAGTTATAAATGTGAAATTTTTTATTTAAGTTTATAGCCATAAACGAAAGTTAACTTTGACATTTTTTTTCGGAAAATCATCCCTTAAAGGGTTAATTTAGTGGATTTAATTTAGTACGCAACTTCGTCATTTTTGAAGTATGAAACTTAACATGAAAATTTACATGATATTAGCTCCAGATTAGAAGCAAAATTACATTGGAAAGATTACATTTTTTTGGAAAGTCATCCCTTAATAAAGGGTTAAAAAAGAGTATGCAAGTTAGTATGGCAACTTCGTCAGTTTTGAAGTAAGGGTGAAATTTTGTATATAAGCTTATAGTTAGACAAAAAAATTACTGTACCACAATTTTCTCGAAATTCATCCCCATAAGGGGTTAAACTAAGGGGTTGTAAATATTTAAGAAACTACGTCATTTTTGAACTCAGTAATGTGAAAATTAATATGGAAGCTTATAGTGAGAAACAAAAATTTAGTGTAGAGAACTTTATGGACGGGAGGGGGAGGGAGAGGGATAGCAATCGAGAGAGAGACCCCCGGGTGAGGGCGGGAGAGAGACCGGGAGTGGGAGAAGGAAAGGGACATGAAACGGGAGAAGGACCTCGAGCGGGAAAGGGAGAGGTACAGGGAGCGGGAAAAGGAGAGAGTGGGACAGGAAGAGGAAGGAGAGGGACAGGGAGCGGGAGAGGGAGAGTGGGAGAGGGAAAGAAAGAGAGGGAAAGGAAGAGGGGGAGAGGGAGGGAGAGGGAGAGCGAGAGAGGGAGAGGGGGAGCGAGAGCGGGAGAGGGAGAGGGAGAGCGGGAGAGGGAGAGTGAGAGGGAGAGGGGAGGGAGAGGGACAGCGAGAGCGGGAGCGGGAGCGGGAGAGGGAGAGGGGAGGGAGAGAGAGTATATGTAACTCTTGAACGGATGGAAAAAACAGAACCGTTTTAAAGATATTTTTTACTGTTTAAAATTATTGTCTGCCTGTCTATCTGTTTGTCTGTCCGGGCATCACATGAAAACCCTTGAACTGATTCGACGGAAATTTGTTAAGTTGTTCCTTATATTTTGGGTCATATTTTAGAAAACTTTTCATCACGAAAATATTAAAAGTTTTCCCCGGAAACAACATGAAACTTTGTATGGAATATTTTTTTAAATATATCAACACACATGATTACGTGTTTTTCAAAATTTTTCATGGATAACAAAAAAACAAATTAATGTTAATGTTGTTTATTATTCGAAACTCACTCCCGGAGGAATGATTTGTGATTGTATCGTACGTTTCAGTATGTAAATTCCTAAATATAAGTGCTTCAATATTTAAAATGAACCATTTTAAAATTTTCTTCTGTAACGGGTACAAATATGATAAGCATAATTTCCGCGTGCGGAGCCGCGGGCAACAGCTAGTTACATTATATTTGTAAATAATAAAAAAAAATATTATAACTTGAAAAAAAATAAAATTTTATTACAATTCCTTCACTAAATAATCGAAAGAAACTTCGTTCCATCCAGGTGTCCCTTGACACCTCTCATTTATTTGTATTTTTTAGTTTAATTATAAAAACTGAACAGCTGTAAACATTCATAATACGACGACCCTGTAGCCTACTTGGTAGCGACCCTGCCTTCGAAGCGAGGGGTACCGGGTTCGATTCTCGGCCGGGACAGATATTTATGGGAGAGATAAATATTTGTACTCGGGTCATGGGTGTTATTGTGATGTGTTATACTCGTATGTGTCGTCCATGCCACCCGCGACACAGATAAAACCTACTGCAGAGGCATGAGTGTGTAAGTTTCTATTATTATTATTTATAACAGTTTTTGATCAATCCAGAAAAAGAATTTAATTCTGTTATCTATACCATTATATCTAGATACCTACGTAACACATGCGGTGTCCAAATTATCACTTTGCTCGGCTGAAAGTTTGTTGAAACTAGTTCACCAGTAGATACGGCTGACCGTTGGTCACGTGACCAGTTATTTCCAGTTTGGACCGGTGCAGGAGAAATAACATTCGATATTTGTTAATTTTCCATTCATTTATCTATACTAATATATAAAGAGGAAAGATTTGAATAGGCTCCGAAACTACTGAACCGATTTGGAAAATTCTTTCACTGTTGAAAAGCTACACTATCCCCGAGTAACATAGGCTATATTATATTTTCAAAAAAATATGGATCCTGAATAAAACTCCAATAAGGGGCCGTCCATTAATCACGTGAGGCTTGAAAGGGGGGGGGAGGGGTTTGACAAAAATCACGAAAATAGCACAAAGGGGGAGGGGGGGTGTAGTAAGATATCACGTGTATTTATTTTTTCGTCAAATGCGCGATTTTTAAATAGAAAAGCAGCGTGTAGTGTGACTTTGACTTGCCGTTGCCAGGCAACGAACGAAGGCCTCACGCGCCGCCACCGACTGCCCGGCTCGACATGCAGTCGCCACTTCGCTAGGGTTCGAAGTATCGGCCTCTGGTATCGATACCGAGTACTCGTGCGGTATCGAGGGTAAGGTATCGATACCCAAAAAGTATCGGCCCTAAAGTATCGATACTACTCAGTATCGAGTACTCACGAGGATCACATTACGAGCTAAAAAAAAAGGTCATCGGCACTCAATTTCATAACACTTTCTTGAGAAATAGAAGTATTCAGTATTATAAAAGTACTGCAAGATGCTTATCCAGTTATTAGTATTGAAGAATGTCTTGCTAATCCGTAGTCCGAGGACAATACACAATAAATATGTTCATGTACTAGTACAATATTATGTTCTTGTAATAATACAATACATGATTTTTGCATGATTACACCCTTCGTTTATCATTATTTTTATGGCAATGAAAAACAACTTGCAACCTAGTCTAGACATTTTTATCATGGTCCTTAATTTCAGAATAAAATAAGATTATAATTTATACCTGTATTTAAAGATAATATTCTAAAAATTTTAAGATTCTTTGCAGGTACTAAAAATACACGTGATGTTGGGGGAGGGGGGGGGGGGGTAGTCTTAAACCTCACTACATATCACCAAGGGGGAGGGGAGAGTCAAAAAATGCTTAAAAAAGGTCACGTGATTAATGGACGGCCCCTAATGTAACCCTAGGTGTAAAAAATAAGAAAACCGAAGCAAAGCGAGGGCGGTTACTCGTCTAAATATAAAATAATCATGTTTCCGAAGTGTTAAAAATATCTAAGTATGGTAGTTTATTGTAGTGGTGATATTCAAACATTTCCTGAGACGTGCAAAAACCGTGATAAAATTATTATGTAATATTTTAAAATTTTTGAGTGCACGCACGATTCGAACCTGGGACTCACGATGCTAATACTGGCTGTGGCTTTCACCGTTTCTATTATTTGTATGTTGCTCAATGTGAAAACGGTCGCATCTTTACTTACTGAAATATCTGTAAAACAAGTAAACACCTATCTAATAATTTTCATTCAAAAAATAAATTTTATTCACCAACCAACTTATCGTTTTCCTATAACACAACGATGGATTTAATAGGCATGCACTATGCAGTTGACTACAAACCAATGATTAAATAAATTTATAATTGGCATAATAGTAATTATGTTCAACTAATTACATTATTCTAAAACTGTAATAGACTTCACTAATTAGTAATTAATGGAATTTAATTATCAGGTGATTAAAATAACTTGTTGCGATAAGAAAATTATAAATTGTCGCCATGACCTGCCACAATGTTTGCGATGGACCCTCACGATGCAGCTCACTAATTGATACACCATAATTTTAAAACAACAATTACATTAGTATTACAAAACATTGATTACGACTAGATTACATTGAGATATTAAATACGAGTAACAGCCCTCGCTTTGCTTCGGTTTTCTTATTTTTTTACACCTTTGGTTACATTAATGGAGTTTTATTAAGGATCCCTAATTTTTTAAAATATAATATAGCCTATGTTACTCGGGGATAGTGTAGCTTCCCAACAGTGAAAGAATTTTTGAAATCGGTTGAGTAGTTTCGGAGCCTATTCAATGCAAACAAAAAATCAAATCTTTCCTCTTTATATATTAGTATAGATTAATAACTCTAAGTATAACAGTAAACAAACAAGGTTAACTTTTACATGTTGAAAAAATTATCGCTATTAAAATATTACGAGTGCCACCATAACCTACCTATTGTTCGATAATTTTACTACAATGAATCGAGTGACATTGAGGCTCAGTCATCGAACCTTATATCGTTATTCGGAGGCTATCAAGAACACGCGCGAGATAACCCCGCCTCCTATATAACACAGAGGATCTCAACGAGATCTTCAGTACACTCTGAAGTGCCATACGATAAACAATAACGAGCTTGTACATCGTTTGTATACAAACAAACCTTTATCAAACCCTAATTTGCATAGACTGATACGTAAGTACGTACCTATACGATTACTGAGAAGTTCTGAGTGCTGAGCTGATACGAGCTGAGCTGAACTGATACAAGAGTTGAGCTGAACTGATACGAGAGTTGAGCTGAACTGATACGAGAGTTGAGCTGAACTGATACGAGAGTAGAGCTGAACTGATACAAGAGCTGAGCTGATACAAGATGCGTATTCTGCACGTTCTGGTTGCCGTGCTACTGGCGCTGGTGTTGCTGGCAGTTGGCGGCGAGGCGCACCCCGCCCGCGGCAGGAATCACATCCACAAACGGTCCTGGTGCCTCCTCAAGCTCTGCAGTTACCCGCCAATCACGCACCGGGTGCAGAAACTACGATAACCGTCGGATGACCCGACGATATGACGCGCGCTGCGTGGAACTATTTTGAATGATTGTCAAGATTAAACGCTATTAGGCAACGCAAGCCTGATTTGGGAGTGTTTCGCTCACCTGGCCTATATTAGGCCGCGCCGCCTCACAGAAGTAAATCTGTACTTAATATTGCAATTTGAGTATTGTTATTTAGAATACTGTAGATTGATGTAAGGGTAGATAGTGTATCGCTTGTTGTTATCATTATAATAAAATTATCAGCTAGTTTTATTATAGAAAATGTAATTGTTAATAATATTCAGGATATATTGTAAAATGTAATTAAGTAGTACCGCCTATAGGTTAGTTAAGTTTGCTCTGCAAGTTATGTAGCTTATAATAATTTATTACAATATTGACCTTTGAAAATAAAATATTTTTAATCTTACAATTTAATTTTTTTAAACACCCTTAGATACCTAATATTGTGCTACAAATTAAATAAGTAAGCAATATTAACACCCCAGGGGTTGAATACTTTGTCGCAAATGGCATTGGTGTTATCAAATGAGATTTAAATAAACATAAAATAAAAACCGGGCAAGTGTGTGTCAGGCCCCGCGCAATGTAGGGTTCCGAAGTAGTAAGTTTATCGACTATTACTCATTAACTACTTATGCTAACATAGCCATGATAAGTTTTCCTTGTAAATTCATCATATAACCTATTTTTGAGAATTTTTTCACTTGTCCAACTCTAACCGTTTAGCCAGCAGGAAGTTTGCATACACTTGACTCTAACCAAAATTAGCACTTTAAAGCCAAATATTTCGCAAAGGAGAACTGAAATCCATGGTCTTAGGTGACCCATAATATTTTTGAAAGACCTTTTCAACGATAACCTACACAATGGGGTACCCTGAAAAAATTGTTTTCAATATTTCTTCTAAGATTTTGGAGTTTTAATAAAATATATGTATATGCCAAATTACAGCTCGGACAGACGGACGGACATGCCAAAACTATAAGGGTTCCGATTTTACTTCGGAACCCTAAAAAAGATAATATTATATGCGTAAAATATGATATTTTGTTTTAAATGTCGTTTTATTTGTTTTTCTATACTAATATATAAAAAGGAAAGATTTGATTTTTTGTTTGCATTGAATAGGCTCCGAAACTACTGAACCGATTTCAAAAATTCTTTCACTGTTGGGAAGCTACACTATCCCCGAGTAACATAGGCTATATTATATTTTCAAAAAAATTTAGGATCCTTAATAAAACTCCAATAATGTAACCCAAGGTGTAAAAAAATAAGAAAACCGAAGCAAAGCGAGGGCGGTTACTCGTAATAAATATTTTTTTATGATGTTAATCCCAGCATCGGATAGAATCATGGCTGGAGGTTAATGCAGGGTCTCTACTTTAGGAATATATCAAAACTATAACTACAAGTTTACAAATAAAATTATACCATGATAAAAAGGCGTAATTTTATCAGATGAAATAAATGAAATAATACAGCAATGCTGCAGCATACAAGTGGCATCCATTGCTATGCAGATGATAGTACAGGGGATGCCTACTACACAGCCCCTGCCAATGCCTCTCAGTTGCAAATGGCGGATAGCAGAATGAAACTTGTGTCTGAAGTCGAGAACTCTCTGGAGCAAGTCTCGGAATGGGGTCGACTTAATTTGGTCCAGTTCAACCCCACGAAGACACAAGTTTGCGCGTTTACCGCTAAGAAAACCCCATTCGTCATAGCGCCTCAATTCCAGGGTACCGCGCTCACCGTGAGTAAAAGTGTTGGGATTCTGGGAGTTGACATCTCGAGTGATGTGCAGTATCGGCGTCATTTAGAGGCCAAGGCTAAGCTGGCCTCCAAGAAGCTTGGTGTCCTGAATCGGGCTAAGCAGTACTTCACTGCGAGGCACCTGCTAATGCTTTATAAAGCTCAAGTCAGGTCCCACATGGAGTACTGCTCCCACCTCTGGGCTGGGGCGCCGCAATACCAGCTTAGCCCATTTGACGCC
This sequence comes from Thymelicus acteon, assembly GCA_951805285.1. NCBI lineage: Eukaryota > Metazoa > Arthropoda > Insecta > Lepidoptera > Hesperiidae > Thymelicus > Thymelicus acteon. Next base: position 17,485,278 of record OX638223.1, read on the forward strand.
ATACAGAAGCGCGCGGTCCGAGTTGTCAACGACCCACGAGTCACTCACAGGTTAGAACACTTGAGTTTCAGAAGAGACATCGGTTCTCTCTGCGTGTTCTACCGACTTTACAACGGTGAGTGCTCCGAGGAATTGTTTGACATGATGCCTACGTCTCCTTTTCATCATTGCACCACTCGCCGAAGATTGAAGTTCCATCCACACCGATTGGACTTGTGGAGAACCTCTACAGTCCGATTCTCACGAACTTTTTTGCCACGTACGTGCAAGCTGTGGAATGAACTTCCTTCTGAGGTATTCCCTGAGCGCTATGACATGGGATTATTCAAAAAAGGTGTAAAAAGAGTTTTCCTTCAGGGCCGGCGTTGCATTGGCGATTCCTCTGGTGTTGCTCATGTCCATAGGCGACGGTAACCACTTACCATCAGGTGGCCCGTAAGCTTTTTCGTCTGCCCTTCAGGCTATAAAAAAAAGCAATACATTTAATGTTACAGAAAATAAGTGTGAACACTAGCTGCAGGACTAAGGGTAGGGAAAACGTGATTTTAAACGCAATAATAGCTTTTATTATCTCGATAATCAAAGAACTTACGTGTGTAGAGCGTACGCGACGCTTTTTCCTCGTTAGAATATACGAGTAGGTATCTCGTCATAGTAATTGTGGTTTAATTTATTCTCATACGAGTACCTTAGGTCTTTCGACCATTATAACACAGATATTATAATCCTTCAATTTAAAATATTGATAATCCCATTATCTTACTAAACTTATCTGTTTATATGTAAATGTTTATATCATAATTGATAAAAAAAAAATCATATTATATAGAAATAGCAAACAAATTAATTAATCTATGCTATGATCGATCGATTGTTCGAACGATGGGGCTATGACAAGTGTCACCTGCCGGTAAGTTATCTCCGCACATAGACTTCAATAACAATAGAAATTACTGACGCGTTGTCGGCCCAGAAAAAAGGCTATTTAACTATCTATACTAATATATAAAGAGGAAAGATTTGATTTTTTGTTTGCATTGAATAGGCTCCGAAACTACTGAACCAATTTGAAAAAATCTTTCACTGTTGGGAAGCTACACTATCCATGAGTAACATAGGCTATATTATATTTTCAAAAAAAGGGATCCTTAATAAAACTCCAATAATGTAACCCAAGGTGTAAAAAAATAAGAAAACCGAAGCAAAGCGAGGGCGGTTACTCGTATTGAATAAAGTGGTATCTAGTCAAATAAGTAAAGGTTTAACCACCGTCGCGGCGTCGTCAGCACCCTGTCAGCACTGATTGGTAAAGAGCGAACTTTAACAGCAGTTTTCTGACACTATTTCGTTCTCTGTTGTTCAGCAGGATGCTAATAGAGGTGGTCTTGAATTGAAGAAGGTATGAAACTCTTATTATAATATATTTATTTATTTATTTATTATTATATAATTTACAGGCTTAGCAAACATGACAGATAGTTCACCCAATTCATTTTCAAGGTACTCTCCTGCTGTCCTGCGAAATGCGGCAATAGGTGTACAGAACACATCAATTTCACGATCCCAAGCCACTAAACCGTTGAGCAAGATCAGCGCTAGGGATGTTCGATCCGGATCGATACTTGTGTGGATCGATACAATGGCATACGATCCGCTCGATATTTGTATCGATACAATGGCATTCGATCCACTGGTGGATCGATACACATGCAGGGTGGATCGGATCGGATCAGAATTATTATGGAACTGAGGTAGATTTCTTTAGATCAGTGTTTGGCGCATCATATTACACGAACAAGAAGGCTTCCACACATTTTTAAGCAATATTTGTCTGAATCTTTAGTGGATAGAAAGTCTGATCCATTAATTAAAGTATTGGTCAGCTAGAAAAGTTTTTTGGGGAAACTCTGCGACATAGCTCTACGGTATTTATCAGTGGTAGGAACTTCAGTGCCGTCCGAATGGCTTTTCTCGTTAGCCAATAGTATTTTAAGTGAAAGTAATTGATTTGATCCTGAGCGCTTATCCAATTTACTATTCCAGCGTTCGTTTAAATTTAAGGATTGGCAAATGTTACTTATAAGCTTTGCATGATATATTAATTTATTTGATTTATAATGAGTTTAAATACACAAGAGTTCAAAATCGAATATAGTGTTATAAAGTGAGATATTATTATATACATGATGTTCCTACCACATAGTTTTAAAAAACCTTAAGTAAGTTTTTTAATATTTATTTATACAATATTTTGAATAAAATTAAATGTGTCGCTTATCTTCAAACTCGGATAAATCCAATTCCGAGATTTTTTACGATTTTGGTGTCAAAAAAAAAGAAAAAAAAAATGTTTTTAAACAATTTTATCACTTGTGTATAAATCCGCATAGTTCTTGAGAAATAAGCCGTTAAAATCATAATATTTTATCTAAGTCAGATAGATCCTTGAGACAGTTTTTTTCAAATGTAGTTAAGTCCATGAGAGCCAATCAGGTATTTGCGTTTGTTCAACATGGCCGTCAGTCGACGTAAATTTTGCGACAGTAGCACGGTGCACTCCCGCTTTTTATTGTTCCTTTTTACAATTTAAACAATTCCCATGGATAATACGATTAAAATTGTGTTACCAAGTAAAGCCCGCAAGCGGTCTGATATAAAACTTCACCATAAAAAAGCGGAAAGAGCGAAAATTCGGTAAGTTTTAAATACCTATTCCTATGCGTCGTCTGGAATCCTGAGATGGCACTAGTGTTGTGTTAACCATTATCGATTATTATTTTGTTGTTCTACTGTTTGTATAGGTATATGCTGTTCCTTTTTAATAAAGAATTAAATTTCAGGAGTTGCTAAAACAATCAATAAACGGCGCCAATCGTTTGAAAATTTTAGTCTAGAGAGACTGCCGATTGGAATGCCAGTTAATGAAGCAAAACGGATTGATGTTCACAAATTGCTAGAAATGCACTTTGGCCAAGATTGGGCATCGTTGGTAGAATTGAAATATTATAAAAAAGTGCTTAATATTGAAAATGTGATAGAGGGGCGACCAATGCACGAAGAAGAAATTGAAGAAGATGACTCGGAAAAAATATTTAATTTTGTTTAAAAACCTCCAAATGTCTCCTATATAAATATCTACTCCTATTACTGTAAAATAAAATTAGACTTCCATATTTTGTTTGTGTTACTTTTATTTAGTTAGCTGCTACAAAGGAGGTGGCCAACATGTGCCCCGGAAATGGATAAAATACGTTTATTTGTACAAGGTTTTAGTCCTCAGAAAAGACATGTTTTCCGTTTATTATAATATAACTAGAATTTTAATTTTCTTCTGAACTCCGCAGTGAGTAGTTATAATAAATTAACAATAATAATAAGTTGTGTTGTATACACTGCCCTGGAAATGGTTAAAATACGTTTATTTGTACAAGGTTTTAGTCCTCTGAAAAGACATGTTTTCCGTTTATTATAACATAACTAGAATTTTAATTTTCTTCTGAACTCGGCAGTGAGTAGTTATAATAAATTAACAATAATAATAAGTTGTGTTGTATACACTTACTAATCTTCTACTACCTCCATTGCTATCACTGGAGGTTGACAATTGACTGACAGAAATACGAATATATGCTATATTGCCATTTGTCAAATGCCAAAAGAAGATTTTTGAGTTTGATTTCTACAAAATAATAATTGTGTTTGATTTTTTGTCATGAGGTGCATTAATTGTGCGGTTGATATTGAGCGCATGGCATGTCACTCAATATCTTCGCTAGCAAGAAACCTTCAATCCATATTGGTAGAATGGATCATTGCAGTACAGGTATGGCATTTTCATGTGATTACATTAGTTTGGTATTTGGGGTGGTCACGTCATAATTAAAGTAAAATAAATAAATGAATTATCCAAAAGATAAATAGTTTGTATTTAATATAAAAATCTCTCTTTAAAACACTTTTCCACGATTACTTATGTTTTGCAGAATGTCTACCTACAAGATCTAAAAGTGCTTGTAAAAGGAGAATTCCGAGTTTTACAGATTTTTATTGATAAAATTATCAAAGTAGATATTGTAAGCTTTAATGTAAGGTAAAAATAAAATGTGTACATTATACTTCACAAGTGGGGCAAACGCCCATACAGATGTTGGCCACCTCCTTTGACTCTCGATGATTTCGCCACTACATCATCCCTAGTTCTAATCGTGTTTTTTCCAATCCAGATAAATCCGGATCTGTTAAATCAAAATTCTATAAATCCACTTTGAGTTTTTTCAAAGATAGATAAATTGCATTCCATTATATCAAATAAAGGTAAATCCAATCTAAATATAACATTTTTGAAAGAATGAGTGGTTTAAATACTGAAATGGCTAAACAGGATCGTTTTCTTCAATACTGGTGCCATAATAAAAAAAGACTGCCTTTTAATTCATGAAGTTAAGACTATTAACACTTTTTTTTGAATATCTCCTAACAGGGTAGAGTGGATTTATCCGAATTTGAAGTTAAGCGACACAAATCTAATATACATAGTCTTGCCAGATATACTGTTACAGCCTTGTTTAATTTAAGTACCAAATACTAGCGAGAAATGTTTCGATTGATTACGAATGAGGAAATTTTGCACTATCTTAAAATAAAGAAATAATTGATATTGTGTCATTTAATAAAAAATGAGTGGACGTTAAAATAAGACACACACGGGTTATTAAGTTGCACCGCTACAGCTATGCAGCTTGAGGTTTTTAAATTGCTGAAAATTTGAAAAATAACTCATGGATTTTTTTTATCGTACTATCAAATGATTCCCTGAAGTTTCGAGCTTCGAAAACCGTAGAAGAATCGCCCAACCTTGCACGGTTAGAACGCCAGCGATCACCAAAGAGGTACAGGCGCGAATTAAATGAATTCCCGTCCGGAAGCAAAAAATTTTAGCTCTTCAGGTAGGGTTAAAAAAAACTACCATCAAATGAATGTTAAATGAAGACCTTGTACTCAGAGCTTATCGACGACACACAGGGAATTTCCGTAATGAACCTCCAAAAAAATGATGGCTCGAGAGATGACTAGCTTTGTTAAGAAGGTACGCGAGAAAAAAAACCGCCAAATTCTTATTTCAAACGAAAAAATTTTTGGCATTGAAGAAAGTTACAAAAAACAAAGTGATTCAATATTATGCCCACGTGAACAAAGAAGCAACCAGGCATATGCCAATAATCCAGCGTGGGCATTATCCTGCGTCAATCATGGTTTGACTTGGAGTCTCATATTCGGGCTCATCTGTGATATTTCTCTGTGAAAAAGAAGTGAAGCCCAGTATTTTTGAGTATCAAAATACTGTCCTTGCAAAGATTGTGGAACATCTTCTTCAAAAAATTATCGAAAATCCACAATAAGTATTCCAATAAGATTCAGCGCCAGATCATCAGAAAGCAGGATACAAAACTGGCTGATTGGTCATAAAATTTACTTTATAGGGCTCAACGAGGGGCCCTGTTAAAGCACAGACTTACATCCGTTGGAAACAAAATATGGCAACAATGGAAACAGAAAGCATGCGCTAAATCTCACCAAAATTTTAAGTTTCTGAAAGCATCCATGATTAAAGCAGTGGCTGATATAGATACGAACCTTGTACATGCTACGATTGACGACTGGCCTAAGAGGTTGAGGCCCTACACTCAAAACCAGGGAGGTTATTTTGAATAACCGAAACAAAACGTTAATTAACATTTAACTACCTTTGTTTTTATATAATTAATTTACAGGTATCCTAATTCCAAAAAAATATATTTAGTGAAGTGTTTGTAACAGTATTTAAGGCTAGACTAGGTATTTAATCTAAAACGATTGATCTTAATATTTCCTTAATGATCTATCTTTATTTAGAAACCCATTGAATTAAGCTTGTCGATAGTTTATACATGTGTGTTATACATATTTAAAATATTTTATTCGATTCTGGATCGATATAAAACATCATATTAAATTATACGGTATACCTACATAAAATATCATCTTTTATTTATTAACATATTTCTTTCTTTTTTTCTCTTTCTTGGCCGACAACGCTTTGGTCGCTGACATCTATTGGGCGCGATACCCATTTACAGGTATATTTAAAAATTATATGAATCGATATTTGGACTATTAATTATACTAGGATATTCATGACGATTCGGAGTATCGGTATATAAAACACCCGTATCAAACATTCCTATTTAAAAATTTACTTTTTTTTTCTTCTCTCTTTCTTGGAGGGCAAAGCACAGTGATGCTTATGGTGTTGTTGATATCCATGAGCGACGATAACCACTTACTATTAGGTGGATCGTCAGCTCATTTGCCGGCTATTTCTATAAAAAAAAAACATTCGATACTGGATCGATCCAGAGTATCGTATTAAATCACTTGGATCGATACCTGGATCCATACACCTCCATACGATCCGTATCGATCCAGAGTATCGATACAAGGCACCTGGATCGAACATCCCTAATCAGCGCTCTAACAAGGGGAGACTCCGTTACCCGCATCAGCCTGCATCTTGGTATCGAGAACAACTGATGGCGTCGCGCCCAGACGTAGTTGTTTGGGGCGTACAGTGGGATCAGTTCTAGCACTGATGGATTACACAACTTACCCCTAAGTAGTTGGACAAAGTATTCTATCAAGGCGATGTTGCGGCGCAATTCCAACGTGTTATATCCCAGCATTCCCAATAAGAAATCACTAGGATAGATGTGAGGATATCCCACGAAGTAGCCATACCGCCTAAAATAAAACTGCCTCATAAATTTTTTTTGGAGCTTCTCCAACATGAGTTTGTATTTATCCTCATGTGGACTCCAGATAACTGCATTACTCTCCAGTATGCTCCTAACGAAGCTGTTATACAACATCTTCATAGCAGCTATGCTGTCTAACTGTTGAACCTGCCGCAAAACAAAGCCCAACGACCTATAAGCTTTTGCGCAAACAGCTGTAATGTGGTTGCGGAAAGTAATATCACCTCTCATCAGGACACCAAGATCTTTGACGGAGGAGTACATATATACAAATAAATAAAATTGGAGTGTCTGTTTGTAATATTAAAATAACCGCTTTTTACTAAGTGCATTTTTATGTATAGGTACACGGTACAAATACCAAAATAACATTTTTTACAATTTTTGTCTGCCTTCCTTCTTCCGGCTAATTTCTGAAATGGCTGGACCGATTTTGACGGAACTTTTACTGGCAGATAGCTGATGTAACAAGAAGTAATTAGGCTACTTTTATTTTAGAAAAAAATTCGCCGATTCACGAAGTTCGCCGGGTCAGCTAGTTATAAAACTAGTAACCCACCGTTGCCTGCTTCGGATATTCGCTAAATACCCGTCCCCCTGAAGCAACTCCTTTTTGTCAGAAATCATAATAATAAAATCTTAAGAATTAAGCCACGTTAGCCCATCGTGAATGTTGTATTTGTCTAATACATAATATTATGTTCTTCTTTACTGATATAATATGTACTAGCGACAATCTCTTGCTCTTGCAAAACAATTCAATAATAATATTAAGTATTAAGTATATTAATAACTTATACTAGCAATATCACTTTGTTTCGTTACGTCTAAAAATATCAAACTCAATTTAAAATAATTACTATTTATACAAATTAAATTTCGATTCAGTTAAATTTATTTGATATTGAATTTGAACATCAATTTTATTGTTTCTCTGTTTTATATTGTATGATGCGGGTGGGAAAATGTGCAAAATTAAATGCAATTTACGAATCTGTCTACTAATTGATACGGTATTTTCTAAATAATAGTAACAGCAGTAGATATATATAATTCCTCAAACTAGTTCTCAAAATGTTTATTCCTGAAAATCTAATTGTTTTGATGAAAATAGTTGAAATCTAGGTTTTAATTGAATTTTATCATTATAATCACCATTAAATAAATTATACGGACGCGTCTCCTCGACGCTTAGATATGGTGTCATCTTTTGGGGGAACTCAACGAACAGCGACCGTGCTTTCAAAGCACAGAAAATGTGCCTGAGGTCAATATGTAATATTAAGCAAAGGGATTCATGTAAACCATATTTTAAACAACTAAAAATCCTAACTTTGCCAAGCTTGTACATTTTAGAATGTGCTATGTTCGTTAAAAATAACTTAGAACTATGTATTTCAGTTTCGCACAAGATCTCGTAATAACGATAAAATATGTTCAGCGATATGTAAAACTACTTTATATAAACAAAATATATTAGGTAAAGCTCCTTCGATATTCAATAAATTACCTAAGATGATAAGAACGACAACCGATACTGAACTTTTTAAACAACGACTGCAAAATCTCCTCCTTGACAAGTGTTATTATACAATTAATGAATTCATGACGGATAAATTATAGCACATTTTTATTATTATTCTTAATTTTGATTATTATTTATTATTGACTACTATTATATAATTGTATTATTGATTGACATACTTTGCTAATCTTTTAACATTTAATATTCTTTCGTTATTATAATGTATAATTATTCTATTATTGACCTAAGCTAATATTGTACGCCCATATGTGGCAGGGATATAGCGGATAATTTACCTATGTAACATACCTGTGTACCTATATTCCACAATAAATTGATTTGAATTTGAATTTGAATATATAGATGGGAATCGCAATTTTATCACACACACGTAGGTATGTAAATGATACGTAAGTAGGTACGTATAATGCACAGGTGATTTTTTTTAAATGTTCATTGTATTTATTTATCTAATATAATTAATTCGAAACACAATACCATCCCATCTGATGGTTAGTGGAGATGTAGTCTAAAGATGGTAAGCGCATTCTAGGTTCTTCATAGGCGGGCGGAACGCGGACGCAGGCAAGCTTCCTGTAGTCACTGTAGTGTAATGACAACCCTAATCAATGATTGTATTACTTAAATATTATTTGATGATGTTTAAGGTGAGTAATAAACCCGACTTCGATCAAGCCGGACGTTTCATTTCGAACCCTCTACAGGCTACACACTCCTTCGCGGGACGCAAAACGAATGAAAATAAATGTTTTTAAGTAAACTGTTTTGTGTTCCTTTAACAACTATAAACAACATTTGAATTCTATTAGTTTACATGCTCTTGCTTGATGGCACAGAAGACATGTTGATGGCTAGAAAAGCGCTATGAATAGCCATAAGATCATAAGCCATCAAACGAGTTACTCGTATCCAATGTAGGTGCTGACGCGGGTAGTTAGAAAACGGAGAGAACCTTCAGTCATGGTCAGATTATCTACATCGGTGAAGAAAAATGATTTTCCGGATTTTCCACATCACCCACGTCATTAGGGTACCTACTTCACGGCTAGGAATTAATCTAGATATCTCAACAGTTACGTAGTAAGCGGTACACAACTAAGAAAACATACATGCGTATTGTTTGATAGAAAATCATACGATTTACATACATAATAAACGCGGCGTGACCCGGCCAAACGGTGCTGATCTGCGGTTGAGGAGAAGTGGTTCTGGCGTCATTAAGATAGCGCGACGTGGGTGGTTTTGGGTCAAAGGGTCCCTTTGGAAAGATATTGTTTATGAGTGCGCATGCACTCAGCTTGTACAGTGGAGAGTGGAGAGTGGAGAGTGGAGAGCGTGACACACCATTACATTATCTTTATTACTATGTATTTAAGCATCATGGGATTGCTTACAGTTTTCTCGCTAGTGAAATTGGAGATAATTTTATTAGATAGATACGTAGATACGTAGATACGTGATCCGAGAAGGGTGGGAATGTCGCTTGATTTTATTTAACTCACTTCCTGCTAATTGCGAAATATTGATGTTGATATTCAATCTTTATTTAAAAAAAATCTAGATTTTCATCGTCTACAATACGACTGTTAGACTACAGTAATGACGGTGATAAGCCCTATCTATATCTCACAAAATATAAAAAATAATAGTAATAATAATAATATGCTGTTGAGTTAATACACCTTTCTAAATGCTGTACCTAGCTTAGACGACCTATGGCTTGAGTTAGCGTTGATATTGAACAGTTATCAGTTATTACCGGACAGGGATAACCTGTCCGATGTATCTATTAGTTCTATTACGTACTTCATTAGCGTCCAACAATCACACTATTAGGTATAATTGTTTCGAAGGCAGCTGATTAAGATTCCTGAAGACCAACAAGTTTAACACCATAGAAATGTATGCTGTGCATTTTTGGTGAGTAGGTCTATTACTTTTTAGTCTATAGTCATTTGTTATTTTATAACTATCTCTATCTAACGCTGCTAAAATAAAATGATAAATAATGACACATCATGTCATTATCACGGATGACATAATGTCAATATGTGGAAGATGTTGAACTGCCTAATCAGCTTAGAAACACTGCACTACTAGCCTTCTGAGTGCATGTGCACTTGGCCGGTGCAACTGCGCCGGAAGGTTCAAGAATGTATTGTAACCTTTTACTGAACCGAACTCGGACGAAACAACGTAGAGCGTAGCACGCTGCAAACCGAAACGTCAGTCTTACATAAACAACGTATACTTACATAAGTTATATAGCATATATAAATAGTATAGTGGACAAGTTATTGCGCTCGAGAACTGTAGTACGAGTTATGACTAAGATTTCTCATAACAAATTTAATCTTAACCATTAATTCATACATATTTCATTCATTAATTCAATCATCTCTGAAAAAACCGGGCAAGTGCGTGTCAAGCCACGTGCAATGTATAATACCGTGGTTGTAAGTTGCGACCCCCCCGTAATTACTACCGTAGGTGTAGGTGGTAGTACTGAGTAGCCATGGTTGTTGTTCTTGTAAATTCATCATAAAATATAATTTTGTGAATATTTTCACATGTTAACTCCAACCTTTTATCTAGCAGGGGGGCGGGGACACTTGACTCCAGCCAAAGCAATTTAAAACTGAAATTAGCGTTTCCATGCGGCATGCCACCCGCGACACAGGGAATTGCGCGGGAAAACAGTGCGGAGAAAATATCTATCAACTGTTCTACATACGTAAGGCGAACTCTGAGAACTGGTAAAAATTCCATTAAGGGATTGTCAGTAGATTGCGTCAGAGGTACATATCAATGGACCCGAGGTACGATAATAGCTGTTGTCGTATGCGAGTCGCAGCTGCGAGACAATGGATATACTCAATGTAATACTTATAAGTTGGCATTATTGATTACTGGTAGTATGTTTAAAATTAGAATATAGAATATGGTTGTCTGGTATATGCTCGATTTACACTTTAATAAGTACAGTAGCGAGTTAAGTGATCAGTCAGTTAAGTAACAAGTAGTAAGTTGTAAGTAGCGTCCAAACGTAAGGCGAGTGAGTAATCATAAGTTGCCGTTCCAACAAGACGACTGGTCGCGCGCGTGTGTTGTTTTGTTCCAACGAAACCGTTGTTTTAATACAGAAAATGGATGTTGAATTACTTAATACCAATTTACGAGATATAATAAGAGATATAGTGGATTCATTCATTTTTTTAAGTTCTTGGCTGTATGTAGACCTTATACTTTTTATTTTCAAGAGAGCCTCCTTCGGTCCGAAACCACTGATATTCATAACCTCACAAATATTAATAATAGCTGCATCTCTAGCTTGTTTTATGCGGTAACTGTAGCATTTAATTATATAATCATTCATGTTTCAAGTACTCTTGTACAAAGATAGACGTACTACCTTCACGTGTCTGCGGCCTTTACATTTAATGTAAATGTTTACATTTACATTTCAATAAGTACAGTGGCGAGTTAACTTACGACACCGGCGAGTTAAGTTGTTAATGTCGTTTGAACGGCAAAAGCGAGTTAAGTAGTAAGTGGTTTAGTTAAGTTAATTGGAATAGATCGCGATCCTATTTTTTGGCGAGTCCAGTGCGAAGTAGGCCCCTCCCTCGCGTCTCCCGCACCCCGCTAACTTAACTGGCCGCCATGTAGACGGCCTAGACGGGCGAGTTTAGTACAGGGCACAAGTTTGTACGCTGCGGCCACAGACACGTGAAGGTAGTACGTTTATCTTAATACTTGTTACTTAACTGACTGATCACTTAAAGCCCGATTTACATTTCAATAAGTACAGTGGCGAGTTAACTTACGACACCGGCGAGTTAAGTTGTTAATGTCGTTTGAACGGCAAAAGCGAGTTAAGTAGTAAGTGGTTTAGTTAAGTTAATTGGAATAGATCGCGATCCTATTTTTTGGCGAGTCCAGTGCGAAGTAGGCCCCTCCCTCGCGTCTCCCGCACCCCGCTAACTTAACTGGCCGCCATGTAGACGGCCTAGACGGGCGAGTTTAGTACAGGGCACAAGTTTGTACGCTGCGGCCGCAGACACGCGAAGGTAAATTTAATGAAAAATGAAGTGGTCTGATAGTAGTACGTTTATCTTTGTACAAGAGTACTTGAAACATGAATGATTATATAATTAAATGCTACAGTTACCGCATAAAACAAGCTAGAGATGCAGCTATTATCAATATTTCAGTGTGACCATATTTAAATTACAGATCCTGCCACACATTGCTTAAAAACCTGCCAAATCCTGCCAGTCTGTTAAGTGAAAAATGCCCAAATACTGCCAACTTTATTTACCGGTGTATTATACAAAAAATACACATAATATAAATATTTATTTTATGTACTTATGTATATATTTTTTATTATACATTGCAGTTAGCATCATATTCTTCTTCGTCTTAGCATATTTGCTTGGTTTTTATATAGATTTAATGTTTAAATTTACACGTGTAACAGTCGTTGACTTCAGTGAAACTCCTTTCATTATATTATGACGTCACAAACATGGCGACCAATCGTGGTGCGTAGGTACGTAGTCACGTGATTCTTTATAAAAAAAAAACACTTTTTAATAGTTTATTTTTAATGAAATAAAATTTTCTAGTTTTTCGCATCGACCATATAATTTGTGTTTAAGTTTTTTAATACATACATCGCTATTTTTTTTAATTCCATAACGCCAAGTTTATGTAAGATTCTAATAGAAATTTAGGTAAAATCTAAAATAATTCCATAAATAAGGAAAATCTCCCAGTGTTAATATATGCGATGTCACACACATATACGCCGAGTGGTAATTAATACACCGGAGCGCACTCACACACGTCCACAAAGGGCCATAGATGCGTTTTGAAACCTATAAGGACTATAGTTTAGTCTATCGGATTACTATTTTCGGAATTTTAAGTTGTGATAGTGAATTTATTTTCAGCACCTCAAATCCTGCCAAATAATGCCAAGTTTTTAAAACGTCAACCGATCCTGCCATAGTCTAAAATAAGGGGCAAATCCTGCCAAAATGGCAGGATCCTGCCACATATGGTCACGCTGCAATATTTGTGAGGTTATGTATATAAGTGGTTTCGGACCGAAGGAGGCTCTCTCGAAAATAAAAAGTATAAGGTCTACATACAGCCAAGAACTTAAAAAAATTAATGAATCTACTATATCTCTTATTATATCTCGTAAATTGGTATTAAGTAATTCAACATCCATTTTCTGTATTAAAACAACGGTTTCGTTGGAACAAAACAACACAAGCGCGCGACCAGTTGTCTTGTTGGAACGGCAACTTATGATTACTCACTCGCCTTACGTTTGGACGCTACTTACAACTTACTACTTGTTACTTAACTGACTGATCACTTAACTCGCTACTGTACTTATTGAAGTGTAAATCGAGCATAACTCGCTACTGTACTTATTGAAATGTAAATCGCGCATAGAGATCGCTGTGTAGCGATAAGACCGCCTTTTGTGTTTTATGCTTTTATGAAGATATTGTGAAAAAATAAAAATACAAGTCAATTGGTCATGGAAACAAAAGCAGTTTATTTCAAAATTTCTTTTGCAATATGCGCGATGAACAAACATGATTAATGACTCCTAACTCGTTAATCAAGCGTACCTAACTAATACCTAATTACTTAGATAACAATCTAGATCAAGATCTATTGAAACATAAAAATAAAATAATTTCAATATTTATTTTTACATGTAAAAATATAAACGGAAATAGGAATGCCTGTTGAATTTTCAAAAGCTTCAGATTCCTAGGAAAATGTATATTTAGCCTCCCTACATTTATGAAGGTTCGAAAGATCTAACGTAAAACCATCTAAAATTAAATAACAGAAAAATTCCTCATGGTGTTTGTGGAACAAAACTAAAGTTTTGAAAGTAACGAAATCTAAAATTTTGAATCAAATACCAGTTAAGGGAAAATAAAATGACACGTGGTGAATGAGAAATTTTAATTCATGACGCCACATGACGCTATACACTTGAACATTACGTAAACCTTGTAATACAACAAGCACAAAATAATTATACGACAAAACACATTACATAACTTGATTTCTTTATCTGCTCGTCAGAAAAGCACTAAAAGATTACAAATACTACATTTCCATTCGATTCCTAGTCAAATCCGTAGGACATTATAACAGGGTGGGTTTAACAGAGTATATCAACGACATTTATATGACGTACCGTGTTATTAACAAATTAGCTGTGTATTTTGATTAGAATTCGTTTACTAAGCTTGTCAACAATGTCATCTGAAGATAATATTCCCGTGATATGATGTATTTCAGGTTGGCAAGCGCAGTAACTTGCTAAAAGTCTATTCACTTATCTTTTTTAACCCCTGACGAAAAAGAGGAATGTTATAAGTTTAACGTGTCTGTGTATCTATGTGTCTGTGTATCTGTGTATCTGTGGATTTGCATGTTTATCTGTGGCATCGTAGCTCCCAAACGGATGAACCAATCTTCGTCTAGTTTTTTTTTTGTTTAAAAAGTGACTAAATCGAGAGTGTTCATAGTTTCTTAGCTGTGTTTAATGTAAATAAAACTGTTTTTTAAATTTCATTTTAAGATTATCTCATATAAAGTTGGCACCTACACAGATAATTACTTATCGGAAAGAGATATCAAAAAAAAAACCAACAAAATCGTATTCAAGTAATTTTCAAAAGCAATATTAGTCACTTGAAATCAATTAATCTTACAACTTTTAAATTCAATAATTGTTAATAGCGTATCGGGAATCGGGTGCCAGGGCCCTGCGAGTGTGCATGTGTGACGTCACCTCGTGTGGGGCGCTCGCAGCGTGCGGTCGAAGCGCTTCATCTGGCGCGCCGCGAGCTCCACGTCCACGTCGGTCAGGAAGTACGCCTCGAAGTTGGTCAGCGGCCGCAGCATGCTGTACAGACGCTCGGCGTATTTCCTAAAAATAAGTAAATAACGCCTCACACTCATAGCCCCACACTAGGTTTCCCTGTGTCGTGGGTGCCATGGACAACAATAGACAGACACCCAGACATAGACAAAGACATACGCACCCAGACCGAGAACAGAAATTCAAACTCATCATTCAAATTTCCACCTCGCTGGGAATCGAACCCAGAACCCTTGGTGCAGCAATCCGGTATGGTAACCATTGCGCCACACGGGTCGTCAAATAGACCGAAGATTGCTGATTATATTCTTTTAACCTCCGACGCAAAAAGTGGGATGTTATCTATATCTACTGATATTATAAAGAGGAAAGATTTGATTGTTTGTTTGCATTGAATAGGCTCCGAAACTACTGAACCGATTTGAAAAATTCTTTCACTGTTTGGAAGCTACTCTATCCCCGGGTGATATAGGCTATATTATATTAAAAAAAATTAAGGATCCTTAATAAAACTCCAATAATAACCTTAGGTTACAGGTGTAAAAAAATAAGAAAACCGAAGCATGTCTGTGGCATCGTAGCTCCTAAATGAAATGGACCGATTCTGATGTGGTTTTTTTGATATGAGTTATCTTAGACCACTTTGGATAACGGTTCCCGGACCGCAAAAGTCCTGGAAGAACGGGGCAACAGAGACCATAATGCAGGTGTTCGATCAATTTCAAAGAGCACGTTCCTCTCCCGTGTTCTTCTCCGTCAATGTCTTCGCATCGTATCATAAGGTCGATGCATATACGTAACGTGGACGGGATGGGACGTGAAGTTTTGGAAACATCATTTCATAGTCACGGAGGCACGGACAGGACGGGAACGGGGCACGCATGCCCGTCCAGGTCCCGTCCCCGTCAAGTCCACGTTACGTATGCAGCGACCTTTATCCAAGACAGTGCACGCATAACAAAAATTAATGCGTCGTAGGATTATAGGTGTTTATAAAAACATGAACTTTATGCACCCACCCATTGATAAAATTAAATGCTATGTGTAAGATAACTTTTATCCATGAGACCTTTTTAATTGGTAATATTGTTTTTGTTCATATTACACTTGCCATCACTTGGTTTTTCGGTTGGTTGGCTTCAACACAGTAATGGTCCACTACAGGGCACGAGTCTATCTTCGTTAGTAGCCGGGGTAGGACGTAGTGTCCAATCTCGCCTACGGTTCTCATGTGACTGTTCCGTGTAAGGGTCTACGAGAGACACTTCTCTCTTCTAGAGATCCTTCCGTAGTTCTGAGGTCTTGTAAAGCCGTCGGTACCGGGTGTTATCGTAGGACAACAGTCGTTAAGTCATGTCGGAACCCCTCGTCCGGTATGAAAATTTTGACACTTGGGTTGGCCACTAACCAATCCGCACTGGAGCAGCGTGGTGGAGTATGATCTAGGTTTCCTCAAGAGCGAAGAGCCGTGCTCAGTAGTGGGCCATTAATGGTGGCTCCCAGACATACTACGCGTTCACTTCAAGTTTGCCCTCGTCGACCGATACGATTTAACAGCTAACGGTACTGTAGACAAAAAGTAATCAAATAATTTCACTAACTTAAATAACAAATTACGTTTGCCACTGTGTAAAACATTTTCTATTTTAGTCATTGTAGCGACAAAAATCAATGAACGTAAAATAAATCAATAGAAAAATAATTTAACGAAAGTAACATCAAAATCTACAACAAACTCAAGAATGCACGCGCCGCACGGGACCTCAAAAATACGCGGCTAGCGTTGTTGTCCGTACTAAATGAGCTGCGGTACGAGGAGCGGGACGGGAGGTAAGGGCAAACTTAAGAGTGAACGCGTAGTAGTTCTACCATACTCGAATGTCCCTTTACCTCGTTTCAATATTCTTATCATCGAGCAGCGTGGCAAGGGCTCGCAGGGCATGCCGGCGGGCGGCGGCGGCGGAGGGCGGGCGCGCTCGCAGCAAGCCCCGCCCGCCCTCCGCCAGCGCGCAGCACACCACTAGCAGCCGCACCGCCGCGCACCGCACTAGCGCGCTCTTGTGACTGTTTTATTAAGGATACAGGCTATTGGGTTGGTTGAAGGCTATCGCCGGATGGGTGTCGTAAGAGGCAACTAAAACCGGTTGGTGGTTGGGCCCCTCGGAGGGATTTATTTTATGTAAATAGCCGGCAAACGAGCTGACGATCCACGTGATGGTAAGTGGCTATCGTCGCCCATGGACATCAGCAACAAAGGCATCACTGATGCGTTGCCGGCCAAGAAAGAGAGAAGAAAAAGAAAGAAAGAACTGGCTCTCAAGCCCCAGCCGGTACACGACGAGTCGTTTGGCGGCTGACTCATGCTCAAGGGTGGTAGCTACCCAGGCGAACCCTATGCATACCCGAATGCATCCGGCGTGGGACTGGGGTTAGTATTTTAAGCCGCCCCAATACGGCTTAAATATATTATATTATACATAATTATATAAAAGAAGATAGATATTCTCCCTGTAGACGCCTCTTACAGTCATCCGGCGGGGACGGACAAAGTATCTTTATACATTAGTCTCTCTCTCTATCTCTCTCTCTGTGTGTGTGTGTGTGTATGTGTGTGTGCGTGTGTGTGTGTGTGCGTCTGCGTGTGTGTGCGTGCGTTACCCGACGCCGTGCACGCAGAGCGCGGTGACGGCGTGGCTGAGCTCGACGCCGCTGACGATCTCGTCGAGCGCCACGTTGGCCGCGCGCCGCACCGGCCGGCTCAGGCTGCCCGTCTTGCACAGCAGCGTCGTCACCGCTTCGTAGAAGTCCTGGGAACAAACCAGCTTCATCGAGGTGTTCCCGGCCGGAATAGAAGAGAAAGAAAGAAAGGTTACTCAAAATATGTTTGAACTACACAATGCTGCATAGCAAAATGCACGCTGCTTATTGTGTGGTATTGTTATTAGATTATCGAACAAAGGCGTACATACAAAAAATGTTTCTATTCTGGCTATGTATGTTATACACTTTGAAACGATCCAACCGATGTGCCCTAAACAGGTTTGAAATAATGCGAAGATAAGTAGGTTTAAAGCACTAAAACAAATACATTATACCCTGTTTTTTAATTCCACAAACTAAAATGACGTTTCCTGTGTTGCACGACTTTATTACTTTTTAAATAGTGATGTACCGTAATCGGAAAGATGTTTACGATCTGTGATTGTTTTCCGATATTTGTGTTTGAAATAAATACAAAATGGTAATCTATACTATATATAAAAGAAAGTCGTGTTTGTTACACTATTTATAACTCAAGAACGGCTGAACCGATTTGGCTGAAAATTGGTGGGGAGTTAGCTTAGAATCAGGAGACGAACATAGGATACTTTTTATCCCGGAAAATAGACCTGTTCCTGTGGGATAAGGTAAATTTTTGTTATATGTAGTTGATAGATTAGTTATTTATACAGATATCAAATAAAGCTCGGGGATGGATATAGGATACTTTTTATCCCGGAAAATAGACCTGTTCCTGCGGGATAAGGTAAAATTTTGTTATGTGTAGTTAATAGATAACTATTAGCGGGAACGGGAGCGGGAGCGTGAGAGGGAGAGGGAGAGGGAGAGGGAGAGGGAGAGGGAGAGGGAGAGGGAGAGGGAGAGGGAGAGGGAGAGGGAGAGGGAGAGGGAGAGGGAGAGGGAGAGGGAGAGGGAGAGGGAGAGGGAGAGGGAGAGGGAGAGGGAGAGGGAGAGGGAGAGGGAGAGGGAGAGGGAGAGGGAGAGGGAGAGGGAGAGGGAGAGGGAGAGGGAGAGGGAGAGGGAGAGGGAGAGGGAGAGGGAGAGGGAGAGGGAGAGGGAGAGGGAGGAACACACAGAAACTGTAACGGCTAAGAACGGCTGTACCGATTTTACATTCTTAGGCGATACGAAGTTCGCCGGGTCAGCTAGTTAAAAATAAAAGGCAGATAATTCTATAGAATATTATTTATTTAGACTCAGAATCTAACTCAGAACTATAAGAATAGCTACCAACTTTTTAACCGACTTCAAAAAAAGGAGGAGGTTTTCAATTCGACTGTATTTTTTTTTTATGTTTGTTACCTCAGAACTTTGGACTGGGCGAACCGATTTTGATGATTGTTTTTTTAATCGAAAGCTGGTGGCTGTCATGTGGTCCCACATAAATTTTATTGAGATCTGACAATGGCATCCATGAGAAAACCACATAAGTCGTAAATTTGTGTTAAGATGTGCGCGACAAATTGACGAATAACTCAATATAACGCCAACCAATTTCGATGATTCTTTTTTTAATCGAAAGCAGGTACTTGTCATGTGGTCCCACATAAATTTGAACGAGATCTGAAGAGTAGTTTTTGAGACTTTGAAGTCGGTTATTTTTTGTTAGTAAAATTTAGATTATATTATAAAATGTTCGACCATGTTGTCGATGACATGGCCTAAATTGCACATTTCATTTTCTATTTTTATAACGTGTCTATTTTTAGCCGTCTTTAGATAGGTATATCTGCGAAGATTGCAATTCAATTAAATTATAATATCCTTTGTTGGTAATAATCAATACAAAATGGGATGCAATTTTAAATAAAAACGTATGTCGTCTACAATCATTTTTATTCATATTGATTCATTCAAGATTAAATTTAATTACAATAAAGTTAACCGTTAAAAACAATAAATATTTTACGATTCAAAGAACCGGAATCCTGAAGCGGCTCTAGCCATAAACAACTGGCAACATTATTTTAGCTTTTGACATTAGCGCCTGTCAAATCGGTTTGCCGAATTAAAAAACAGAGTTTAGGCACATAATTTTTTTAGCGTAGTAGCACCAATGCACGCCGGGAATCCGCTAGTGTAACATATTTTATTAAAAAAGAAATAGATAATGCAATGTTAAATTCACATTAAATTCTAAATATGCAGTTATAGCTAATTCCATTTCCATAATATAAAAAATGAAAAGGCCACTAATACGACGCTACATTAACCTACACCAGATAACATTTAATTTAGCTAAAAATTTTATAAGGCAAGATAAGCTCTGCTTAGGAGATATGATATGATATGCGCCATGTACATAACTACATATCTTTTGCAACGTTACATCCGTTTCAATAACGGCGCGTTAGTATTTGCGTTTATCGTATGTTGCTGATAAACGGCTCACATCAACTTTATCATACCTACCGACGTCGTGGGTAAACTATACGAGTAACGAAACGAGTCTTATTTAGTAAATAATCTTAGCACTTTTTATTGCAATATTGTATTAGATTACAAAATAATTCATAGTAAACAGAAATAAGTTTTAGCATTAAATGATTGTAATTTATCTTTAAATTCTTTTAATTTTATGCCTGCCTTATTTTTAAACGAGTAACCGCCCTCGCTTTGCATCGGTTTTCTTATTTTTTTACACTTTGGGTTACATTATTGAAGTTTTATTAAGGATCTCTATTTTTTTGAAAATATAATATAGCCTATGTCACCCGGGGATAGTGTAGCTTCCCAAGTCCCAACAGTGAAAGAATTTTTGAAATCGGTTCAGTAGTTTCGGACCCTATTCAATGCAAACAAAAAATCAAGTCTTTCCTCTTTATATATTAGTATAGATTACAAAGAGACGCTGTAAGTTTGTCTACTAAGTAAAACTCGTCTGAAAAAACGTGTGTGTGTACTTATGAACATACGTAAGAAGTTTTTTTTAATGTAAATAGCCGGCAAAGGAGCTGACGATCCACCTGATGGTAAGTGGCTATCATCGCCCATGGACATTAGCAACACCAAGGCATCCCTGATGCGTTGCCGGCCAAGAAAGAGAGAAGAAAAGAAAGAACTGGCTCTCAAGCCCCCAGCCGATACACGACGAGTCGTTTGGCGGTTGACTCATGCTCAATTCATTCATTAATCCCGTATGCCACAACTCTTTGTTTGTAAAAGGACTTTTTTTTTGTTTGTAACTGATTAGTTATCAGCTAACTTAATCATGTCGCTTATTGGCTGTCGGCGCACGAATCGTAAAAATTTACTCTCATATTTTTTTCCAAACTCGCCAAAAAAACTATAACTTCAAAAATAGACTATTTATACACAACTTATCTTTTATATCTAATTTCATCTTAACCCTGGTGTAATCAGCTAGATAATAACGCTACGTCAACGAACTTGAACCGTGACTTGACGGTCGTTGTCATCTTAAACTGGATCAGCTGGCTCGAAGGACCAAAACATGAATCCTAGTTTTATGGCCATTTATAAAATACCTATATCTACTAAATAATATTTTCTTATTTCTACTAAGTAATATTTTTATTGTGTAATATACTTTATTCATTGTTCGGTGCCTATCTAAGTTTTTTACGATTACCCAGGTCAATCGACGCAGATTGCCAATAGTAATGTACATACGTGTAACGTTGCGATTACCTAACAGTTTCGCATTGAGTAAAATGACTTGGAACTCAAATTAAATTAAGAAACTATCAGTAGCTAATTTGATAAGAGTCGCACGTGGCCAAAACGTACGTCGTAGTAATTAAGTGATAGTAGGACAATTTCAAATTTAACAAACTTTAAGATACTTACCGGCTTTTTAGTGTAGTGCGTGCTTCTCAATATTCGGGCGATAGTGTTGCAAGCCAAGCGCGCCACCTGGGTCCGGGGAGAGTCCGCGTGGATAATGACCTGTTGCAACAAATACTGGACTTCACTTTCGATATTAAACATCGAATTAATGTTAAGTAAACAATACGCTTCTCTTTAAAAAAAAATCACCTAATTGTGTATGAAACCTTATATTTTACTAGCTTTTGCCCGCAGCTTCGCCCGCGGTAGAGATCGATTTAAAAAAAAAACCCACTTAAATTTACTTAGTTAGATTTAGTTGCCTCTAATGTACATGTATCATTTGATAGTGTGATTCAGAACTTGGAAATGAATTTTACTAACGCCATCTATTAACAACATCCAGAACTAAATATCTAGCAACTAACAAAATATTGATCTTCCCATGGGTACGTTTTACCGCGGTAAAAAGTAGCCTACGTTACTCTTCACCCTCCTCACTATCTCCACACACAAAAACCATACCATATAATAGCTTCATTGCGACGTGAAAGACGGACAAACAAACAAACACACTTTCACATTTATAATATTAGTATGGAGTATGGATTATGCCACATTTTATATAGGTATAATTACAGTGGCGGATTTATGTTTGATGTCGCCCTAGGCCCCAAAGGATATGCCGCCCTTTTTGCTCTATAAGGCGGTGAATATCGAAATTAAATGAGCAATTTAAAAAAAAATATTACATATCAAAGTTTATTAATTTAAAAACAACGTTTTATTAGTTAATATATAATTATCGTGTATAGTTTTTTTATTATTAATCTGAGTATACCGTCTCGGAGATAAATAAATAAACTTTTTTA
This sequence comes from Thymelicus acteon, assembly GCA_951805285.1. Lineage (NCBI taxonomy): Eukaryota > Metazoa > Arthropoda > Insecta > Lepidoptera > Hesperiidae > Thymelicus > Thymelicus acteon. The sequence goes on from OX638223.1 coordinate 17,507,985, forward strand.
AATTATCATTTATTACATTTTCTTCTTTCAGGCTTTGGTTCTACACTATATATTATATTATAATCTAGTTTTTGTACTAATTGAGCTTCAATAGATAATAACGCAAGGGCATTAAGCCTGTCTTAGGCCTTGGCCCATACTTGCAGGTAAATAATTTTTCACCCTTTTTAGGGTAGAAAAATATCTTTCTCCAGAAAGATTTGTTGCTGGAATTTATTCTCATAAATGCTTCTAAAACATGTCTAAAACAGTCAATATGTTTGACAGGCGATTAGGAAAAAAAATTTAATGTCCTTTTAGCTTTAGCACAATTTTTTGTTATTTCTACAACCAAAAGGGCGTACACACATCAAATAAAGTTTGAGATCACTTACTTGAAAATACGAAATCTTTTTTGTTACGTTAGAATAAAACGTTTGTTTCTTTTTCTTCTAAGATTCTTCATTTAAAATCAAATCTTTTAATAACAAAAGAATTTAAAATATCAATTGTTTATCGGTATAAAAAGAGATTAAATCCTTGTTTACGCTCATCAGAAATCTGACCAACTTGATTCAAGCGTTTTTTCTGACTTTTCGAAGAAGGAGTTCATTCAAAAAGATGCAGAGGGAATTATGAGAAGTTTTACGAGCAAGAATTGTTACTTTGGGGGAAGAAGGACATTCTACGAGAGAAATAGCACGCAGAGTGGCTGTAGCCCAATCCTGTGTCGTGAACACGTTATGGAGGTATCGCGGCGTGGATAACTTTGCTGATCAACCTCGCAGTGGTCGGCTAACTGTTCTCACTGCTGCTCAGAAGCATTACATCAGATTGCTGACTGCACGAGACCCAACAATCAATGCCACAAAATAAGAGTTGAGTTGCGAGCTGCTACTGGACTAGAACCAGAACCAGGTTGGATTACGAGCGAGGTGATCCTAGCGAGCACCCCTGAACTCACAGCAACGACAGCGACGCAGATTGCAGTGGGCTAGACTCCGCCAAAGTGAAGAAGACGACGAGGAAAACATTTGGCGGAATTGTCTCTTCGTTGACGAGTTCAGAATTAGCACTCGTCAAGACATGGGAACGCTGAAAGACAAAGAACTGCCACCGGAACCGTTCAACAAGGCGGGAAATCGATATCCTTTTGGGGCGGTATAATGATTGGTGTTAGAACGCCGTTGATCCCGTATCGTGGCTGGATGACTGCAGCTTTGTACCAAATCATTGCTATTGATGGAATTGTCAGGTCATCCTACTAATATTATAAATGCGAAAGTTTGGATGTTTGGATGTTTGGATGTTTGGATGTTTGTGTTGCAATCACGCAAAAACGGCTGATCGGATATAGATGAAATTTGGCACACAGTTAGTTTAATACCTAGAATAATATATAGGATACTTTTTATCCCGAGATATTAATCTATTCCCGAGGGAGAAGAAGTAAACTAAATGGTAATAGGAAAACAATTTTGACGTTTGTCATCACAGTGACATTAGAAAACTCAAAACAGCTGATTGAGTGATTAAATTATAATTGGTTCATTGTTTTAATATGTTTATTTACAAATATATAAAAATTTGCGGTGAGGCACATTGTGATCATTTTTATCATGCAATGGAAGCTTTAGTAACCATCGATCTCGTGTAAAATCAAGTAAAACAAACACAGCATTTTTTACGCAAAATGAAGGCTGCTTACACATCAGCGTTTGTCGAGCGTTTCTAGCGCTAGACGCTTGATCGATGAATTATAAAAAAATAATAATTTTACGTTGAATAAGTATTCGTTGCTTATCAAGGTTTTTCCAAGCTCTAAATATAAATTGCAATTGAAATATTATATGATATCTTATCAGGTTTAATTAATAGCAAAAATATCAAAATGGCTGTCTGTAAAGTCTGTATACGGACGGAGATTTAACGTGACAACGTCTGTTCGTGGTATAAGTTTTTGGAACATAAGTTCACTAATTAGTCTATTCAACTCCGACGCCAGAAACGCTCGCGTAGAAGAGAGACGCAAGGCGCACGCCGGTCGAGCGAGCCTCTCTCTTTAATGCTGCGCGTGCATGGTAACGTTCCGGCAAATCTTACTTGGTCGTTACACAGTTTTCGTGAATGACACCTGAGTCAACCAATTTATAGACGTTGTCACGTCAAAAAATCATCAAATTTGGTTTTTAACATTCGTAAATATCTGCCTATATTTTTTCATTTACCTTAGAGAAATAAATATAGATTTTTTTTAACTTATTTAGCAAATCATTAATCACGTGTGTCGGATGAACGCGTACGCTTATAAAATCCTAGTGTGGTGTCGGCCTTATGTCAATTCGGCCTTGTCAATATTTCTTTATTTTTTTATTGCTTTGCATGCATATAACCAGTGCTTTAGCCGAACACTACAAACCTTAAATAAGTTTTTAATGAACAAGACCGTTAGTATACAATGGGTTTAGGTAGGAATAGATTCGTTGTTTAAGAAGCGATTTTCATGATTTTTTATTGTACTGGGAATTTACTCAACTTGGTCAATATAGTGAGACTATGGATTCTGGATGTTAAGAGTGAGCTTCTCAGTCGTAGGGAATAACTGAATCGTGTTTAAATATGTTCGCTGTTGTTATCGTTGACATCGCAAGATGTGTGTCAGAGACGAAATATGACTCCTCAACGGAACAATTCAAATAACTAAACAATTTTCAAACATATTTGTTGTTCGTAAATTTAAGGGTAAAATCTACAAATCCGTCATAAGACTTGTCGTAATGTTGGGCTACAAAGAAGATGGATGAGAGACGATTGCATATCATAGAGATGAGAATGTTGAGGTGGATGTGTGGAGTGACGATAATGGACAAAGTAAGGAATGAGTATATTAGAAGAAAGTTTGAAAGTGGCAAAAATTACAAAAAAGTTAAAAGGGAACCGAATATCACGGTATGGGCACGAGATGAGGCGAGAGGAAACGCATGTGACGAGAAGAGTGATGGATATGAATGTGATGGATAGACGAAGGGGACGAGGACGACCAAAGAAAAGATGGATGGATTGTGTTACAGATGATATGAAAGATAAGAGAGATAGTGTAAAGATGACTGATGACTGGAGTTTAGTGGAGACTGGAGTTGATTGGAGACTGGAGTTGAGTGGAGACTGGAGTTGAATGGAGACTGGAGTGAAGTGGAGACTGGAGTGGAGTGGAGACTGGAGTGGAATGGAGACTGGAGTGGAGTGGAGACTGGAGTTGAGTGGAGACTGGAGTTGAGTGGAGACTGGAGTTGAGTGGAGACTGGAGTTGAGTGGAGACTGGAGCTGAGTGGAGACTGGAGTTGAGTGGAGACTGGAGTTGAGTGGAGACTGGAGTTTAGTGGAGACTGGAGTTGAGTGGAGACTAGAGTTGAGTGGAGACTGGAGTTGAATGGAGACTGGAGTGAAGTGGAGACTGGAGTGGAGTGGAGACTGGAGTGGAATGGAGACTGGAGTGGAGTGGAGACTGGAGTTGAGTGGAGACTGGAGTTGAGTGGAGACTGGAGTTGAGTGGAGACTGGAGTTGAGTGGAGACTGGAGTTGAGTGGAGACTGGAGCTGAGTGGAGACTGGAGTTGAGTGGAGACTGGAGTTGAGTGGAGACTGGAGTGGAGTGGAGATTGGAGACTGGAGTGGAGTGGAGACTGGAGTGGAGTGGAGTAGTAAAACCTACAATTATCATCTTCCCGAAATTTTATTCGTCTCATTATCTTGAAAACAAAATTTTTGAAGGTTTCACTTCTACCACGTTATGTGTGAATAGCACACATTTTATTTTTTTAAATTGTAAGTTATTGCTTGACTACAATTCCACCTGATGGTAAGTAGCGATGTAGTCTTGGTTTATTATAGGATCTATTTAGTACATAAATATAAATATATATTTTTATACCATTCATACTTTAAGTATGATAATGATCATGTTTCGCGATGACCCGCGATGATTGCAAGGAAAATACTTAATTTGGCATACTTTTAATTTTAAATCATAGTTTAACGATATAACAAACTGCAACTTCATCTGCGTAAATAAGGTCCACAGACAAATAAATCTTATTTTTGACTACGGAATCGTGTAATTTTTTAGCGATATAATCGATATGGCTAAGACGCTATATAATTTTTAGCTACTAAAAGATATGCATGGGGCAACCTCCCTCTTGCCACTCTATGGAGTACATAAAACACTGAGTCTCTTCGTTTCGTTTCGTTTCAATGCCCTTAATAAAGATGTCATATTATATGGAAGCATCCATTAAATATACCGATGTTATTTAAATAATGATATGGTTCGTTTGTGTTACGTTTGTGTAAACGTAATTCTGTTAATGGTTCTGCTGTTTGTTCTAATTGCGGAATAACTTTATAGTTTTCCTCCAGTTTCCTCGCATCACAAAATTTACACGCTTTGTTAATTTTATCCCTTTTTATAAGCTTTTGGCTGAGATTCGCGTGTTGTGACTCGCTTCATACTCTAGCAACAGCCCATCTCCGTCATTCTGTTTCATGAGCATGTTGCTAACGTCGTTTACCTGCCTGTTCCGGCGTAGCAGCTCTCAAGCTTGCTGAAATTATTCCTCACGACGTTTCCTTTGATTTTTATGACCCTTAAGCAGCTCGCTGGTACGCCAAATAATGAATATGGTGCTGGTGTCGATGATGCCGCTGAACTTCTTCCTCACGACATGCCCTATGATTTTTTCGAATCTTTAGCAACTTGCTAGAACACGAAATAATAAGCATGTTGTCGACATCATTCTTTGGGATGAAAAGCAGGATACTGTAAGTTTAATTCACAAACATCCAAACATCTAAACCTAACATCTAAATTTTAGTAGGATCTGGATCTAATTTTAAATTCTCGCGGACGAAGTCGCGGGTAGAAGCTAGTTTAGAATAAACCATGGCCCTCGATTCGTGTTGGTTGACGATAATGCACCCGCACATCGAGCTCAACGAATCAACGCTGCTCTGCATGAATACGACATTACCAGGTTAGACTGTCCTGCCGGCTCGCCTGACTTAAACCCGATAGAACACGCGCGGGATGCTATCAAGCGAGCTATTTGGAACCGTCAGTCACTTCCCCAGACAGTACCAGAGATCAGGGAAGCCGTTGTTCCAGAATGGGACAGGTTACCGCAAGAAATGCTGGATAATTTAATTCTCAGCATTATGCCAAGAAGGATTGCCGCATGTGCTCGAGCCAGGGGAGGAGTTATCTTATACTAAAGAAAAACAATTTAATAATAAATGTTGATAATATTTATTGTTAGTTAAATCCTCTTTTTCTTTCAATTATTTATTAGTCAAAATTGCACTAGGACTTTTAAATTCAATTCTAGTAAATAATTTAATTTTTTTATTTCAACAAGTGTACCTTTTTCATAAAAAGATGTTACGTAAGCAACATTCTTTTTAAAGAGTAAAATAAAAAAAATCCATCTTTTGCTAGTGATCTCAAACTTTATTTGATGTGTGGATACTTTGAGACATAATTTTTCACTTTGGATTTTTTTTTCACTTAAAATTTTTTTGCAAAGCGATTGGCAAAAAAATATACGCCCTTCTGACATTCGGAACACAATATTTCGAAAAACACACTCAGTTGAATGATAAATAGAATTTTGAAATAACAAGAATTCTTGCTTCAACATTTCCGAAAATAATTTAAATTTACAAGTTAGGTTGAAAACTTTTAATTTAATTATAATTTATTCATAAAGGCTTTTGAGAAATAGTATTAATCTTTAACTATCCGCTATAAAAATTAAGAATTTGCGAAAAATCTAAAATTTTTTGTTTTCAAAGTAATGTACATCAAAAAGAATTCATATTGCACCGACAAAATAAAAGGTTAACATTTAAAATATTTCATATTTTTTTATTAATTTGAAGCGAAAATATATAAAAATATTTTAGACGAGTAACCGCCCTCGCTTTGCTTCGGTTTTCTTATTATTTTACACCTTGGGTTACATTATTGGAGTTTTATTAAGGATCCCTATTTTTTTGAAAATACAATATAGCCTATGTTACTCGGGGATAGTGTAGCTTCCCAACAGTGAAAGAATTTTTGAAATCGGTTCAGTAGTTTCGGAGCCTATTCAATGCAAACAAAAAATCAAATCTTTCCTCTTTATATATTAGTATAGATAAAAACAATTCTGACATTTTATGACTCCTAAGTTTTTGGGGTTCTGAAAATTTTGGCGCCCCCAAAATCATGGCGCCCCTAGGCCCGGGCCTCACGGGCCTAGGCCTAAATCCAGCACTGTATAATTAAACTGCAACGGGTAGCAAGGCGTTCTAAAGACGAAGCTAAACCTTTCTTGATCAGTTGCTTAGCAAAATCCTCTAAAGGCCTAAATATGAAATACATAAAAAAATAATCGGGATATTATCTACATACAAATGATTTATTTTTATGTAAGTGATAACTGAATCACGTACTTGTCTGAGAAGGTCGGCTATTCTTGCCTCGCTGAGAACACTCCAGAATTTGTCTAATACATACGGGAGTTCTTCTAAAGTTTCTGCCACATCTGTCCTGAAAATGGAATCTTCGTTCAACGATTGTTAAACATTTTCTAGAAGAAAAGAAATATCACCAAAGGTCAATGATTACTTTAAGTAATTACAATAAAAGATAAGTATGTACTACATTGTCTCCTTTCGTCCAAGAATAATGAATGCGGTATCTAAATATATTTTTATGTTAAATTGTAAGATAGGGTTGTAACAGGGTTGTGACTCAAAATCATTCAGTTTGTAAAATGGAGTATTGACGAAGAAGGAGAGCCATCTCATAGGAAGGGAAAGATGAAAAAGTGTCCAGCTGTTTACAGAAAATAGGGGTTCCATTAATGACCATCTGAATGGCGCCAGTGTATGACAAATAGACACATGTTAATAACATGGCTGTTGTAGGCGGAGTGAAGTTTGCTGAGTTATGCCACCCGTAATGAATGGCGCTAGTGTCCGCCAAATAGATATTCGAACATAGTTGTTGTAGACCGCACCGCAGCGCCACCCGTAATTGGACACTTTTCATATACAGAGATGACCTTCCTTCTATTCTATCTTCCATGGTTTGTAAGGTTTGTAATAAAATTATAAAATGGCCTAATAAATCAACTTTTATTACCTTTAATTATTATCTTATCTCTTTAACCTCTATGATAGTTCTAGAAAAAGTTCACGTACTGAGATTAACGTGGAAAAAATAGAACGATCATACTATGGGGGAACTGCAAACGAATTTACGTGTAATTATTGTCACTGTTATGTCCCAGCTACACTTGACGTTACGCAGGTGTGGCCAACAGTTAGCGCGCTCAAAGGGGCCGTTTTAATGACACTACACAATAAGTGATTACTTGGGTGGCAGTTTTTTCGACACATGAAAAGATTCTGTTGGCCACATCTGCGGCCTAACGGGCTAAGGCGCAATCCGGCGCAGCCGTTGACATAAACTTTAACGCAGATCTAGCAGGCGCATCATATACGCTAAAGCTTAATGTGCCAACCAACCACGTAGAGGAGCGTAATTTCCGCAGCAGTTCTCCGCAAAGTGCTTCGCTGCCGCGCTCGGCGACGTCACAGTACCGGCCCTCGTCCGGAGACATGGTGCTGGTCGGGGAGCCCACCCTGCTTGCAGCTTTTCTGTATCATCGAGATATTCTGTATAAGTATATGTTAGCTTGTATGTATTAGCTTGTAAAAAGTACTCACCTACCCGTCGATACTATTAAAACCTTATAGCTATGATATTGGGTACTCACGATATTTATTTTGTACATACATTATAATACATATTACAGGGATTATATTACAGAGCCAGTAGAGACCCTCAATACTAACATTCCATTAGAGAAATTGGTTTATGCTCAAGGATTACACTTGCTTTTATGATTGTACAGCATACCCGCGGTAATCCCACGGACGTTTTGCAGGGCAGTGTCAATGATATTATATTGTTAAAAATAGGTAGATACGTCAGTAGCGCGCTGACGATGCAGAGCTTAAGAACAGGCAATTGACCGTTCTGCTCGGAGTCTCTCTGTCAATACAAGACGATACGCACGCTTTTGTTGTTGTCAGAAGTGGTTGACATTTGACATACAGCGTTAAAATGCCTTCGTGTATTATACCAATGTGATTGCTAAATCAAAAAATATTTTATCTGCTGTCTCTCATACCTGGGTTTCCTCTCAGTTACTTTTAGCTCTTCGATTTTGTCTTTAATGTTGATGGATTCCTGTATCGACGACGATTCTTTTGACGATCCGTCCAACCGGGATGTTGTGAAATAATGTACTCTGTTGTTTACATTTTGGATTATGCCTTCTACATGTATTGGAGGTAAGTGGAACGCTCCATTTGAACTTCGCACTGGATCTGACAAGACCATGAAAATTTTTAAATCCATCGAAGACAGACAATTACGTCATGATGATAGATGAGTACTTAAATGACAAAGATGTATGGAAATGACCAGCTCTGCCACCAGTTCCGTTCAAGTTAGTGACATTTTTTTTGTAATAAATATACCAATGTATTTTTATTTTTAAAAGATGTGCTGAGGAGTTTCTTTACGGATTTTCTTCTCTATGACAAAGCACTTTTCCGAAAAGCTGGTTGATTAAAAAAAATGACGTGCATAAGTGTATCAGTGATACCTACATATATGAATAAATGATTTTGAATTTGAATGACGACTTTTGAATTTCACATACAAAAAACACTGTACTTCGCAGTAAAACTAATAACACTTAAAATGGTAACTTCTAATAAAATTACGTTAGTCGCTATTTAAGTACCCCAGTTTAATCCGACGAAATTTGAATAAGTGAATAACTGTGTAAAAACAGTCTCGCCGCTTTCTTTTGCCAGTATTCACAGATTTAATTACAATTACAATCTATATTTTTTCCTTTAGTGCATTCTCTAGCGGACAAGCCAGTGCGACGACAAGAAATGCAAAAAAAAACGCTAGCACACACATACCTCCGCAGTAGGTTAATACCTGTGTCGCGGGTGGTATGTACGACACATATAACATCACAAATCCATCCATGACTCGAGTACAAATATTTATCTGTCACATAAAAATCTGCCCCGGCCGGGAATCGAACCCGGGACCTCTCGCTTCGCAGGCAGGCAGGGTCGCTACTAGCTACAGGGTCGACTGCAAGGTAGACGTACCTACAAAATTAAAGACAGAATGTAAGTTATTGATATGACAATAAATATTACCACTCCTTCCACTGATTAGAGGACTTTCACCGCCCGCGAGGCTCTTCGTACAGAGTTCCCACCTGTCCAACAGTGTTTCCTTATGTTCTGTGGTACTATGTTCGTTCCCGTGGGTCATTGGATTAATAGCAAACAAAAAGTTCAAATTAGGACTATTAGGGCAAGATTTGTTCTTTTTAATTGGTGGCAGTTTAAGTATTTCTTTATTATTGCTCATGGCATTATCTGCTGACACTGCAGGTCTAATATATGATTTGCTGGCAAGTAAAGTCTTTTTGGTTTCCTCTGCAATAGGTCTCGCAACAGATTTAATGCTAGGTGTAATATCTATAATGCTATCCTTTTTTGGCATGGTTTCTTCAGTCAACGGTGTTAAAGTACCGTATCTTCGTAAGTTTGATTCAAGAGGTTTTTCGGGCAAAAATATATCTATGCTTTCAGATATTTTATTGTACAATTCTTCCACGTCATTATCTACAGATTTTGGTACACTTGTATCACTAATGCTATCTAATTTATCAGATTTATTGTGACGGTACTCATTTACCATTAGCGAATCTTCTTCAATATCAGAATCAAATTTCGTAGATTCTAAATCACAACTGTTTTTGTCTACAATGTCATCTTTACTAAGTATAATTTCGTCAGATTCTGCATCAATGAAATGTATAATTCTATCACTAAAAGTACTTTCACTATCAACATCTTCGGTGACCTCATTATGCGTTTCAGATTCTGGGTATTTAGTAGATGTGTCTTGAGAATTATTTTGATGATCATTTAATATCCTGTTATTACTAGACCCAGTGGTATCAAAGTCGTTACTGGATTCATTTACAGGACAGCTTTCACTTACATCCTTATAATTTATTTTATATTCAATAGTTTTATTTTCTGTGATGGATAACACTGAAGTCTGAGTCTGTAATGTTCTGCTATCTCTTGCGATTTGAAATTCACTTTCATTGGCTACTAATTCAAAAATGGTTCTACTAGTCTGGGTATAAATCTCTTGAGATACAATAGCACATTTGTGGAGACTAGAACCGGCTGATCTGTTTATTGTCTTGATAGTCTCACAGCCAAAATTTTTCTTTTCATTTGCATCTTCAATTTTGTTCTTTAAATTAATAATACTTGGATGATGGCGAATTTGGAAGGTCCTATCACTGTCGTCACTGTCATCCCAATCTAATATGTATGTATCTTTGCCGGAGGAGTGGTTTTTGTCTGAACTGCTGTCTGTAAAGTCAGGAGAATACGCGTTTGAAGTGGTCACACTTTTTTGTGAATCTGTGTACCGTACATCACCAACAAGGTCTTCAATTTCATCTTCCTGTAAGGAGTAAGAAGTCTCGTTAGGAATGAGTAGTTCTTCTAATATAATAGAAACAGATTTTTTTGGAAAATGGAGTCATTTTTGTCTCTTAATACTTACCATTGTAGAATTTGAAACAAAAATAATACAAAATTAAAACATTCACTCAGCGCAACCACCCACCGCGTATTTTAGGTATTTATAAATATTTCAGTGCGATTCTGACAGGCCATGGCAATAGACGGACTGAGAATGTGACAATTGGTTTAGTTTTTACTGAGTAAAATACTTTGACGGTTATCTGTAGGTAAACCATTGATAATGTATGTTGGTAAAATATCTTTGAGGTAAACAAAAAAATCTTGGAAGTTGTATTAGATTAAGCATATTCCAAGAGCCCGCCACAGCCAGACCTCATGAGGCATTGATTAGAAAAATACTTTTCTTAGGATTAAAGGTCGCTGCATACGTAACGTGGACGGGTAAAATGTACGTGCGTTGCTTCGTTCCCGTCCGTGCCTCCGTGGCGTGTGCGCTACCGTTCACATTTCCTATGAAACGATGTTTTCAAAACTTCACATCCCGTCCCGTCCACGTTACGTAGGTATGCAGCGACCTTAAGAATGGGGTTTCTCTAAGGCTACGTCCGCACAGACGGCTTGCTTAGCGCCTAGAGCCATTTTTGTCCAAATCCAAGACTCCGAGAGCTTTCAGTTGGAGCTGAAAAATCATTTCGCGTGTTTATTGTGCTATAGTGGACGAGTGCAACAGCAGGATGGTAGCAAGTCCTCAAAGGGTTCTTTAAGGATCCATGTAAAGTTCTTTAAAGGTTTTAAAGCCCCCATGATGGGTCTCAAATTCTCTCACAACATACACTCGGTCTTATAAGGGATATTTGAAAACCATGTGTGCATTTTTATTCCTCTATGGCAGAGTAAAGGCGGCTCAGTGAGCAATCTCGCAGGGGAGAGCGATGCGAATATCGTTCATATGATGACACAAGGCGCGTAAAAAACAAAATGGAGCGAGATCGTGGCTCAAAAATCTGCGTATACGGCAAAGCCACCAGACAAGGCTGAGGACCGAGTTCGGCACCATCATTTCGTCAAAAACTGAAATTCTGCGAAATGCTACCTCCTCATGCGCCCCTGTCCGCGGACAGGCGAACGACAAGCGAGCTACCTTGACCTGATATGTAATGTAACGTACTTAAGGATCTTTATCTTACTTATTATATTCAATATGTTTTCAGTTATATAGTAGATATTTTAAATATTTCCACGAAAACAGCTTTGGCGTCGTAAATTATATTCTAACACATATTTTAACTTTGTAACTCTGTCATTACACAAGATAATTGTAATTACATTACAATGTAACGGTAATCAAGCCATATAAGAAATGCACACGTGGCAAACCACTAATAGCTAATATGGCGTGGGGAAAAGGCAGCGGCCGCGGCGCCGCGGCGCGTATGGGCGCGGCGCTCATACATACTCTAAAGTATATTCTTAGGAAAAGCTATATTCTTAGGATTAAGAATGTTTTTTCTAATAATGTTTAAGTTTCGGGGTGTCTGGCAGCGGGTTGAAACCTTGCTAAGTGTCTGACTACCTAATATTTCGAAGAAAATATTAAAAAAACTGCTTTATACTTATACTTTAACTGCTTTATACTTTAACGAAAATTAGGTCCAATATGTTACACCTTTGTTACTTGTTATTTGCTAACGTAACCATTATCCAAAGTTCATAGCCCCGCGGCCCCGGAGCGTTCTTACCTATGTTGGGGACATACACAGAGAAAATGTCTAGCTGTCGCGGGCTCTTGGAGAAGATTTTGAAGTCGACAGAGCTGAAAGATTGAAGCTAATAATTTTAGTGCATTACTTTCAAATAAGCCGACAAGGTGAAGGTAAATAAAACACAAGATACATTAAAATATGATGAACTATATATGATGTCTAATAAAATTTCCCCCTATCGCTACAGCGTCAGTAGGTAAACATATCACAACAGAGATACCCATATTGTTACAAACCACACAATAACTACTATTTTAATGTAGAAACAAATGTGATTGTATTTCACGATCACTCATAAGAACAATCCAATTTTAGAAATATACTTTGCTACAGGCTTTAACCTTTTGGCGCACTACAGGGCACGGGTCTTTCCTCATAACGAAGAGGCCTCGAGCCTCCTACGCCACGTTTCTTCAGAGCAGTTTGGTAATAATATATGTTACTTTGTACTTCTTAGCTTTCATGGCAACCAAAATTGAGACAGTAAATGTATTTGCATTTTAATTATTAATTTTTGGATTTAAAAGTATCATCATGAAATACAAACACGACAATTTAGCATCGCCAATTACTCGATCCGTCAAAGCTAGCCGTTATAGATCTTATTGTCTTTGAATTAAATGAGAAAATGGCGAAACCCTTTCACGGATCGAATAACTTGCTGAACATTCCAACAACAATACAGTAAATAGTTATATAAAATACAATATGATACATGGTAATTTCGATTTTCAAAAGAGAACTCTAGGAGGTAGGTAATTTCAAGATTTTTACAACTAAAGATCTACATTCGTGGAAATAGATCGTTGGGAATAGGTTGAGTTGTGTAAACGATATATAAGTAGAAAAGTTTTGCGGTGTAAAACCTTGGAAGAGAAACATTTTAAAATGACTTGATCATATCAGTTAGAATTAAATTACTTTGCTTTACGGATGTTAACTATATTATATTGGACAAAAGTCATGCGTGATCTCATCTTCCTTACACATTCCACATTCTTTACCTCTTGCACTCATGTAGTGACTTTATAAAACTTCAGCCTTCGTTAAAGGCAGGGAAAAGATCACAAAGTTGGAGAGAAGCTGGAATTATGTCATAAACATGAACTTAGTATTTTAGAAAAGAGATAATCTTCACATAGTGTACAGGTGGGGGTTTCACAGGGATCTATTTAGGGTCCATTTTGTTTTATTATTATTTATTGAGTTAACATCGTACATATAAAGAGTAAGTATCGTTAATAATGTGGTTCATAACATAATCCATAACAATGCAATTCAATTCATAATAATTTCAGAATGACCTGCCAGTAATATAAGGTAGCAGTATACCTAATGTACATGTAAGGCGATGAATGAAGACGTTGGTTATTTTTGGACCATGTTATATAAAACCACGAACGTTGCACATCTCACCAACATGAAAATACAAATATATTAATTAAAACTTCACAAATCTGAGAATTTAAAGTCAAAATATGTTAAATGATATGCGAGAGTTACGGAACCTAGGGTTTGCGAGAACAAACTGGTTGATCGCACTTTTTTTAGGGTTCCGAAGTAAAATAGGAACCCTTATAGTTTTGTCATGTTCGTCTGTCCGTCTGTCCGAAGCAAAGCGCCGAGACTTTTAGTGCTAGAAATACATAGATCTACATATTTATATGTATATCCATGCCAAATTACAACTTCAGAACTCTACAATCACTCTACAACTCTAGAATCGTAGGATAAAATATTGAAAAAAAATTTTTTTCAGGGTACCTCCCCTACAGGTAGCGTGAGGATGAATTTTTTTATTCGTCGCGTACCCTATAGTGTGGGATATCGTTGAAAAGGTATTCTAAAAATATTATGGGTCTTAGACCATTTTTGGAATTAGGGGTCCGTTTGCGAAATATTTGGCTTTAAAGTGCTAGTTTTGATTAGAGCCAAGTGTCCCCTCCCCCCACGCTGGCTAAACGGTTGGAGTTGGACAAGTGAAAAAATTCTCAAAAATAGGTTCTATGATGAATTTACAAGGAAAACTATCACGGCTATGTTATCTTACTTAGTTAATGAGTAATAGTCGATAAACTTACTACTTCGGAACCCTACATTGCGCGTGGCCTGACACGCACATGCCCGGTTTTTAACACTACTATCATGTCAAAACATGCATATTTTAACATTGGATATAAATATAAAAATTATGCATTTATTTTAAAAAGATCGTCACATCCTTAATCCTTCATAAACAAGAACATTTTATATAGGAAAATCCCTATAATTAAGTTTATAAATTATACAATCCTATCTAAGTACTTGAATACATTGATTGATACAAAATACCTCTCACAAAATTATTGAAAAGAAGTAAATACTTTCCAATACACTTTAAACTTAACACACACATCATAATATATGTATTAAATATATTTCGAATTACTATAAAATAATAATACATTTACTGGACAAATACACAATATAAACATTCTTCACACAACAATACATATTAACATTAATTTGCATATAAAATACTAACACACAAACTAACATACAATTACATGTATAAACAATTATATACTTAAAAAACATTACAGCATCATTTTTTATTTGTCTTTAGGACTGGCCGATTATAGTGAACAAGCTACAATTATAATATAATAGAAGTGTATTATTTAACGATTTTTTTAACATTTAGTTTTATTAAAGTTGATAAATAATGAAAGTGTTCTTAGTTTACGCCGTTAACAATGCCTCATTTGGCCTTGTATATAATACGATTCTAAACAAATAACTGTCAATATATTAGTGGTCTTTGTCTTGTCAAATCTGTTTGTTTATATTTATAAACTTCTGTAGTTACTTGCTGCTTCTTCTCGCGGGACCACTCACGGTAGGGATATGTTGAAGCGATGGCGTAGAATGACTTTCGAAAAGTATTTGTAACAAACCAAATTCGAATAAAATATTCCATTTCATTTCATAAATGCTTCTAATCACTATTGATTTCATTGTTTAATCCAAAAATAACTCTATAACTTAATATGTTAGATATATAATGCTATACGTACGTATTATGTTTGTATACCGAACAGTATTGTAGTATACATAGATAAAGTTACAGTCCAATAAATTTGGCAACCCCTCTTACAGTCCGAAAAATCCGCTAACAACAATACCATTTAAATACATGTCAAATAATATAAATATAATTTAAATACAATTCAAATATATAACAAAACAGTTATTTTTGAAAACTTAATAATTGTAATATTTTTTATCTATGGCCCATATGTGATATGATATGAACCCCGCCAATACAAAATGGAGGCGAGTGGTATGTATTGTAGTAAATGTATAACACACATATAAATTTCGCTTCACAGAGCATTCATCTCAGCTTGTAATTGAGGAGACCTAGTATTTCACCCTTCGGAGCATAATGTACAAAACGCAAAATGAACACAAGTCGCAAAATGTACAATTGGCAAAATGTACAAAACGCAACATGTACACAATACGCAAAATGTACAAATCGCAAAATGTGCAAGAAAGCCCACGTTCACATCGAACACAAAAATGACACAAAATATTGATCTGATTTTTTTCAATTGAAACACAAACTAGGGACAAAATTATTCTTATTTATTCCACAAAATATTTTCCCTTATGCACATTTTACTTACAACAATGTTGGTTCTTTAATGGTTAGTGGAAATATCATTAAATATATACCTACTTAACTAAAATAAAAATCACTATCAAGTATCAAGTCGCTACAGCTTTATCTGCATAAAAATGCAGTCATTATAGGATGAGGACATTGCATGCCAGAGGGAAATGATGCATGAAAAAAAACTTAAACTCCACAAGTAAAATAAAACATAAACGTGTATTTATGTACGCGCGTGAGAAGTTATACTTCTTTGGCATCATTAAATTCCCTCTCCCTCCTGCTCCCTCTCCCCTTCCCCTCCCCCTCCCCCAATATAATAATAATCATTTTTTCAAAACGAGCATTTTTAAAAACGCGCGTGATGTTTTTCGTGACCGTCGTTTTTGTGTCACCGTCCGTGTTACAAATCTTAAAATTTCACTCTCATCATTTTTTCCATTTATTTCATAACGCGCCTAAAGAAGTATAACTTTTCATGTAGTATTTTTCAGCGACTTACGTAACAAATAAGCGCGATCTTTTCTACGTCCATTCCTGACATCATAATCGAACTGACTGAAGAGAAGCCATGACTACTCTATTTAGCTACCTTCGGATGCCAACGGTAGCCGTGGCAACTATGCCGGCGACGTCGCCATGGCGTCCCGGTGAGGTAGGGCACTTAATAGTATCATGGGTAAAAATATTTATCTTGGTAATACACTTCCAGTAGGTCTAGTACCAATACAATTTTATATGTTTTTATAACGATGGTCCGATTGATAGAACCACAGGCAAAAAAAAATTGCCCATGGATCGACCAGTAGAACTCGGCGATCGGACCACGAGCAATAAACGTTCGAATTGGTACCTATTTTACATTAGGTAACATCAAAAAGAAAAGCCCTTCAAAAACTTAACTTGCGTGTCGCCGTAGAAGAGGCCTTAGTCCTTGTTGCACATATTGCGATTTGTACATTTTGCGTATTGTGTACATTTTGCGTTTTGTACATTTTGCGAATTGTACATTTTGCGACTTGTGTTCATTTTGCGTTTTGTACATTATGCTCCGAAGGGGTATTTCACCTCATTGTTATATTGCGACAGGTGCAGAGTAAAAACGTTGTCTGCAATATAGCTGTTTTGTAGATAGATAACTCTTTTTACTTTGCAGCCGTCGATTTGCAAATTAGTACAGTTATTCGGCCGACCCAAGTGTAGGAAGTTGTTATGCCGCCCGAATGTAATAGTCGGTTCGTAGAATTGAGAAATAATGAAATGATATGCTATCATATACATATACTTCACGAAACCAAAAGTAATTAAGTTCATAAATTAGAAACATAAATGGTTGACAATAGGGTTGCCAGATGTGTTGGAAAAAAACCGGACAAGTTTTTTATTATTATTCATTTTCTTGGAAAACCAATATAACTTATAATCAAATCACAATCAACGCTAAATTAACAGTTTATCTACTTTTTTTGTATATTTAGCATATTCATACATAGAAATCAAAGTGTAAGTTTTGAGTAATTAGGTTTACTAGTCTACTTTCCCTGTACTTGTCGATCGGTGTCGGTTAAAGTGCTACATAGATACTTTATTAGATGAGTTTTCATGAAAACTGGACAGTCTTCAGTCCGTCTTTCTAGGATTTTCTTGACCGGACAGACGTGATGAAAACCGTACTGTCCGGTCGAAAACTGGACAACTGGCAACTCTAGTTGACAATGATCTTGTCAATTATACGACCGGACCGTTACCCTGATGAACTATGTAAGTACAAGAACATTAAACAAAGGGTATTTCACAGATCATACCATAGCATTCTATCAATTTGCAATGACATCTTATTAAATATTTATTAGCCTTATTGGTTTGAAAGAAACCTATATAACTAAATAACAAGATAACTAAAGTATTAATCATAGTACAGGGGTACAAGGACACAGGAGACAAATATACAATGATACAGATCAGTGTGACAATTGCAGAGTACTTTTATAACGGCTTAAAAAAAATTGTAACACTGTGTTACTCCACGCAAAATTATTTAGGCTGTCTTTCAAATAAGTAAGATTTTAAATAATTTTGAAACACATCCTATCGAGTTTTACAAGTAGACCATGCAATGTGCTGGTGTTTGATAACCAAATAAAGATTCTCCATTTTATTTGATGTGACACAAAAGTTACTTAAGATAAATCCTTTAAACATTAAAATATATAAGTATCCTTCTACCCTCATTCTATGAATATAATACCACTGATAAAATAATAATTTATTGGAAAAACTTAATTAGAACCTCAGAAATCATTTCTGATTTAAGTAGTTTTAATACGAGACCTGCTTCGTATTTTGCTTTTAAACTTAGCGACAACCCACGTAGTGTTGATAAACTCTGCAAAGTTGTCATTCAGTGGAATGATCAATAACCTTCGATGGCAACCCTAATAATTCCATTTAAATAAGCCATCATTCTAATAAACACTCATAATTTTTATATAAATATAATCATCCAATATGCATCACATGTCACATTGCATAAAGCACTTCAACATTATTTAAAAGAAATAAGTTAAAAAAATCAATAAATGTTCGCGATGGTGTCACAAATTGAATAAGCAACAAAATGTCCACACTTCACAAAGTTCACTGGCACTGTTCTTACCCACCGTAGTTTATTCAGTCACCACAGCTGTCAAATTGTCATGCTGTCACATCCCTGGAGGTGTTGTGAATCTGTCAAAACAGGGTAAGCAATTTTCTATAACTTTTTTTTTAATAAACAATGTTATAATTATATGTGCAGATATGTATGTGACACATAAATATTTGTACAGTCGGCCGTAGAAGTAGCTTGACATTTTAGTACTTTGTACTAGTAACTGTTTCGACTGTTTCCACGGTTTCCTAGCATCATCTATGACAAATTCAAGAAATGTAATGTGACAAGGTACTAAAATGTTAAGCTACTTCTGCGGCCGACTGTACTCGGGTGCAGGGTATGATCGTGATGTGTTATATGTGTCGTCCATGCCACCCGCGACACAGGTAATAACCTACTGCGGGGGTATGAGTGTGCTAGCGTTTATTTATTTATTATTATAAAATTCCGTTATTTATAGTACATACACAACGTCCAAAGTTACAGTTTGTAACATGTTTAATATTTAAGCATGTCTGAGCAAAAAATTTTAAACAATTTTAAATAAATTGTCCAATATTTTAATTGGCTGTTAAAAAATATCATGAATGTAACGTAAAAAATCGACGGAAGTATTGATCGATTTACCTATATTTTTTATGCCTTACCGAAATGTTTCTTGAATGAAAAAAAGAACATGTGTATACGTGTACCATTGATAGTTACATCACTTTGTTTTTTTTTTAACTTTACAGGTTGTGTAGTGATTACCGTATAGTAGGGCGTGGGCACGGCCACTCACTGCGGCGTACAGGAAGTAGTTAAGCTCTTTACGTATACTTGTAAATATGTAAAGTAAAAATTTAAAAATATTCAGGTATTTTTTACACGATTTATATTAGCTTTACCTGTATGTATGTTTGTAACTTGGAACCGACTCCTTAGGAGTGATTTTGACCCACTTCAAATGGTCAGATTTCTTTCAGACTTCGTAGATTTATCGAGGACCGATGACAATTTAATATTTAAAGAAAAAAAGAAAAAAAAAACCTAAATTTCATTAAAAAAAATCAAACTAAAAGATGAAAAAATAAACATAGTTAAAAAAATAGAAAATAAAGGGCATCGAACCTAATTGGCACACCTACAAGTCCGCCATTTTGAAAAAACCTCGATTCAGCGGCCAGTGATGAAACATGTGTCAATCGATAGACTAAATGATTATGATCAAAAAGTATTGAGTGATGAAATGTCGTAAGTGATATACTTTCTGAGATAAGTGAGTTCAAAACTAGAAAAATAAAGCAAAAAACTTCGTTTCGGCGGACATTGATAAATCATATGTCATTCGATAGGCTAAATAATTACGATTAAAAGATATTCAGTGATGAAATGTTGTAAGTGATATAATTTCTGAGATAAGTGAGTTCAAAACTGTAGAAATATAAAGCAAAAAAACTTCGTTACGGCGGACATTGATGAAACATATGTCAATCGATAGGCTAAATGATTACGATTAAAAAGTATTCAGTGATGAACTGTTGTAAGTGATATACTTCCTGAGATATTTGAGTTCAAAACCGTACAAAAATAATGCATTAAAAATTATTATTTACTTATTTTGAATTTATTGGGTCAATAATGAAAAATAAGTATATTATGTCATATGTGTATGTGCTGCATAGGTACTTGATTTATTAATAATGGGTAGGTTTGAATTTAAAAAAAGCAAAGCAAAAGCAAACTACTAGGTTGTTTTATAAATAATTTATTTGCCACCAGCGGCTACAGCTTTGGCAATTACTCTAAACGAAAAGTTAAAATTCACTATTGGCTTAGTTTTTTATATCATGTCTGACAATCACTGAATCTAAAAATTCCGCTGGTGATAAAGGCAATGTTTCCTGATGTCAAGCCCATGCCAAGAACCATATAACACACATTATATGGGAACAACATGACAAGGTTCTTTTTCCCACTATGCATGAGCAGTACCATCCCGCGATTTTATCTCTACCCTTAAGTTGTTTGTTTGACGAATATGTTTAATTTTTATAATACATAACGTAACTGAGCTAAGGAAAAAAGTGACCGGTATACTTCAATTGCTGTATCGCCATAAAAACTTAACCATAAATACGCCATAAACACTCTGGTCATCCCTCACCTTGATTATGCTGATGTGTGTTGTACAGATTTGTCAGAGGAACTTCTGAATAAATTGGAGCGCCTTCTTAATAACTGTATTAGATATAGCTTCGGCTTACGTAAGTATGACCACATTTTCCAGTTCCATTCCTAACTTAAATGGCTATCCATTCGATACAGGCGAAACTTCAGAATTCTCTCAACATTTTATGCCATTTTGAATAATGTGTCTTCTCCTGTTTATTTAAAGGAAACCTATAGCACTGCTTATTTCGGGAATCCCTTCACAATACAGTTCATACTGTTCTGGAACTCCTTGTCTACAAGAGACATCAAAAAACCATAGACTACCAAAAGCTCTTTCAAGAAGTCCGGCAGCACTACCTGAAGCAATTAGAATGTTGTCGCCCGTGGTCTTCAACCAGATGTTATATATGTATTAATAAATATTTATTTACTTAATATATAAGACGTTTATATGTAAATCTGAATAAAACTGTATTTATTTAATTTAGTTTATGTATATTGTGATTTTATATGTATATAGTAATTATTCTAAATATTCATAATATTTCTTATCTGGAATAACACTGATACAGTTACAGATACACTAGAAATAAAAAGATAATTAATTACAAATATTTTATTTTTGTACGGTTTTGAACTCAAATATCCCAGAAACCATATCACTTACGACATTTTATCACTGAATACTTTTTGATCGTAATCACTTAGACTATCGACTGACACATCTTTTATCAATATCGGCCGAAACGATGTTTTTTGCTTTATTTTCCTACGGTTTTGAACTCAAATATCTCAGAAAGTATACCACTTACGACATTTCATCACTGAATACTTTTTGATCACAATCATTTAGTCTATCGATTGACACATGTTTCATCACTGGCCGCCTAATCGAGGTTTTTTCAAAATGGCGGACTTGTAGGTATGCCAGGCTCCATACAAAAATGTTGGAAGCCCTTTGAATTAAGAATCGTGTAATTGTAATAAAAGTGTGGGTGCATGGTGTCAATGAGTAGAAGGGATAATATTATCTTAAAAAGTACCCCGCGCTTTTTTTACAATTACACGATTCTTAATTCAAATTTATTTTCTATTTTTTAGTTGGATTTTCTATAAAAGCGTGTTTTTTTTTAGTTTTTTTTTACTATTATTTTTATTTTAAATTTTGCATACCTCAAGAGGTGGAACTTGGCGGGCCGCCGAAACAAGAATTCTGTTATGTACACTACCTATATTCCTGCTTATAAAGATATTGTAATGTATTGTATTGTACGTACATGATATCGTGGGCTATGCGTGTGCGTGCGTCGGCCGCTCACTCCGGCGTGAGGTAGAGCCGGTAGAGGCGGCCGCGGGAGCATCAGCGCGAGGGGCGCGGGGGGCGCGGCGTTGCCAGCTCGTGCGCCGCGTGCAGCCGCACTATCTCGCCCACTATCATCTGCTCGATGTCCACGCCTGGGGGTAGTTTAAAGTTGTAGTTAGTTGGTATTGAAGTGCTAAGGAGTTTCTTCTGCCGATTGACTTCCATTAAACTAGTGTACGGTGATACGGATTGTCAAACGTTGATAGAATCAAAAAACGACGACCTTTAGCGCTTAGAGCTGTCAGTTGCGAAAAGTGAGTTACGTGGATTCGGTTTCATACTAAAGTCCTGTTTGTGCCACACGACGCAAAATGACGTTTAGCATGAAACCGACTCATCTTATCTTCTAAAACGACTCATATTATCTTGGCGTCACCCTTAGTATCGAAAAATATTTACGTTACTGATTGATCCACGGGTCAACAAAAATTTAGTTTCACTATTTTCCTAACCTGAGCTTAAATGTTACTTTTTTTATACTTTTGAATGAATTTAGGATTCATTTTCGGAGACTAAAATGAAATAAATTCGTAAAAATATGTGATGAGTGAACGGCTGAACGTCGTGTCGGTAGTCGTCATTGCGTGGAAACAAGGACCAGCGACATACTTGCGTGCACCTCCTCCCTGGTCAGCACGATCTCCTGGCTGGCGTCCGGCGTCACCAGGATCACGCGGTGGTGGCGCGTCTGCAGCAGGTTCGCCACCACCAACTGCAAGCGATGGAGACTACATTGTTCACCTCGTCTATCTATATTAGTATTAGTCTACTTTGCAGCAATCCGCGGGTAACGTCATGTATAATGGTATATATGTACTTTAAGACATGCGTGGCACCTCCCTCCCTCCCACAACGGAAACATGCACTACATGCACATGCATGCACTACGTGTTTCGCCCCGAAACGGAGCATCATCAGGGTAAGTTGACTCTACGATGTTGTAGTACTACACTATCAATTTATAAAAAACTATCAGTTTATACACCCCAACGCACCTTATGTTTATACTTGTCGAGCGCGGACCTGGCCTTGGGTATGAGGAGGTTCTCGTCGGTCTCCAGCTTGAAGGACACGACGTAGGCCGCGGGCACCCACAGGCTGACCAGCGGCGCCAGCATCTTCGGCACCAGCTGCAGCTGGATGACCGGCGCGCCGCTTGCTGACTGCATCTTGTGGGTTGGCTGCCGAACATGGGTTAGGATCACACACTAGGATTCACTGTGTCGTGGGGTCAAGACAAGAATCCACACACCCAGATAGAGAGCAGAAATTCAAATACATCATTAAAATTTCCGTCTCCATAGGAATCGTACCCAGAACTCTTGGTATGGCAGACCGGCATGGCAACCATAACGCCGCGGGTCGTCATTATCTATTCTATTTTTTTTTTAATTGACAGTTATTGTTGGCCCTAGCGGCCCATACAATTTCACGCAAGTAGTGTTTTAGTGCTCTGTGCTTCACGCTGACAGAGGATATGGATAATATTAAATAATTAAAAGTAAAACCTAAAAAAGGCACGGACTATCAGTCTGTGGAACTGTAGTTTTAATAAAAAAAAAACCCAACCCAACCCAATACGAGCTTGCAGTGCCTCCATCCTCAACAATGACAAATAAGTAGTTACCACTCGATCCTTAGGTATATAGAAGTCGGACACGGCAGCGGCGAGATACAGCAGCGCGCGGGTCCCGACGCGCGCCAGACACTCGCAGGCGGCGCGCAGCAGCCAGAAGTACTCGGACACGGTGGTGAACGACACGTGCAGCAGCGCGCCCGCCGCGTGCGCCGCCTGGTAGCGCGCCAGCACCGGCGCGAGCGCGAACACGCTGTCCGGCTTCACTGGGGGACGATTATAGCTTTACTACGCGTTCACTTCAAGTTTGCCCTCGTCGACCGTTACGATTTAACAGCTAACGGTACTGTAGACAAAAAAGTAATCAAATAATTTCACTAACTTAAATAACAAATTACGTTTGCCACTGTGTAAAACATTTTCTATTTTAGTCATTGTAGTGACAATAATCAACGAACGTAAAGTAAATCAATAGAAAAATATTTAACGAAAGCAACATCAAAATCAACAACAAACTCAAGAACGCACGCGCCGCACGGGACCTCAAAAATGCGCGAGTAGCGTTGCTGTCCGTACTAAATGAGCTGCGGTACGAGGAGCGGGACGGGAGGTAAGGGCAAACTTAGAGTGAACGCGTAGTAGGGTGATAACTAACTGAGTGCGTTCGGCTGTAAAACACAGCTCGATTTCATGCTGTTGGTTTTACTCAACAAGCTTTTCCGGCCTGAGGGAGTGAGGCTGAAAACTTGGATTGTTATGTAAAAAAAAGTTCCGTTTCTACTTTCTATTCCAACTACTACTAAATCCGAACTATCGTTCGCGTGTACCCGGCAACCCTATGGACAGTTACACCAGAAACTTAGATTTCTAAACTTTCCCCCTCCAAGACAGCCAAGACGGGCTACCCAACCAAAAACGTACTAACCAGATATCGTAGTATTGGGTCCTCTATCAACCATGACGAGCATATCGAACAGCTTCTGTCCGGTGAAGTGCCTCGTGAATGGCTCCAGTGACTTCTGTCTGTGCATGAAGATGACCGCGTAGCCGTGCTCCAGGAAGTACTCCGCTGACGCCGCCCCTCTAGTGCCCGCACTGAAGTTGTCCACAAACCGCACCGTGTTGTGCTCTAAAGGGACCGTTGTGCCGCCGGACTGGAACAATGTTACGTTTTGGAGAAGTCTGGATGAAAAGATACCTATGTCTATAACCGAAAGATTCGGTTTCTGCTCCAACTAGTATAATAATATATGAAAGTTAATGTTCATATTTCTATCTTAGTGGTTCATGATGTCTTGTATTTTGCGACTCAGGTAATTCTAGTGAGGGGAGTGTGAATAGAATATCTACTCTAGTTGACGAACTATGACAGTATTTTTTATTTTGTAATAATTCCGCAAAGAACTGAGGCTCATACTATAATAATATAGCTCCCTGCAGTAGCGTAGCGTGGGGGGAGGGCCGGGGGGGCCTTGGCCCCGGGCGGCACATGAAGAGAGGGCGGCAATCCACTCGATTTTTAAATAAAAAAAAATTATTAAAATTAATTATTTTATATTTTTTTTAATGTAAATTGTGTTATGAAAAAAAACAAGAAAAGTGCATTTTTAATTTATAAAAAATATTTTAAACGAGTAACCGCCCTCGCTTTGCTTCGGTTTTCTTATTTTTTTACACCTTATTGAAGTTTTATTAAGAATCCCTAATTTTTTTTAAATATAATATAGCCTATGTTACTCGGGGATAGTGTAGCTTTCCGACAGTGAAAGAATTTTTGAAATCGGTTCAGTAGTTTCGGAGCCTATTCGATGCAAACAAAAAATCAAATCTTTCCTCTTTATATATTAGTATAGATAATATGAGGGCGGCAAAGTTCATTGGGGAAGGCGGCAAATTTTCGGTCGGCCCCAGGCGGCGGGAGCCCACGCAACGCCACTGGCTCCCTGCTGCATAACATACAGGGGAATGGTGTTACGTATTTACTGTCGCTGAGGTCTGGACCAACAAGATTTAACCGACGGTACTCTTGCACGGTCGTAAGGTTTATCTTTAGTTATTACTTTTGTTTTTTCCTGCAACGCGTTTGTTACTCTTGACATTGCCGATGTTCATGGGTGACGGTGACTTACGTTACATCACGTGAACCGTAGGTACACTCGTTTGCCAGTTGGTACTTGAGGGCTTATGAGTTAGTAGGTTGGCACCACGGACCTGAAAAAAAGACGGACGTAACCTCATCTAATCGAGAGTGGAGCATAGCAATGGCCGCCGCTTACCATGTGTGCGAAATTTTTGATTCGCGATTGAAGCAATATGGTATCAATGTGTGGGTGTGTGTACTTGTACGAATAGAGAGTTGGGTTTCACTGAATTTGTTGTTGGGATTACGTCCGTCTTTTTTACGTCCGTGGTTGGCACCTAAAAAGTATAATGTTCCACTCACAGTAACTAAGACAATCTTGTTGCCGTACTGGTTATGCCGTTCGCAGAACTCTTTGAGCAGTGAGCGGTTGTCCTCGAAGTCGGTGGGCGGCAGGTGGACCGCGAAGAACTCCTCCCACGAGCCGCTCGCCATCCTCGCGGCTCACTTCCTCCTGGAGGCAACACAATACATTACTCTATACTTTGTTCATCGAAACATACAACGAGACATACTTACGTTAATAGTTTTAAAGACTGAATCCTATTTTTACCTGACTGTCAAGGAAGGGTTATGTTTTTCACGCGTATCTTGTATGTTTGTTTGTTTGTTTGTATGTGTGTAATATTCTTTATTACCATGATGTTTTTTTTTTATTCTTGATAGAAAGGGCTTTATCGTAACAACGATTATGCCGCCATGTTGATTTTATTACTCTTAATTTTATTTGCTTGAAAACTGTGCTTGAAAATAACATTATCTGCATGTAAAAATAATTATCATCTCTGTATTAACCGCGCGCGAATTCATTATTTGAAACTCGTTTTTATCTTTCTTTCTATTTGTCGACCCGAGTGGCGCAATGGTTACCGTGCCGGGTCGCCGTGACAAGGGTCCTGGGTTCGAATCCCAACGAGGCGGAAATTTTAATGAGTTTTAATTTTTGTTCTTGGTCTGGGTGTGTGTTCTTGTCTTAGTGTGTTGTCCAGGGCACCCACGACACAGAGAATTCTAGTGTGAATCTATAAGTATGAACCTTTTTTTTCTTTTGGTAGATACAATATTTCGTTGAAGTTGGTAATGTATTACATATGGGTAAAATTTTGATTATCATGTTTTGACAGACAGACAGTACTAGGTATGTAGAGTTTGAGATCTCTTTAGTAACAGACTAATGTATTCTTTTATAAAAAAAAGAACTGAGTTGGTACAATATTACGCTAACAATGGTATATGGAAGGTCACATTAGCTACGAGCAAAATGCAAATTTAAACAGATTTATATCAAACAAGTATGTTAGTTCTATACAGGTACAAAAATAATACTAAAGACCTTGGGTGTACAGCGGGAAGGAAAGTTGATATTGTAAAATCTTTTTGTAAAATATTTTTTTATTATGGGTTGACAGAACTGAGGATAAATTAATCTTTCCAATCCAAAAATCTTAAGCCAGAAGCAGAAGCGTGGTCATAAGTAACATTTGAAGTAGACATTATCCCTATGACAATGGTAATAGCATGGTGGTGTGTTTTCAATTTGTTGTTTAAGTTCAACTGTTTATGCCTCCTGAACAGAACCAGAGAGTAGAAGGAATATTATATATGCGTGGGTCCCTGAAGTCAACATTAAGATATTTCATTTGTTTGTCTTTAAATCTTGCACAGTTAATAAATATTAGAATTTAATCTCTACTAATCTATGACTAGAAATCACCTACCACTTACTTTGCTGGTGATGAACATTTTAAGAATAAATGAAAATCCTAAATGTTCTTCAAATTTTGTCATTAAATTGTGAATTAAGCAAGTTAATTTTACATTTACATTCTCAAAGGCAGTGGTTACGAGTAGGTATTAGGAAAGGTACATTATATGTGCCGAAAAATATAATCCTATGCCTATCATAAACCTCGGTAAAACAAGAGATTATCTATGTATAATCTCACCTTAAATGCTTTGTGAATAGATCATGCACCATTAAACACAAATGAGCATCATAAGCAAGTTGGTGCCTTGAGCATTTAGAAACTAATGGGATTGCTGCGAGCTAACAAGGTGTAACTTGATATATTGTGGCATAGATTTCACTTTGTATGGGCTCCAGTAACTTAAGAAACAACTTTGCCTGTGACCTGTATACATAGCAATCTAGAGAATAATAAATGCTTACACACTCATACCATTTGGATATCAGGAACAGGAATCAGTCATATTCTTCACCTTCAATTCTCTTCTATTCAACTGAATTCTTATATATACAACATATTATTAAATTTCTGTCACGATAAAGGCGAGAGCCAAGCTAATACAGAATCATATCATGTTCACTGAAGCAGTTAGTATGATGGATTGTGTGACAAGTGTATTGTTTTGTAGTAGTTGTATAAAACTAGGATTGTGTTCTTCTTCTTTTATACATTTCATCTAATATGATATTTTTAATCTGACTTCTGTATGTGCATATTTTTTTCTTATATTTGGTATTGGATAAAAATATAACAAACAGATTTGAAGAAAAACAATTTTCAACAGTGGCATTTCTTACAGTAAAATGTTTAATCTAATTTTGCTATAATTTAGCTGCACATCAAAAATCATACCACCAAATGTAGGTATTGGCTCAGCTTTAGAACAGGGAATGTCAAAAAGATGGTTCAAATATTTTTTTTCCGGTAGATTATATTATTAAATGTTGATCACCAAAGTTTCACTTTACGCAAATTAGTAGTTTATGAGATATGAATTTTTAAAGTATCAAATTATTCCCAATTATTTGCTTACATTTATAACTTGTTACGTCAAAAACTCGACAGCCATCTTGGATGCCATGTCAATTCAACGGGTTTTCCGTCAATTAGGATAGATTAGGTTATGGTTGTCTGATTTTTTTACGAAAAAATAGGAACCCCGCGAAGCGGGGTTCTGTCGACATCTATGGCAAAGCCCCCCGTCATGAAAAAACAACTGAACTTAAATCGAAATAAGGATAGGTTAGGTTATGGTTGCCTGATTTTATTTACGAGAAAAATAGGAACCCCGCGAAGCGGGGTTCCGTCGACATCTATGGCAAAGCCCCCCGCCATTAAAAAACAACTGAAATTAAATCGAAATAAGGATAGGTTAGGTTATGGTTGCCTGATTTTATTTACGAGAAAAATAGGAACCCCGCGAAGCGGGGTTCCGTCGACATCTATGGCAAAGCCCCCCACCATGAAAAAAAAACTGAACTTAAATCGAAATAAAGATAGGTTAGGTTATGGTTGCCTGATTTTATTTACGAGAAAAATAGGAACCCCGCGAAGCGGGGTTCCGTTGACATCTGTGACATAGTCTTATTACGGCGTTATTAGAGTAGATTAAGTCACATAGTATCTGTGACTAATACAACAGTTATATACCTTTTTGTTATTTCTGGCGTTTAATTTTGAATATAGCCATATTTTTGTACTGAGGTTAAAAAAGTTATTTTCCATTTTCTCGGAAATGGTGCGTCGCTGAGAGTTGCGAGTGGTATCGTTGTAATCAGGAGCGAATCCTTTATAACTATATGATTAATAAACACTGAAATAGCTTGATAAATTAACACCCAAGTTTTTTTTTCAAAATTTTTTTCTCGAAAACTAAAAGTTTGCATAGATTGCGGTATTCAAAAACGTGTTGTATACCCCTCCCTCCCCCTCCAAAAAAAAATTCATCGAAATTGGCGTAATTCCCTGTTCTAAAGTGCTTCCTAGGTATTTTTAACAGACTTCAAAAAAGGAGCCTCCTCCTTTTTTGAATTAGATCTTTATTCAATTAGATTGTATTTTTTTATGTTCGTTACCTCAGAACTTTTGACTGGGTGATCCTGGGTGAAAGCTGGTGCTTGTCATGTGGTCCCACTTAAATTTGAGCGAGTTCGGACGAGTAGTTTTTGAGTTATCCCTAATTTTGAAGTTGGTTGTTTTTTGTCAAGAATTATTTAAACAATTATTTATAATTTATTTTATCAGTTGAAACCTCAGCTATGAAAATGAATACATAAATTTACAGTATCCAGGCATTAGCAACAAATATAATGTTTACACAGAGTTCAGTAAGTTTACAATTTTTTTTTATCTACTCTATGGAACCACTTGTTGCTCAAAAAACCAGGATACTCGCGCAGGACAATTTAAAAAGGCAAAGTTATTATGTTCATTTTGTGTTAGTACAGATTTTGATGTTTAGAATTTTTAAAACATAATTCTAATCACATAAAATGCATAAGACAAGTTTAACAGTTGAAAATAAAGAAGCAGAATAAGTACTTACACAACTCCACTTAGAAAATTGCACAATTTCCAGGTGTTCCACACTTACAGCGTAGCTCGCAGCTACCTACATGGTAAAATACATAACGTAACGGAACGCGAGGATCACACACACTTTAATTACTTTGGCCTTATATTTACCGACTTTCGTATGTTGATGGAAAAATCAATGCGACCGCGATATGTGGGCGACGAGAAATAAAAGAGTACGAACAGAGAATTTTATGTTCCCTAATCCAATAAGGTAAGTCCTTGATCGTTGGCCGAGTACGAGACGGCACGATCGATGTCTTTCGCTAAAGAAATAACCACCGTCGACGGCACAGAAACGTCGCGTTTCCCGATATCTTATCACATCATATTCCTAACATTTCCTTGGTGGCTGTTGGCGTGTCCGTCTCTGACTGACTGTCAAGTGTCAAGGCTGACTGTTGATAAAATGTCTATGTGACAGCTTTGCCAGTTGTCAAATTGTTTCATTTTGACAGATAGTGATACTTATCACAGACTAAATATTGTAATTATAGATCTTTGCTCTATTTTAATTTGTGTGCAACGCGCAGATTCGCACTTAAGCAACCTTATTTAGTCCAATAACACGCTAGTGGCTTTCCAAGTTCAAACGCTCCTTAAGATTTTTTCATTCAAAAATGGCGGGAACATTGCACAATAATTAAATTAAATTCGTTTTAGTTGATATAAGTAAATATTTTGTTTTCTTACCGATGATACCATTATCTTTTTGGTTTTTTGTCGTGCAATTGTGACACGTTCTTATTACGCCCGACGGCATTTTTTCAGTTTTTTCATAAACAATTTTGGCATGCGGCCGCAATGAGCGCAGCCGAGTGACAGCCGAGTGACAGAATGAAATGCAGCCGGCCGGCTGCAATGCACACCCCCAAACCCGATGTTCGCGGTGTCTATTCTATACGCTAGTAATAGTAGTTCAATGGCTATCCATACTATCCATACTTCCCAATGATGTTGTATGTATAGGGAGGTAGACAGTGGCGGCCTTAGGGGGTGGCGAACAGGGCAACCGCCCGGGGCCTCGCGCTTGCAGGGGCCTCGCGCCATCACCCGAGTTAAAAAAAACTTTAGACAGCAAAACAAAAATATGATTGTATAACTTTAAGAACGGAATACCATAATATACAGTGAAATAACAATAAAAATACATAACCTTTTGGTTATTTGACTGTTTAAAACTATAAAATAAAATCTTATTATACTATTTGGTTTCGCTCCTGAAGCCCCCTTTTTAAATTCAATATGCTATTTTACAGTATTTTAGGGTTCCGTACGAAAAAACGAAAAACGGAACTCTTTCAGGATCACTCATGCGTCTGGGCGACCACCGTTCACAGTCAATTTACTCCGAAACTACTGGACCAAATGAGTTGAAATTTGGTACTCATGTACTTTTTTGTGACCCAAAGATGAAGGTGTAAATTAAACATCTGACTTTTGAAAAAAAAAATACGGAATCAAATTTAAACAAAAACTATTTTGCAAACCGTATCATGTTGTATGTCAAATGAAAGGGATTGTTGTAAGGATCTCAAATGTCTTTTTTTATAGTTCTACAATTGACAGTTTTAAAATTGGACGTAGTTTCTGAAAAACGTTCCAAGCCACTCATATGTCGAAATTGAGTTAATAGTGCCTAATTGACTATGGGATGCACATTAACCAGCTGTCAAAATTTGAAAACTCTACTATCACTATAAATGGCATGTACGGCCTAGTAGCCCAACCCACATAGTATGGGGAATACAAATATTTATTTAACTAAAACAGTCCAAGTGTCCTGAAACGTTTTTATTTTATATTGTTTTTAGTATACACACTTAGAATCTAATTCATAAAAACGTTTCAAACATCATTAATAACTAACAAAATAATAATAAAACAAGTTTATAATGAAAAAAAGACATGTATATTAAACCAAAAACAAATTACGTGAATCTTTTTAAGTTAAATTATCTCCTAATCAACATCTTCATCTTCTATTTCAGCATGAAAATCTGGTTCACCCCCAAATCCTTCTGTTTAATCAGTCAACACTTCTATGCATTTTAACTGTTTATAAAATGACAGACAATCCTCAGGAATCAAGTGAAGCATTGAGTAAAGGTCATTTAATTTAGTCTGAGTAATAGGCTTCCCGTTTGGCCAAAGAGGAACAAAGAGTTCTGGGTTTAAAGGAAGCACGTTCCTCTGAATTTCCTCCCTATGTATAACTCTTTGTACTCACCAATATCTTAATATTTCTGAAGATAGAATATATGCTATCTTTTTTTAATTGAATATGTTTAGTTTTCAATAACTTTTTTCATTATAAATTCGTTTTATTATTATTTTGCCAGTTACTAATAATGTTTGGAACGTTTTTATGAATTGATATTTTATAACGTGTCAAAGATATTGCAATATATCAAAAACGTTCCAAAGCTAGGTTTTTGCTAATATAAAAAAAAATATATCAATGTTGGAAGTCTTAAATAAGGTTAACTAAAAATTTTAACATGTTATGTATAGTATAACAATACTTGAAGTTTAAACTAAAATGATTTCATTAAGTAATACAGCATTGAACTTAAACCTCGATTTTCTCAAAATGTTATGTTTGTGGATTGGAACGTTTTTCTGGAACTACGTCCAATTATTCAAGAAAGTCCGCCCCTTATCTTCGAAATTACTGACGCTAGAATTTTGAGAGAACAGTTCTTTACTTAAATATTACAGGAAAACCTATTAGAAGTCTATAGTCTTAAAAAAAGGCAAAAATAAATAAAATACGATAGAAAAATAATGGTAAATACATAATCAACGTAGGGAACCCTCTCTAAGCGAGTTTAACTCGCACTTGTCAGGTTTATTTTGCACTTCCAGGAGTGAATTTTCTTTTTTCTTGTGTTTATGAATGAATGTTCTATCGCCAGTTAAGATTTTTTTCGCAAATACATAATTTCCCCGCTTGGCTGAACCTACCTTTAAGAGTTTTATGTACATTTTTTTTATTATTCGCTACGACAGTTTCAATACGACCTACGTGGGCCCGTGTTTAAATATGTGAAAAATGAAGTTCAAGAAACCTCTAAAAAACCAACACAGGCTAAAAGTGATACATAGCAATATAATAATTACTAAATCCACGAGCGTGCGAGGTTTGAAAAAGCATTTGCACAGGCAGTATTAATATGGCCGAATATCGCGGCATAAGGTACTCGTGGCGTTCGCCCATGCTTGGTCTGCACTTTCCGCTTTCTATCAGGGCATTCATTGTGGTTGGCCACAATAAAAAAAAATTCAAATCAAATCTTAACACACAACTGATACCTTAAACGTCAATCAGTCTCAATCTGCGTGAATTACGTCACGCTTCTTTAAACAAACGAATATGACCATTAGACCAGTGCCGATAGCTTTAAAAACGGTAAAAAGTGAAAAAAAATTATAGTAGGATGAAACCCATTGCAAAAGAGAATATAACAAAAATGAAAGGAAAAATAATTTACGGGCGATCTGAGGTCGGCTTTTGTATGTCCAAACATACTGTAATTTTTTTGATTTAAAATATTTCTTTTTTTAACCTTAATTTTGACTTAATTTTTACGTGACGTATTTTGACGTGAGAGTTTTCGATTGAAAATTAGGGTGCTTTTTCGATATTAAGTCAAAATAAGGTGAAAAAAGAAATATTCTAAATCAAAAAAATTACAGTATGTTTAGGACATATAAAGTAAGTTTTCTCCAAATTTCGTGAAATAAAATAAAAATAAAAAACCAAAAACTTGGTTATTAGAATTTTTCACATAAATTTTGAGGTTATGTAAAAAACTGTAAATACAAAAGTTGTGGACCTTTTTATTACCTACAACTTGGCCATTTAACTTTTTTCCATAGCACTTGTAGTTTTGCCGGAAATCGAGATAAACCGTTTTTTACCCTTAATCCCCCCTCCCACCACTTCCCGATCTCAAATCACCCGTAAATTATTTTTCCTTTAATTTTTGTTATAATATTTTCTTGCTTTTGCAATAGGTTTCATCCTACTATATTTTTTTTTGGTTTCAAAAATTATCGGCTCAGGTCTACATACTGATAATGACATCTTGTCTATTATTTTCCTGAGGCGTGACGTCACAAGCGACGCCATGACACTGAAGCGTTTTGGTGTGAATTTTAGACTTATAAAGTGAACTGTATTTATTTTATACTAAACCTTATTGTTTTGCGGAAATATGATATGCGTTGTAATTATAATATATTTCCCAACAATATAGAACAGTATTTCAAAATCTGTCATCACGCCCATTTTACGTAACGCACAAAGGCCTCGCAAAGTTTTGCGCGCCCTGGGCCTCGCAAGGGCTAAGGCCGCCTCTGGAGGTAGATATGCCGAGAGGGCGTTGAAATTAAGTCAGTCGAAGCCTAAGAACTCACGGAGCGATTTTCTCCCGCGCCCGCCGCGGTAGCGGGCCCGCAGCTCCTGTAGAATGCAGATATGTATTTAAAAACGAGCGGCATATTTCACGACGCGGTTTACGCCCGCGGCGGGCGCGGTTTACTCGCGGCGCCCGCTGCACCGGCGGGCAACTTCTAGAATCGCGCGGGTCGCGGTCAGCCGCAGCGTCGGCGGGTTGCTCCCGCACGCGCTGCGGTCGGTTGGCGGGCGACCGCGGTGGGCACCGGGGGGGAGGGGGGGGTAGAGATCGTAAATACCGCCCGTCTTGCGATATTCGCCCGCAGGTTTGCGGGCGATAATCGCAACCGCGGCGGCTGCGCTACCGCACAAAACTTCGGTCTCGTGAGTTTTGAAACTTTTTAAAATTTCCGCCACCGCAGCGGGCGCGGGTGAAAATCGCTCCGTGAGTTCTTAGCCGAATCTAGTCAAGTGTAGCGATTTCATTGTAGACAGTTGATAGCTGCCTTTGAGTGAGGCTGTCTATAGTTGTCATAAAAATGCCGAGTTGTGTTTTGAGATTTTGCAAAAATCATTTCTCCAAATTGAATAATAATGATAGAGTTACATAGAGGAAAGTAACTAAATGTGGGCTAGTGCTTTAATATGGGCTAGTAACAATTCTCGAAAATCTACAATCGAAAATCGCAATAAATGACGATCGTCTATTGCATTCATTCGCTCTAACATGGCACTAGACATGGGCGTTTTCAGTTTTTCCCGCAAACGGTTACATATCCGATATAAAGTTTTCATATCGATATAGAAAATGGTTTTCAGATATCGATATCAGTAGAATGGTTTGCAAACGTTAACATGATATTTGGATGCGAAAACTAACAACGAACGCCTTACAGTTTTTAGTACATCTAAGTACCTATAGTCAAAATTATCTAAGATGCCCATAATGATAGCTGCTATTTATTAATATGAACTAACCTTGTATGGGTGTCTTTGACAGAAATGGAATATTCATTTACTTGACATGAATAGTTGAATACTTACGGACAAAGGATTTTGCCAAAATTTGTTAAAAATCCCTACTCATTTTCATTGGCGTTCATTATAAATCATATTATACGTTAAAATCTAGTAAAAATCCCATCACATCATAATTTATGCAAAATTTAATAAAAATATATGACGTCGAAACAATCTTATATGAAGAAGCCTAAATCTAATCTGACGTAGGGTGATGTGACGGCTTGAAACCGTTTATAAAACCAATCATAATCGATACATTACTATAATCGAAATTTAAAAATGAAAATTGATTAATTTAATTACATTGTTAAAAATGATTTGCTTGCATTTGGATTTAAAATTAGGTACCCAATAATAAATACCACGACGAATTGGATTCTAACAAAGGACATTTTCCATTATGTATGGGCACTTCGCCATTCATGGACAGTAACTGCAGATAATGTTATATGTAATTAAGTATATAAGGTTGCGGTAAACATTTTTTTTTTCAACAAAATAATAATTATGTATACATGAACGTGTCTTACGAAATAAGCAAGAATTTATTCACTTTAGTTTTTTCCTGACGCTCATAATATAATATTATGTCAAAATATTATTATGAAACTGAGCGGGACTTTCATTCTATCATTATCTATCTTTCTTTCTTTTTCTTCTCTCTTTCTTGGCCGGCAAGGCACCAGTGATGCTTTTGGTGTTGTTGATGTTCATGGGCGAATGGATAAAAGAATATTTGATTGAAGTCGTAAATAGGTACATATTGAGAATGCGCGGTACGAGATAGCTCAATCGAGGTAGTAGGTAGGTAACTAGGTACCTAAGTATTACGGTTTTTAGTTTAAAATTTAATTATCGAATCGATTAGAAGGTCTTATACCTAATTTTAAATCGATTTGTTGTAAAAATTGGTTTCTTTTGTGAACCGATTTTTTCGTACATCTCTAATGTCTTTGTGATGGCAAACGACAAATTGGGCTTCTTAGTTCGTGGTGACTATACATACATACATTTTACATACATTTAAGTACCTACACACTCAAAGCTATTTATCAGTTCACCACAAATATATAATAATATTATACTCTTGTATACACATTACAAAAATAGAAAAGGCAAAGAATTTCTTTTACGTAAATAATGGCACGTGTCGCCAAGATCAAAAGCATTGCAGAACTATCACAAAAATAAAAATAAAGTCGAAGCACGAAACAAAAATAATTATTATTATAGCCCTTTTATAATAATTATCCATATACCATATTGTAACAACTAAAGTTCAACCTTATTACTTTATTCTGTAGGTATATTTTGTAGAGTATCTCACTAATATCCAGTAGCCGTAGCCGCCAGCCGCCAAAATTTGAACTTTGAAAACGTTATCGTAACTATAATACAATAGAAACTAAACCTTATTGCTAGTTCTTTATGACATTTATTATTATTATGCACGCCGGTAGCTAAGTAGCTGAAATAACCTCATATTCGCCTCATCTCTTTTACACCAGTAAAATAATGTATATTTAGAAAGGGAGGTAGCGAATATGCTTCATATCGTTCATGAAGTTTGCGTCGTTGCAGTTTTAAGTTTTGATATAACGTAAAGGAAATGTTTTTTGAATCGATACAATAAAGTTTTTGTGATATCAGTTATGTTGGATAGTTTATCGATATGGTATGATATCAAACACATATCCGATATAAGTTACGTTTTGATATAACGAACTCATGTCTACATGGCACTCACTCATTATCGTCATTCGCGCGCGAGCGTAGTGATTAAGTACTCTGTGCGCGCGAGCTGTCGCCAGTGTCGGTCATATTTGTGTTACTGCTGTCGAAAAATTTTCTGCAGTACGTATCAATGTGTTATTTAATTAATGAAAATTAGATCTAAATACTGTAACTATGTGTTTTATTGCAGAATATAAGTTTAATTTTATGGTTTTTGGTTGATTTATTGCCTGCTCTATATGATTTGTAAAGTACACGATCAAGTTGATTTTAGTAAAGAATTTTGAATATGGGCTATGAGTATGGTCCTGAATATGGGCTAGCCTATATAATATATAATACAGGCTCCTGACACTGCCAATGCAGCGTGTATGTTTTGTCAGGAACTTTTTCCGAAAACGCAGCAGGAAAACTGTGGGTCAGATGTTTAATGTGTAAGCTCTGGGCACATAATGACTGTGCTGGGCCAGAGCATGACACCTGGATATATTGTGATTTTTGTAGTAAATTATGATTGATATAATAGCTGATTTCTTCCATCTACCAAAGTAATTTGATCTCTGATATGATAAATATTTATAATTGTTATTTTCGTACAAGATATTATAAGTTTCTACTTGTAGCCCATATTTGAGTACCTGTTCCATATTTAGCGTCTATTTTGATATTTTGTTTAATGCTCAATTTAATAATTATATTGTAATATTAAGAACATAAGATTGTTCCTTAGCTCTTTAAAAATGTACGTGTGATTATTTTCACGTCAATAAATGATTAATTTTTTAATAGTTTTTTATTTTTGAGGCAAAAACAAAATGGTAGCCCATATTTGGTTACTTTCCTCTACCATAGGTAAATACATAAAACGTTATGTTAAATTTTGTTACTAATATAGAATATTTCTTTTAAAATTGATTAAAATAAAAAATTTAATATGGCATGCTATTCGTCATAGACTAATATGGCAGAAGTGAAATTAGGTAGTGACAAAGATATTTTACCATAGATATGTTATGTCCATACATTTCGAGGTTTAGTTTTCGATCCGCGATGACATGTCATAATTGTCAAAGCATAACATAGAATAGTCAGGCAGAAGGGAATAAAAGAAATAGTACCGATTAGGCATAATATTATTATTGTGATTTAACATTTTGAAATTATATTGCAAAAACAAATAACTTAAAGTATGTAATTATATAATAATTAAAAATGGTGCGATTACGATATCTCTGGCGCCTTTATTTTAGTGTGGATTACACAAATTTGGCCCATAAAAGACACTTTTATAAGAATAAAAAAATCGCGATTTGGGCTTTGTTTAGAACATTCAGTACATTTTACGAGTTATTCGGGATAAACTTTCGAAAAAATTACAAAGTTACATTAGTTGCACTTTTAGGGGGGAGAATTTAACGGTTTTTGATTTACCAACAGGCTTCCGAACGTCAAACAAATGGATACTGTACGCGCTGAAAAGCGTGACCTTAGTGCGCGTTTAGGTCACAGTGTGTTTACAACAGTGTAAGGTTTATTTTAAAATAATTTAAAAATTGAATTGAAAAAATACATGTGTTAGATTTATTTTTATTTTGAATCCTTTCTCCAACCCTCGTGTAATAAGGAAGTGGCATGAAAATAGTTCTATTTATTTAACCAACATGCTTTAGAAGATTTAAAAAAGATTAAATTGCAGGAAAAGAATATTGTGTACACTTATTACTGATAAAATAACTCTTATAGCGTAGGCATCCAGTTGGCTTCACTGTGAAATTTTTTAACTATGCTTACCCAATAACTTATAAGTAGCTCATCACTTGGAAATCTAGGAAAATTTAAAATAATGAAAGATAAAAGGATATTTAACGTTTTTATTTTACAAACAATCTAAAACAATCATTCTAAATTCAGTCTAAAACAATCATTATATAAAGATTTCATTTGGTTCAATTTACGAAATATGTTCACTACCTAATTTCACTTCTGCCATATTAGTCTATGACGAATAGCATGTGCCATATTAAAATATTTATTTTAATCAATTTTAAAAGAAATATTCTATATTAGTAACAAAATTTAACATAACGTTTTATGTATTTACCTATGGTATGTAACTCTATCATTATTATTCAATTTGGAGAAATGATTTTTGCAAAATCTCAAAACACAACTCGGCATTTTTATGACAACTATAGACAGCCTCACTCAAAGGCAGCTATCAACTGTCTACAATGAAATCCCTACACTTGACTGGATTCGACTGACTTAATTTCAACGCCCTCTCGGCATATCTACCTCCCTATACATACAACATCATTGGGTAGTGAAGATATTTCGAAAATTGAACCAAATGAAATCTTTATATAATGATTGTTTTAGATTGAATTTAGAATGAATGTTTTAGATTGTTTATAAAATAAAAACGTTAAATATCCTCTTATCTTTCATTATTTTAAATTTTCCTAGATTTCCAAGTGATGAGCTACTTATAAGCTCAGATGAAAGCTTATAAGTTATTGTGTAATCATAGTTCAAAAATTTCACAGCGAAGCCAACTGGATGCCTAAGCTATAAGAGTTATTTTATCAGTAATAAGTGTACACAATATTCTTTTCCTGCAATTTAATCTTTAATTTTTTAAATCTTCTATTGCATGTTGGTTAAATCCTGGATAACTAGAACTATTTTCATGCCACTTCCTTATTACACGAGGGTTGGAGAAAGGATTCAAAATAAAAATAAATCTAACACATGTATTTTTTCAATTCAATTTTTAAATTATTTTAAAATAAACCTTACATTGTTGTAAACACACTGTGACCTAAACGCGCACTAAGGTCACGCTTTTCAGCGCGTACAGTATCCATTTCTTTGACGTTCGGAAGCCTGTTGGTGAATCAAAAACCGTTAAATTCTCCCCCCTAAAAGTGCAACTAATGTAACTTTGTAATTTTTTTGAAAGTTTATCCCGAATAACTCGTAAAATGTACTGAATGTTCTAAACAAAGCCCAAATCGCGATTTTTTTATTCTTATAAAAGTGTCTTTTACGGGCCAAATTTGTGTAATCCACACTAAAATAAAGGCGCCAGAGATATCGTAATCGCGCCATTTTTAATTATTATATAATTACATACTTTAAGTTATTTGTTTTTGCAATATAATTTCAAAATATTACATCACAATAATAATATTATGCCTAATCGGTACTATTATTCCCTTCTGCCTGACTATTCTATGTTATGCTTTGACAATTATGACATGTCATCGCGGATCGAAAACTAAACCTCGAAATGTATGGACATAACATATCTATGGTAAAATATCTTTGATACTTCCATACTAATATTATAAATGTGAAAGTGTGTTTGTTTGTTTGTCCGTCTGTCACGTCGCAACGAAGCTGTTATATGGTATGGTTTTTGTGTGTGGAGATAGTGAGAAGGGTGGAGAGTAACGTAGGCTACTTTTTACCGCGGTAAAACATCCCCATGGGAAGATCGATATTTTGTTAGTTGCTAGATATTTAATTCCGGATGTTGTTAATAGATGGCGTTAGTAAAATTCATTTGCATTTCACGCTATCAAATGATACATGTAAATAACTTAAGTCATAGGCAACTAAGTCTAAGTAAAAGTAAGTAAGTAGGATTTGTAAAAAATCGATCTCTACCGCGGGCGAAGCTGCGGGCAAAAGCTAGTTAACAATAAAACTCAACCTAAGGCCGGCGCGGCGCCAGACAGCTTCAAACATGTGAACATTGCTTTGATTGATATGTGTAGCACGGGACTTTGTTCAAAGTATTTAGTAGTATTTGTTCAAAGTTTGATCAAAGATTTGCACTTTGCAAAGCGATGTCGGTTTTTTAGCGCACATCAAAGCGTTCAAAGTTGAACGTGTTCAAATCTTTGCGTAGCGTACACTTGCGCAAACAGGGTTGCCATTTTTAGCAGAATCCTGCTTTTAGCATTTTTAAGAGTACCTACAATTTAAGCTACAGCAGGATGTTTAGCATTATCGTAAAATTTAGCATATTTTGACATTTTTCTGTAAAACTTAGTTTTACATCAAAGCTTGGAGAATATAATATATTAATATCAGGTATATCAAGGTGTAAATAACAGACCTTAATAATGATTGTATAACATTTGAGCCATCTATAAAAATGATTAAAATGATAGACTCTAAAACATATAAAAATATTAGTGAACATTAAAATTCGGTAACCTATTACCATCCAATTACGTATTTATGTATTATTAACCTTATTATTATAATATAGTAAACTTATGTAAAATTATGTAATTTAATTAGAGTTGCTTATTAGTTTTTACCATTGTTGCAATATGATGTTCCCTTTTTTTAGCAATAATTTATTACCTCAATGATTGCTGTTACTATATTAGTTAGTGTAAAAATCATTCATAAATTACAGGGACAGTATAAATAATTTACTTTTGTATGTTTAAAAATATAAATCTTATTGATAACTTGCTATAATCTACATAAATAATAAAAATGAATCCATATTTCCCAGTGAACGAATATATTTCCCGTGGTCATGGAATCAAGAGTGAACGGCTGGACCGATTTCCCTAATTAATTTTTTGTTGTGTTCGTTCGTTATTGTCAGGAGAAGGTTGTAATAAAAAAAAATAAGAAATTTGCGCAGAAAATTACTTAAAAATTTAAGTATCCATATTTCCCTTGGTCATGGGATCAAGCGCGAACAGCTGGACTGATTTCGCAATTTTTTTTTTGTTATTCGTTATTGTCAGGAGAAGGTTTTATATTAAAAAAAATAAGAAAGTTGCGCAGAAAATTAGAAAATTTAAGAAACTTAACGACCATAATATTGTCTTCGTAATGTAACCTTAACAACATATATTTTTTTATTTTATAACTGATAGTCGATGGAGAGGGAGAGGGAAAGGGGGAGTTGTTAGGCGGTACAAAGTTTTCCAGGTCAGCTAGTAGTGTTTAATTTTCCTTTTTTTACAACCCATGTATTTCTTTTACGATGTACTTTAATTCTTAAAAAAATTTAAAGGTAAATATAGTAGTTTTGTAGTATAGTAGTTTAAAACGGTTATGTACTTGTTTTTCGCATGTTATAAATAATTACAAGCACTTAAATACCTAATAAAGGCATCCACAAAATCTACGTCCATCTTGTTTGACGTCTACGAGCATACTGTAAAGAAAAACGATTGCAATACATGTCTGGCAAGTTGCGCAAATATGTTTTCAAAGGTAAAGGCAAAGTCCCTCAAAGCAATGTTCACATGTTTGAGCTATGTCTGGCTAGCGCCGGCCTAACAACTACTAACACTAACTTTTTTATCTTTTTATTATTATTATATTTATATTATTTATCAATGTAAAAATATAGACACAAATATTTGTAATTGCCCAAAAATAGATAAAGTGGAACATGCTATTTAGGGGTCATTTTATTTCCATAACATTATTTCCAGGGCATTATTTCAATAACATTATTTCCAGGGCATTACTTCCATAACATTATTTCCATGGCATTATTTCCATAACATTATTTCCATAACATTATTTCCATGGCATTATTTCCAGAGCATTATTTCCATAACATTATTTCCATAATATTATTTCCAGGGCATTATTTCCAGGGCATTATTTCCAGGGCATTATTTCCATAGCGTTATTTCCATAACATTATTTCCATGGAATTATTTCCGTAACATTATTTCCATGGCATTATTTCCAAACATTATTTCCATGGCATTATTTCCATAACATTATTTCCATGGCATTATTTCCAAAACATTATATCCATAACGTTATTTCCATGGCATTATTTCTATAATATTATTTCCAAGGCATTATTTCCATAAAATGATTTCCAGGGCATTATTTCCATAACATTATTTAAGAATAAGAATAAGAATAAGAAAATATTTATTTTCACATCACAATAGCAACACACGGTACACAAATATTAATGAGAAAAAGAGACTTATTTTAATACATAAATACGATTGATTATACAAACAAAAAGAATGAAAGAAAAAAATATCAAAAATACAATAAAATGAAGACATTTTGATCACCAGAATAGTCTGTGTGTGCTGCAGTGCAATATGAAAAAAGGCTCATTCTCAGCTAATGCAGCAGTCTACGACCACGGCGC
The DNA here is from genome assembly GCA_951805285.1 of Thymelicus acteon. Classification (NCBI taxonomy): domain Eukaryota; kingdom Metazoa; phylum Arthropoda; class Insecta; order Lepidoptera; family Hesperiidae; genus Thymelicus; species Thymelicus acteon. Next base: position 17,551,573 of record OX638223.1, read on the forward strand.
TGATTTTCAGAATGAGCCCTATGAGTAGTGAGGTAGTTCGGCCAGTAGGTAACAGCTACAGTAAATACATAATAATTATATAAATTGTGCACATTATAATAAAATTACGATTAATAGTATTACTTAATATATATTTCAAAAATATCATAATTATACGTATAATATGTGAGAATAGAAAAATGTGAGGACGTATAATGAAACAATATGTGGACTTATGTATTGAAATATTACCGATAATAAATATAATATAATTGAATAATTGAATTTGAATATAATGTAATAAAATGTAGGTAAGGTGGTACAAAGTGTTGGAATTTAAGAATTTTTTTTCTGTTCTGCCAATAAATATATTTTATATCTAATTCTAAAACCATTCACGGATTGGAGAGACCGAATTGGGGGAGGCAGATTATTCCAACACTTTGTAGCGCAGTATTTAAAACTTCCCGTGATGGCTCCACCGCATACTGGTGGGTAACATAATTTATGCATACCCCCCCTTGTTCTGCAAGAGATTAACTTATCTTTGGCCCAAGTTAATTTATCATACAAATATGATGGTTGCTGTTTTTTTATGACTCCAAACAATAAGGTGGCGAAATGAAGTTGTCTGCGGTTATGCATTTTGAGCATGTTAGCACTGTTAATGAATGGCGTAACATGAACTCGGGGAGGAACGTTGAAGCAGTACCGAATGCAAGCGTTTTGCACTCGCTGTATCAAGTTTTTTGAGCGACCCAGTAAGCGTGATCCTACGAGAGTATCGGCGTAATTTAACTTAGACAGGACCAGTGACTCACAAAGGGTTATCCGTAGTTCTACACTTAAGTATTCTCTTATCCGATAAAGTACCTTGAGCCTATAGAAGCAGTTGCGTGCAATATTAATTATATGCTTCTCGAATCGCAAGTTTTCATCGAATAGCACGCCAAGATTTCTGGCTTCTGTTACTCGTTCTATTGCTTCGCCGCTAATGTTTATAAGGGGGGAACTATTGCAAATTTTTTGGACTTGTTTTGGTGTGCCTAGGACTATATATTTGGTTTTCTTTGGATTTAAAACTAGTGAGTTTTGCATAGACCAACTTGAGACGCGTTCCAAATCAGAGTTAAGCCTAACTATGGCTTCTGATGCATTGTTCGGATCTACGGCAATATATATCTGAATATCGTCGGCATAACTGTGGTACATACAGTATTTAATATGAGATATAATATCGGCACTGTACAATATGAAAAGTAATGGACCCAGTATTGATCCCTGTGGGACTCCCCTGTTGAGTGGTTTATACGCAGACGTTTTCTTGATGCCATTAGAATCATCTTGCAGTTCCACCATTTGAGACCGATGTTTGAAATAACTATCGAACCATGCAACAGTATTGAGACTAATACCATAATATGACATTTTGGACAGCAGCAATGATATATTTATAGTGTCGAATGCACGGGAATAGTCCAAAAGGGTCAGAATGGTTGCCTTACCTTGAGCCTGGGAGGTAAGTACATTGTCTACGACATCAATTAAAGCTGTAGTCGTACTGCGTTGTTTTCTGAAACCGGACTGGTTCGGTGGTAATATTTTATTGTGCTCTAGATATTCTGTAAGCTGATTGCATGCTAACTTTTCAATTATCTTAGACATACATGGTAGTATACTGATAGGCCTAAGATCGGATATATTATTTGGGGAATTGATTTTAGCAATGGGTTTTATTAATGCACGTTGCCACATGTCGGGGAAGGTATTTGTGTCGAATGACCTGTTAATAATTGCCGTTATTACCTTGAGACAGTCAGGGGGAAGCAATTTCAACATGTCAAGTGAAACTCCATCACATCCCATAGCATTGGAGTGCAATGCGTTAATTACCTTACTAACATCTCTTTCTGTAATCGGTTTAAATTGGAAACTCGTGTCAGAGTGTCTATGGAACTCATAATAAGTTAATTGCGAGAGAGATACTGTGGTGTTTCCTGCAGCGTTCAAAAAATAATCATTTATTTGATTTGGATCATTAAATCGCGACGGCAGAGAAGTACTAGTCGTGCCTTTAATACTAGTATGCTTTTTAATATGCATTCTATCTAATATGCATCTATTATGCATATTTCCGTAGAGTTATTTCCATATCATTATTTCCATGGCATTATTTCCATAATATTATTTCCAGGGCATTATTTCCATAAAATTATTTCCAGAACATTATTTCCAGGGCATTATTTCAATAACATTATTTCCAGGGCATTATTTCCAGGGCATTATTTCCATAACATTATTTCCATGGCATTATTTCCATAACATTATTTCCATGGCATTATTTCCAGAGCATTATTTCCATAACATTATTTCCATAATATTATTTCCGTAGCGTTATTTCCATAATATTATTTCCGTAGCGTTATTTCCATATCATTATTTCCATGGCATTATTTCCATAATATTATTTCCATGGCATTATTTCCATAATATTATTTCCAGGGCATTATTTCCATAAAATTATTTCCAGAACATTATTTTCATAACATTATTTCCAGGGCATTATTTCCATAATATTATTTTCCAGGGCATTATTTCCATAAAATTATTTCCAGGGCATTATTTCCATTATATTATTTCCATGGCATTATTTCCATGGCATTATTTCCAGGGCATTATTTCCATAATATTATTTCCATAGCGTTATTTCCATAACATTATTTCCATGGCATTATTTCCATGGCATTATTTCCATAACATTATTTCCGTGGCATTATTTCCATAACATTACATCCATAACATTATTTCCATAATATTATTTCCAGGGCATTATTTCCATAACATTATTTCCAGGGCATTATTTCCGTAACATAATTTCCATAACATTATTTCAATGGCATTATTTCCATGGCATTTCGTTTAATTTCATTTCATATTGCCAACCCATTTTGATAATTATTAACACGCAGAATAATAATTCTGCGTGATATCGCAGATATCTTCATAGTACAATAAACAACTTGACACGAAGCAAACTGCATGATAAAGGTACTTAATGGCTGGCTGGCTGGCTTCAACCCATTAACGGCCCACAGTAGAGCACGGGTCTCTCCTCTTGAGGAGGCCTAGAGCATACTCCACCAGGCTGCTCCAGTGCGGATTGGTAGAGAGGTTAGTGGCCAACCCAATTGTTGATAGTTTTCATGCCGCCCGAGGGCATCCAACATAGCTTAACGACTTATTTTACGATAACAACCGGGACCAACGGCTTTACGTGCCCTCCGAAGCACGGAAGCGCTCAAGAAATTTTTGCCACTAGCGCCCGCTGTTGCTTAATTTTGTCGATCGCTTAGGATTGACGTAAGCCGCCGGGCTATGAGCGCTTCAAAAGTAATAAAGGTACCTTAATACCAACTATAAATTAGAATATAGATTAACTATATACTTACGTAGAAAACTTGTTGTGAACCATAGTGGTTAGTATTATTAGTTGTTAGGAGAGTATTGCCTAACCGTGTCGCAGTAAAATCAAGTAAAGCCTAATATACAGATATTGACAGTTTACAGTCTATCTATGCATCAAAAACATTTTCATACAATTTTTTTCCAAGACGAGACATCTAAAAGTTACCTTAACCCTACAAGCCCTATTTTCACAACCTTAGTCAACATAGTATTGTATAACAAAAAAGTAATAAAAAGTGAATAAATTTTCTACCTTACGCCCATGTGACGGTAGCCAATGAACTTTCGTTCACTGACGGTAGCAAAACGGCCAATCTACATATTTTGACTAAGCTGTAGTTTGTGAACACTAATCAACTGTGATAATCTTATCAACTGTTTTATCATTATTTCATTTTATAAATACACGCAGGTGCATAGGTAAATAGTTTTATGTAATTAAGATATCGTTAGATTTGTCTTGATAACCCAAGCGTTCTTAGATAGAATATGATGGCTGTGAGATGCCATTGTTTGAAGTATCAAAAAACAAAAATAAATCGAATAATGCAATATGGGTATCACATTAAAGAGCTCACCATAAGGATTTCAAAAAATTTATTTAAAAAATGTGTGCATTTCACACTTGGTAGAAGGTTGAAACCTTCAAAAATTTTGATTTCAAGGTAATGAGACGAATGTAAAATTTCAGGAAGATGATAATTGTAGGTTTTAGCAATGATCATAGTGATGCAAAGAAAATAGTGATAACTAACGCCAACTCTTAACATAATATGAAGAGTAAAATGAAGAGCTAGCTCCATCTATCCAGCAATAAAACGAATCTTCTATCTTGTTCCTCGCGCCATCTATGAATACAACTTATCACTTTTAAAGTAACACAAAGAGAACCACGAATTTAAAAAACACTGTATCATGCTTCCTATCTCATTTTCTTCCCCGTTAAATCTTATGAATTTATGTGTTAATCTCTTTTAATGTCGCTTTTTCGTTTCATTGACTTTCAAATCACACTGATGCTAAAGATGTTTTCACTTCAAAACAGAAAACCCGACTGCGTATAAAACTAAAAAGAGAAAACCACGCCTAGTTGTAGTTTAGAATGTTGTTAAAAGTAATACTGAACAACTACACCATAGAAAGATTAACATTCGGGACCCATTCTTCAATCAATCAAATCTTGTTTGTTTTTTCCAAAGCAGTCATGTAAAATTTGAATGACTGCTTCAGTGCCTACGTTCCTAGGAGATTGAATTTGGAGATGGAATATTGGGGCGGCTTAGAATACTAACCCAGCTATAGAGTCTATACCTTGGACAGTTTTGAAAATTAAGTAATCAGGAAAACGAAAAAAATAACTTTATTAAACTTGATTCCTTATTAGCCTAACTTAATAGTAAACAAGAACTGTACAATTTTATGTTGAATATGTTTCGAGGTAGATAAACAATTTGTATTATATTGTATCTGAGTTACACTTAAGTACCAGGAGACTCAATTACGAGCAGAGATCCGTGTCCTGAACTTCTACAGTTCATTGCTAATGATGAATTTAGAAATCACCAAAGAGTCTATTTGCACTGCGTTGGTAATAGATGTCACAGTTTGCTGTCTTCTTTCTCCTCTGGAATCGCGATTGGCTGATAAAATTTGGGTAGGTGTCGGTCATCAGCCAGAAACATCGCAACTAATGCTGAAGCTGTAAATAATTAAAATTGACTAATAAGAATAAATCATGATAGGTAGGTATCTACTTCAGATGAAAGTTTTCAATGATGTAAAGAAAAAAATTGTTTGTCGCAATTTAACTTATTTACACCTAATTGATTAGGTAATTAGTACATTAATGTTACTTGAACAAAGGTAACGTAACACAGAACAAAGTAAAGGAACATACCTCCTTTTTACTCACCTGTAAAAAGGGATGCGAATAAGTAAAATCCAGCGTTGCAGTTGCTTACTAGTAACTGGTTTAACACCTGAATAGAAGCAAAACTTCCAATACGGCCGCCCGTCGTGGTGAGGGCCACAGCAAGCGCTCTAAAAGCAAAATCATTAACGAGAATTCATCAAAAAACATGGAAGAAAACAATTTAAACATAATAAACCCTCACACACTCATACCCCCGCAGTAGGTTATTTATCTGTGTCGCGGGTGGCATGGACGACACATATAACACATCACAATAACATCTGTGGGCCATGATCCGAGTACCTACAAATATTTATCTGTCACATGAATATCTGCCCCGGCCGGGAATCGAAACCGGGACCCCTCACTTCGCAGACAGGGTCGCTACCAACTAGGCTGTCCTTGGCATAATACTCAGAACTCATTTTAACTGTCAGGTTTCTTTACAGATAGATGATGTTGCAGCGTTAGTCGATGTAAAAATCGTCATAATAATATGGTGTTTGCAGTTTCTAAGCACTTATTACTATACATATAACCGCACGTAATTTGAGTAGCATGTTTTCATTCCAATTTGTCACTATTTATTCTAAATTCTAATATGCATCGGCATCTTTGGCAAATATTTGGAATATCGCGACAAGTGTGATCAAAAAATTGTTACAGGATCATCTACAACTTCGCCGATTGCAAAGGCGAATTTTTATCGCGTAACCCGAATAACCCGATAAAGGTTCGTCCCATAATGAATGTATCTCGATGAGCATTAAACAAATATCTCTGGCTCTAACCTCAGTGAAGTGGGGAAGAGTGCAACGACAATAGCGGTGTACAGCCCCAGCACGACGAAGCCGTTGAGGAAGACGATGAACACCAGCACGCTGCCGATGGCATTGGGAATGAGGTTGGTGACCAGCCCGCAGGCGCCACACACCGTCGTCACGCATATCACCATGTTACGGCGGCCGACGCGATTCACCACCTGTTAAATTACACTATAGCAGTCCTTTGGAACTTAGTTATTTATGTTTTATAGATAACTAGCCCTCTGCCCGTGGCTTTGCCTACATTTTCCGGGATATTAAGTATCCCATGTCCTATTCTAGATCATGGTCTATGGTCTTCTTTATAATTTTAAGTAGGATACACGATACACGAGATATAATTTTTTGCTTTTTCCATCGTGTCGGAAAGGTTCATTTTACAATAGATATGGGAAGAAACGGCGAAACACCCTCCTTATCTTAAAAATAATGTGTACCTAAATATCTTTTGCCTTATTCAATTAAATATAATATTTATTTGGGTACTTATTTACAAGTATAATTCAGTTTATAAGATGAAAGAAACGACCCCCTCTTTGACGACGCGATTCCGTAAAGTATTTAGTGCCCACAAGAGGGGATTAGCGTCCACGTTCCTAAAACCAATCTACCAATCTATCGCCTACAGCAGTCTCTTTAGTATCAATTGACTACAGCTACAATACATAGTGCGAAGTGTGCGAACTCTCATTTGCAGTTGTCTTGGATAATTCAGATTGCTGTTCTTTTGTCACTATGAGCTAAGGAGTTACTTTCGCCATTTCTTCTCTATGACAAAGCATCTTTTCGAAGGTAAAAAGTAACCTTCATAACGCTTCCCGCCCACATCCGATAATCGGTGACCGATTTTTTGAAGGAGAAAAATAGAACGTAATGATAGCAATACTGCAACGCACACGTCCTCCAAAAAGTCGGTCAGAAATAATATGGCAGGAAAAATCGGCCCGATTATCGGTCCTACAAAAGACTGACGTGGGCGGGAAGCGTAAGTGTATCAAGACAAAATACCCCCATGATTAGGATGAGCTTGAAGGTTTTGAATTTTGAACTATATGTAAGTGACCATAGTATTCATGTTATTATAATTTACTCACCAAACTTATCAGTATATTGAAGACTGACTGAATAGCTACCACTGCCAGAACCAGCAGAAGTGCTGTGGTATTCAATGAGCACGGTACCAGATCAGGCTGAAAACAAACGTATTTTTGCAGAAGATCTACTTTTGCATATCACAATGAGTATCTAATGTCTCTCATAAAACTATCGCGTAATAATAATATGCTAGGTCTTACAGCAGGAGGTGCTTTTAAACTAGCGTCCAAAATTTCACACAGGCTGAGGTTATTCCCTTCTCCTGTTTCGAGAATCCGGAAAAATTGGTTAGCGATTGTCGGCAGCCATACCAGGAACGCACTGATTCTGTATTTCAGAAAACATAATTATTATATCTAGTAACAATAGGTACAAGTATTTTATTGTGAATGTGTGAACATTCTCTAGAGATAGGTATATCAGGGCCTTAGAGCACAAAATAATGGTATGACACTAATGATTCAGCATCTAAGTGCCAATTTAAGTTTGTGTGAAAATTTTTTATGCCTCATTTGTGCTGCTGAGGATCCTAGTACCTCCGCACTCGAGTGTGGGCCTGATTATTTATAACTCTTTCTACTGGCTGTGTTTTCTGTTACTGTGTTTTCCGGGATATTATGTAGATATGTGTTTTCTGTTACTGTGTTTTGCGGGATATTAAGTAGATATGATCCCTATATAACAGATCATGTTCAACCTATTTGCTTTTCATGAAAATCCGTTTAGTAGTTTTTGCGTACCTACGAGCATACAAACGAACAACCTTTCACATTTATAATATTAGTAGGGTTGGAGGTTAGTAGGGCGGATCCTCACTGAGTGAGATTCACAAATGGGAAGGACGACACAGTCAGTACGCAGGGGGGGGGGGGGGGTTCCGGTGCATTCACTTGAGATCCCGGGACTTCACCATAAGCACAGGATGGCTGCCGAGGGGGTTTTAGTGGGTACAAGTCCCACATCACCCGTAACCTGTGGTTTCGGGTATCTTTGGAAGATTTCCCCGTGTCTGAACTTTACGCAGAAGGCTGCGCAGTAACACAATTCGGCAATGCTCGGTACGCGGCGTATTATGTCTCAGTCACACGTTAGCATGTTCGTGTCGCTCTCTCTGTCTAATGTTCTCAGAGCGCTAACTAAAACTAAACGTGCGCTAAAGTTCTCAGAGCCTATGTTCAGACGCACCAAGATACGTCAGCCGTGCTGTATTTAGAATAAATTGTAAACTAATTGCTTGTAATTGAATTGCTAATGCGGTATGGGGCTTCATCTTTCTTACTTTCCGAGCTCGTAATGCATTCTGCTAAATAATGGTGGATATGGTCAAAGTTAGGAACTGCTATAGGTCGCAGGGCAAGGCATACGAGGCAGAGCTCTTTACCATCTAATCCATACGATACTCCATCGATCCATGGTGGTAGGTTACTCGAATAGATGCAACCCTCCCCATCCATCGATCCCATTCATCGATTCTGAAATGGTTGCATCGCTCACGGTTTTGAGGAGCCAATACTAATACGGATTTCCTGCTTTTTTGGGCCCCGGTGAACACATACCATTATATGTATTAGGACCTTTGCTCATTTATCAGCTTTTCGAATAAATAAAAGATTTGAGATACAAACTGTTGAAATATAAAAAGGATGAACATAATCAGTGTAGACTTGAGTAGAGGTGGTTTGAATAGAGGGATTATCTGTTGTTTTGCTGATGTCCCCGACTTCTGTGTCACATCTTCTAAGATACCTGTCACCTGCAAACAAGCGACGTAAATTGTAGTACTTACCTATTTACAATAAAATTACCTTATGAAATAGATATAGAGCCTACTTACATCATATTGAACAAAAGGTTTCCGCCCATTTATTCTGTGTATTGTCGCCAATATTTCGATAGCCTCGGTCTCATGTCCCTTTCCATAGAGAAATTTCGGACTTTCCTTCATGAACCATAACCATATCGCTGCTATTAAACTGGGAGCGGAGTAGACGACCATCAGGGTTCTCCACGAGTTCCAGTAAATGCCAAGACTTGGAAGGTAGTAGGAGAATGAAAGAGGAATTATTGGCATTGCAACCACTAAAAAATAAAAGATATTCTATTAGTTTTATCGCTAGTACGATTTGGATTTTACCGTAGCAACCGTCAAATGAGCTGAAGAGATATATGGTAAAATTATTACCGCTCATGCATCTATGCCTTTAAAATCTATTTTGAATCTATTCCATCATGAACATGATTTTAAAAGCCGGTATATTTTTTCAATGGTGTAAATAAACAATTTGTAGTAAGTTTTTCCAGATTTCAATGTAATTATTAGAACTTTTATTAGAGCCGCTAGGCTCAAAGCGAAATTACTCTGCGTTGCAAGCATCAGCGTCAAACATTAAAATCAAATTTAACTAGTTATGTAATTCGACCGTTAACTTCGACCGTATAAGGCCACGAAATTGCAGCGACTGACATTGACGCTTGAAGCGGGTGCGTTTCTTGGCTAGTCATACTAGAGTACCTATGTTATTCTTGTGAGTCACCTACCAGACATGATTCCTTGACACAGTATGAAGATGCTCGTCACCAACAACACCACAATATTCCTCTTCGCCATCGGGACGCTCTCACTTAACAATGTCATCGAGAGTGGGTATTGACCGGATGCTCTGTGGGTAATAACTAAGTGGAGAAATTGTCATCTTTTGATTATACCACAGAATTGCTAGCCATCTTAGAGAAAGCTTTCATTCTCGCTCAAAGAGATGGGAAAAATCATGGGGATTTCAGATTTCATTAGAAATTTTCAACCGATGAGGATTGAACACATTTGACCGGCTTTGATTTTATCGCTTGATGCTTAAATTATTATACAGGTATGCTATTATATTATTTGGTATACTTCAAGTACCTAAAAAGTTCCACTGAAAGTCCCCCACATTATATTGCAACATATTATTACATTTTCAATAATGAGTCAAAAGTATGTGACAACAAACAACAAACATTTATTTTTTTGATAAAAGACGTAAGTACCTAGATAATTTTACGTTTAAACTTTGAATTGATAATGTTATACGAGTAATTTATTGATCATCTTATAAGTTTTAGATATGTGTATGCAAATAAACTAAATGTATTTTTAACCGACTTCAAAAAAGGAGGAGGTATTCAATTCGACTGTATTTTTTATGTTTGTTACCTCGGAACTTTCGACTGGGTGAAACGATTTTGATGATTCTTTTTTTAATCGAAAAATAACAGCATTTTATACAAAAAGGCGGTCTTATCGCTAAAAAGCGATTTCTTCCAGACAACCTCAAGCTAAGAAATTGTGACAATAGAAGGTACGCTTAAATGCACCCTGCACTTGTATGATTCGATAAAATTAGAGTAAAACAGATAAGGTAGTTAGTATGTTGATAGCAAAGGTTATTAAATAAACAAATTACAAAGAAATACATTTAGACACTATTTGACTTACAGAAAAGAAGCGACGAACTGCAGCAGCATAAGCATGAGCCAGTTGACAGATATACTGGCGACGGCGTTCATGGTGCACGCCGCGAGCAGCGACACGAGCAGGGGTAGGCGGCGGCCGAACACATCCCCTAAGTATCCCCATATTAGGGCGCCCATGATCAGTCCTAGAAGTTATAAATAACAATTCACACTCAAGGCCCTATACTAGGATTCCCTGTGTCGTGGTTGCCATGGACTACACACAGAGACAAGAACACTCACACCCAGACCGAGGACAGAAATTCAAACTCATCATTTAAATTTATACCTCGCTCGGAATCGAACCCAGGACCCTCGGCGCGGCGATCCGGCATGGTAACCATCGCGCCATACAGGTCGTCATTAAGGTAATTAAGTAGTTACTGCTTGTTATGTGGTTCTAATATTAACATTTTACATGGAAATAGAAGAAACATAGTACAAAACAAAGTATGTATTTAATTAAATTATTGTATTAAATTATTCTTTAAATTTTTTCGAGAGGAAAATGTTCGAAAGGTCCTTCCTTTACTTTCCTTCCGGACTGTACTGGATTACTGGATGACTTGGACAAGTCATCCAGATATATTAAACGCAAAAACTGCTGCATCGCTTGCTAATATTCTATTTAGAAACGAGTAGAGCAATTACACAGCTGTAGAGGGCTTACGATGTCATGGCTCTGCACCTGAGCGACTACTTAACGACATTGCCCCACATTGTCCATATAAACTAATGTAGAACCATGTTTGTTGAACAAGAAAATAATATATTTTAACACAACGTTTCGGCCTTATGTAACAAAAGGGTCTTAGAAATTGAAGATCATTAAAAGTAATGGAGTACAGTATTTAACAGAGAAAAGATTTTTGTCGATCCAGAGCTTTAGAAAAGTCTAGAATATGACTTTAAACTTGATATCTGGTAATAATCATCGCGACCAATTTATCACTCAAACTTTCGAAGTCGTAAAACGTAGATTAGCCCTCCATTATAAAGATAAGGAAGGATAAAGATATAAATAATGATAAAGATTACATCATAATCTGTATTTGTTGTTAATAGGGTGAAAACTGCATCCGCGAAATTAAAATTCCTTCACAGGGATGTACCAAGGGGGAGGCAAGGTTAGATTACAATGTTAACATTAATTGTTTATAATATATTAAATATTATAAAAACATAACAATTTACTTTTTAAACATTATTATATAAACCATATAATACTTATAGCTATCGTAGTTTGCTACTCGTTCGTTTTTAGATTCTTGTTTTTACCCAAGGCCGTCTTTAACCTATTGGAGGCCCTGTGCATATTAGGATAATGGGGCCCCTATTACTTTGACAGAACATAATTTTTAAATTTTTTGTTACATTTGTTTTAAGTAGGTATTTTGTGAGTGAATAAACAAATTTCAGTAGTAAATAAATATCAGTTATCGTTTAGTGATCTGGCAGGAACTAGGGAGCCCCTATCGATCACGTGGCCCTGGGCAATTGCTCAGAATGCCTAGTGGGAAAGAGGGGTCTGTTTTTACCTTTTCCTCTACATTTCCTATGTAAATCCGCATCAGGGCCATTAGAAACCGCTGTTTAGCAATGCTGTCTTTTGTATTGTGCACTGTCTACCTTTGTTACTATTTCGTATACTTGTCGGACAACAAAGATCATCTCAACAGTGAACTTTTAGCAAAAGATTTCCAGCCAGGCGAGGTGGCGTTGCCTGGGGCAGTCGAGCCCCGGCTGATCTAGTCGAAGCGTAGTATAAATCCTAGCAATCTATAAAACTTCGATAGCGTGATTCAGGTCGGCGTGACGTCACCGTGTGACGTATGTGCGATGTCACAAACTCACCAACTATAGGCGCAGCAGCCATGAACCCCTGCTGCGCGGTGGTGGTCCCCAGCTCGCAGGCGCTGGTGGGAATGATGATGGTGGTACCAAACGCGATGAAACCAAAGCTGATGATCGTGAAGCCCGTGAAACTTGTCAGAATGTAGCTGTATAGACCAAAACCTGAAATTTAATGAGGTAAATTGCATGTTAATAAGCGTTTACGCCGTTCCAAAAGAAAAAAAACTGGACTGTCAATAAGCATACGTATAATTATAGGTACCGATTCCAAAATAATAAAAAAACTGTTTAGTCACTCTTCTCAAGAACAGGTATCGTATCCAAAACACTGAACACTTTTTGAAATACTTTTTGAATAAATAAAATTTAAAACACCTTCGACAGTTTGGTTTTCTAAACTAATATTTTAAAAAGGTTGAGATGAGATGTATTGAATAGATGTATTTACTATGTAACCTAGTTTTATACTTATTTAATTGATGATGTATTGGAAATATAATCAGTATTTACTCAGCGGTCTTGGCTTTCATTTCTCTCTTAGGGCACCACTTTACAAGGTAATGGATAAACTCAGAAATTACTGGACCGATTTCAAAATACCTTACACCAATATTATTTCTGAGTGACGAAAGTTACATTTGAATAAGATTAAAAAGTATTTTTTATATAAACATAAAAACATGGTGCAGAACAACGTCTGCTGGGTCGGCTAGTTTGTGTATCATCATCATCATCATCATCCTGCCCATTTCCCAATTTTATTTGGGGTCGGCGCAATATGTTTTCCTCTTCCACAATTCCCTATCAGCCGTCATCTTTGCACTAACTCTCTTATCTTTCATATCATCTGTCACACAATCCATCCATCTTTTCTTTGGTCGTCCCCGTCCCCTTCGTCTATCCATCACATTCATATCCATCACTCTTCTCGCTACATGCGTTTCCTCTCGCCTCATCACATGCCCATACCACGACATTCGGTTCCCTTTCAACTTTTCTGTCATTTTTGCCACTTTCAAACTTCCTCTAATATACTCATTCCTTATTTTATCCATTCTCGTCACTCCACACATCCACCTTAACATTCTCATCTCTGTGACATGTAATCGTCTCTCATCCGTCTTCTTTGTAGCCCAACATTCTGATCCATACATTACGACAGGTCTGATGACGGATTTGTAGATTTTACCCTTCAATTTAAGGGGCATCCGTGGGTCACAAATAGTTCCTGTGACCTGTCGCCATTTCATCCAACCTGCATTGATCCGATGTGTGACATAAAATAAAATAATCTTAAGTCGTGTTCTGATTTTAATCTGATATCAAGAATTATTTCATATAATTTTATTTGTAACTTTTGGCGTATACTTTATATATACCTATAGGTATAATTGAATTATTACGCATACTGGATAACATTTATTTTGGCAACGAAAATAATTAATTTAAAATTATCTTTACTACATCATTGAAATATTACTGACTTTATTTGTGGGCAAAGTTCGATATTATGTTAATCTTCTCGATTTCCGGAAGCTATTACCTACACACCTGACTTCCATCCTCCCTAGACTACAAGACAGCATCTCACCCATTGACCACCTGTTCCCTGATGAATAAGTCATGCCTAACAGACAAGGCCCCTCTGCCAGTCTGTTTGATCTTGACAGTTTATGGTGGTAGAGTTTTGTGTGGAACCCACATTAAAGCTTTATTCTATTAGGACTATATTATTTTGTCCCTACTTGCCGATTCGGCAGATATCTCTTCGTTACTATCTACTCGTATGCGGGCGAAAGAAACTGGGCAAAATATATAAAGTAGACAGTGAGAACAAAACACTAGTCTCTACCATTAACTCCGACATGCGTCATCAAACTAAACCATCAACTAAAAGTCTAAGACAGAATACCAACCGATCAGAAAGTCTCCTTTAGTGTTAACTAATGTCCTTGGGTGGGTATCTACCACATAGGCAACATCAGCTGGATCCCTTACTTGTTTGTCAAAAAATAATAGTCAAAAAAGTCCTCCACTGAACTTTTTAGGATAGGGAGAATTCCGCAAGGGTGTTTGCATCGCTGAAGTCTCAGATTCTTTCAAAGGTGAGACGTCGATGAACACGAAGTGCCTCCTTGTTTCGCGCTCCAGATCAAAGTGGCATAAATTTATTAAAAGGTCAACCGATTTAGGCGAAACCTGTAATGTCCATCGCTAGTATGCTCATTCATGCCAAAGATCCGGTTTTATCGGTGGAAGCACCGTCGACATAAATTTAAAATGCATTATTCAAATTGAAGTGTATAAATTCTTACTACTTCAGTAATTGAATCCTTCCCATTCACATATCGGTAATTAAATCCTTCCCTTAGAAAGTTGAATCGTTTTATTATTGTGTAAACATCCTTACTTCAATCATTTGCAACAAATATGAACGGAACAAAAATGTAATTTATGTGACTGTAAGAAGTATGTGTATAATACAGGAAATTAGATTTAATTGCAATTTGGAAGGAATTGGAATAATTGTGAGTACCTATATTTTTTTGGCTTAGCTGATATCTTTGGCATAGGTAAGCATTACATCCCATGATATCCCGATTCTACATCATGAAGATATTTTTATTGCCAAGGGTCCTAACCCTATGGTCACAACCACCATTTATGAAACTTGATTAACGCCCCAACTCCGAGTCACTAACGGTTACTTAAATCGCTCCCTAGTACAGAATTTGTAAGGTGATTCTTTACTACGGAACGATTAAAGTAACCGTTAATGACTCTGAGTTGGGGCGTTAGTTGCGGAAACTTCCAAAATTCTCTGATTAGCTTTTTTTACGTAAATACCGGATAAACGAGTGGACAGGCCACCCGATGCCAAGTGCTCACAGTCAGAAACACCAAAGCCACTACCGATGCGTTGCCGACTAAGAAAGAAATGTAAATGTCAAAAATACCTGCTTTGTCCAACGCCTCTTCGAATGACACTTTCCCTCCAAAAGCGCCGAACTTAGGATCCATGTTAGAACTCTTTACACTTAACACGAGCTAAACGTAAGATATCATTATTACTAAGAACCATCCGCAGGCACCATTCACTATCCTGCCTATAGTCAGACTGTGCCTTAACAGTTTACTAGCACAGGCTAATTAATCAGAAATCGCGATACCGATTATCTTTGCGCGAAGTCATGAATGTGTATGAAGTCGAATCGGTTGTTCGACCTATGTTTTTATCACGAATAAGGTATTGTTTGTAAATTAATGTTTGTCTACTTTGCAGTTTGCACAGTGCTTGTGTTTGGTACACCCGTGACCTTTGAGCGTCTTCTTTTGTGAACATCTTGAGCATCTCGGTAAAACTGTTTCGAGATTTCTTGTGCTTTGGCGAGCATTGTGAGGGAAGTGAACCACCAATCGAGGTTATTTTCGCCAGATAATAATCGTTATGCTATGTATTTTACAGTCTCAATCAATCAGCCTTTATTATAAGTCTATTTCTGCGCGTAGGCTTTCAGGTGGTCAGCCCACCGGGTCGGGGTCGTCCTATTCTGCTTTTACTAAGTATCTTCTTTCAAGTATCTTTGTTCTCCAGAGAACCTTAGTACTACTTGGTAAACCCATTACCTTTTCAGCCGGCCAATTTTGTGAGCTGTACTGGTCACGATTGTTTCCTCTACGGATTTAATTTTGTCTAAATGGATCTTGAAAGAAGCACGATATTTCTCTTCATGATCCATTCCTCTCCAGCACATCACAAGCTGAGCGATTTTAAAATAAATAAATAAATAACGGTTCACACTCATAGCCCCACACTAAGATTCCCTGTGTCGTGGGTGCCAACACACTAGACAAGGACATTCACACCCAGACCGAGAACAGAAATTCAAACTTATCATTCAAATTTCTGCCTCGCTGGGAATCGAACCCAGGACCTTCGGTGCGGCGATCCGGCATGGTAACCATTGCGCCATACGGGTCATCTATTTAAGCTTGTGCAATGAATGCATTAGGCCTATTGGTGTATTAAATTAGCTCTGTTGTAACCACAATACATATGAAGGTTTAGACCCTTTCTTATTAGGAAGAGAATGGTAGTCATAGATTACCCCCAAAATCTATAGGTCGTTCGTTTGCTTGCAAACAATTCTGAGCTAAACTTTGCTCTGTTGTTTCCACTAAGGGAATTAGTTGGTTATAGTTTTTAAATAATTATCTTCTAACCGAGCTTGGCTTCATTAAACAACCCATTTATATGTAAGAAGTTTTTAACTATTTAAATCCTTTTAATCCTTACATACACAATAAATATGGTTGCCTAATCTCTTAGTTGAGTTGTTTCCAGTGTTCTAGTATACACAAGTTGTAACAAATGAAATCTTTGTCTATTCTTCTTTAATCCATTGAAATAGAATTCCACATTTATTCATTGATTTGCAGATTATATTTCTTCGCTAAGTACCTATTCCTTTATTTAATAGTTTATTTCCTTCATCTGAGTAGTAGCTAAATAAAATTTTATTTTCAAATAATTCTTGAACGTCAACCGCATGGTCTTGGATTAAAAATTTAACGAATTTAAAAATTTACTTTTCCAGATCCTTCGTTAGACTTTATAATTATTACTATGGAAGTACCTTCAGTATAAATAGGTACCTCCTAATTACGCCTTTTTCGCTGTGACGAAATGTTTTCCAAAGTTAAAAATTAAAAGACACAATTATACAAATGTAAACTATTTATTTATCATTAATTAATACTTCCATCATAATAAATTCCATTACTAAATTACTTACTACTAATATAATGTTCTATTATTTACAATCTTAGCTTAACGATATAAATTTATCAGAACTTGTACTTATTTCTTATGATCTAAACATCTGAAGGTATCAGGTACAATATTTCGACAGAAATTGAAAATAAGGTTTCGAGATCGAGATTTTCAGTTTTCAATTGACGCGTAACAATGTTTGTTTCGAAGCTTATAAAACTTTAGAGGCTTTTATTATACCTACATCAATATTTTCTTTCTTTCTTTCTTTCTCTAGTTTATTACTTACATTTACATTCACAGAATTCATTGATAAATAAATGGCAACATGTGTTAATTAAACTCTACCATCCGGCATCCTTACATCTTACATTTCACTTTATAACTTGGTTACACTTATTTACATATATTTATTTATGACTTATCTAAGGTGAACAATGAGCAATCATTTGGTCGATTCGATCAGTCGACCATTTGGTCGATGTAATTTACATATACTTACAAGGTTTCGTTTAGTTAGCATATGGTTAAACTAACTATATCTACAATATTATTGGGATTGTAGTCAAATCTTAACTTATAAGATATAAAAAAAAATGTGATTTCAGTCCCATAAATCAGTTCGTTACTCGTAACTTCATTACTTCAATACTTACTTTACTAAGTACTTCAATAGGTACTCTAATCTAACTGAGAGTTGAGACTCGCCAGAGGACAATAAATGGGGAACAAATACTAAATACTCTGGCGTTTCCTTATCCTATTGATTGATTGTGTTAAGAACCCAAGCGAATATTAATCATATTATCAGCAAGCGTTACGTCTTTATAGTATCTATACACACGATTGGAGTTTCCTTAAAAAATATTTTATATCTATTTGGAGGAGATACATTCTTTTTATCTTCTGATAATAGTTGCTATTAATTATTTTATGTAGGTCCTGTATTATATTATTATTAAGGCAAGAACTTTCGGAATTGAGCCACTGAATCATAAATTGAGTAGCTATTACTAAACAAGATAACAAAAGCTGTATTAGATTAGCGGACTAGGTGTACAACAAGTGTACTCCGGTCTCCGCGTGTGTGAAGATTTCACGATGTTCATGTAACGACGTTGTATGTCGCCGGGTGTTTCCTCAGTCGTCACGCCAGAGGTCACTGAGCTCACTTCGAGGGCTTCTTGTCGCTCGGTAGCATGCACGAGAATACTATCGCGCCTGAAATAATTTAATAATTATAATCAGTCGCGAAACAATAACTGCAAAAATTATTGGCGAAACAGCAAACGGGATAGTTATAGTAGATTATTTGAGTTAATTCCCCTTCCCTGTTCCTCCATCGTACGATACGACGCATGGTGGGTATCTACCCTTTCGTCGTGAACATCCCGCGCCGGTACGGACGACGCGGTTAGCATCTACATTCATTATGCGCACCACGAAGGATTGGAATATCTTGCCTGCATCTTCTCGTCCAACTATGACGTGGATGTCTTCAAGAAAAGAGTGAATAGGCTTTTATTAAGTTAGTGCGCTCACCATCATGGACCACATCTCCACTTACCATCAGGTGGGACTGTGGTCAAGCATTAACTTATTTTAAGTAAATAAAATAAAGCAGCATTGGATGATAGGATCATCCCCCCGTGTAAATCCTTGTGGGTTAATCCAGATGGTTCTGGTGCATTTTTGAATGGTTTCTATCACAGTAGCTACCACGGTAGGTACCACCCTAGCCGGTTAAGCTCTTTTGTAAGATCAACCCTGGAACGTTTTAAATATTATTTTGGTTTCAGTATTGGAAACTCGGTTAACAAGCGGAAGAAAGCTCCTTCCCTCTGAACTGATATCAACATTAAGTATCCGATGACTCCGACATCCGATGACCTATGTGATAGATCAATAGTGAAAAGAATAAGTTATTTTTACCATATCTGATTACAGCGCTATTTACAGACTTGTATTACAGGTGTAACATATACTTACTTAAAAGTAGCGCCGACCATACGTAGAAGGTAGCCTCACAGTTGGCGGATATGAGATATCCAATGGCATTCACTCCCAAGAACGCACTGGATCTCCCCAGCATCACTGAGAGGCAGGAAGCCATTCCTCTGAACAAAAAAGAATAGTAGGTAAATGTAGTCTTCATAGAAAGTGAAAATAGAGTAGGAAACATGCATGCTTACATGCATCTCTCGAGTTGGACACTAAATAATATACCAGCTATAATATTCATCAGTTATAAGGGAAGGTATTGTGTTTTAAATGTGTGCGAAAGTCTGTCAATCTACATTTGGCCAGCGTGGCGTTAAGGAACTTGAACACGGGACTTTTATGGGCTATGTTAATGACGATTAGCGATTAGTAAGTAAGCAAGCGGGAATCTAGACGGTGAATGGCAATGCCTAACAATATTTTGTTGACTGTGACCGACCAATACTATGTGCCTCATCAACATACCTTACAGAAGTCGGGTATAATTCCACGAAGTACACGCTAAGGATCCCCATGGACAGCGCGCAGAGAAGGAAGAAGAAGAAGAACACGCCGCCAGCGATGGGCACTGCGACCACGTTGAGCAGCACTGCGGAGACGGCTGACAGCGCGAGGATGCCGATCATGGCCGCGCGCTTTCTCCCCCCACAGGTCAGTGACAGCACCAGGTTAGTGGTGCTGGCGAGCGCGCCGTACGTCATGGCTGAGAGCAGCGTGGTGTCTTGGATCGTATCGTTGCAAACTTCGACCGCGTCCTGCGAGGTAAATTATCGAAGTTATACTTCGCGACTTGCAAAAAGGTTGCGTTAAACGTTTGCGCTACCATGGAGGGGGTATGATGAAAGCACTGGATAGATGGCCCTAGCTTCTTATTATATTTACCTCTTTTAAAATTGAATGTTATTACTTATACAAATCTCACAGAGTCTCAACAGCGTGATTCAGGTTCGTGAACAACGCCATCTAGTTTGTACTTGTTTATTTTTATTTAGTACAAAAATAGTTTTTGAAACATAATTAAAACTGATACACGTTATTAAATTAAATATTTATTTAATTATGTCAAAGAAGTATAACTTATCACGCGCGTACAAAAGTACACGCACCCTTTTTTATTACACGACCTGCACTAATAGATAGTAGGGCAGGCTGGATCTTTTAAATTTCCCAGGTACAAAAAGTAGTATTGTATCTGCTCTTTCTTTACTTTACTAACTACACAGTTAGTTCTTTTAACTGGATTAAAGTATAAGCGCGCCTCGTTCAATAATTTATGCGGGCGAATGCGCGTCTCATTCAATTATAATTTATGCACGCAAATACAATATTATTTTATGTTATGTTGCCAGTGATTATAGGTACATATTATATACTATACTTTATGATAATTGAAAATGTACAAAAATCATTATTGTACAATATGTGTTATTTTTTGCACTGTATCTACATTAATTTACTAACCCCAAAACTCCTATTCACTCGTGCGATGATTCAAATAAGTACTATTATTTCTTCCGTGACATAACACAAAGTTTATTGCACCTTGAAAATTACTTTAATTGTGCACACTAGAACTTAGAAGTACTTAACATTCACATTTAACATTAACATTAACTTGACATTGGTTTACACCACTACAAGTAAGAAATGACTTACGGTGCTATTAGCGGCGACCATGATGCTGTCGGTGGAGTACCTGATGACGGTGCAGAGGTTCATGCCGTCGCCGCCGCCCGCCTCCAGCACCAGGAACAAGTTATTCATGATGTACGGCAGCCAGAGGATGAAGCCACTGCCACTAGAACAGAAACGAGTAAGTTGTAAGGCTCAACAAATTGAGACCAAGTTCCGAAAACTTTTACGTTGCGTCACCGCATCGCTTTGTAGTGCGGTGCCGTTTTAGCGATGCGTTATCGCACCGTATTATTATGGTTTGTTATTGGGGTAGATGATTGTCATTGTTTGTGAACTTTATCATATTTATTTTATTATGGATATTACATTACTATCTGTTACCCACGGCTTGATCCATACGGAAGTGCGTTTAACTAATTTTTGAACATTCTTTTACCTTTATTTTATCCTCTTAGGAATTGATTTTTCAAAAAAGTTTGAATCAGATGTTACATTTCTAACTTGAAATTCGACAATAATTTTCATGGTATTCGCTTCGAAATCAGCGAATTATTGTCGAACAACTTTTCAACCGATTAAGTATAGACTAATACTTAACCTTCCAAAAAATCCGTTTTTAGTCAGTAGTCAGGACGTGAGTTAACAATTTTGTGTAGATAGATCAATAAATAAAATAAAAATCTAGAGGATTCGATACGAGACGGTTCAAAATTAGCCTCTACATGAATTGAAAAGGTATACTTACGTCATGTATATAATGATGACGAGGTAGAACAGTTTGAGGGTGACCTTCAGCAGCGGCGGCCTGAAGAGCGCGCTGGTCTGCTGCCACAGCGCCTTGAGGAACGAGTCCTGGTTGCCGGATGCCTGCTCCTGCTCGTCTACCAGTTTCTTCACCTGGTAACAATGTTGCCAATTTATTTATTTATTTAAACTCTATTGATTATACATACCAAAGAAGACATTTACAAAAGGGTATACTGTTAACTGGTAAGCACAATACGATGGGCGGCCTTATCGCTTACAAGTAATTTCTTTCAGACAACCTATAGAAACGAGAGGAGACTCTTATCTGGGAGAAATTAGGGTAAATTAATAAAGGCTAGATAATAGTATAAAGGTCGATGCATACGTAACGTGGATGGGACGGGGACGGGGACAGGGACGGGACGGGGACGGGACGGGGACGGGACGGGGAGGGGACGGTACGTGAAGTTTTGGAAGGTATTACGAATAGGCTCGAGGTAAAATACGTTCTCTCCTGTTAGAAACTGCAGGGCCCTGACTCCTGTACCACCCAGTTTCATCTCAATGGTACAAGCATGGTGGTAGGGTATTTTTACCCGCCTGGCTAGCTACCCCTTCTAAATTTATCCGATAAATCCTAAATGTATGTGTTTAAACATGTTTGAGTTGAAGTGTCGTAGAGCCAGAATAAGCCGGTACTTGGCTAGCCTGGTAGAACTTCATCCAGCCTTTGAAAGAGAACCCATTTCTACATTACAAGTATTACAACTGGTAGTCACATTCTCGGTTTTAACGTTAATTCCGTCGAATGTACATAAGTAAAATCCTATGAAAGTTTGAAAGTAGGTACGTTAAGCTATTATTGGTCACAAGAAATAAAATTTTACGGCCTTGCATAGTTTACGACTATAGGTACACTCTTTGCTTCCTGGTTATCGATATTGTTTTTTATGGAGTAAATAACTACCTAAGTAAAGGAATTAAGTATTAACAAATAAAAAATGTCATGTAATTTTTCACATCATTCTAAATAATTAATAGGTACATGCCAACAAAATGTGCGGAAACGCTCACGCAGAAGAGGATAATAGATTTTATAATTATACTAGCTGACCGGGCAAACGTTGTTCTGCCAAAATTTTTTTAGGGGTAGGGGGATGAAAAATAGATGTTGTCCGATTCTCAACCCTAGCCGATATGCACGGAAAGATTCACGAAAATCGGTCGACCCGTTACGGAGGAGTTCAACTTCTAACACCGTGACACGAGAATTTTATATATAAGATTTAATATAGTACATAGAAAGAAAAACTTACAGGAAAGTCATCAGCAGATCTTCCAGAATTGCAGGCGTAGATCTTCTTCAGCACCTCAAGCGCTTCATCACATTGTCCCCTGGAGAAGAGAAACTTGGGGCTTTCGTAGAAGAATTGTAGCAAGCAGGCGGTAGCGGCACAGGGGACTGACATGACCAGTGCTAGGAGACGCCACGGCCGGTAGTGGATGCCTAAGAAGTCGATCCAGAGGGAGAAGTCCAGGGGAAGAATTGGGTAGGCGAACACTGGGGACAAGAAATTACAATTAATAATAACGAGCAGATAGAAAGCTCCGCGACAAAATATGGTCAGTTCTGATGTAGTTTTTTCCATTATTTAAATATTATAGTACCTATTTGCAACATTTTCGCAGATACGACTCACAAGTAGGTTTTAATAGAGCAGATTTTAGAAAAAAGAAATACACAAAACATAAGTAAATTCCTTCACGTGACGTCTATTGACTTTAATCACATGCGAAGTTGCGCCGTAACCACGATTTGGTACCACGAGTAGGTAAGTGTGATGCGTGAGCACTAACTATTGCGTAATTGTAAATAAATGAATGATAAAATTATCTATCGTTATCTCCTGACGAACTTTCATATAAGCCCGGTCCATGACCTGTTATCGGCTGTCAAATAAAATACAGGAATCTACCGGAAATGGACAATCGTGTGGGGTATGCTAGGGAAACCCTTGCAAGGACTTACAGTATCCCAGGAAGAGAGACACGATATGCCACTTTGCCCTAAAGTTTCTGATCGTACTGTCAGAGCGTTTTTTTTAGGGTTCCGTAGCCGAATGGCAAAAAACAGAACCCTTATAGATTCGTTTCGATAAGAGCTATACTGTTGAAACTTGGTGAGTAGATGTATTCTGTGAACCGCATTAAGATTTTCACACAAAAATAGAAAAAAAACACTAAATTTTGGGGGTTCCCCATACTTAGAACTGAAACTCAAAAAATTTTTTTTCATCAAACCCATACGTGTGGGGTATCTATGGATAGGTCTTCAAAAATGATATTGAGGTTTCTAATATCATTTTTTTCTAAACTGAATAGTTTGCGCGAGACACACTTCCAAAGTGGTAAAATGTGTGTCCCCCCCCCTGTAACTTCTAAAATAAGAGAATGATAAAACTAAAAAAAATATATGATGTACATTACCATGAAAAATTCCAACGAAAATTGGTTTGAATGATATTTAGTAAGTAGTTTTTCTTAATACGTCATAAATCGTAAACCGCAAAAAACATTGATCAAAGTTACAACGAACTACAAGAACTTTTATATTATGTTACTTGCTGCTACGGAACCCTTCATGAGCGAGTCCGACTCGCACTTGGCCGCTTTTTAAGTAGGTGATATACGGTGAACGGTGCCACGGCTATACTCCGAATAACACTATGATTTATGGATATGTATTAAAAATACACTGAAATATAAATATTATGAGTAACTAACGCCCCAACTCAGAGTAACTAATGGTTACTTAAATCGCTCCTTAGTACAGAATTTGTAAGGTGATTCTTTACTAAGGAGCGATTTTATACCTACATAACAAATTCAGATAGCACTTATTACGTGATTTTATAGTGTCTGATTTTAGTTTTTAATTTAATTTATATTGTTTTTAATTTAATTTATATTCATAACTTACTGACACAATAATTTTATTGTCCTTTATATTTCTATCACGTTAATAATTTAGTTTAACAATGGTAGCAAGCAATGTGCCTGGTCTCTATTCTGCATGAAAAACTAACTTCCGGTAGTCTCCTTCCTAAATCATGCAATAGCTACACTATCAATTACGTCTATTTTTGAAACAATGACAATATTCGTTTCGTCACACTATCGCACTCAAACACAGTGAATAAATATTTGATAAGCATACTGAAATGAAAGTCGAGATTACTAAAACAAATTTGCTATGATAATTATATTTACTATCTAAGTAATAACAATACGACGTATTGTGTAGCTGGGAAATACCTATGACGAGCGATCACTGTACATATCGCACCCTTAGAATGAAAGTGACCTAACTCAAAAATTGGAATGTGTGGGAAATGAGCAAGAAAGTTTTCAAAAAACTATATAATAAAATATCGATGAATAGAGCGATCAATGAAAGTGACCGATTATTAGGTTGTCCTTTTCTTACTCATAATTCGAGCTCTTTTTCATCACAGGGTTTTAGGGTACGCATTTTAAGGTAAGTTTATAGCAAAAACAGAAATTACAGGAATTTTGAGTTAGGTCACTTTCATTCTAAGGGTGCGATATATTAGGTAGCTCTGTGTCGGTGTGAAGAAGATAATGGACCGGAAGGGCGCTAAGTAGCAATCAAGAGAGTCAGCACTTATCAAATCACAGTTCAAATTCAATTCATACAGCCAAAGCTACACAGTTATTCATTATATGAAGCACCACACGGCAAACTGTAGAATTCCTTAGTACTAATAAAAAATTATATGTGTCAGCTCCGACGCACGACAGGAGTTTACTACTTACGAACGATTATAAAAATATAAGTTATGTTCGTGCGCAAGATAAGTTGAGCACGAACATAACGTATAACATAACGGAGAAAGTTTGATTTTACTCCCCATAAATTTTCATTCATACCCCGGACTTTTATATGAAAATCGATTCTTAACGAGTAAACTCCAAAAACTAAAAATGATACAAAATAAAGCTTTTCCACGAATTTTTAGTAAAAATATGTTTTAAGCGTCACGGTGGATTTCAAAAGAAGATAACTGTCTGGTAACTAGCCAGACAAGTTATCGGAATTTAATTAATAGATAGTAGAGAGTTCAGCACCTTCCTACATAACCTAATACTGCATTTACAATCGCGCGCGAGCCGCGAGACGAGCAACGAGACGCGCTGCTAGCCGCGAGTGTAAGGCCTACTGTCCACGCACTTCATTTGACGGATGCATGCAAGCTACATAATAACAGATGGGACAACACGATGATGCCGTTCTGTGGACAGATTTCGTACTTTTACTACGCAAGTTACTAGCAAGTAGCAAGTGATAATTGACGATAGCGTGCGTAGATATACCGTGCCTTTATTTATTTTTATTTATTTATTTATTTATCACTTCTTTGTTTGTACTCCAAAACATAATATACATAAAGAGCATAAGGAAGGAACACAAAACAATGGGCGACCTTATCGCTTTAAAGCGATTTCTTCCAGGCAACTCAGCAGTAGACTGAAAACAGCAAGAACAACCTTTACGTGGACAGAAGGCCTAAATGAACAGTAAAAGTGTGTTTATGTGCGACATGTACTGTAAACCCAGTACGTACCAGCGACGACAGCCTGCGAGCACATGAGCGCGCACGTGCAGAGCAGCATGACGCGGCCGCGCGCGCGCTCCGAGCAACTCTCGCCCAGCAGCGTGTACGCGCCCGAGTTGCTGGCGCTAGTGCTGTCGACAACAAATACATGTTTAAGTTAGTAATTAAAATAAGGCTACCACTCATAGCCCATCACTAGGATTCAGCACGGAACAGAAATTCAAACTCATAATAAAATTCTTTCCGCCTTGCAGGGTCGGCACGGCGATCCATGGTAACTACTGTACTACACGAATCGTCAATTTATTCATTTATTTATTTATATTGCCAACAGAAAGAACCAGGACATCATGGTAGGGATTTTAGCAATAAACCAACAATCCGAAATCATGGCTTATGTTAGTTAGTGGAGTGCAGTCACTGTAGGAAAAATTCCTCATGATGTTTTCTTGAAAAAAAAAATGTCTATTTCTTCTCCCTTCATTTCTTTCTCAGAAATTAGAAAGTTTCAATGACGTTTCATCAATTAAAGTTCACCTTGACCTTCATACTTGTATTTAGAGGTTATCAAGAAACATCTTACGATATTGAGCCAGGCGCCATGATAAGACAAGCAAATACAGCGATGAAATATATCACTCAAATAACAAATTAAGAATAACAAACATGACAAAACAATTTTATGGTTGGTAATTATAACTGAATAACTTTTATTCACTTTTTAACCGACTTCAAAAAAAGGAGGAGGTTCTTAATTCGACTGTATTTTTTTTATGTTCGTTACCTCAAAACTTTGGACTGGGCGAACCGATTTTGATGATTTTTTTTTAATCGAAAGCTGGTGGCTGTCATGTGGTCCCATATAAATTTTATTGAGATCTGACAATGGCATCCATGATAAAACCATATAAGTCTTAAATTTGTATTAAGTAAGCGCGACAAATGGACGAATAACTCAATATCACGCCAACCGATTTCGATGATTCTTTTTTTAATCGAAAGCAGGTGCTTGTCACGTAATTCCACATAAATTTTAACGAGATCTGACAAGTAGTTTTAGAGTAACTTTGAAGTCGGTTATTTTTTGTTAGTAAAATTTAGATTATTTCCTACTCAAATGTGTTTTCTAGTCATCTTAAGTCTTCCAGTTACAAGTGAATAGCTCTTAATTTATAAGTTGGTGCGTTTAATTTATATTTTACTAAAATTTAACTATACTTTATACTATAATTTAATTACACATATCTATAAATGAAAAAGTTTATGAGATGTAGAGTCATCGGATTTAAAAATTGGATTTGTCGTTTTTCCGTCTATTACTATCTTGTTACCGAACAACAATATCACTAAAGCTTGTTTTAGAAAAAGCTTGTTAAAGAAATTTTCATGATCGGAATTCATAATTATATAGTTTTTTAAAGGTAACAGCGATGTAAGTCATTCGTCATCGTACCGCCAGTGCATTAACATTCATTACATACTCGTCCCTATATTTTTATCTTAAAAGCCAGTAAAAAGTGACTGTAGTTCTCAAGTTACAACTTATTAATTTGGTGCGTTTCACAAGCCAAGCAGTGGTGTTTATTTGGTGAAGATCCGACCAGCGGTTCGTGAGTTACAACAGTATTTATCCGATATATTTTGCGAATATACCTGCACTCGGGCGCTGCGTTACGTCAAACTGCTTCGTCACCCGCGAGCCGTTCACAGTTTACCCGCTTGCTTGCCGCTTTTAATTATCAAGAAAGCTCCTACAGATTGTTAACGCGCAATTTCAACGGAACGAAACTTGTAGCTTATTAACTGTTTGTGTTCCGGTGTTTCTTCACAATCACATCTACCAAGAACATTATTAACAAAGATGAGTTCTAAAGCCGTTAACAAAAAATGTGCTGGATGTGCGCTGGAAATAGTAACCACTGAACAACTCAAATGCACTACCTGTTCTCTGAGATATCATTTTGAATGTATTATTACCTCGAAGAAAAAATTCAAAGATCTTTCTCAAGACTTCAAATCCAACTGGGTCTGCCCAACATGTCAATCGAAAATACCGAAAGGCGACAACTCTAATACCCCTATACGCAACACTGGTACCACAAGCGAAGTTAACCCCACCGCAGCCACAGCTCATGTCACTCTCCGTCGCGCTCATCCGGGTACCACAACTCATAGCGCAGATAACTTATCCTTAGAGAAGGTTAAAGAGTTGATACAAGAGGCTATGGAAGACCTGTTGGACAAATTCGAAAGAAGAATGACAAAAATTGTGGAAACAAAAACTAGAGAAATATTTACAGAAATAAATGATATAAAGGACTCTATTAACTACTTGAATACGCAACATGAAGACATACAAAAACAACTACAATTGAGGTGTGACCAGATGGAAAATCTCACTAAGGAGAATGATATATTGAAAACAACAATTAAAGACCTCAGCAACCGCTTAAACATTATGGAACAGCACTCACGGATGTGTAATCTTGAAGTTCAATGCATACCCGAACACAAAACTGAAAACCTACTGAACGTGATGATTCAAATCGCCAAAGTTACCGGATATAATTTACAAGAAGGAGATGTACACAAATGCACAAGAATTGCCAAAATAAATCCCGAAAATAAACGCCCCCGCTCTGTGATTGTCAAGTTTTCAAACCCTCGTATTCGTGACACGTTTATGGCACACGTAATACAGTACAACAAAAAAAATCATGACAATAAACTGAATACCAGTCATATTGGGATTGCGGGGGAGAAGAAACCCATTTATGTCGTCGACCATCTTATTCCGGAAACAAAGAGATTGCACGCATTAGCAAGAGTAAAGGCGAAACAACTTGAGTATAAATTCGTTTGGGTGAAAAATGGTCGGGTATTTATTAGGAAAACTGAGACATCGGAACACATCATGATACGAGACATTAGTCAGTTGGATTCACTTTCGTAAAGTTATTTTTAGATTATTGTCTATAACATATACACATATAAACATATATATTTAAAGTAATTTTATAATATTTACAGTACAATTTATTCACACTTATATATTTATATTAATCAACAATATATAGTTTATTTAACTTCATGGAATTTTTAAAAATTTACTATCAAAATGTAAGGGGTCTACGTAGCAAATGCCGGGATGTTAAATTGAACATTATGAATAATAATTTTGATATTGTAATATTCACCGAAAGTTGGCTTAATAGTAGTGTATATGATAATGAAATTTTTGACAGTCGATACATAACTTATAGACGAGACAGGGAAGTTAAAAATGGAGGAGGGGTAGTCATAGCAGTCAGAACTAATTTAATATCACAGCGCATGACCCACTGGGAAAGTAGTTGTGAGGACCTATGGGTATCAATCGAAACAACTAGATTAGGTAAGCTTAATCACATTGCTTTGTGTGCCGCATATTTACCACCACCTATTAAAAGAGACAATTTGGAGACCTTCTTAGCTAACACAAATAGTATTATTAATCAAAACGATCATGTCTTGCTCGCAGGGGACTTTAATCTTTCAAATTTAGTGTGGACAAATCTTCCTGGAGTTAAACATTTAAGCCCGTCTAGTAGCAGCAACCTGGATTCACTGTTTATAGATTTCTTAGAGGAAAACAATCTTAAACAGTACAACTCAATTGCTAATGTTAACCACAGAATGCTCGATTTGATTCTATCTAATTCAACTGATCTGACCATCACACGTAATTCTAATCCTATTAGTATTGTAGATAATCACCACCCTCCCTTAGAAATAACTGTATCTATTACCAAAAATAAAATAATCACTGAAAAATCAGATTCTCGGTTTAACTTTTATAAAGCAGATTACAACAAAATAATAAACGAACTGAATGAAACACCATGGTTGGATCTCTTGCTTCAATGTCAGGACGTCAATTCTATGTTATCTATATTTTATAATAAGCTTAATGAAATCATCAAAAAACACGTTCCTAGAACCATACCTAAAAACAATAAATACCCCATTTGGTTCGGTAAAAAACTTATTACGTTATTAAAAAACAAAAATAAATACAGGCTAAAATATAAAATTTACAAAAACCCTCTAGACCGTCTAGAATTTGAATTCCTCCGCGATTATTGCTATAAACTAACTAAGATAAACTATAAGAAGTATATCCAAATCATAGAGGCTAATATATCAAAAAACCCTAGATATTTCTGGACGCATCTTAAAAATTTGAAAAAATCTTCTAACTCCTATCCCTCTAATATGGCTCTGGGAGATCAAGTGGCTACTGATGGAGCGAGCATCTGTAATCTATTCGCCAAACATTTTTCGTCAGTCTTCGTTAATCAGTGTCCTCCCAACAACGACTTAATCCAGTCGATTGCACGCGGTTCTCTGTGCTCAGTACAATTTACTCAATTTGAAGTCTTTAAAAAACTAAAAAGACTCGACACACGGAAAGGTGCCGGACCGGATAACTTACCTGCAGTTTTCATAGCCACATGTGCAAAGCCTCTCTCCTTACCCGTTTGTATCATTTACAACAAATCACTCGAATCAGGAGTCTTCCCAGACTTTTGGAAGAAAGCAAGAATTGTACCCATTTATAAAAAAGGTGGCTCTAAT
Source organism: Thymelicus acteon (assembly GCA_951805285.1). Classification (NCBI taxonomy): domain Eukaryota; kingdom Metazoa; phylum Arthropoda; class Insecta; order Lepidoptera; family Hesperiidae; genus Thymelicus; species Thymelicus acteon. The sequence goes on from OX638223.1 coordinate 17,582,605, forward strand.
AAAATATCCAACTATCGGCCTATATCAATAATTTCCACCTTGCCCAAAATGTTCGAATCCCTCTTACACCCTCTTTTCCTTCGGCACGTTCAACAAGCCATCTCAGATGAACAGCATGGTTTTATGATTTCCAGATCTACTGCGACTAACTTGGCTAATTTCTTTACATTCGTTTCTAGCTCCGTCGACTCACGCATTCAGGTTGACACAATATATACAGATTTCTCCAAGGCATTCGACAAGGTTAATCATTCACTTCTCATTAAAAAACTTTCAAATTTCGGTTTTGGAGGATCATTACTGTCATGGCTCTCATCATATCTAGAGGGTAGATCATCGCAGGTGGTTGTAAAGGGCCATATGTCTTCACCGTTTTATGCTACATCAGGAGTGCCCCAGGGATCTATCCTAGGTCCACTTCTCTTCAACATATATCTAAATGACGTTACAGACTGTATACGTAACTCTAAGTATTATATATTTGCTGATGACCTTAAGATCGCGAAACAAATTAATTCTGATCAAGATGCCAAGGCACTTCAAGACGACATTGATAGGCTATCTGTTTGGTGCAGTAACAATGGAATGCTTCTAAACCCTGATAAGTGTTCATTTATTAAATTCACTCGTAATCATAAATTATTCGAGCGGACATACCAAATTAATGGTGTTAGGCTCCAACAACAACAGAGTATACGTGATTTAGGTATAACATTTGATTCCAAATTAAACTTTATAAATCATATCGAAAACATATGTAAATCCGCACGTAGCACCCTAGGCTTCGTATTCAGGAACTCCAAAGAATTTAAGAATATAAGCACCAGAAAGCTACTGTATACTACTCTAGTTAGAAGTAAACTCGAATACTGCTGTGTTGTTTGGAATCCTAACTACCAGATTCACAAGGACCGGATTGAGTCCATACAGAGACGCTTCACTTTGTTTTATTCCAATGGATTTAGTAAACGAGAACCATACGTAAATCGTCTCCAAAAGTTTAATCTTACATCGCTGTCTGATAGACGCAAAATGCAGGACATGATATTTTTGTACAAACAATTAAATAGCATCATTGACAACTCGTACCTACTTCAACACTTCTCATTTTCTATCCCATATAATCTACCACGACATCCAAGACCATTACTCGCCCATAGAAAATTCAAAACTAACTTAGGACGCAATTCTCTCATCCCTAGACTATGCAAACTGTTTCAGGAGTTCCTTATTAAAGACGAGACCATTGACATCTTTCATGATAAACTTGCAACATTTAAAAATAAAATTCATAGGGTTTTAAACCCAAAATCTCACAAAATTTCCTAATTAGGTATTACAATAAAATTATAGTATTCATACCCACTACACAATTTGCACATTTACTATCATATTTATTTTATCATATTTATAACGTAATTATGTATCGCAATCGTATATATTTTATATTTATATTATAATGTATCGTATTTATTTTATATGCTTGTTTTCGTCATACTTATAAAAATAAGAGATGTACAATGTTAATGCACTTTAATATGCATGCTGTGTTCATCCGTAATTAAAATTACTAATAGATTAATTTTAAGACTTAGATCTGTAATCATTGCTGGTTTTTTGTAATTTTGTGGATGATCCTATAAATAAATAAATAAATAAATAAATAAATAAGCGCAAACTCACTGCTCTATGTACGTAGACTGCGTTTCCTGTTGTGATTTTATTGAAAGAAATTTTTATGCGAAACAAGTAGTACCCTAGTATTCTTTATTCTCTTATCTATTCTAATTATAACTGCATTTAATATGTAAATATTAAGTAAATAAAGTGTATTTGTATTGATATTACGTGGATATTACAGTAATATTACATTCGAAGTATGTGACATTGTGACTGGCCCAGGGGAGAATCCGTGACGCAGCGTTATCTTGCTGTCATCTGCGCCATGTTTGTGTAGTCTCCAGGCGTTTGAGGTCTTTATTCAATGTCAAAGTCATTACCACGTTAATTAGTAATTGGCTTTAAACCATTAATGGCCTACTACTGGGCACGGGTCTCTCCTCTTGAGGAGGCCTAGAGCATACTCCACCACGCTGCTCCAGTGCGGATTGGTAGAGATTAGTAATTACCTCTGGTAATTAGTAATTACCTCTTGAAATACAATCGATTACATTAAAAGAAACTGAACTCAATTTAGATTTTTGATTCTGTTAAAAGGTTCGTAAAAATGGTTTGAGTAATTTTCGAGTTTCTAGAAAATCTAAAATAAATAAAAGTGATAAAATGCTCATTCTGAACATGAGATTTACAAAATGTCTAATTACTTAATAAGCATCAATAAAATCGAATGCATACTATTTGTATCCGTAAGGTAATGGTTCCGGAAATGCAGTGAATAGCCAAAGCCACAACAAAAATAGATCAGTGTCAATCGATCAACTGCCCCACATGTGAGAAGCAAGCCTGGAGAGACTCAGTCGAGAATTCACGTATTGCGATCGTCGCACTAACCTATCAGAGGTATGGAGCTAACTACTTACAAAGTAGACGAGAGCAACTTGAGGAAGGCCATGATCCGCCAGTCGGGCGCGAAGCTGCTGAGAGCCGCGAACAGGAATCCCACGGACATGGACAGCACCAGCGTCAGCCGCCGCCCCCTCGTGTCCGACACGTAGCCCCATAGCTGTGCGCCGACAACCACTCCTGGGGATAACAAGCATATTTTAGTAAACTCATGCCAGCATCGTTGTATGCCGGATGCTCCTGCTCCTCTTGAATAGCCTTTTCTTTATACCCTGAAGGGCAGACGAAAAAGTATACGGGCCACCTGATGGTAAGTGGTTACCGTAGCCTATGGACATCAGCAATACCAGAGGAATCGCCAGTGCAACGCCGGGCCTGAAGGAGAACTCTTTTTACACCTTTTTTGAAGAACCCCATGTCACACCGCTCCGGGAATACCTCAGAAGGAAGTTCATTCCACAGTTTGCACGTACGTGGCAAAAAAGTTCGTGAGAATCGGACCGTAGAGGTTCTCCACCTAGTCCTAGAGCATATTCCACAACGCTGCTCCATTGCGGATTGCTGGAGAGGTTAATTTAGTCGGAAGTTTTCATGCCGCCCAAGGGCTACCGGCATGGCTTAACGACAGGACAGAGGGGTAAGTCTGAATGACTCAGTCGAGAATATCTCAGATGGATTGTCGCACTAACCTATCAGAGGTGTGGCGGTGAGCAAGGCTCGCTGCTGCATGGAGAGCCGAAGGTCGCAGACCGCTGCTGCTACCACGAAACTGGTACCGAACAGGTCCATACCCATCGCCTGGAGCGTCCAGCTGCATACCAGAAGCAGCCCGAAATTGTACTTCCCGAAACCTGGAACAAGGGTCTGAGTTGAACATCTTTTCTACCAAAACATTAGGGATAAGAAAGGATTGGCTACACAATAAGTTGGAAACCACAATGGACATCTATAATTATTATTGGAATGATAATTCAATGACTATTAAAATATTGTAATACCATATCTTAATAGTCTGTTAAACTAATATTAATGGGGAATAAGATATTACTAATGAGTCTGTGACAAGTATGTATACGTTAAAGTTCTTATACTTTTGTGTTTTTTCTTGCTTGACTACTTATAAAACAAATGGTAGATACCTACAATTATTGGTTCTGGTTGTCTTTGTACACTGTACAATATTATAAGTTTCAGTAATTGGTGCTTTCTTACTATTCATTAAACCAACCAGACCAGTCTCCGTTCCATCTTTGGAGGACTTTGTTATCTCACGAAGATTTATTAAAGAAACAAATTGTTAAATATTTGATTGAAATAATATTCACCAGTAGCAGTGAGGGCATCTTCCAGAGTTGCTGCGTGCAGCGGCTTCTGCTTCTCGAAGTCCCCTTTGCTGTCCTTCTCCATTTTAACCGTCATGATGCTGCAGCTAAAAAGAATTTAATTTTATAGTGCCGTGCAACAATTATGATCTATTTCCGATAAAAATAGTGTATAAGTATTTAGGTTGTACTTTATACCAATAAAGATTTAGGTATGATGGATGAAGATAAAAAAATATTAAAAAAAATAATTCCAAAACATATATATTTAAAATATACTAGCTGACCGGGCAAATGTTGTTCTGCCAAAAAAAATTTATGGGTAGGGGGATGAAAAATAGATGTTGTCCGTTTCTCCACCCTAGCCGATATGCACGCAAAGATTCACGAAAATCGGTCGAGCCGTTTCGGAGGAGTTCAACTTTTAACACCGTGACACGAGAATTTTATATAATAAGATACATTTATTCTTTCCCTCCGTCGCGGCGTCGCTGCCGCCTCTCACCACGCGATATATCGTCTACCCCCTCCACGCGGCCGTACCGCTTTTTCGTGACAGAAAAAATCCTAATCCCCCCCCCCCGTCTATATGTATAGAAGATTCACTTAAAAAAGTTTATTCTAGACCCCTGGATGTATTATCACTGGTTAAAGAAGGACAGTGAAAGCTAGTCAGGCAGATAAAATACCCTAAGGCCTAAATCCATGTACGAGTACCTTTGAAATGAATTGGTTGGTACGTCTAAGCATATTCCAATATGAGGGGGGACCTGAAGTTGCTTCGTCTGTTGTTCAGCCTCAGTGGGGTAGCTAAGTAATAGTAAGGAGGCCCCATATCAATATTTGTGGTAGGGCCCGCTCGAAAGCTGTCAAATATAATATATATATAAAAGGAGTGTCAACTGTAGCGGTCGTAGGCTGCTGGCGAGCTTTTTTTGAGAGTGTTAGGGGGCCTTGTATACGCTGGGGGCCCCTTATAATTGACACGGCTGATACGGCGGTAGCTACGCCCCAGTTCAGCATGATGCAAAATTGGCAGAATCCGTTTGTTCTTAAGGAATTTGAGGATACACTAAACCACTGAAATTTCGATACTAGTTTAACCTAAATTTGAAATGCGAAGATTTATTTCAGCGTGGACACCAGAAGGTTTATATTAGGCTATTGACGAGTTAGAACAAACTTTTGGGGTGACCAGTTGACCTCTAAATCTTCTACCAGACGGAGATTGCATGTAAGTTACAGATAAATGTGTTTAGTGCCGTGCGTCTCCAGTAACAGATAGTACCACCGCAACAAAGAGAATCTATGAACATCTATTTTAAAATTTTATTTTACTGAAACCAAAGCAATAATAATTTTACTCAGTAAAATTATAGTAAAAACACATCGTAAAAGAAATGTGCCGAAATGCACTTGGCCAGTCGGTCGGATTACGGACCTAATTAATTTTCTCCTGAGAATCTTGCAAGCCCAGTGGGGAGAATGGGAATTTGGGAGATGTGTGGACGAATATTACAATTATTATTTGTGTACATCATGAGACGCAACCTTTGCGAATTCGTCTATTTAGCAATAGAACAAGACAAGTTAAGTGTTTCAGCGTGCATGGCATGCGTGACAAACGCTTCGGTCACGAACTTAGTGACGATAATATTATTTTGAATATTGGTTATTATTTTACAAAGTTTTACGCCAATAATTGGCAGACTGAGTAAACGAGTTATGTAGTTAGTATCATAGATTACCCCCAATCCTTAAGTACCTTATTTCACAATTAAAACATTTGATTGATTGAAGTTTACAAAATAGGATTTATCTGAAGAGTTTTCATAATAGTTGAATAAATCAATTAGTTACATAAATAGTACGTAGGTAAATATAGTTTTTTGTAACATTTTCAATTTGACCATTAAAAAACATTTTGATGTACATGAAAATGAAAAAAATTAAAAAAAAAAATTCATGCTTCAATGAACGTAAACCGAAGTGTAGGTAAATGAGTAGTTAGGTAACCTATTGTCATAGTAGGCATAGGTAACCTACATCACTATCACTAGATACCTCATAATGTTATGATTATGTTACGAGAAGGCTTTTGTCGCGCGACTGATTCATTGACGCAGTGCTAAAACTCCCAATCACTGGTATTAGAACTACGAAGTTTGGATAGCAAGTTCCTTTCGTAGCCCTGGCATGGAATAGCCAATCTGTATCGTGGGCTAGCGAGCCTTACGTAACGCACTTAAATAACGCTTACTGGCGAATCACTTGATGCACACGTAAATAGTGCACACACGTATTATTCACTTTCTCACAGGCGCTAAACAAATTCGTCAGTTTTTGCGTTTAAAGCGTCTGACAATCCCTCTGGTCCATGAAAAGTGTCTGACGCTTTTTGATACTAGTTTAGAATAATATTCTACAAAATATATATAAAAATCAGCCATGTAAATTTAAGTAAAGTTACTCTTATTTTTAGTTACCTTTCTCACCTGGTACCTGCCCAGGTGTCACAGGGCAAGCTTCACAAACACGCAAGGTATTCAAAGTACACTAGACGCTACTGAGTAGTGAAGGTTTCATCCATGTGAAAATAAGTCATGTCTGATCGCTCTGGGCTCTTACTCTATTTTAGTTAGGATTCATTGACTTCTTTATTAAGATTATAGGACGGTAAAATTATAATGTTATCATTTCATTAAGGGAATTATTAAATTAGAGAGAATTATTTTTTAAACAACTTTAAATCGTTAATATCCTAAATTGTTATTTAAAATGAAAAATGATGAAAGAAACCTAAAAATCATTTTTGAAATCCTATTCAACGATACCCCATTTGACTTAGTTCGTTGATTTTTTAATTTTACAATATGACGTCTGGTGGTCGCTGTGACGAATTTTGATTATTTTCATGTCTTTAGTAGCACTTGCAAGGTTATGACGAATCGATTAAAGTAACAATCATCAAAATCGGTCAACACATTTGGTCTCTATACCGCCAAATAGGAACAAACATACATGGACTGATAAACACATTACCCACCCTTGCGTCGCGCAGTCGGGTAAAAATAACAATGTAATTTAATTTGTATAGGCGCGGTATAGCCGTAATCATCTATTGAATGTCTATAAGAGTCGTTTATTTCACTGAGATGGAACACGCACCATCAAAGTAATGTTTTAAAAGGACCAATTTAAAATTGTAACGAAATTGATAAAAGCCAATCAATCAATCCAATAATGTTTTTAGATAGTCTATAACACGATCAAGTATGACTGAAGTCTGATATTGTTTTGTTGTTGGACAAGTCACACAGTGGTCACCGTTGCCCGGGCATAACCCTATCCTATCACCAGGGGTATCACGGACATTCACGGGTGCTATGCTGACTGCAAAATGCGCAAATCCGTTTGTTAACAACTTTCCTAAACTGTTACGGAATGCTACTGTCAAGTTTGGATCGGACTACTTCTTTAAAAAAAATATATTATACAAAAATGTTTACTACGAGTCGAAAAGGTGTAACCAGCTTACCTTCAATCCTTGAAAGTATAATCTGCCGACTGATGATCAGAAGAAAGTAGTAAGAATAAGAAGCTAGTATGTTATATATTTGATTTATCCTAACTTGATTCCTAGTAGGTAAAAGTATACATTTTATTATGTTATAAAATATTTAAAACATCTTTGTAATGTATTCCTTTCAGGATTTAACCTCTAACGCCGTCTAACGCCTCTAACGAGTTGGGGCGTAAGTCTATATATAGTCTTTTGCCACAGACCATATTTATCGTTCAAGTGGTAAGTAACTTCATAAATACTTTTATTAACTCTCATAGATTTTTTTCAATCAAATAAACCTAATCCTGGCCACTCAAACCGAGCCTTGCACTTTTTTTTAATAATCCAATTAAATTAAACTGGTGGGTTTGAGTTGAGTTGAGGTGACATTGTTCTAAAATTTTTTTTTTAATTACTTTTGAATCTAATGAAAATACAGGGCTCAATTGAAGTGTCCGTAATCTAATTTATTTGGATTTTTCCACTTTTATTTTAAAACAGTTTTACTTGAAAACTGTTTCTTACCTTTTAACTTACATTCTGGAAAACGCCCGACTGATGTGCTGAAAATAAAATGATGGCGGTCGCTTAAAGCAACCACCATCAGTCATTGGAGGTGGGAAAACTGTTCATCTTACCTTACGATTCAGACAAAAGTTGAAGCAAATGGTAAGCTTATTTAATTAAATGTAGGAAATATCTTCTTCCTCCGAGGAGTTACGACGTCGAGTGACTCTTGGGTAGAAATTTCTGTTTTATATAAGGCGTGTTATTTGCGTCACGGAGTCGGTTCTCCTATCTAGAGCTCCGTCATGGGAGGTAAGGAAAATCGTGACTGTGATGATCAACATTCTCACTACGTAAAGTCTGTTTGCCTTAGTCTATTTGTTCTGCACCTCGAAATCTAATATTAGCAACAGAAGCGCCCAGCCCGTACCTTCTGATATCACTTTATTGTCTTAGTATTTATACCCGTGCATGTTATTTGCAATAGAATTATGTTGGATTCACTCGTGATTGAATAAAAGGGAAATCAAATCGTTTGTTTATAGATAATATTACTGTTTTTAGTCAATAGACGCAATATAGACCAGGAAGGATGCATGCGTGGAAAACCCATGTTGGTTTACAGTGTTATTATAAACGTAGTTAATTGATACGATAACCATTTACAAATTATCTAAACTTATAACCTTGAGAGCTAGTTCTTTCTTTCTTTTTCTTCTCTCTTTCTTGGCCGGCAACGCATCAGTGATGCCTTTGGTGTTGCTGATGTCAAAGGGCGACGATAGCCACTTACCATCAGGTGGATCGTCAGCTCGTTTGCCGGCTATTTCCATAAAAAGAAATACCTTGATCAATATAGTTATTTATAATAATAATAATAATAATAATAATAATAATAATAATAATAATCTACATCTCTCTTCAAAAAGCCGTCATTTTAAATACTTGCAGAATCGTGAGAAAGTTCTTACAAATAGACATTAACGAAACTCATACGCACACATTATAGGTACATTTACATTTCTGCATTTACTTGGCCCTGGCCCGTAAATGTGGATAAAAACCAGCCCAAGAGCTGAGAAATACGTACATATAATAATAATAATAATAATAATAATAATAATAATAATAATGTAATAATAATAATAAGCCCCCCAAATCCTTCCTTACGTCCGAGTCGAACACCAGACCACGTGGGGGGCGGGCAACGTGTCAGATGAGAACTTACACGGCAAACAAGGAAGGTAACCCATTAAATATGGAGAGTAGATTTAATAGTACACGTATAGGGCCGCTGCCCGGGGGCAATCGCCGGGGCACGTTCGTAGCTGGCGTCGGACGTCTCAGCATGCTAGCCAGTGGCTCTTCGCTAAACAGGCGGGCGGGAGTCGGGGTGGGAGATGAAAGGGGCGCCCCAGATACTACAGCCGAAATATTTGAGGGTACTACTTTGCAGAGCGGAGGAATATCTCCAAATAGCTCTGCCGGTACACCCCACCCGGCCACAATAAGACAAGTTGATACCAAAAGAAAGTGGTCATTAGAAGAACTACACGAATTAATATTCTGTTTTTATAAGGCCAGAGCTCAAGGTGCCGGATACATCAAGAGGCTTGAAGCTCTATTTAGACAACGCAATCCTCATAACCCAAAATCACAAACATTCACCGGTAACACACTTTCAACACAAGCGAGAAATGTAATAGCACGTAAAGTCATACCCATAGATGTATTAAATTCGATTAAAACTAGAGCAGATGAAATAACACAACCTCAGAATCTAAGAAATGAAACTTCCGACGTTACTCAGACTTCTGAACCAACACCATCAGACAATGCAGATAACACACAGCACAACAGTCAGAGTAGATCTCCACTAACACAATCCTCAGAATATCCTGAGCCTTCACCTGACACAAGCGAGATAATAGGAGATGATAGGAGAAGGAAATGGACTAACGCTGAAATGGAGGAGCTCATGTTCTGTTATTACAAAGCACGATTAGGTGGATCAGGTTACACAAATAGATTACAGCGTATTTTTATTGAGAGAAATCCTCGCAATTCAAAAGTTAAAAGATTCAATGGCTTCGGTTTATCGACACAAGCTCGTACAATAATCAAAAATAACATGCTTTCTCAAGAAGTAATGAATAGAATAAAATTGTCAGCAGAAGAAGTACCTGAAACTTTAGAAAACATTGAACCGATTCCCAACACCCCAACACACGAGGTATCGAATACTTCACACAATACACAGACTCACAACACACAATCATACACACCAGAACATGCACAAACAATAGACCAAGCAACACAAAATATACTACACAGTGAAGATCAGGACCCAATAATTTTAAACTTTTTAAATATATTGTCTGAGATAAAGGAAATACCTATTCCAGATAGAAAACTTTTACCGAAAGCCAAAATAAATAAAAAGTTCATAGAAAATTGCCAAAAACTAAATAAATTCTTGCCAAACCTATTAGAAATCAACACATCACTTAGGGAAGTTAATGATATTATTTACGCCGCTGCCAAAACTTTAATAATCAGCAATAGTCAAGCGCCTTATGATCCCAAAAATATAATTAAACTCAAACATAATCCGGCTTGGAAAAAACGAATACAGAAGAAAATAAACAAGTTTAGGAAAGAGCTAGGAAGACTAATAGAAATAGAAAGGGGAGTTAGGTCACGTAAAATGGATAGAAACAGACAATACTTATATACAAAATACAACATACAAAATGAAAACGACCATTGTAATACAGCAGAATTGTTAAAACAGAAAATCAAAGCATTAGCAGGTAGAATTCAAAGATATCAAGAGTTAAATGATAGGAAAGAACAGAATAAGCTTTTTAAAGAAAATGAACACAAGTTATACAGAAACTTAGGATCAATTAATGAAGAGAGAGAAGTTAAAATACCAAGTAAGGATAGTGTAGAACAGTTTTGGGGGTCAATATTATCGAATCCGATTAATTACAACACAAAAGCTAGGTGGTTAAACGAAGTAGAAGAGTCAGTAACAGATGTAAATTCAGTAGAATCAGAAAACATTACAATAGAAGAAGTAAAATTTGCGATTAGAAAACTACACAATTGGAAATCACCGGGAATAGATAAAATTCAAAACTACTATTTGAAATACCTAACCTGTACAGTAGGACCTGTATAGTAGGATTGTACAAGGCTTGGAACATTTAGAAGATTGGTTTACTACAGGTCAAGTTATACTAATTCCAAAAACTACTGACACCGAAAACCCTAAAAATTGGAGGCCAATTGCCTGTCTGCCCAGTATGTATAAACTGTTAACCTCAGTCCTTGCCAACATTTTGTATAGTCACTGTAGTAACAATAATATAATAGCAGTGGAACAGCGGGGATGTCGTCGAGGAGCCAGAGGCTGCAAAGATCATCTCATGGTCAATAAAGCCATACTAGAGGACGCACACTCAGCGCAGAAGAACTTAAGTATGGCGTGGATAGATTACCAAAAAGCCTTCGACAGTATGTCCCACGAATGGCTTCTCAAAGTTCTTGACATCTACAAGTGTCCGCCCATGATCAAGAGATTCTTAGAGATGATTATGCCTGCTTGGAAAATCATCATGACAGCCCGAGGCACCAACGAGTCGATAACTACTGGACCGATCTACATCAAGCGCGGTATTTTTCAAGGTGACTCCCTGTCACCGCTATTGTTCTGTCTGGCCATAAACCCACTCTCATTCATTTTGAACAAATACGAATTTAAAGGATACAAACTCAAAGACAGCCATTATATCAATCATTTACTTTATATGGATGACCTTAAAATTTATACAAACAATAGAAGTAACTTAAAAGTTTTGTTAGATAGTATAGAAATATTCACCACAGACGTAGGGATGAAATTCGGATTAGACAAATGTAATATCCTTCATCTTAATATGGGTCAGCGAAGTGGAACGACAGAAGTAGGCCATGTGCTCTGAAACGGGGAAGAATTCAGTGAGCTTAAAATAGGAAACACATATAAATATTTGGGAGTAAGTGAATCAGGAAAGATAGTTCATAGCGAGATTAAAGACCAAGTAACTAAAGAATATTTTAAGAGAGTCAAAAAACTATTAGATTCGCATTTAAATTCACGTAATATGATAAAAGGTATAAATACATACGCCATCCCGGTACTACTATATTCGTTTGGTATAATTAACTACAAAAATAGCGATCTTAGAAAAATAGATATCAAAACCAGAAAACTATTAGCGATTAAAAAAGCTCACCAGCAAAAAGCAGACGTTGAAAGACTATACGTACCGGTCATACATGGAGGCAGGGGATTGTTAAACATAGAAAATATGTACAAAACACAAATTATAAAATATAAACAGTATCTTAGAATAGAACAGGATCATTTAATTAAGACAATAGTACAACACGATATAAATAAGGATAAATATTCTATAATTAAAGAAGCAGAAGAAATAGAAACAGAACTACACCTAGCCATAGATAATAGACATACAGATAAAGAAATAAAAGAAGCAATAGTTAAAAAACAGAAGAAAATGTGGCGCAATAAACAACTTCATGGACAGTTTGCGAAGTTAGTTTTAGATCAGGCTAACGTAGATATAGATCAGTCATTCAAGTGGATCAAAAAACAGCAGGTTTCTCCATCCATAGAATCGTCCATTTTCGCTATACAGGATCAGGCGGTTATGACGCGACAACACCAACGCGATATTCTTAAAGATCCGGTGGATGGTAAATGCCGTCTTTGCGCTGTCAAAGATGAAACTGCCCAACATATAATATCGGGATGCGAAAAACTGGCGGGAACTTATTATGTCAAACGGCATAATAATCTCGTCCAGTACGTCTACTGGTGCCTAGTCCGAAAGCACAATATGGACGCGAATAATGTCTGGTGGAAGGAGACTCTGACACAACCCAAAGTAGTAGAAAATAGTGTAGCTAAAATAATGTGGGAAATTCCAATACAAACCGACGTCACAGTTTCCCACAATAGACCTGACTTAATATACGTAGACAAAACCACCAACAACACCTACTTGATTGACATCACAGTACCTTCTGATTACAACATTGGTGCAAAGGAGATAGAAAAACTCAGCAAATACCACCTATTGAAGACTGAGCTCAGGAGATTATAGTAGCTAAGAGCATAAGTAGATACATAGACAAACTCGACGCATCCATAGATATTACCATTTTACAGAAACAAGCAGCCATTCACTCATCAATTATTTTAAGTAAAGTATTAGGAGATACAGTTTTCGTCAACAGTTCAGGTACAGACCGCGCAGAAATCAATTAATTACTAACAACATATACACAGACGTTAATTTAGTGGGGGCAATGGACATCTCTTTTCCTGTAGGTTACGGGACGGGATGTTCATTTATACCGGGTATAACCCGAGACGGAGAATCTCAATACTCAATACTCAATACTTTTATTGCAATCATAGTGGTTACATAGATGGTAGTTATTACATAGGATTTTAGAGGCACATATGAACCCTATTTGGGTATTGCAACATAGTGGGAGCAGACCGATCTATTTTATATGCATTATTGTCGTTTTTCTAAGTAATCATTTAGGTTATAAAAACACTTATTAATTAGATATTGTTTTAATTGTGTTGAAAATTTTATGTCATTTTTTATTAGTCTTATTTCATCTGGCAAATTGTTAAAAATTTTTATGCACATAGCATATGGCCCGGAGCTATATAACTTTAACCTTGCATTCGGAATTATTAAAGTGTTTTTTTTACGTCTTGGGTATCGTCGCGGTTCGTCGTCGTGAAAAGTAAAATAACTTGGATACTTTTTTATAAAATTACACGCCTCTAATATATAGATGGACGTCAGTGTCAACAATTTATTATTAATAAAATGCGGTTTACAAGTGTCCATCTCGTCTATATTTGTTAGGATACGGATGCATTTTTTTTGTAATGTGAAGACATAATGTGTATCCACGCTGTTGCCCCAAAGTAGGATTCCGTATGTGAGCCATGAGTATGCATAAGCGTAATATGCAGACAAGGCCGTCTTAAGGTCTGTAGCTTTCCGGAGTTCCTTTAGGGCGTATGTGAAACTTGAGAGTTTACTTCTAATTTTTTGTATATGATTTTTCCATTTAATATTTGTATCAATTTCTAGTCCTAGCAAAGTGAACGCGTCAACACACTCTATTTTATAATTATTATATATGAAATTTATGTCAAGCGGGGGTTTTTGATGCGGCCTATATTGCATTAATTTTGTTTTATTAAAGTTTATGTCAAGATTATGGTCGTTCATCCAGTCAACTATAGTATTAAATATGTCAGTAAGTTTATCATTTAAATTGTCATTATTTTTACACGATGTCAGGAGGGAAATGTCATCTGCAAATAGGACACAAAAATCGTTAATTATTTTGGGGAGGTCATTTATATAAAGTAAGAATAAAATACATCCTAATACACTACCTTGTGGAATTGAGTTATTTATGATAGTAGTATTTGATCTTATCATTTCAATTTTACCGCTTTTTGAGTCAAAATATTCTAATTCTACTATTTGTGAACGATTTTTTAGATATGAGGTGAACCAGTCGTGTATATTTCCGCGTATGCCTAAGTCATATAGTTTATCTAATAGAATATTAAACTGTACTTTGTCATAAGCTTTGGTCATGTCTAATAAGATTCCAATGGCGTACATATTATTGTTAATAATGTCAAGTGCTTTTTGTATATATTTGTAGACGGCTAGTATCGTTGAACGGTTTTTCCTAAATCCATTCTGACAGTCATCGTATAAGTTATACTTTTCACAAAAAGAATTTAGGCGCCGTTGCATGGCCTTTTCAAAAATCTTTGATGAAGTAGGCAGTAGCGCTATTGGCCTATAATTGTTGGGATCTTGCTTCGATGACTTTTTATGTATTGGTTTAACAAGTGATATTTTTAACAAGTCCGGGAACGTACCTTCAGATAACGACTGATTTATTAGAATATGATACGGTATTGTCAATTCTTCGGCGCATTTTTTAATTAAAATGGGTGGGAGCTCGTCCACACCATGACTATATTTGGTTTTGAGGTGTTTTATTATGAGGAATACTTCGCGTGGTTCAAGGGGGCTGAGAAACATGGATTGCTCGACGCGGTGTAGTGGCCTGCGTCCGCGCGCTGCGCGTGCGCCGGTCGCACTACTAGCTCCGCCCACCGATGCGAAGAAGTCATTAAAGTGGTTTGCTATTTGGCTCGGATCAGATGTTATCTTATTATGGATTTTTAGCGTGATATTCTTTTTTGGTCTCCTCATTGAATAATAATAATAACATAGCCGCGTGGCACCGGCAGAGTAGAATAGTGTCACCCCTTCCTACCCCGTGGGTGTCGTAAGAGGCGATTAAGGGAACTGGGGAACAAATTACCATCTAGGTTCCCCAAAAACCGAGCTAGCTGGCTCCAAACAGCCTCCTTGGGGACCTGAGTGGACCCCGAGTGATGTAACAACCACTCACCCCCCCCCCCCCCCCTTTTATGATGATGGAAAGAAATGAGAATGCGCGAATAGGGCCGCTACCTGGGGGGCGCCAGGGCGCGTCTGGGGCTGGCGCTGGACGTGGCAGCATGCGATCCGCCAGCCACACCAGTCGGCCGCCACTACCACCTCGGCGGCCGGCAGAACCATCATCCCCACCAGAAGGCTTGGCACCGACAGGGTCTTCGACTCAATCTTCGGGGCCCGCCACTGGTGGAGTACGCCACATGAGATGGACATCCCATATGAACGAAAATGTCATGCGTGCGTACTACAGGGCGACGGAGGGGGAAGCCGGACGGACTGGCTACCGAACCGCTATGTACCGCGAGTTCTTGCTGCTTGAGCCGACTTTAACTGTCACGGAGCAAAACCTGGCAGACCGGGCTCGGTATATTCAGCGCTCGAACATCTTTAGCGCTACCGAACTCGAACGGTTACGACGTGAGGCTGTTCCCGAAGTGACAACTCCAACCACAGAGCAAATTGTCTCTCTGGTTGACCCCGTCCGCGAAGAGACGGACGCTAACGCGCAAGATTTGCCTGTGGAGGAGGACACGGAGGTAACAGTTTCCCTTGACATAGAGCGAATGAGAAGGATTCTAGGAGAGGCGATTTCTGAGATTCAGAGCGCTCCTGTACAGAACCGTCCGCGGCTCTCCCGACTCACGTTAAATGTAGCGACGCGGGATGTCATTGAGGCCATAAATCAAATGCTGCCTCAATACCTTGAGCGCAGCACTGGCCTGGATGATACGGCTTCTATTCTCTTTGGTGCGGCCTTAGCTGTTCACCGTTTCATGGGCGTTAAGACCCAAGAGCGGTGGCACTCTACTCCAAGGCGAAACGCGGAACCAGCCTGGAGGAAGAGAATAGAACGCCGTATCACCCTTGCCAGAGCTCTCATTGGCAGACTGCGAAGCTTCAGGTCGGGCAATACTAGACCAAGGATTGTGCGCTCTGTTAGAATAGCCTTCAATGGGCTAGGGGTGAGGCTAGATCAGCCCGATATAGATCAAAAACTAACGGAGCGCATCGACGACCTGAAGCAGAAAATCGCTGC
This sequence comes from Thymelicus acteon, assembly GCA_951805285.1. NCBI lineage: Eukaryota > Metazoa > Arthropoda > Insecta > Lepidoptera > Hesperiidae > Thymelicus > Thymelicus acteon. The sequence continues at coordinate 17,599,153 of OX638223.1, forward strand.
GTTGGGGGAGCCGCATTCGACGATACTCAGAAAGAGTCGAGCGCTTTCAGCAAAATCGCCTCTTCTCGAGTGATCAGAAAAGGTTTTATAAAAAACTGGAGTCACCAGCAGTCTGTTCTACCTCTCAGCAGCCGAACCCGGCCGACCTCATTGCCTTTTGGCGAAGTGTGTGGTCAAGAGAGGTGGAGCATGAGGAGGGCCCTTGGATTGCGGCGGTAGAGGAAGCATGTGCCTCAATAGAGCAGATGAACCCAGTCGCCATCTCTCCGGAGGATGTAGCTGATGCAGTACGTCGGGCCGCGAACTGGAAAAGTCCGGGACCCGATGGGTTGCATCACTACTGGCTGAAGGGTTTTTCGCTCTGCCATGCTACCTTGGCTCGACAGTTCCAAGACGCTCTCGAGCAAAGGGCACTCCCGAGCCTTTTCACCACCGGGATCACTCATTTAGCTCCAAAGTCCACTGATGTCGCTGACCCCGCTAAGTACCGCCCCATCACATGTCTTACTACCATCTACAAGACATTGACATCCGTTCTGAGCATCAAGATTTCCCGTCATGAAGACGAGAACAGCATAATATCTGGGGCTCAGAACGGATGTCGGGGTGGTAGTCGTGGTACTAAGGAGCTCCTTCTCATCGACTCCGTCGCGGGCCAGCTGGTCAAACGCAATCGCCGGAACTTCTCCGCAGCCTGGATTGACTATAAGAAGGCATTCGACTCGGTACCCCATTCATGGCTCTTGAGGGTCCTTGAGCTGTACAAAGTTGACAGTACAGTTCAAGACTTCCTCAGGGAGTGTATGGGGCAATGGAGCACGATCCTTTTTCTCCATGGTGAGCGGTTGGTGGTTGCGGATGACCGGATAAAGATACGGCGGGGTATCATCCAGGGCGATTGTCTGAGTCCACTATGGTTTTGTCTGTCCCTGAACCCGCTCAGCTCTTTGCTGGAGAGATCAGGGACAGGTTTTCAGTTTCGGAGAGGAGGGACAAAACTGCCTCACCTTCTCTACATGGATGACCTCAAGCTGCTAGCTCCCAATGCCACCCGCCTGAGGGAGTTGCTGAATATCACCACTGAGTTCAGTAGCTCCATCAGGATGGAGCTTGGACTAGACAAGTGTGCGGTCCTGCATGTGGAGAGGGGACAGGTTACTCATTCGGCCGAGATTAATCTCGAGCCGACTAGCATCAGGACCCTCTCTGAGGCTGAATCATACCGGTATCTGGGTATGTCACAGTCTGTGGGGGTTCATGAGACGGACATGAAACAATCAGTTTGCGAAGCCTTTTTTGGACGCCTGACAAAAGTTTGTAAAAGCTATTTGTCGGGTGCCAATAAGGTCCGAGCTTATAACGGTTGGGTCGTGCCCGTTCTCATGTACACCTTTGGCGTACTCAGATGGACTCAGACCGAATTAGACGCCCTGGATAGAAAAGTCCGCACGACTATGACTCTCTATCGCATGCACCACCCGAAATCGTCTGTTATGAGGTTGTATATCCCCCGGAAATGTGGCGGTCGAGGCGTATTGAGCGTCAAGACCATGCATAATCGGGAGATATCCAACCTCAGAACCTACTTTGAGACGAAGAGGGAGTCCTCAATGCATAGAGACGTCATAGAATGTGATAAAGGACTTACTCTCCTATCTCTGGCCAAACCCGAGTGGCAGAAACCGGTGGTACTAAGCACCTCTGACCGGGAGACCGTATGGAAGGAGAAGGAGTTGCACGGACGCTTTTTTAAAGCTCTTCATGAGCCGTACGTAGATAAAAAAGCGTCCGTGCAATGGCTGCGCTTCGGTGACCTTTTTGGGGAAACCGAAGGTTTTGTGTGTGCAATACAAGATCAGGTGGTTAAGACGCGGAACTACCGAAAGTACATCCTGAAGGATGGCACTACCGACATTTGTCGAGCTTGTCGCCATCCCGGTGAGTCACTCAGGCATGTGCTGTCGGGATGTTCGGCTCTTGCTAACACTGAGTATCTGCACAGACACAACCAAGCGGCCAAAATCCTTCACCAAGAGCTTGCTCTGAAGTACGGTCTCCTGGATGAGAGAGTGCCGTATTATAGGTACACACCGATGCCAGTACTCGAGCGTGACGGAGTTCGGCTCTATTGGGACCGGTCCATCATCACGGACAGGACGATTCTGGCGAATAAGCCTGATATCGTGCTGATGGACCGGGCACAGTCGAGGGTGTTTTAGTGGACATCACCATCCCACATGACGAAAACCTCGTGAGAGCGGAGACAGAGAAAAAACGAAAGTATCTAGATCTGGCTCACGAGGTTTCCAGCATGTGGCATGTGGAGTTCACTGAAACCATCCCAATCGTCATATCTGCGAATGGGTTGATCCCAGTCAGCCTCGCTCACCATATGAGGCGACTAGGGTTCCGTGGCAGTTCGCTCGCAGCCAAGATGCAGAAAGCGGTGCTGCTAGACTCGGCTAGGATAGTCCGTCGGTTTCTCAGCCTGTCGCCCTGACCCCCGGCCGTTTGGTCTCCCCTGCCGGGGCGTAATCCTCCACCCGCTACAAGTATTATTTATGTAGAGTGTATGTAAGTTTATTTATTGGTATATATTTATGTTTATTATATAACTTTTTTTTTTGACCCTATATGTATTTATTTTGTACGCGGGTGTGAGAGTCGAAAATATAATAATAATAATAATAATAACTCTTTATTGCTTTAAACATAGTTTTACAATAGTAAGTGGCCAGAGCCTCCTTTTAAGCACAGGAGTGCCTGTATTAGGAGCCTCTGCTCTTCTGATGGCTATAATTATCTTAGCTTAAACAAAATTATTTTATCTACAAAATTAAAACAATATCCTAAGTATACCTTTTTTTTGTTGCTATGTTGTGTGTGTACTTTATTTATTTAACCATTATTGACCACAATAAAATATCACGGTTCAAATGGCGAGCTTAATGCTGAATGCGTTCTCTACCAACTAACCATATTGGCCAAAGTAGAGATGCGCGAAAAGCGGTTTGGAAAGGTAAATTAATACACATACATAGTTACTTGGTATCTTGAAAATCCTACGAATGAAGTGGATTGTCATATCCCTCGTTTGAATATCACGGTAATTAACGATAGTTGACGAAGTGCCCTTAAAATTATTTGAGGGCAGAGTCAAGATACGAATTTTTTACATAAAATCCTAAAAACTCAGAAATTGCAGTTACGATATGTCACATCTCGGCCGACGCTTATTGGAGAACCTTCGCCTACAACTCAAGGCGACCAACCCATACATTACCTAATTGATCTTGTAGTTCAAGAATAATTAGGTATTCATTTATAGCTATTGAAACTGATAGTAAAATATCATACTAGAATTATCCTGATAAGTTAAATGGTTTTAAATAACAAAAAAATATTAGGAGCAAGGTGTAATTGTAGGATAAATTATGGGAATAAATTGAAAAAAAATCCAAATTAAATGAATAGGAGCAAATTAAATTAATTCTAGTAGCAGATAATTTTATTATTGCTTCATATTTACTTTTTCTCGATAATTAAATCTCAAATATTTGATAAAAAATACTAGCATGCATTGTATAATATAATAGTAACCCGCAAAGATCAAATTGTTAATCAGAGCCGATAAACTTTTTGATTTCTCGAAAAAAAAATCATTACTTCTCTGCTAAAACCGAAAAAATAATCATAACTTCTCTACTAAATACAGAATTCATACATTTTTTTCGAGAGATCATAAAGTTTTTCGGCTCTGATGAACAATTTGATATTTGCGGGTTACTAGATACGTGTTTGCTTTCTAGCGTCGTATGTATCTCGATTTACTTACCATAGCATATCGCTGCTTCCGCTGACAAATAATTCTGTGCACAAAATATACCACTTTTCTAAGTGTAGTTCAGAGCTGCACTAGGGAACCTGTTGGGATCGGGACCATCAGGTCGACGACTTAAGCACACCATCGGAGAAACTGCTAACAAGTAAGGTATCTGCACCAGTTCTGGACACCGCGATCTAAAATGCTTATAAATGTACAAATCCTTCAAGTAAAAATACTATATTTTTTTCATGATTAACTAAATACATATATTTATACGTACTCTGTGTCGTTATTTCAATATAGAAAATTAATTTGTTTTAAAAAAAGGTGGGGTTTATCTACAGGGACAGAACTCTACTAATTCGGTATCTATAACTATAACAATTATAAATTATTTACAAAATACATAGCGCATATAGCGCATTATCCCAGAACAGTGTACACTACATAGTGAAGAGGGGACTTTCCAAACACAAGTTTATACGTAACTGAAATCCCACAAGTATGTACTTAATACATTTTTTAATTGTGGAATAATAAACGATTTTTGATTTTCATTTTTGATCTACTAATTCGGTAAAAGTATAAAAACCGACACCAGTATGTATTGAACTCAAGATTAATTCATAAAGAACTTTTACAAATAACTATTTTAATTTAACACACCGAATTAAATTAAGTTTAAAATACTATTTCGTTTTTATTATGGAAACAGCCGGCAAACGAGCTGACGATCCACCAGATGGTAAGTGGCTATCGTCGTCCATGGACATCAGCAACACCAAAGGCATTACTGATGCATTGCCGGCCAAGAAAGAGAGAAGAAAAACAAAGAAAGAACTGGCTCTCAAGCTCCCAGCCAAAACACGACGAGTCGTTTGGCGGCTGACTCATGCTCAAGGGTGGTTTATGATTATTTTCTCTAAAAAAATTCTCTTAAAGTGTCTTTAACTGGTACAAAGAACGCATGTAAAGGTCCAGTTTATTGGATAATCGCTGGGCTAAAATTAGCTGAGGCTAGAACATGTAGAAAAATATAAAGTGCTGTCTGGCGTCGCTTAATGACTCGTCGATCGGTCAGTGCTAATGCCTCGGCACTTGTAGGATTAGTTAGACATACACGAGGCCATACACGGTCAAGTGTACTTGATCAAGTCTGCAGTTTGACTTGTCAAATTTGCAGTTTGAGTATGAGATAGATACATGGCCAGATAGCTATACCGTGGCCATACACGATCAAGTCCGCTTGACGCTTGATCAAGTACACTAGATCGTGTATGGTCTATAATACAGTCGGAGGCATTCAGTTGTGATGTTATTGATTTTATAATTCTTTCGATGATTAACGATTTAACTCGATGTTGAATTCATTTAGTTTCTCCTGTTTGTGTGTAATCAAACTTTGCAATTTCAATTAGACTCACCACTGGTGTTCAATTTAAATCATTTATGCACATGTAAACAGGATGACAGTGTAATATAATCTATACAAACAAAAAATTGGAGTGTCTGTTTGTAATATTAAAATAACCACTTTTTACTAAGTGCATTTGGATGTATATACACGTTACGGTACATAATATATACCAAAACAACATTTTTCACAATTTTTGTCTGTCTGTCTGTCTGTTTGTTCCGGCTAATCTCTGAAATAGCTGGACCGATTTTGACGGGACTTTCACTGGCAGATAGATGATGTAACAAGGAGTAACTAAGGCTACTTTTATTTTAGAATAAAAAAAATAGTTTGTTAGGCGATACGAAGTTCGCCGGATCAGCTAGTGATGACATAAAACTGGTCTGATGATGGAGCCAGAAGTGTATTAGAAGTTAGCCATAAGAACTCGTAAATGAAATGACGCTACTCTATTTTCGGCTTGCGAGAATCTGGTCTTAGGGGAAATCCAGGGTCTGGTAATGAATCCGGAAGGTGGCCAACTGGCTGCGATAAAAGCTTTTTAGTTTTTGATTTTCTTTTTCATAGACATGAATGGCTGATCCTAGGACATATTGTGTTTTGATGGTTGAATAATACATTGGAGGATTTGGGGGTGTAACAAAACATGTTTATTTTAAAATTTTTACAGAAAATCATTGAGTTTAATTTTTGTTTTTTAACAACAGAAAACCACTTTATATTGCACATAATATGTATGTCATTTATATCAATGATTAATTATCTTTAAGGATAAGTAGGTTACAGAATTGGCCCGTAACTAAACGTTAACTTGGTCGCCCTTCGCGAACTAATCTTTTTGTCAGACTGATGTTTTGTAAGAGTTTATCTATTTCGATAGCATTATAAAGATATAGAATTTAACATGCTCAGATTAATATTAGTAGTATTGTGAAGAGAGCTCGGTAAGGCCATTCAAAATTGTTAAGATCTTGAGCTATCTTCTATCTCTGAGCTTGTGACGTGAGCGCTGAGGATTCCTTGGGTCTTCATCGTCATCATAGGTAAGTATTTAAATAACTGTTCGAACCTGCCATATCAAACACACATAAGGTATCTGTAATGTTACATGTAAGTTGAATGAATAAATAAATAACAATGATTATCCTTCTATATCTATTTATCTGTCTTCTATGGATAAATCACATTACCCTATTATTTTTTTAAATTTTCATTAGAAATAAAGATCGATCGATAAGAGAAGATAGAAATAAATATCTCAGAAACGGTGGCTCGTAGGAAAAAAGTATTAGTACATTTTTATACATAATTTTATGATCTATAATTTTTGTCTGGGGTGCTTTATGATAAAGCTTACCGTTTTGCTGAAAATCGCCGTCTCATTTTTTTGACCTTTGACCTTGAATTTTTTTTTCCATACACGGGAATGATGGGGAACTTAAAATTTTTATTTATAATTATGTTTTGAACAATCTTACTGATTTTCAGCTTGTTGGGAATTTATGCACCTTCAAATGTCTAAATTGACCGGACTACTCGTATAATCTAATTAAGGGAACAATTTGTTAGTCTGAGTAAACACCAGTTCATTTAATCAGTAAAATTTTAAGAGCATATTTTTGTTTACAAAATTTACCTTTATTGTAGTAGTTGTAGCATTTTATGGTGATATCTATTTATTTACTACATTATAATGGTACGAATGCTTTTGTAATGTAACAAATTATATTATTATCGCAATGTTTTAGATATAATCAGTATCTTATAATTATACGTGAGTCTATTTTAAGAACCGTTTATGATGCAAACTATCTAGAATATCTAGATTATTATTATATTACTTGAAGTAGGTAAACAGGTCGCCCAGCTGTCGGCTTCGTCACTGGCTGTAGTTAGTTGAGTGTTTAATCTATGGTTAGTTGCCAGTAATAGTAGCCCCAGTAGGTGTCATAGTTCCTTTGACATCGCAAAAGGGCTGAATTTTTCGACTAATAGCCGAAAAATGTAGCGTAATTAACTAATAGTTGATCAATGTATTTTAATTACTATGTAATAGGTAAAGTCATTCAATCTTATGGAAAACGTTTAAGATTTATTATAATTTTGTTGGACATTTAATTTATTTTTATTTTATTTAATACCTACCTTTCTCATAAATCAATACCAATCAAAAATAATAAATTAGTTACATAATTTTGTTTCATTTATTTATTTTATCTAACTTGATTAAGTGCAATAGTTATTGCATTAGAGTACCTAAGTATAAAGCTTTTACCCTGGATAAAGTTTGATCTTCTCGATTAAAGTTATTACGTTTTGTGCCAAAACCTTCGTTGTCGATCGAGCGTTTTCTTTACGTTTATGAGCATTTTAGTTTAGAATGGGTTTCCATTACAGCTGTATATTGTCGAATACAGACATCATAATAATGTGTAGTGTTACTTAGCGGCCTTATTGTATTTCACCCTTACATTATCGTATTAGACCCGATAGTGAGACAAAGGATCGTGATAGTTTTATGATAGAGTTGAAAGGAATAGTTGCAGTTAAATCAAAATACTATTCATTAAATTGACGACCTTGTAGCGTTGTTGGTAGCGACCCTGCCTGCGAAGCGAGGGGTCTTAGGTTCGATTCCGGGCCGAGGCAGATATTTATGTAACAGATAAATATTTGTACTCAAGTCATGGGTTTTATTGTGATGTGTTATATGTATGTGTCGACCATGCCTCCCGCGACACAAGTAAAAACCTACTGCGGGGGTATGAGTGTGTAGACGCAAACGTATAGCGTATAATTACGATGCATGATAATAAAGTCTAGTATCTCCATGCATGGCTCGCTTGCAGGGATTAACGCACTCTATAATAATATAGAGTGCGTTAATCCCTAAGGACAACTAACAGACATGTACTATTTTTTAATATAAGGGTTCAAGAGCGGCTTGGCGAACTTCCCTCATCAACTGGACAAGAATTTTGATAGCATTCGTCAATGATATTTAAAAAATATAGATACGTTATACTCTTACAAATCAACCAAAAAATCTGTTCTGAAAAGAGCTACAACACACACACGTTTATCTTTTGTTTCACTACACCAATTACATTGGTATACTCGTAATACACGAAGGCATTTTAACGCTGTATGTCAAATGTCAAGCACTTCTGACAGCAACAAAAACGTGCGTATCGTCTTGTACTGACAGAGCGACTACGAGCAGAACGGTCTATTGCCTGTTCTTACGCTCTTCATCGTCGCGTTGGCGCACTAGTGACATATCTACCTCTTTTTTACATTATAATATCATTGGCAGTCTTCCGAGGAACTTCAGACTCTTGGGTTGGTCGCCCTTCCACCAATTTACAATGGAACTTGTTTTAGGCCTGAGTTAGTACCCGTGCCCTAATAATAGTTGGCTATTGATAGGTTGAGCCAAAGTTTTCGATTGAGCCCCATGTATCATAACCAAGGAAGGTAAGCTTGGATTAAAGAATTAATGAAACACACTTCATATCTCCTTATCAAGAAATTCGAGCCCCACATAGCGACCGCATCTTGCACATTCGTACTTTCAAAATAATTAAACGTCGCTTCACTTTCTCCACCAATCCGCACTGGAGCAGCGCGGTGGAGTATGCTCTAGGCCTCCTCAAGAAGAGAGGCCCGTGCTCAGTAGGGGGCCGTTAATGGGTTGAAGAAAAACGTCGCTTGATCGTGTTGATGGAAAATTCCAAATTCTGTCTGGAGAATGATAACTGGCGAAAGTTAATTACGTCATACTGATACAGTGGAAATAAATATTCCACGGAATTTGACAGATAGTAAAATCTGCGTGTGTCTGAGTCAATTTGTTCGCGGATCAACATCGCGCGTTCAGGGGGGCGTGATAGCTGGTGATAGTGCGTTCACCGACCACTGGTGTAATTAGCATCAACATAACATTTATTAATAACTGACAAATAAATAGGCTTATGCTAAGTTCAGCGCTACTCTTGGACGTCCGTAAAAAAATAATAATAATAAAATAAAGAAAGGAAAGTCGCCAAAGGTTAAATAATTGTTAATTAATACCATTATTACTATTATTATTTCTCCATGGAGTTCGCCTGGATAGCTACCACCCTCGAGCATGAGTCAGTCGCCAAAGGACTCGTCGTGTTCCGGCTGGGGGCTTGAGAGCCAGTTATTTCTTTCTTTTTCTTCTCTCTTTGTTAGCCGGCGACGCAACAGTGATGCCTTTGGTGTTGCTGGTGTCCATGGGCGAAGATAGCCACTTACCTTCCGGTGGATTGTCAGCTCGTTTGCCGGCAATTTCCATAAAAAAAGGAACGTGCACCTGGTATACCAGATTGATTTGATTGACTTGTTTCTAGAAGAGTGCTGCCAGCGGAACACCAAAAGCAGCTAGCACCAAGCACGAGTAGCATAGAAATAAGTTGTTTATGGCCACATGGGTCGACTCCAATCCCAAGCCGGCAGAGGCAGTGGGAGAGTCCGATGTTGTACTAAATGTAAATTATATTATTTTTATCGATACGTTACCATAACAGTAGGTACTGGCATGTTCCTCGTTGTAGTTTTTTACCTTTCTAATAATTTGTGTAAAATTACGTTGTGTAATAATGTGCAACTTAAAAAAAAGCTTATCAAACAAGGAAAAATAAGGTTTATTTAGGCACTAATGACGCTCATTACATTTGCTTTATGCGTTAGTTTATTAGCCATGTAATATCTGTGGGTCAAATCTTGCAATTAGAATAAGAACTACCTACTTCCTCTAATCCTACGGAGTTGAAATTTCACAAATTGATTTAGTTCCGATGACACTGAATTTATATGATACCTAATGGTTACCTGATGGCCAACAGTACAAACAAAAAATTTAAAAAGCTTGCTTTTAAAATATTTTTTAATAAATTAATTTATTATTTCCTAATTGGAGCCCTACACAAGCTCTGTGACCTTATGAATGTGGCGTAGATAAGAGAATGCACTGAGTTCTCTTTGTTCTCAATGTTTATCTATTTCTAGGAGTTATTATCTCCGTACAATGTAAAAATAATAGCGTACCTAATGTAGTGATGTTCGAGGCCGTGAGAATCCAGTGATACCAATAGGCAATAATAAAATGATGACTATTAATACTTAATTATAATAATATTGTTAAGCGTTTTCAACTTATAACACTGGCTAATTATTTAGATTAATTTATTATTTGGGTGTTCAGTAGTATTAAGTTATTCAACGTATATATATAAAAATATTTTTTTTGTATTTCTTTCTTTTTTTTGCTTTTTATTTTAATTCGTTTGCTAGTATGTTTGATCGCGTATTTGTCTGTCCGAATGGTTCAGTTCGGTGGAATTCAGTCGACCTTTCGTTCTTTGAATCGTTCAATAGTTAATATCATTATCATTAAGTTTATCCTTACATTCGTAAATTAATTTTGTAAAACTATTGGGTATTTTCGACATCATTAGGGATTCCTAATAACACCCCTGTACTAACAGTGACCAACTGAACTGCTAATTGTCATAACAATAAGTATTATCGTTGGCTTAATGCTACAAAACAAAATAAGTAGCTGCGATAAAGTCAATAGACGATAATTTCTCATTTGCTCGCCCTCGCATTTTGTAATTTGTAGTCATGACGTCCATAACAGTTGGGCAGTGAGCAGGGACGATGCACAGTCGCAGGAAGAATATCGGCTACCTCCGTCTGAATCTTAACAAAGGGTCTGTGAGTATATGTGATTTCATAAAGAAGTTACACTCCATCCAAATGTTACACAGCTTATTTTAATTTACTCTTTTTATTAAACTGCTACTGTCAAGTAGCAGAAATATGTTCTCTTTCTTTTGTGATTACAGGAAGTGCCAAGAAAAAAAATGTAAAATATTCTAGTTTATACATATATATGTCTGTGATTTTAGTAATAATTGTATTCATAATTAATTATTTTGTCATAATGTAACTAACTTTCTAGTATATAAAATACAATTATTATTGTATCCATGTATTAGGTACCTTTTAACTAATGCAGTCGTTTGTTGTCCGTGCGGTCCGACTGCGTACCAACCGGTTGGTCTGTGGGCAAAACAAATCACTTTTTACTATAATATTCTCAGGCTCGACATTTGTTATACTCTCCTATAAATAACTCTAGCCTCATAGGTACGCCTAGAGATCTTCCACCTAAAAGATGTCTGGAACGGTTCCTCCTGTTGGTGCACGGTGATAGGGTTTTCGCGGCCTCACTTACTGCCACCCTTCTTACTAAAATCGATCAAATTGATCGCAATGTGTCTGCGTGTTTTGGTTGTAGTGTCGGAGAGCCAGAAATAATTTGGGTACCCTGCTTCCGTGTTTGGTCGCCCCTTTTGTTTTTCCGATGTCTCTGGGCGACGATGAGCATTTTTGGATTTAGAAAATATCTTAAAAAATATTTACTTTTTTTTGTTACGTTGCAGCCCAATGAAACCTGATAAAGAAGCGTTCTCCACCCGAAATGTTCCTGTCCGAACACATGATATGGAAACTGATTTAGAAAAAGCGCTGGAAATTGCGGGTTGGTATATCTCTTTTATCTTATACCTACTTGTTTTAAAACTAGTTGCAGTTTGCTGTATAGAAGCACCTGTGCACTTTAGAAAATTAGCACCTTTTGTCGGCATTCAAACTTTGATCTGGTTTCTTATTTCCCAGGTTTTAAGTTATTGAAAACGCGAGAGAGAATATTTTTGCATGTCAGTCGGAAATAGAAAGGGTGCATTAAAACTCCTACGGACCCTGAGTCACCCGATCTGACCGTGACTTGTGTATTCAAGCTCTGACTTCACCACGCTCTCAGTACAAATCGTTAAAAGTATTTATTTTATTTTAAACAATTCGCTATTATGTCCACAGACATATATATACATGTCTGTGATTATGTTTTTCCTTGAGCAGTCTATTTTAGATTTAAATTCACAGCAAAGAGCCTTTACTGTGCTTGATATTTCAGGCGCTGGCAAGTACCAGGTGTTCCACGTGAGCCTGATGGTGACCACGCTGGCTGCGGCGCTGCTGGAGATGGTCGGCTGTTCCTTTGTGCTACCAGCAGCTGCCTGCGACCTGGACATACCAGAACACTTGAGGGGAATCCTTACGTCGATACCTAATATTGGTAACTACTTCTATTCTGTAAAAGTGTTATTATGGGCATATTGACCATGCTATTGAGGAGCAGTGAACCTGTAAAGATTCCTCATCCTCTTAAAGATTTTATAGTAATGTATAGCTGTGGTGAAATCTAGTAATAAAAGGGTAACGTTGCTTCTAACTGTTCACGAGATATATCATTACCTTACCCTAGTAGGTTATACAATCACAGAATTCGCACATTATATTGCCGCTATTATAGATATCTACATATTGTATAATTAGTTACATTATCCAGCCATAGTAAATTGCATTAAAATATTGATATATTGCAGTTTAGTATTACCAATTTATAAGTAGCAATAACTTCTCTAGCATTACTACTTGCTAAATTGCTCCTCTTTATTGTCAGGCGTTGTGGTGCAATTTCCTAAATTGCTGTTCTTTATCGTCAGGCGTAATAGTGACGGCGGCGTTTTGGGGTCGCGCCGCTGATATCGTGGGGCGAAAGCCAGCCCTGGTGGTATCCTCGCTGGCAGCCGGAGTATTTGGGCTGGCTGCGGCCTTCACTCCTAACCTACTCGGCTTTGGGTTTTGTAAACTCGCTGGGTCGTTCTTGTAAGTTGAAAATGTTGGAATAGCATAGGTAAAACCTAGCATAGGTTTTAGGTGCCGGCAAAAGCAAATAAACAGATGGACAACCTGGTAAAAACCTGGGTAAATAGTTATAAACATTTGACAACTTTTGTGGCGTACTAATCGTTACCAAGGTCCTGGGTTCAATTCCCAGGCGGACATTGATGAGTTTGAATTTCTGTTCTCGGTCTGTGTGTGTGTTGTCTTTGTGTATTGTCCATGGCACCAACTACACTGGGAATGCTAGTCTGAAGCTGAGTGTGTAGCGTTATTATTAATTTAATAGCAAGATTCAACTGCCAGGGAAATTCAACACCTCGTAACATCATTACCTATAATCGCATTAAATTTCCCAGTCTCTCTTGTCCATCGTCCCTGTGTTTCGCGTACGCTGGCGAGCTGGTGCCACGCCAGCGCCGGGACTTCGCCGTGATGCTCTGCGGTGGCCTGGTCACATTCTCCGCTGCATTCAGTCCTAGTAAGTTGTATGACTGCCCTTCCGTAACATAAGCAGTAAACTAATCCCTTTGAGGGTCTGTTTCTTATCAATATGTAAAGAAAGAAAGTTTAATGACTATAGCAGAAGAAGATAATGAAGTTAAAGTATCGTTATAACGTAAGTGTTCTAGCGTTTGAGTGTATAAATAACAAAATTCAATAAATATACCTATTACGAAGGTAATCATGCGAATTATTTTAGTTATTTTTATATGACCTTTATAACCTTTGTTACCTAGTATGTAGCAAGATCCTTAATTCCAAGGGAGAGGTTTACCAACTGAAAACGGAAACAATTTTTCAAATTCAAACCTAATGCAACTGCCGCCCCGGAGATTCCTCTGAAAGAACCTTCTATTCCAGTCCTGGCCTGGGGCGTGTTATCCTACAACTGGCAGGTGGGTCTGACCACGCTGGCTCCGTGGCGCGTGCTGACCGCAGTGTACGCCGTGCCCTTGCTGCTAGCGGCGCTGTGGGCCACGCGGGCGCTCGAGAGCCCCAAGTTCCTCATGGCTCGGGGCAAGGAGGACAAGGCCTTGGAAGTGTTGAGACACATTTACAAGTCAAATACGGGGCGGGCGAAAGAGAACTATAGTGTGAGTGTTTTAAAGGTGATCCTTTGGAGTAAAGTTGCGGTTGACTTTCGCTTGAGTCAGAATTTGGCTTGAGAGACAGTTTTTTCTTCCTTCTCTCGTCTTTCTTAGCGGACAACGCGGATACCTTTGATGGTACTAACTTCCATGGGTGACGGTGACATCAGATGGCTAGTCTACTCGTTATTACACGCTTTATATTAGCTTCACTTGTATGTTTGTAACAAACACCTTTGGACTTGATTTTGACTCACTTCAAACTGTCAGATTTTATTTAAACTTCGTAGACTTATCGAGGACCGATGACAATTCAATATTTAAAAAAAAAGTAAGAAAAAAACCTAAATTTAATTTAAAAAAATTAAATTAAAAAATGAAAAAATAAAATTACTTATTTATTTTTATTTTAAGTTTAAAAAAAATATCGATTTTATAAAAATATTCGCCGAACCAAGCAGAAAAGCCACCCGATGATATGACCTCTGCCGTCGCGTCTGGTCATCAGTAACGACAAAATCACTCCGGATACATTGGTTATCTAAAGAGTCACGGGAGACCCGCATTATAATTTACTTCAGTGGTATGGAGATTTTTCCCTTTGGGATTTTGTTGACAGCCACCCTACGCTTATAATATTATCTAGGAAAGATCCTGATCTTACTGGTGCTGTTCCTGTACAGATCGTTGGTCTTACAGACCGCTTATCGCTGCCGGATATGACGATACATTTTATTTATTTATAGATAAACATTACGAGGAAAAATTCCAATGTGACAATGTGCCCTCACAGAAAGTTAACTAAAAACTACGTTATTGTAACGTAACAAATTATAATATGACCTTTGCGACGAAGCGTGCTGTTGTAGAGTTTGTAAGTGAAGTCCGGTTGGAAATTATAATTATTAATTTCAGGTCACCCAACTTGCCAAGTCGGTAGATGAGGGTCCAGTGGACAGGATCAGTTCAGAGGGAGGGCGAAAGGAGTCGATCCTAGCTCTCGTCCGGCCGCCACACGTGAAGTGGCTCGCATTGACTGGCTTCCTCATGTTTGGACTGTTCTCTCTGTAAGATCTTTGTCTACCCTATAGTTATTTAAAAACTTAGGCCCGTACATTGAAGTATAATATCATAGAACAGACATCTCGAACAAAATGTGTTTCCCGCCGGGAGGTTCTATTTTCAAAATTGAGCCCTCGTTCTCCTTTCAAAATCGAACGAATCCTTTGAAAATTTAAGCCGATCGGCGCCAATTCATTGGGACTACATTGTGTTGGCGGTGTCAATGTCGATAATATTTGCAAACTTAAATATGGTCACATTTTATTCAATTCATAATTTCATTAAATACTCTTACAATACGATCGTACCTAGAGGTTATTTGCAATGTAACATAGGATAAAGTTAATAATTGATTTCAGATTAAATGGTTTGTTCCTCTTCGCGCCCGACACCATTAATAAAATAATGTCCCAGTCCTCGGATCAAGGAGGGAACCTCTGCACACTGATGGGCAAGGCTGACAATCAGGTGATGTCATGTAGGCGTACTGTAACATAATCATCAATCTAGTAATAATATGTCTAAAGTAAAAGTTAATATTTAAATTTATTTTGTTTTGTGTGGACATTACTCCTGGACTATTTTAAGTGTATTATTTGTCACCGTAGACTCCGTAAGTCAAGCTAATATGCAATATCTAACGAACGCATGTGACTAAACTAACAACTTTCTTCGTGGTACGTTGTCACTATAATTTTTTCGATTAAAAACAAAGTTGGACTCATAAGCCATTAACGGCCCAATACTGAGCACGGGCATCTATCTCCTCATGATGAAGCCTGGAGCATACTCAACCACGCTGCTCTAGTGCGGACTGGTGGAGAAACAGAGTTACCGAGGCTTTTCCATGTTAACTAATACTCAAGTTGGCTATTAACTCTGAACTATCTGCACCGATCATAATGGCATACTCCTAGCCTTCGTATCATAAACGGAGTATAAAACCACTTTAAGCTTGACCTCTTACCCTGTAGACCAGCGCCGCGACCTGCGTAGACAACATATCGTTCAGCACTTTCCAAATAATGGTGGTGACGGGCGTGGTGTACGGCGCGCTGGCGGTGGCGGCCAGCTGCAGCGGCGTCTGCAAGAAGACGCAGCTCGCGGCCACGTTCCTGGCGGTCGGGGTCGCCAGCTTGCTGTCGGAGCTCACCACTAACAGGTGGGAGATACATTGAGGCTCAAACATGTGTTACCTCTTTTTGAAGTTATACTTCATTAGGCGCGTTATGAAAAAATGATGAGAGTGAAATTTTAAGATTTGTAACACAAAAGTAACAGGATGAAGATGCCCGCAAAAAGCTACCAACAAAATAGAAATAGAACCTCTATTAGCCATGTATTATTTATTGATATAAATTAAAATGTTATTATTTAATATAATTAATACTAAATATGATTAAATTA
This sequence comes from Thymelicus acteon, assembly GCA_951805285.1. NCBI lineage: Eukaryota > Metazoa > Arthropoda > Insecta > Lepidoptera > Hesperiidae > Thymelicus > Thymelicus acteon. The sequence goes on from OX638223.1 coordinate 17,615,735, forward strand.
TTAATGTTAAATATTTATTTAATAATGCCAAAGAAGTATAACTTCTCACGCGCGTACATACCTAAGTACACGATTCGTTTTGTCACTTGTCTATTGCGATTCGTTTTGCCACTTGTCCGTTGCGATTCGTTTTTCCACTTGTTCGTTGCGATTCGTTTTTCCACTTGTCCGTTGCGATTCGTTTTTCCACTTGTCCGTTGCGATTCGTTTTTCTACTTGTCCGTTAAAGTTTCACTTGTTATATGTGTCCCAGCTCACATTTCAATTTTTTTTTCCAGTACAAACGTAAAATATTAGTGTATACTGTATGTGTTTCTAGAATCGTGGCGGGAGTGGCAATGTCTACGATGCAAGTGACGGCGCTGGGCGTCGGTCCGCTGACTGCTTACGCCGTCCATCTGTTCCCCACCAGTCTCAGGTGAGGACCTTCTCTAAACCAACTTTAACCACTTTATGTGAAAGCAAAGGCGGTGTAAGCAGCACCTTGATTAAAAGATAAGTATTTAAATGGCGAATTGACTTTCAATTATAATAAAACATTGAGATAACAATAATTACTATTAGGTATTATGTTATTCTTATCATCATCATTATACTTATTCTATTAATGTTATAGATTTAAATGTGCAAATTATAAGATAAAGATATAAACATGATATTAAGATAAATCTGAAATCTATCTATCCGTCGTTTATCCATCTGACGAATGTACATATTTCACAATCATCGATAAGGTAACATTATTCGAAAGTTCACTGCGATGAGGGTGTTTAATTTTTATTGTATCCGAAGAATCTATATCTACAAGAAGCTTAATTTTATAAAAATATATTCATAAAATATTTAATGATGGGCCTAGGCTAGGATTATATTTAATTACCTTAACGTTTACCTAACAATGCTGTTGTAAACTCGTCCTCAGCCTCACTTGGGAAACCCCACCGCGAAAACATTGTAAAAGTTGTGAACCTGTTTAAACATTAATGTAATGCATGTTTACAGTAGAGATTAGGGCATTTCTTTAGATCTCGGTAGCAGCTCTGGAAATTTTGCAAAAACAGTTTATTACATGTCTATTCGTTTCATTGTGAGCGAAAAATATTTTTATACTACGACGAAGCTAAAATGTCATGATTTCAGCTCGTATGTGTATCTGTTCTATGGTTTCTGTAAAAGTTCTAAACAACTTCTTATATTTCGGCAAATGAATAAATTTTTCGGGATAATAAGTACTAATAATACCCTATATGTTCATAGTACTAAAAATACCCTATAGGTTATTCCTTTGCCTGTGTGTTAAATTTCACGAAAATACATTCAATAGTTGTTAAATGTAAAAAGCAATGAACATCCATCTATCCTCATTCACAAACTTTCACAATTTATATTATTAGTAGGACGACAGAGCTCAATATCCACACCATCGTTTTTAAGTTTCTAAACTGTATATTGTGGTATAGTTCCTATTTGTGACTGTATGGTATATCCCACATATAATATATATTATACATAACTATATTTTTTTATTTATTGACTGGGCAGACAGGAACCAATTTATTTGACGGCATAAAAGTTCAACGATATTCATGTGTTCTGTTTTAATGGATCTAACCTTAGAATGTTACACTAAAAAAACCGGCCAAGTGATTCCCTGGCCACAAGCTGTGTAGGGTTCCGCACTTGTGAGTTGATCAACTTTTATTTGATAACTTATAAACCCTACCTAGATGTATCTATACTAATATATAAAGAGGAAAGATTTGATTTTTTGTTTGCATTGAATAGGCTCCGAAACTACTGAACCGATTTCAAAAATTCTTTCACTGTTGGGAAGCTACACTATCCCCGAGTAACATAGGCTATAATACTAATATATAAAGAGGAAAGATTTGATTTTTTGTTTGCATTGAATAGGCTCCGAAACTACTGAACCGATTTCAAAAATTCTTTCACTGTTGGGAAGCTACACTATCCCCGAGTAACATAGGCTATATTATATTTTCAAAAAAATTAGGGATCCTTAATAAAACTCCAATAAGTTGTAAAAAAATAAGAAAACCGAAGCAAAGCGAGGGCGGTTACTCGTATTTAATATACACACATGTAGTATGTATGCTGTCTTTTTTTTCATAAGTACAACTCCCAGAAAAGCTGAGGAGCGAAGTGAAGAACTTTTAACTCACACCAAAATTAGCACTTTAAAGATGAAAGCACTTGAACTAAATAATTATGTTTCTATTTCACAGAACTAAGAAAACCTATTTCTAAAACGGGAAAATAAAAGTAAAATGCCTGATTATACTTAACATTATGTAGATACATACATAATAATTAATTCTAAAGAGAAATTTCGTAAGGAATAGGTCCATGTTGTTCAGTTACTAAACGATGAGTAATTTGTAGCAAGTAGATATCTATTTGTATACTTGACTATGAGTAATAATTAATGACATAAGTACGTAGTTCCTATTTCACATTTCATCAATAGTTTAATAATTAGGACGTAACCCGTCCACACAAAATAAATCATTGCGTTGACATCATGCTAATAAATTACGATTTTAATAAAGCAAGTAAGCTGATAAGACGTAATATGATATGACGTACAACTCCATTCATAGCGGAAAACGCCAAAATTTGACCGTTTTATCAATGAATTTAACAGACATATTTGGATAGATCAGATCCATTACCGGCTAATTACTGCGCACGGGTATCTCCTCTCGAGGAGGCCTAGAGCATACTCCACCACGCTGCTCCAGTGCGGATTGGTGGAGGGATTAGTGGCCAACCCAAGTGACGGAAGTTCGCAAGCCGCCCGAGGGCCTCGACTTGGCTTAACGACTGTTATCATAAGATAATAATGGTTTAATTCAATTGAATTATTATTAAATAGATACATGAAGGCTCTCAAATAATCTATCTATAGCACAGAATACATAATAGTAGATACCTATTGGTATCTATAGGTAGATAATAATATGCTGCAGACAAGTATACAGCGCGGTCATTGTGTAATTCTCCAGTAGATAAAGTTGAATAACAATAATAACATTACAAGTGAGTTTTTGCCAATTTTCCACACAAATTCTGTGATCGTGTTTTGACAAAAGATATCAGTAACGCTATTGTTTTCTCTTTTTGCTTGATTATTGATGCTCACCCTCCGGCCGTGACTGATTTAGGTGAAGGTTATGTTTAGATGTAGACTAATGGATTCGTGAATTTACTCTTTTGCCGGTAACGCGTTGGTGACGCTCCTGGTGTTGCTAATGTCCATGGGCGGCGGTGATCACTTACCATCAGGTGACACGTCAACATAAAAAAAAACTTCAAAAATTCTTAAATTCCTCCATTTATGTGTTTCTTTAACCTCCATCGTATGGTACTGAATTAATCCCCACATCAATGGTTTAACTTACAAATAGATAGATCCAGAGAAATGTCATTAAGGCCACAGATTGCAACCAAATCCTCTTGTTGACTATCTTTCTATCAAAAACGTTACAAAACAACTCAACAAAGTTTTCTTTTGCTCTTCAAAGTTTTGTTGTTCCACAAAGTCTTCTTTCGATTTTACTCCGGAATCCTCTTTTTATACATACAATATCATTGACCTTAACCATGCTTAATGCTATTGCTTATATTGGTTCACTGCTTATAATGTTGTGTTGTGTATGTTGTATAAAATATGTTTTAATCAATGGCTCGTACCTGGGTATTTTTAACCGACTTCAAAAAAAGGAGGAGGATCTCAATTCGACTGTATTTTTTTTATGTTTGTTACCTCAGAACTTTCGACTGGGTGAACCGATTTTGATGATTCTTTTTTTAATCGAAAGCTGGTGATTGTCATGTGGTCCCACTTAAATTTTATTGAGATCTGACAATGGCATCCACGAGAAAACCATATAAGTCTTAAATTTGTATTTAGTATGTTCGCGACAAATGGGCGAATAACTCAATATCACGCCAACCGATTTCGATGATTCTTTTTTTAATCGAAAGCAGGTGCTTGTCGTGTAGTCCCACATAAATTTGAACAAGATCTGACAAGAAGTTTTTGAGTAACTTTGAAGTCGGTTATTTTTGTTAATAAAATTTATTCTTTATAAAAACATAAAGTAGAGCCCATGTAGAGCCTAATAAAAAATCTATTAGGTATTATTTCTTGTTAAAAATGTCAAGGGTTTGACTCTCGAGTCTCGGCTATGAACGACATTGAAAAGAAAATGACCAAAAAGTTATGTATAGAATGACAATGCGAAAAAAGTTTTTGTCAGCCACTCCCATTGTCCAGTTCCGCGTAGCGTTCAAATGTAATTTAGTTATCTAATTATGCATAGCCCCAATTTAATGAGGATAAAATAAACTATTGTAGGACAATTCAGAACTATTTTTAATACAGGTATAGGTCTTGAGCGATCGCCCAATAATATGGCCACTACATTGACTTGAGAGATTTTTATCCTTAACCTTAATATCAGATATTTTTTAGGTTGTATTTTTTGTTCAGTTCCGTGTCTAGCACTAAAATGGTTAGATAATTTACGAAGTTTTAAATGGGCTAGTGTTTTTTGGACTGGAGTGTGCGCGGTGAATTGCACATATTGCATAATAGAGGCAACAAAAATGCATTTTCGATTGAAAGGGTACGTAATGCATTTTTTAACATAATGATGTATAATGAATTGGGAAAGACACTTATTTATGTTTATGTATCAAAGTAATATTTTTGGTCACTGATTAATAGAAATAGAGCAGAACGATCTACGTCCAAACATAGGCAAATATTGAAACAAACTCAATGCCAAACAGCAGTTTTTTGTACAACAAAAATTAATCAGAAATATAAACGCTTGCATAGTTAGAAGCCTATACTAAGATTCCCATGGTTATGGAAAATTCATAATTATCTATACCAAAATAAGTCATTGCATACATCCGAAGATAATCATTAAAAGCCACGTAAAGCAGCCCTATCTGGCTGCAAAATCTGACCTGAACTCCTGAACCAACTGAATTGCCAATATACCTACATCATCATCACAAAACATAGCAGTCCCAGTGAAGGGTTTGGGTCCTCTCTCATGAGATTTTGCTTTGCAATGAAAACTAATCAGATGAGAGTCATGATTAATTTCTGAAAAGCTCTTTTTTGATGCATGCAGAAGAACTCCGGTATCGGTATAGAAGATCGCCCTTGAAATGAATATAGTTCGCCAACGCCACCATGGCAATTGTAATTCAATTTGATTATAAAGTTACAGCATTTTCCAAAGTTATAAAAATGCACATCAACTGGAACACTGCGGAATAAATCAAAAATCAAAATCAAGTTAGATAATTTAGGTATTCAAAACAGGGTATCCCTGACATAAAGCAATTCCAATCTATTACAGATATTGAAATACTACTATACTAATTTTATGAGTTGGTTAAATATGATTATTTTATTGTACCAGGGGCACAGCAGTAGGGGCGGTGCTGATGTTCGGGCGAGTGGGGTCCGTGGTGGGGTCGAACGTGGCGGGCAGGTTTCTGCCGGTGGCGTGTGATGCCACGGTCTACGGCTTCACCACGCTGCTGTTTCGTAAGTAACATTGTGTATTGTGTCATGTAGGTTTTATACTTCTTCTCCATACCAAGTACAATTTCAAAGCATTAAATTATCGCGTGCAGACATAGAGTATTTCGTGAGTAGATTCAGAAAAGCAATTCTTATCTAGCGTACCCGTCCGTAGTAGAATTGCGGAAAGCTATGTAATAATCTACGAGTAGTAGAGTATCTAGAAATGACATTAATCTTCCATTTTAAACGTCTAATGAATAAACGAATCAAAGATTTTACTAATTAACCAATTACTCCATCGTCACTAAAAATAGCTTCAACTGATTAGGCACGGATCTCTCCATGTAAAATTGTATACATTTTTTAAGTGTCATCATGGTATAAGGACAATTCATGTTTTTTCTCTCATTGTTTAATTGAGGTCTAGATGCTACTCACCCGATTACTCTAGCGTGAATTGATGTTGGAACAGGTATTAGACGGAATGTTCTTGATGTTCGTACCCACCGAGAGGCAGTGATGTGACTTGATAACTTCTGTAAAAAAAGCGTGTGCGTGTCGTCTTTACGCGCGATTGAAGTAAAACTTCTTTGTCGTTGGTGACACGTATTACCAAAAAAATAAACTTAATTTAAAACAAATATCTTATTAAAGTTGATATTCATTAACAATATACTTTACAAAAACGAATATAAAGCTATAATTACCGTTAATAATACCGGTATTCGTTACCCTGTGATACTTATTTAATTTATAGATTTGTCACAGATATTGTAGAATTTTGTACATATCTGTACTTAAATTTTGTTTATGGTTTTGTTTTCATTTGACATGCAACAGGCTATAGACTATAGAGCCTTATTTCCGTCCGAATATTTCCGTCCGAAAAATAATCTGAGTTACTCTCAAGTCGCGCCTAAAGAATAATTACTTTAAAAATAAACACATTATCCTGCCCTATGATGTTCTGTGTCGCAGGTGACATGATACCTGCTTGATGAGAAGGTTTAACATCTACAAAAGGAAAGCTCTCTAAAATTTTTCTATTGTTGGTTCTTCAAAGTGTTTGCCCGCGTTTTTAACTCAGTCGATCGTTGAGTTTTGTCGCAGGTCACCTACTATTAGGTCATTTTAGTCATTCGAATTACTGTTTGGATGGCAATATATCACAAAAACAAAATGCTTACGCCTTATGAGTCATCTTCAACGGACATCGATGGACATTGTCGTTACGTCTTCCGGAACATAACATTCAGAACAGATGACACTGTTCATTCATTTGTATATGAATTACCTCATTGTTCAAAATTATGATATCTTCACATTTCTGGCAGATTAACGAACTAAACTTAATGAAATGAAAAATATTCTTCTGTCACTCCTTGTTAATCACTACCACTTAAAATCGTAAGATGAGATTGATTTCATTTGTTCATTATTATAATTTTATTGTAACATAATTGCCATGGCGTTTTGAAGGGTTCTAGCGTATATTAGTTCATTGGGTTCTAGGTACGATAAATATTTTGTTATAGATAAATGTTTGTTCCCATGTGGTATAATAGTTCAAAGTACTTCAAAGATTTTATCTTGAGTGAAGGTAGCTGTAATATTTTAATTTGTTTCGTTTCGATTATACAATATTTTTGTCTTTTTTCAGTATGCGCCGGTTTAAGCTTTCTTCTACCGAAAAACGACGCTTCGCTGCCTTCCAGATGACCGATTTAAAGTCATTGCGATAGTTTTATAAAATATTTATAATAAAACACGCACATGTCGGGTAAAAACCTTGAGTTATAGTGAGATTAATAGAATAGACTCCTCTTTATTACAATATGTACTAATAAAAATGTCATTAGGTAGTAATTATGTTATTTATTATGTTAATAATCTTAATAGCCAAATGAGCAGACTGTCATCTGATGGTGACTCCCACATGTTCGACGTAAGTACGTTTACATACTATCGAGGGAAACGCGTAAAAATATTTTATGCTTATTGGTGCCCACGCCAACGGGGCACCGTCGACATGAACTGGGGTTGATTAGAGGCCTCCGACCTCCAACTAGTCCATGTTCAGTAAAGGGTAATTGTTCAATGCTTATTTCCTCCATCTCGATATGATATAGTACAAATTTAGGTTATTTAACATACTGTTTCCTTTAACTTTCTTTCGCCAAAATATTGACGACGCTGTGGCCCAAATTGGTAGCGATATTGCAAGCGGATCGAGGGACCTTGGATCGAAAGAAAAAAAAACATTTATTTTCAGTAATTTTTGGGCTCATATTATGTTTGTTTTCGGGTCGTGGATGTTTGTGATATTATTCATGGTGTCTGCCTGTTTCCCGAGCACAGGGTATCCCAGTGTGCGGGTATGGGTAGGTATGTGAACGTTTGGCTATTTATTATTACAAAGGACAAATAGTGCAGCATCGCTTGCTAACTAGTTATATTCAGAAACAAGTAGAGCAGTTACATTGCAGGATGGCTCTTCGATTAAACTATACTTAACGAAGTTGCCTCACATTCTTCACATAGGTCTAGTGCAAACAGGCCATGCAGTGCAACTGCAGACTGGTACGGAGGATAGAATACCATCCATATCCAATAATTATGTTTTAATCTAACGGCCCAACTCAGAGTCACTAGTAACAGTTACTTGAATCGCTCCTTGGTACAGAATTTCTATGGTGATTGTTTACTAAGGAGCGACTAAAGTAACCGTTAGTGACTCTGAGTTGGGGCGTAAGTATCTATTGTACACATACTACCTAATTTCGACAAAATGTAACGTAATATCTTGTATACCTAATTACCTACTTTAGAAAATAAATAACTTAAATAAACTAATTTGTATTCATTTCACAGTTATTTTTATTTACCCCAATCACTATTCACTACCTTGTGAGTTTCCTGTGGCACTACTGGTATTCTAGAACTTTATTTTCTTCTTTTACCCTTTAGGAAAACAAGTTTTTCCAAAATTTTGCATGAGTTTTTCATAATGTATAATCATAAAACTAAACACGATCTACTTTTCGTAGTGCTTGTTTAAAAATTGGCGGATTTTCAAACAAAATTTCAGACCTTATTTAAACCTTCTTAGGAATGGAATTCCAACACATGAACTGTGTACCTACTTCTTAACATACATTGTATATTTCTTATGCATACATTTTGGTGTATTGAGAATTGAGATGGATTAGCTAGACCTTTTTTCGAAGACAAGCCGAAAATCTTTCAAGAAAATCTTTAATTTTTATTATGCATAGATAATTTAATGTATATGTAATTAAAGTATATTTTTATCTATGTAACGTAATGGTCTTGATTGAATAAAATCCGTGATAAGGAAGTCCTTGGTTATCTAAGGTGTGAGGCGTCCTAATAACAGATCTGATGAAATTATAGGAGTAGTTGCAGATAACTATATCTAGAATATTCATTACTCTGTTTCTAGGTACTAGTGTACAAGGAAAGCGGGAAAACCCTGTTATAAAATATTATTCTTGTTACGTATATTTTCTTCAACGTGACCGTATCGAACTTCATTTTTTTATTAGTTAAATATTAATATTATTTGTTAATAAAAATTATAGGAAACATCTCGAATTATTTTTAATTTAATTTAACCAGCGCGCTCGATCCTTGCTTCCTTGTTGGCCGCCAACATGCCGTCAACATGCCGCCAACACATCGGTAATGCATTTGATGTTGCAGACTTATCATCAGGTGGTCCGTCTGCTCGTTTCATTAACATAAATAATAAGTTAATTAACAAAGCCATCGATTAGAAATCATCAAAAATTATAAACTTATATCATCGCGGATACTAAACATTTTAATGCTAAAGGGTACTCAGGATTTTTGTATTCTATACCGATATTTCATGGAACTGGTACATGGATCATTGTTACAGTGGGCGGATAAAATACAAAAATTGTGAGTACCTACCCGTTGGCAATTAGTGCGATAATGTTAGATACTAAAAGCGGCCAAGTGCGAGTCGGACTCGCCCATGAAGGGTTCCGTAGCAGCAAGTAACATAATATAAAAGTTCTTGTAGTTCGTTGTAACTTTGATCAATGTTTTTTGCGGTTTACGATTTATGACGTATTAAAAAAAAACTACTTACTAGATCTCATTCAAACCAATTTTCGTTGGAAGTTTGCTTGGTAATGTACATCATATATTTTTTTTAGTTTTATCATTCCCTTATTTTAGAAGTTACAGGGGGGGGGACACATTTTACCACTTTGGAAGTGTCTCTCGCGCAAACTATTCAGTTTAGAAAAAAATGATATCAGAAACCTCCATATCATTTTTGAAGACCTATCCATAGATACCCCACACGTATGGGTTTGATGAAAAAAACATTTTTGAGTTTCAGTTCTATGTATGGGGAACCCCAAAATTTATTGTTTTTTTTTCTAATTTTGTGTGAAAATCTTAATGCGGTTCGCAGAATACATCTACTTACCAAGTTTCAATGGTATAGCTCTTATAGTTTCGGCAAAAAGTGGCTGTGACATACGGACGGACAGACAGACAGACAGACAGACAGACAGACAGACAGACATGACGAATCCATAAGGGTTCCGTTTTTTGCCATTCGGCTACGGAACCCTAAAAATTTAAATCCTTCAATACTGCCAGTACTTATTTTGGCGACGTAACCTAATAATATAATGTAAGTAGCGTAAATAGATACTTAACATTTAGCCTCCGAGACTCCCGCGGCGTGTTATCTTAAATCACTAACAAAGACATCGCGTAAACAATATTATGTTTTAACGGTGATATAATTCCTAAGATATAATGACTGGGCTCGACGGAAGCGGTCCAGTAGCGATTTGTAATTCAGCCGCCGCGTACAGAGCCAACGCCATCTGCCGGACAAATCATTAAACAGTTTTTATAAAAGTGAATGAATGAAAAATTGTGTGTGAAATATCCAACGGTGAATTTTGTAAAATAAGGTCAGTGATTAATTAAAAAACTTATTTTTATTATGATATTATTTTTAATTATAATTACTACCTATGTCTGTATACCATAAAATACCTATGTATACCCCTCACATTGTGAGAGGAGATCCCGAGCCCAGCAGTGGGACAATACGCTTATGGGTTTTTGTTTTGTTTTTTTACCTATGTATCATAATAGTTTAATTATCTAACCTTAATGTGTTAAAAATTCGAAAATTATTTTCATAGATATTAGGTATGTTATGTATATAAGATGTATAAATAATTAATTAAGAAAGCTTCTTCTCGCTCATTAATTACATGAAAAGTTTTTCAAAATATTTTCAAGCCTGAAATTAAGTCGGACATCGTGATAAAACTATTATGGATGACCCAAGCCAAGGCAACACATCACTACCAACCATGGGATGCCTACCCTGGGTTACCAACTGTGGAATGCGATTTAAAAAAACGTTGTCTTATATAAAAGTATTATGAAACTTCAATCATTGATATAAAATAAAACCCACTAAAAACATGGTTAATTGGTCAAGGTTATTCTGATTAAAGTGTCGAAAGTAAAAATTAATCGATCTAACTGAACTGCGACGCTGCATCATTACAATTTTTTTCTCCGATCGTAAATTGTACGATTATAATAAAATTGTGTATTTATAAATATACTAAACCCTAAGCTAATGTGGCTGAATGATTTTCATTAAAATTTAGTTCAAAGGGATTGCTATTTATAAACATGATATCTTTTTATATATAAAACACAAAAAAATGTTTGTACGGATGTCCTTTATAGACTCTGAAACCATCCAACCGATATGCCTTAAAATGGTTTCATTTGAAAGGCAATAAGCCGATGGTGGTTTGAGACCCCTAAAACAATGCATTAGGCACATTCAGTCCATTGATAAAGTCGATTTTCCACTTTTCCCATACAACAATTTGAAGATAACAACTGTCAACACAAAGATACTGATCTGTCATTGTCATCAGATTTTTAGCGTAGTTGAATATGCTGGGTATCCACTAGTTTCGTAAAAATAATACTACCCCCAAGCCTATGCTCCAAAGTTAATCTTTTATGGTAATGATACTTTATTCGAAACTTAAAATCAAGCTAATAGACTGCTTTGTATGTCAAATAATGCATCGCTTCTTCGACATCATCGGAAAGTATTCGTGAAAAAAGAAACGGCAAGAAACTCCAAAGGAAAATATTTCTACTCTCAAATTGCTAACACCTTTCACGCACCTAATGGTAAATGGATTACAATCCCAACTGATGGTAAGTGACAAATATACATTAATCAGATGAAATTATAAAAATTGTATACCATTAACGTATTTTTTTAAATGCAATGATAAATTAAATCAGATATTAGACAGGTATGAAAACACCCGTGAAAAACACGTTTGAACATTGAAAAGCTCGTTTTCATATTTACTCGTCGAAAACTTACGTAGGTAGTCAGTCTGTAATTTTTTACACAATAATGCATGATATAGGTACATCTTCATCAACACAATATGAAAGGAATATAATTAATCGAGTTTTAGAAATGACATTTTGTCCCTACAAAATACACAGTTTTTGAATTAGTCAACAGTGTCGCAACTTATTTTTCTGGTTGCTTATTATGAAACAAATTATTATATAGTACATATAATGACTAATAGATACTGAAATAGATTTGTTTTGTTATTCCTGAAGACTTTTCTGTCAAAAAAAAAACGTTTTTACTCACTTGCATCTCTTATAAGTGATAGGTATACTTACGTTACAAAATGCTTAATAAATAATTTAAATCTATTCAGTGGTTTTTGTGCAATACAACTAAAATTCCCAAAAATATATATTTTGGTCATTATTTTATTTATTGTTGAACTACTAGTACTCATTATAAGTACTACGAGTATTATTTCTTCTGTGCTACGTACTATGTACCTAACATACGGATATGATGTTCAATGGCTTGGCTGGCTTCAACCCATTATTGACTCACTACTGAGCACAGGTCTCTTCCCTTGAGGAGGTCCAGAGCGGGGATGTTACGGAGGGAGAGTCGATTCTGATTCCGAAAAGTCGTAAACTCCGGTTCCGATTTCGGTTCCGTCCGAACCTTTTAAATCGGAGGTAATCGAAGGTAAAATAGGTATATTGAGCAGCGATGATGATAATAAAACATCTGACGAACATTCAGTTTTAGACAAATACTTCATATGGAAGGGCTTACTTAAATAGACAATAGAGAAAAACGTATTCCTATCAATGACGATCCCTTATTATGGTGGATAGGTGGATACTAAATTCAAACCCCTGAGTACTTGTCGTGTCCATCAAGTTAGTCACAACTATTTAGTGGTGCTGACCTAATCTACGACCCGTTGAGAAATCGGAAGGAGATAAGCGCTTCTTTTGGACTGATTTGATTTAATTTCCACATAATATTTTATTTGATTTACTATTTAATTCAATAACTTTATTCAACATAGAACTTTTACAGGTGCGTATTGATATCCAAAAATAAATCTCTTTATTGTATCACTTCAAATTACATGATACTTTTAAGCGACTTCAAAAAAGGAGGAGGTCAATTAGACTGTATTTTTTTATGTGTTACCTCATACCTTTTTACTGGGTGTACCGATTTTAATGATTCTTTATACAGGTTGTCCAGTAAGTAGTGGATCAACCGTAGAGGGCAGATAGCTTGAGGGTTGTCCTGCCATATGTTAAAAAATTACCTTAGTAAAATGTCAGTTTTCGAGATTTTAACTTTTTTTAAATTTCAAAAACTAAGCTCCTTTACCCAACTTTCCTGTTAAATCCACAAATGAGCAGATATTTTGATTCATTTTTTCTAAGAACTCTTAGATAGTTTCTTTACTCATTATACATATATTTTTTAGATATTTTTGTTTTTGATTTTCTTCTTCCACACAACATTGACGCGAGATGGTTGAAAAAAAATGTACTGGGAAAGTATGGAACATAACTTTGAAAACTTGCCTGTTAAATGCAGATTTTTAAAAGGTACAATAAAGGCTACTTTCACAAGGAATTTTTAAAGCCATTTCAGTGTCAAAGAATCAAAAAAAATATTTTATTTTAAACTGTTAAACTGTTTATGAGTTAAAACGTTCCATTAAATTAGTGGTCTAATTAATATTTAAAATTATGATTATTTGCAGGTTTTTCAATTTATGAAAGTAATTTTAAATGTCCTCAGAATTACTTGAAAAATAATGTTCATTTAATAAACACTACTATTATTTAGAGATGGACAGACGGACGGACAGACGGACGGACAGACGGACGGACAGACGGACGGACAGACGGACGGACAGACGGACGGACAGACGGACGCAAGACGGACGGACATGAAACGAAACGAAACTATAAGGGTTCCAATTTTACTTCGGAACCCTAAAAAAGGTAGAGTACAAAAAAAAAGACTGATTAACATTGTATGTATCTTCAGTCTCCGCCTCCGATTCCGATTTCGGGTCCTAGGACCATTGGTTTTGTTTTAGTCAGATTTAAATCTTTAATGTAATTTTTTTTTCAGAAAAACAAAATGGCCGCGAACGGCAAGTTAGAGAAAAATGAAAAGGAAATATCCGCAGCAACTTTGGACGAAGCTATGATGCTTACTGGTAAGAATAATTAAATAAAACAAGCACATAGTTTTTGGTCGGCAACGATACGATGAATAAAATGTTTTAATTGTAAACACTGATCACTAAGATCGTGCGACACCATGTTTTGACTAACAATCATTTTACTACTTGTGATGTTCTTGTAACTGAATAAAATTGGGCTATGACATTGCACTTACTCTTAAGTCCGGTTTAGACGTATTAAGTAGTTAAGTAGATAACTAAATTTTAACTAAATTTTAAGTGAATAATTTTTAGTGCGCGTCCACACGTAATAAATTAGTAAAGCTTTTTAGTTCATACAATTCTACTTAATTACTTAATCATTTTACTAAATTTTAACTAAAAAGTGCCTGTCCAAACGTGTTAAGTGTTAAGCCCCGCCCACCTACTTAACAGAAAATAGGAAAATTTCTAAATTACTTGTCTGCTTCATTACTAAATTTAAACTACTAAATTGTCCGTTTACACGTATTAATTTACTTAAAATTTAGTTAACTACTTAACTACTTAATACGTGTAAACCGAACATTATCTATATATATGCCCGGACAGACTTCGTTCTGTCAAAACTTTTTTTTATTAAAACCTTCCGTGTGACTTATGGGAGATATAAGCTATTCTGTCTTTCAAGTTGGATCAATTATTGCACACGGCGTGCTTTCTTTAAAATCGGTGTAGTTTAGGAGTCCATCGCGGACAAACAACAAACAATATAAATTACGTGATTTATATATATTAAGAAGATGTTGATCAAAGTAGTTAATTAAATTGTAGAACATTCTTTAAATTATGCACAAGATACGAGTAAGTAGTTAACGTGTCCTCAGAAATAATTCAACGTGGTTGTGGTATTATCTTATGAATTTAAATAGCATTTTTACATTAGATAAGGTATGTTTTTAAACTTAGCGTGACTACACAGGGCAATGTTCACGGCAACATAGAGCCATTTAAAACATTTAAAACAATAAATCAAAGTTGTTGCCGTATGAAAAACTTTCCCCTTGAGCCATAAAACTTCCCGCGTTGATTAATATTTTTTCCATAAGGGGCCATCCATAAATTACGTCACACTAATTTCATGACTTTTTGACCCCTACCCCCCCCCCCCCCCTTGTCACAGCTGGTCACATTTGTGAGACCTCCCCCCCCCTAGTGTGACGTCACATATTATGAAATTTTACACCTAGAAATTATTAAATTAAAACACCAGTTCCGAAATAAGCTTTATTTCCATTATTTTTTTTATATTTACCTATACATACCAATTATTCGATTTTGAAATGTGACGTCACGAAATTTAGGACCCCCTCCCACCCCTTGTCACACAATGTCACACTTCATCGATCCCCCCCTCCCCCCTAATGTGTGACGTAATTTATGGATGGCCCCTAACGTTCGTTTTTAAAAACGTCATTTTTGTGTACCGTCCGTGTTACAAATCTTAAAATTTCACTCTCATCATTTTTTCCATTTATTTCATAACGTGCCTGAAGAAGTATAACTTCAAAAATATTTGTATGGATGTCCTTTATAGACTCTGAAACCATCCAACCGATATGCCCCAAAATGGTTTCATTTGAAAGGCAATCATGCGAAGATGGCTTGAGACGACTAAAACAATGCATTAGGCACATTTTCGATTTTCGGCTTTTCCCACACACAAAAAAATATGTAGTGGAACACGCCGGGTAGGATCCACTAGTTCATGTGGATAGCTAAAGAATCAAACATTTTAGATAAAGTGAGGATGATAAAAAATCATTTTGCAGCATCACAGTATCAATTATACAATAGCACAAGCACAATTATGCTTGTTTTTAAAAATATATGTATATATATTTTTTCTTTTTTTTTTACTTCATTCCTGGGACATTCAAAATAATTCTTGGCGTTCATTATGACATAAACTATCTAGGATCAAATTCAAATTCATTTAATCATATTTAATCACTTATTTACTGATCTATACAAACAAATAAAATTGGAGTGCTTGTTTGTAATACTCGTATTAAAATAACAGCTTTTTACTATATAAGTGCATTTATATATAATAAGTGCATTTGGATGTATACACGGTACCGTGTAGTTATATCTGTAGTTATGTAAGTAAAATCGGAACCCTTATAGTTTCGTCATGTCCGTCTGTCCATCCGTCTGTCCGTCTGTCCGTCTCTCTATCTGTCCGAAGCAAAGCGCCGAGACCTATATGTTCGAAACCATCTTTGAAATTATGGGTCTGTTTGCGAAATATTTGGCTTTCAAAATGCTAATTTTCGTTAGAGTCAAGTGTACACCCCCCTGCTAACTAAACGGTTGGAGTTGGACAAGTGAAAAAATCTTAAAAATAGGTTATGTGATGAATTTACAAGGAAAACTATCACGGCTATGTTAGCATAAGTAGTTAATGAGTAATAGTCGATAAACTTACTACTTCGGAACCCTACATTGCGCGTGGCCTGACACGCACTTGCCCGGTTTTCTATATTTGATTGCTCAATTCTTACATATTATCTTATCTAGAGGTATATGACTAATTATGAGAATAGGATAAATATAATAATAGTGACCGTATTTCGAGTTACAGGCGAAAGCAATGAAGATACTTTATGTAAATGCTTTGGTAATAAAATTATCATTTTTTACGGTTTTATTTTGCTTGCCCTGTTTGTTGATTATTTATTTACTAGCTGACCCGGCGAACTTCGTATCGCCTAACAAACTATTTATTTTTCTAAAACAAAAGTAGCCTAAGTTACTCCTTGTTACATCAGCTATCTGCCAGTGAAAGTCCCGTCTAAATCAGTCCAGCCATTTCAGAGATTAGCTGGAACAAACAGACAGACAGACAGACAAAAATTGTGAAAAATGTTGTTTTGGTATATGTACCGTGTATACATCCAAATGCATTGATAAAAAGCGGTTACTTTAATATTACAAACAGACACTAAAATTTTATTTATTTTTATAGACTAGCTGACTCGTTGGGTACGAGTTCGCTGAGCGTCAAACATTTTTACTTGTGATGTGATGAAGTAACAAATTATTATATTATTAATTAATCACAGTCAAAAATAGACTATGTCGCTCAGGAATAATGTAGCTTTGTAATTGTGAAAGAATTTTTTAAATCGTAGTTTTTGAGATTTTTCGTTACAAAAATACAAAACTTTTCTCTTTACAATATTAGTAGGTAGGTATAGATTTGTTTGGGTGAAATCTTACATTGCAAGCCTAATTAGGCCTACTTCCATTTATTCTACGGAGCTGTATTACATACCTATTACTTTAGTTCTATACTCCCTTCACATTCGGATCGGAATTAACGTAAACATTGTGTTGCCTAGCAACCACCTGTTTGTTACAGTTGTTTGAAACTTTTTGTCGTATAAAGACAATGCATTTTTGTGACAAGCTTGACCTGATACTGGTATAGGTACCCATGGTACACCCAGGTTTGGCTCCAGCCGAGAATACATATAGGGTACTTCCCGGATAACGAAGGCAAATCCGCGGCCAAAGTGGTAGTAGAGAATATTTTTGTAGGTAAATTGTTCTCTTTACAATTACTTTACATTAAAATAAACCTTATCATTGTATTACAACATACTCGTAAAAGTTAAATTAAACGAAGTTAGTGAACTAAGTAATTAAGTAATTACTGCGATGCAATTTATATTCAGGAAATCAATACAAAGAAACAATTAAAACTGTCAATTTGATATTGATTACAAAGAATAATTTTACAACGACCTAGATGAAAGTGATTCTATTATAATGCTACATTGTTCTTCAATTACCAATATCCTTATGAATCAATCAGGCAAAATATTCTATAGATGCTTCGATTAACAATTTACCTATGCAAGATTTTCCTGAAGACTTTATTCAAGATAATTATAATGATTGCGCAATTCTATCAAATCAAAACAAACTACTTAACCATGTCCGTAACAAATGAAAATAACACAACAACAGATAGAAAACTTTATTAGACTGATACAAATGCAGGTATATTTATTTTTTTATTTCTGCAACGCCTAAAGCTCTACAAGCTAGCTCTACCAGTCAGCTCCAGGTGCTAGTGAAAAAGTAAGATACCAAAAAAACCGGGCAAGTGCGTGTCAGGCCACGCGCAATGTAGGGTTCCGAAGTAGTAAGTTTATCGACTATTACTCATTAACTACTTATACTAACATAGCCGTGATAGTTTTTCTTGTAAAATCATCATATAACCTATTTTTGAAAAATTTTCTACTTGTCCAACTTCAACCGTTTAGCCAGCGGGGGGGGGGGACACTTAACTTTGACCAAAATTAGCAATTTAGAACCAAATATTTCGCAAACGAACCACTAAATCCAAAAATGGTCTTAGAAGACACATGATATTCTTAGAAGACCTTTTAAACGATACCCCACATAGGGTACGCGACGAATAAAAAATTCATCCTCACGATACCTGTTAGAGGAGGTACCCTGAAAAAAAAAAGGTTTTTCAATATTTTATTGTAGGATTTTGAAGTTTTAATAAATATGTATATCCATGCCAAATTACAGCTTTCTAGCACTAAGGGTCTCGGCGCTTTGCTTCGGACAGACGGACAGACGGACGGAGATGACGAAACTAAGGGTTCCGATTTTATTTCGGGACCCTAAAACAACTGACTTCAAGGAAATAGTCTGTCGTTTCATAATTATTATGAAATCCAGGAGGGAGAAGACATAATTATTATGTCTAACAATATCTAGGTCTATTGTTATCCAAAAAATTAAGGAACAACTTCTGAAAAAAAAACTGATTTGCCACCTTCCCCGCGTCCGAAGCAGAATACGCCCATGTTGAACGTTGACTTTGATATTTAATGTTTTGTATAATTTAATGATACAAGTTTTATTAATAGATATCATTTCCTTAAATAGCGAATAGTTTTTCGAAACCAAAGCCAAATTTACACCATTTTTTGCTTGATTTAATTTAGTCAGTCAATAGGCATAAATAAATTCCCATTTTTTTATTGGTCAATGACTTAAATTAAATTACTGTTAGGTAACTTCTACTTAGTATTACTTCTTTTCATTTTTATAAATCAAATAATGTGAATGTTGTAAAGCATTGGACAAACAAACAAAAGTAAAAAAGTTTAAGGAGATACAAAATACTGCAGTCGTTTATTCTTTGCTTTTTTAGCTGTTTGTAATTTTATTTTTCACTACCTAGGTACTACCAGTGTATTGCAGTAGTAGTTAGTACCACAAGAAATGCACCGTAGTTTTACCACAGAAGACATAATCTATACATCTATACATCTTCTATACAAATAAATAAAATTGGAGTGTTTGTTTGTAATATTAAAATAACCGCTTTTTACTAAGTGCATTTGGATGTGTACACGGTACATATACCAAAGCAACATTTTTTACAATTTTTGTCTGTCTGTCTGTCTGTTTGTTCCGGTTAATTCTCTGATGTAACAAGGAGTAACTTAGGTTACTTTTAGTTTAGAAAAAAAATGTTTGTTAGGCGACACGAAGTTCACCGCGTCAGCTAGTAGTAGTTATAATAGATTTTACCATAACATGCATGGTTGAGCGTTTAATGACCTCAAGGATAATTCAGATACGGTAGGGTTGCCAACCTCAAATTTAAAAAACCAGGATTTGAAGTTGGAGAAACCAGGACAATTCAGTTTGAAAACAGGACGCAGTAATTGAGTTGCAAGTTGCGAGCCGTGAGGCCGCCCGTAACGTAAGATTTTTACAAGAGGCGCGCGAATTTTAAAATTTAAAAACACAGGATGCTGCCTAAAAACTATTCAGGACGTTCCAGGACACTATAAAAACTTGTACATGTCCGGGGAAAACAGGACGGTTGGCAACTCTAAGATACGGTGACAACCCTATAGGTAATTTCATTATCTATATCGATTGTTTGTAATGAGGACACACTTCTTGTGTCACCTCGTGCCTCGGGGAACACTTGGCTTGGAATCATGAACGATTGTTTACGTTCTTTTGTTCATGGTTAATAACTACCTAATAACATCTTCAGACAATCGTTATTGGAATGGTTTCATACTGGTTTGAGGCTGTATTAATTTAATTGCATCACTACTTTGAAGTTATTATTTGAATAATTCTAATACTGTTATTGAGTAAATATTTTCATTAGGTACTTATCAGTATAAGATCACTTATAAAGTAATGCGATAAAACCGATGCCTTGTGTTTGCTATTTATTGTGATTCAACGATTTCTTTCTTTTTATTTTCTATGGACTGAACTTGGATGCAATCTACATCTTTATATCCAAAACTTCTCCGTGTTTCGGATTTGTAAAATCATTAATTTTACCGTGTTTATTTACTTAATTTAAGATTTTACTTAGAAATGAAGCCGCTTAAGGTGAGGCCAAAAGAGCGTATTTTTTTGAGCTGTCGTCAGTCGCGAAAAATTATATTCGATTTCATACTAAAGTCCCGTTTGTACCACACGGCGACGCAAAATGAGTATCCATTGGACTTTAATATGAAACCAACTCATTTCACGCGACGCACTGCTCAAGAAATACGGTCGTTTGGGCTCAATCTTAATGAGCAAAAATCCGGAATGAAACATTTTTTGACAAACAAAATTGTCGCTCAAAATATTTTTGAGTCTTTATATTTGTTACTTTTTAAGTCTTGTTCATTTATCATTTAGTATAATACATATATCCATGCATACCTCTGCGAAGGGAATCGTATGGTATACACCTCAGTATGTGAGTTAATGTCACTGAAAAATGTGAGTTTAATAGATGTATGCAGATGAAATGCATTTAGTTTTTTTTTTAATTCAGTTATCATTTAGGAATTCTATTTTGTTTTAAAATTAATTTTGATACTATATCATTACAAGTTAACGCACGTACTTATTTAATTCACTCGATTCAAAAGCACGTTCAATTACAAGGCGTTAGATATCCGATGAGGATACTCATTATACAGCCAAAGGTAATGAATGACTGGACGATTAATACTTGAGGTAAAAGAGCAGCAAGCTCTGATCATTATATCATCATATTATCTCGACATTCATACCAGAGACTAGTTATGTAGATATGAAAACTATCATACATGCTTGATGGTGAAAATGCATGCAGCATTTTTAAACCATGATACATTTGATGATGTCGACCCTGTAGCCTAGTAGGTAGCGAACTAGCGACCCTGCCTGTGAAGCGAGGGGTCCCGGGTTCGATTCCCGGCCGGGGCAGATATTTATGTGACAGATAAATATTTGTACTCGGGTGTTATTGTGTTATATGTGTCGTCCATGCCACCTGCGACACAGGTATAAACCTACTGCGGGGGTATGAGTGTGTAAGCGTTTATTATTTAGCTCATGAATGTGCATTTACTTTTTACAAGAATTGGTGAAATAAATTTAATATGTTATATATTGTTTATAAATCCAATTATAATAGGTTGAAATCCATTGTATTTTGCTTAGCAATTACTGGTGCAGAAATAAGTTAAAGCTATATGATATAAGTATCTATGTGATGAGTCCGAGCATGAATCAAATGACGATATTATAATTTAATTACATGTCTTTTAGCACGTGAAGATAATTAATTATTTACAATATCACTCGACAACATTTTTGTAAAGCTTCATATTTTATTGAATCACACTCTTTAATGCAAAATAATATTATGTTGAAACTTAAATTAAATGTCATTAAACGTTGACCCAGCGATATCGCTCAATTGCTAATAAAATCTATTACAAAATGGATCAGTATTCCTTAGTGCATCTGTAATATAGATAATTATGTCATAATAATAATTTATTATATGATTTATTTAACATTACTGCGGTCGGAGTTCAAAACGTGAGCTAGAGGAGACATAAATAAAACTAGCTTAGGATTTGCACAAAGCTTGCGTTTGTGTATCTTAGATTACTCGTATGCTTGTTTGCTTACGGTTTGATCAGTAGAACACGCACTTACCTGTATATTTTTTTATATGAAATTCTCATGTCACGGTTTAGAAGTTGAACTACTCCGAAACGGCTCGACCGATTTTCGTGAATCTTTGCGTGCATATCGGCTAGGGTTGAGAATCGGACAATATCTATTTTTTCCTCCCCCTACCCCTAAAAATTTTTTGGCAGAACGTTTGCCCGGTCAGCTAGTTTTTTTATAAAAATCACTAAACTTATTAATTAGCTTTAGTGTGAGAAATAATTTCCTTAAAAGAAAATTATTATTACTCTAACGCATTGGTCAACCTGTAATGTTAGATGTAATTATGAATAAATAAATAAATAAATAAATAAAACACGGCCTCTGTGATGGTGATGTTTTCAAAACTGATATCAGTCTTATTCCAAACATATTGTGTATATCATTTAACCTAGCTGACGTAATTGGTCAGAGTTTTGCAAAATAAGGAGTCTCGAGCGATACAGTGTCGCGCAAATATGCAAGATGCGTAAAACGCGTTACCATGCGTCACTTACAAATTACACGAGATTACAACTAAATAAATATTTGGTTTTCTGCTTTGCAGTATACGTGTTTCAACGTTTTTGTAAAATTAAAAAAGTGATGTAAATTTGTTTAAAAATCCATTGGAGTATAATGAAATAGAACAGACATCTCGAACAAAATGTGTATCCCACCGCCGTCGCGCCGGGATGAACCCCTATCCCTCTGTTCTTTTTTCAAACTCTAGAAGACGTCTTTACACACTTGTCATAGATTAACTTTGAACCACGACAAGTAACACCAAACCTTTACAAGCTCTTCCAAATGTTTCCTTTAATATTTAATTTAATTCACAGTAGTAGGTATATTTATTAAGTAAGTAATATAATTTATTATTACCATTGATTCGTATCAAAAAATCAACACCACTTAAATTATACTTAGTCTCAAGTGTCGGCAAGCTTTTAAGCAAGTCTATTTAGTGAATTAACACGCTTGGGACTTGCCAAGTATGTAAATTCGCCTTATGATATTTTTTCATTCAAAAATGGCGGAAACATTGCACAATAATGAAATAAATTCGTTTTGGTTGATTTAAGTTAATGTTTTGTTTCCTTGCCGATGGTAAGTAAAACAAGTATCTTTTTTTCGTAGTTGACTGATTTTTACAGCTTCTTATAATGTACTACGGCATTTTTGAAATATTATTTTGTCACAATTTTGGCATGTGGCCCCTATTAGCGCAACTGAGTGACAGAATGAAAAGAAGCCGGTCGGCTGCAATGCATGCCCCCGAACCCAATGTTCGCGGCATCTGTTCTATACGCTAGTAATAATAATTCCATGTAAAAATCGGCCATTTTGAAATGTATGACGCTTGTCATACAAAGCGTTTGGCTTTTGGGCTAAAAATCATGTACTTACTTATGAATGAAAAGCCGTGCCGTGGGCAACAGCTAGTTATATGTATTAATGTATTTAAAGATAAGTGCAATTGAAACACTCGTTACAATAATTATTGTTATACAACCAAAAGACAGCATAAACACCATAATCCACAGACAATGACAATTGCTTGTTCAGCAATCACAGACGATACATCGCTACATATTATTATTATGATTGGGAAAATCCCACATGCGTGTGCTTACAAAATAGATTATATCTCAGTCGCAGCGTGTTTGCAATGGATTCACTTGTTTGTGCACCTAGAAATAATATTTACATTACTTACTCACAAGTGGTTAATGTTTTATTATGGAAAAAATATTTTCTCCAATAGTCAACAAGATAACAGTTAAACATTTATAAACTTTCTAGTGCATTATTAACACTTTGGCTTCAACCCATTAATGGCCCACTACTGGGCACGAGTTTTCTCTTGAGGAGGCCTAGAGGATACTCCACAACGCTGCTCCAGTGCGGATTGGTGGAGGGGTTAGTGGCCAATCCGAGTGTCGGAAGTTTTCAAACCGCCCGAGGGCCTCTGACATGACTTAACAACTGTTATGAAAACTACCAGGATCGACGGCTTTACGTGCCCTCCGAAGCACGGAAACGTTCAAGAAATTCGACAATCGACCCCCCCCCCTCCCCCCTAACGTGTGACGTAATTTATGGTTGGCCCCTTATGACGTTCACATGAATGATGAAGACAGCGGGAACTATGAGAGTTCCTACTCGTAGTTTATTACGAACGATACGTCCTGTCTGTGGCTTCACTCGCGTTTTCCGGTATAATAAGTACCCTATATTCCAGATAATCTACCAGTGTACTAAATTTGTTGAAAATATGTTCAGTAGATTTTGCATTAGAGTAACAAAACAAACTTTCACACTTATAATATTAACAGAATAATGAAACCTTAATGAATGACATTTCCAGGGTTCGGCATCTACAACATCCTGCACATGCTGCTGAGCGGGCTGATCCTGATGGGGGTGATCATGCAGAACCTGGCCATGGGCTACGTGCTGCCGTCCGCGCAGTGCGACCTGCAGCTCACCACGCAGCAGAAGGGCTGGCTCGCTGCGATACCCTTCTTGGGTAACTTTTAATTTTTAAGGACACGGCGATGTGTCTTGGATATATAATTCTTGACAAAAAATAACCGACTTCAAAATAACTCAAAAACAACTCGTCAGATCTAGTTCCAATTTAAATATGGTCCCAACCATAAACACCAGCTTTCGATTAAAACAAGAATCATCAAAACCGGTTCACCCACTCGAAAGTTCTGAGGTAACAAACATAAAAAATACAGTCGAATTGAATACAGGAGGTATTCAATTTTTAACAGACTTTAAAAAAAAGGAGGAGGTTCTCAGTTCAGCTGTATTTTTTTTAAGTCGGTTAAAAATGGAAAATAAAAACTCAAAAAATCGTCTTCTTTTAAGAGACTTCAAAAATATTGACGTGAAATAATGAAAAAGATGCCTACAATATCTTTAGATCATCGGAGTTATATTTAACGGCCTCGCTGGCGTTGCCTTAAAAACCATAAAAAAAATTGTTGTCTGTCCAATACAATCCAACAATCTAGGAATTACATTCAATCGTAGAATAGAACATTCTACACGAACTGAAATATTCTGTTTCACTCACACACGAAAGAAAGCTACTTCTGGAGGAAGCCTTCCTCGTCTGATTTCAATTTCAATCATATCATTCACTCAGGATTTAAGTTAAGAAAGTCCCCGTATCTTAAACCCTTAAGGTTCGATAATAGGTGACGGATTTTATGTAGGAGAAAAATAGAACGTACCTACTGATAGCAATAGTGCAACGCAAACGTCCTACAAAAAGTCGGTCAGAAATAAAATCGATGCATCCCGAACGATCCGATCATGAGATTCTCTCTGTCCATGACGTGCTGCTCCCTCCATAGCCACAGACAAAGTGACGGACGTAGGCGTTGAGTTGGCCACTAAATCGGTTATCCGATTATCTGTCCTACAAAAAGTCTGACGTGAGCGAGTAGCCTAACAGCTTGATATGTTTCCAGCGATAATCCTAATGTCGTACATCTGGGGCTGGCTGGCCGACACGCGCGGGCGGCGCCCCACCATGCTGCTGTCCATGTTGATAGCGTCCATCCTGTCCGCGTTGGCCAGCTTCTCGCCGGACATCGTCTCCTTCGCTGTGCTGCAGTTCCTCGCCTCCTTGTTGTGAGTATTCAGTTCTGAATGGAAACTTACACTAATTTAATGAAGAAGTTTTATAAAAAGAAACAATAAAAATCGGAAAAAAAAATTAAGAACCTCCTCTTTTACTTGAAATCGGTTATAATAATTAGATCAATTTTCACGGCGGGTGCTCTGAACTAACCTGAAGATAATTATCGTTAAAATTCATCAAAATTGAAATTAAGCAAAATTAATTAATTCAAAGATTTATATTTTCTGAAAACTGATCCGCATTCCGCATAGATTTCTTAATAAGTATTTTTCAACTGAATCAAATGTAACAACTTGCAGCGTATCCTGTCCATCATCAGTGGTGTACACCTACTTGGGCGAGTTCAACAACAGGCGGCACAGAGACAAAATGGTCGCCTTCGGAGCGTCTTTCGTCGGCATCGGTACCGTAGCTTTAGCAGGTTAGTGGATAATTGAAAAGTAAACATACTTGAGTGCAATTACTATTTCTACTGATAAACATTCATCATCATCTTTGTTATTTCAAGATTACCATCCATCCATCCATCCATCAGCCCTTAGAGGTCCACTGCTGGACATAGGCCTCCCCTAACTTGCGCCACTCTGACCGGTCCTGAGCCTTCTGAATCCAGCGGATGCCCGCTGTCTTCTTCAGGTCGTCAGTCCACCTGGTCGGGGGGCGTCCTATGCTCCTTTTTCCGAGACGTGGGCGCCATTCGAGGACCTTTCTTCCCCAACGGTTATCGGTCCTTCGAACTATGTGGCCAGCCCATTGCCACTTCAGCCGGCTAATTCTTTGAGCTATGTCGGTTACCCTTGTTCGTCTACGGATCTCCTCATTTCTGATGCGATCACGTAGAGAAATACCGAGCATAGCCCTCTCCATAGCCCGCTGCGCAACTCTGAGCTTGTGGATCAGGCCAATAGTAAAGCACCACGTCTCGGATCCGTATGTCATCACTGGCAACACACACTGCTCGAACACCTTCGACTTCAGGCACTGAGGTAGTGTTTTGGACGACAAGATATGATTTCAAGATTACAGCGAAGAACAATTAAATTTGGTTACGTGTACCTTATTTAACAAAAAAATATAAGGAAATCCATCGCCAGGGAGGAAAATCCCTTATTTTCAGAAAGCAAAGTTGCAAACAAAACTTCTTTTTTGGCGGGTAACGCATCGGTGCTACCTTTAGTGTTACTCATATCCTTAATAGACGATGGTGACCACTTTAATTGACTGTTTAATGGTACATAAAAACTGCAATAATATAATCCATATCTGCAACAACTAATTCAATGTTCTGTCACTTCCAGCGGTCTCCTGGCTAATCCTACCCCTGGACTTCGCCATTCCGATCCCGTTCCTGAACATCACGTATCGGTCGTGGCGGCTGCTGATCGTGGCTTGCGCCATGCCCTTCGCCGCCGGGACCGTGCTGCTGCTCTTTGCCCCGGAGAGCCCCAAGTTCCTGAACGCTGTGGGCAGACAGGAGGAATGTCTGGATGCCCTGAGGAAAATGTACTCGGTTAATAAGCGGATGCCTATGGATACTTTCCCTGTAAGAAACTTACAATAATTAGTTAAATTAATATAAAAAATACGAGTATTTAGTTATCTACTGTCTTGAAACAACTGAGTTAACGTTTAATAAAATTTATTATTGTGAAAATAATAATTAAAATACATGATTGTGTGCAGTTAATGGAATTTAACCTTCAGAATGCAGGATAGCAAGCTAATAAAACTGTTGGGATTATTTATTTAAATATTACTTAAAATTTGCTTCTATTACAACTTTATTACATTACATGACGGTTTTTCCAAAGATTCATAATGCTTAGGAACACAAATATATAACGCCCGGACCAGAGCAAGAATAGGCACTAAATACATACTGATCTCACTACGCTTTTTCTCTTGGTTCATTAGCTATAAGACAAAGCATATGTTTGTGAACATGAATCAATGTTTGCAGGTGAAGAGCCTGATATCGGAGTCGCAAACAGTGAAAAACCAGGAGAGCAACGGGTTGAAGGCCGTGCTGCAGTCCATGCGCGAGCAGACGGCGCCGCTGTTCCGTCTGCCGCTGCTGCCCTGGACCTGCCTCAGCTGCTTCGTGCAGTTCGGCATCTTCGCCACGTAAGAACTTGTCTTTGCACAACTACATTTACTCTTCTGGTAGTTGCTAGTATTTAAACTTGGAGTCGGTATTGCACGTGCGGAGCGATAAGCCCTTTCAAGTAAAAAGGTCCTGTTATTCAAATATTAATAGATAGCCTCGATTTTTTACATATAATTATTTCACATATTTATTAATTATTATAGTTAATAGTATCAGGCGTTACTTTGAGGAAATCTATTGTTATTAAGTTAGTATTAGCACAGAAGATAAATACGTAACGGTTTTTTCCGGTACGGGACGGAACGTGAAGTTTTGGAAACATCGTTTCATAGAAAATGTATACGATAGTGCATACGCAGCGGAATCCCGTACGGGACGGGAAAAACATCGTCGCTGAAGATGATGATGCTCCGTTTCGGGACGAAACACGGTGTTGGTGCTGGTATATATGTTGGTATATACTTTTAATTATCGTAGTGCATGTTTCCGTTGTGAGTAGTATATACCATCACACATGTTAACCGCGGATTGTTGAAAAGTAGATTAATTATTTATTATCCGTTAATAAATTTCTATTTTTACCGTATCAACAAGAAATAAATTTTTATTGTGAATGTTATGTTAAATATTTAATTGTTAAATGTGTAGAAAAATTAAGCTTAAACAAATAAATTTCTATACGTATAGGAGTATTTAAATGCGGGTTTCATACATGTACTTATGTAAATGATATAATATTTTGACTGATGGTGCACCCCTTCTCTCTAGACTACTTCCTATGTACATTTCTTCCCAATGTCTGGTAGAGACTAGCGATAATTCCGCCTTTTGTGAAAATCACACTGTATGCCTGTCTAGTCAACAAATTTTTGTTCTCAGATATTTCTCGCACATTTTGATAACGTTCCACACATAGATATATTATAGTAACCCTTGGTTGCACCTTGACTAATAGGTAAAAGTGATTTTTGTGTATTTGCAGGACCAACGGCTTCTATATCTGGTTCCCTACAATCCTGAACTCTCTCACCACGCACGTAGGAACTGAGACCAGGATCTGCGACGTGCTGGACGCCAACAGACTCTCCACTGACAACGGGACTGTGGTGAGTTTGTTTATCCCCGCTATGTGTTTTACTTTACTACTCGTATCTACGTAGTAAGTTTATAAAAATTATAATCGCGGCCATCGCATCACTTCGTGAGATCTGATGACTTTTTAACAGCAATGACGTTGAAGATTTAGATAGATAGATAACTCTTTATTGTTTGCACACCACATAATATACAACAGTACAAGAATAACAGTAAAGATGGAAGTACAAAACAACAGGCGGCCTTATCGCTACATAGCGATTTCTTCCAGACAACCTAAAAGAAGGATACATAAGAAATATAGAGGGCATCAGCGTGCGTAAAGTCACCAGAGAATATAAAATAGAAAGATATACAAACAAACAAGAAACAAAATACTCTTTATTGTGCACACACTAGGGAACAAAGAAAAATAGTTTATAGAACTATAAAACAGAAAAGGCGGCCTTATCGCTACACAACGATCTCTCCCAGGCAACCTTTGGGTAGAATTTTTGTGATCGAGATAAAATGTAATGGTAGGGTGCACGTTAATTATATATATATATATATATATATAATTGTGTATTATATATTTAATAACTGTTTATACTAAATATCTATGAGGAACAAGGAAAGGAAGTATGATACATTATTACACATACCTTATTTAAAACAAAAGAAAAAACAAATTAAAATTAAACAAAAAAATTATAATTAAAACTTTGTAAAGTACAAATTAATACTTAACATAGCAGTGATAAGCAAAAAAAAACCATCATTCCTCACCACATTAGTTGGTAATAGGCTGAAGGTGTGAAAAAAGAAAAAAAGAAATAGAGGGAAGAAAGTGAATAGGACAGAAAAAAGCAAAGTTATGTAGCTAGATAGTGATCTTTTACTAAGTTTTTAAAGTTTAAGATATTTTACCAATTAGGTACATAAAATGGAACTTATGTGTACGTGGCATAACTTAAATTGTACACTACACTTTTAACCTAAGTTTCACATGTTTTCCAGGTATCATGTGACGACTCAATGAGCTCTACAACGTTCGAGCGCTCAATCTACATCGGTCTCGTGTTCTACTCCATGTACATCATCGTGGGGGTGCTAGTGGACGCGCTCGGCAAGAAGCTGATCCTCGTCATCGTGCTGGTCAGCACCGGGATCTGCGGGGTGGCCGCCAGCTTCGTCTACAGCCAGCAGCTCGCCGTTGTGCTGTTTGCCATCTTTCAGATGTCTGGCGCGTGTATTGGACTCATGAACGCTGTTACTGTTGAACTCTTTCCTACTAAGTATAGGTGAGTGGAAGTCGAATTTATAAAATATTCGCAGTTCTCCGAGCGAGTTAAACGAGCAGCTTTTCCTTTTCTCTTTTTTTTAATGTTCAGATTAGATAGCCCATCTCCTCGATTATCGGCTGTTCTTATTCTTGTTTAGGCCTCTACATTTTAAACTCTACATCACTTCACATCGCCTAATTCAACTTCCGACCCTAGGATTCACCTCTAATCCCTTTACCAAGCCACATTAGAACAATGTGATAGAGTTTAGACTTCCTCAGGAGTAAAGAACCGTGGCCCTGTAGTGGGTTTCTAATGGATTGACGCTCTTATCTTTTATTTATTTATTTATTTATTTATTTATTTATTTATTTATTTATTTATTTATTGCCATAAACGTGTGATGATTTTACAAGATCTTTTTCATCGTTTGCAGGGCGATGGCGGTGTGCCTGTCGATGATGACCGGCCGTCTGGGCTCCATGGTGGGCTCCAACGTGATCGGCATCCTACTGGACACCAACTGCGGGGTCAGCTTCTATCTCTTTGGAGGCGTTATAATTGGTAATTGCATTCATTGTTTTTATCTGCCAATTATTATCACATGGCCCGCGTAATGGATAGAACTATCCCCTCACTCAGAAAGACAATGATTTACGATAGATATGCTTTTTACTGCTGACTCAGATGCGTATGTCCTTATCAACCTGAGGGTCATTCTATGTGCATTTCCTACTCATACGAACTACAGATATCCAAAGCATGTTTTAACACCTCTGTTTATTGGTTTCAGGCTGTGGGTTACTGTGTTTAACCCTTCCCGGGAGAAAAGAGAGTTCGTCTATGAATCTGACGGTGGAGCCGACGCAAAACGAAACGCACGAACCGGTATGAACCGGATCGCGTTTGACTGAACCGGTCATTACTTAGTTATCGAGTTCCATGTCATTGTGGCTGTACAGGGAGAAAAGCGAAGGAAACGAAATTTTTAAACTTTTTACAAAATTAGGAATATCAAAATTAGGAAACTGTAAATATCACTAAACTTAAACAACTATTAGGTATACTGATTTTTCACTTATTACGAAATAAATATTTGATTAAAATGGAAGGAATTTGGGAAGTTTGAAGTGAGAGTTGGTAAAAGTCTGGTTCTTAGAAATTGATTGTTTTTAATAATCTATGTTTTTAATATAGTAGAAATATATAGAAGTAAGAATAGAACTTTTTGAAATATATAGGTATTTTAGTCTATTTTCAGTTCTAGACTGGCACTCAATAAATAGGTACTTTATTTATTTATTAAAATTGTGTTCACCATTTGTACACCATTGATTACATTACTTTACAAGACTGGTAGAGGTAACGGTATGCAAAAGGCTGTCTTATCGGTGGTCAGCGAATTCTTCCTAGTAGAGTCCGGCAAAATTTAAGAACTAATTACCTACTTTGATGTATTAAGATAAATTTATATAGACAAAATACTAAAAAGATTTAAAATGATTTTTTTCCGCTTTTATATTTTTATTTTTATCCTCAATTTTTTAATTAGTACTGAAGAAGTCGATAAGACCGCCTAATTACGGTAAGCCAAAACTAACTGTAAATAATTAATAATGTGGTGTACAATTAAGTTATAATAATATTAAGTATTAATTTTATAATTGTGTAGTAAGAAAGGCCAATTTCATGGCCATTTCAAACGCTATAGATATAACTGTTGACCAGAGATATGTCTGTGCTGTTGACCATAAAATTGTAACCTATAAAATGTAAAATTTTTTGGTGGATTCACAAGTGATTTATATAAAGATAGGTAAAATAATTATACTACTGTAAAATAAGAGAAGAGGCTGGTCCTACACGTTCCTATTACATACATTTTGCTGCTCGCTGCAGCACGCTTGTGATGGTATAGCGAATGGATGTCGAGCGCGGGGTGGTGTGTGAGGGTTTAATAAAATATGTTTGTACCTATATATTGTCTGTTTTCATTGCATTACCTTTCCGAAATGAAATGATAAAATTATATATTATTATATAGGTATGTAGAGACTTCGTAAGATGGAAAATAATGGATATTTTTCCTAAATTTCTTTAAATTGTGAATTTAAAAACATAATTTTATAATTGTATAATAATTCATGATATTTTGTGATACCCCGCTAAACTTGATTATGACTAAGTTTTGCATAGTAACGGGATGCAAGAAAATATTTAAGATTGTTTTTTATCATTGAAAGTTAGTTTTGCTAACATTTTTTTACTCAATTACTGAAAGACAAGAAATACAAGAGAAATACAAAAAAAGACGTTTTAAAGGAATGTTTCCTTTGCGCAGAGCAGATGCGCAGTAAACTAACCTCTCAGACATGTTTGCTGAAAAATAACCTGAAAACTAAATCGTGAACGATGGAAATAACTGCACAACCTGGAAGTGGCTCGCCGCCGCCCTAAGACCCGGAAACTGAAGGTTTTCGTTTCCGGAGAAACCTGGAAGAGGGCAGGAAAATGTCTGACTTGTGGGCGGCGATACTAGGAGCACAAAGACACCAGGAGGATATTCATTGCGCGGAGCAAAGCGCTTGCGCGAACCTATTGATTTTCTCACACCCTACATTTCTCCTCCACGTATCGCTCGCTTGAGCTACTAAGCTTAGATATAATAATATGACATAAGTATTTCTAAGTAGAATTATTTAATTTTAATAATATTCGTATACAACAAGGTATTGACGAACAATGTTTACATGATAATCATCCATAATTATTAAAATCATGCTGACATAATAATCTTAGCGTAAAGCTGTACAATTATAAATATAATGATTAATTACCTATATTTTTCTACATAGTATTTCATAATACGAGTACTAAAATCTAAAAATCAATGACGAAAAATTTAGCAAAAATTAGCAATATGTTTAGTAACTCCTTGTCGGCCGTTAGTGGAATGCAGACTACATCTTTAGACTCCTAATCTCCTGGTAGAACGGATGTCAGGGAAAGTTGCCTGAAAAGAATGTCAAGGGCTTTCCCGAGTGTATTCCGTAAACACTTATTGAAAATAACCATTCAGTACGTTACGTTATCACAATCTGATAGGACACCATTCTGATAATACACTCTACGATAGTAATCAATAAACAATAACTTTTACAAACAACAAATACTTTTCTAATAAATATTTAAAACTTTTCATTTTAATCATTATAAATTAAAAATTATATCCATCAATTATTATTTTGAAGTACAAAATCTTAATATTAAATACCTTTTATCGTAATAAATATTGATAATTATCAATAATGAATATTAATTAAAATCATCGTAAATAAAATGCGTCATTTTGAAGCACAGCCATGGTGAATGGTCCGCCATTTTAATCAAAATTACCAGGAATACAGAACATAGAAGAAGCTTCGACGTTTGTGGGAAAATTCCCAATCCCCTAAGGTGTATGTTGTGAACAGAATAAGACGGATGTATTTTCTCCTCTTTTCCCTTACGTCAAACACCACTATGAGAAAAGAGATGTAAAATCTTACTGTCTCTGTCTTTTTGGGGTGGCAACGAACAGAGGGTGGAAAATTGGAAAGAGGGTCTTCCCTCCGACTAGATCTTATACAGAAATCACATGAAAGATAGTTTTGAGTTAAAGAGCGGCTCTACATCGAAAATTAAAAAAAAACTTTAACCTTATTCGCTTATAGTTAATGATAGAAACTACGCTTTACCACCAAGCAGGCCGGTATATGTCGCCTCTTACGACACCCTAGTATTCTGACATGAGATTGGAATCAGTATTCTAAGCTACCCCAATCACAGAATACTTATTTACCTTTTGCCCCAATACCGCTAATTTGATAGATACTATTAACTGTGTTCACAGTGTAAAGTTCAAGTCTATGGGCGTCAGAGACCACTGACCCACTGACCATTAGATTGCCCGTCTACTCGTTTTTAAGAAGTAATTATGCGACAAACTGTACATCACAACGACACAATACTTATCGCCACATGTTATACTTTAAATACGTCACAATAATTGATAATCCATGCACTTGACACTGCCTCCAGACGCTCTTCAATTTGTTATTGTAAATAATGTTTAAGTAGCACAAAAATAATTGAATATAATAAATTATTAATAACACTGGGTCTGTTTGTTTGCTTGATTAGTCATAGTGAGGTATTTTCGAAGCTGGCGCCTGAAGTTCTAGATTTGTAAATAGGGATGAAACTAACGAAATGAGCCTCGCGCTTCATGTAACATCAATTTCAATCATTCATTAAATTTTGTTGATAATATGAAATGTTCCTAATAATTTATCATTTTATAATGTTTTAACTAATTTGACGTTAATAACTATGTATACTTGCATGTTGCACTAAATTATAATTGTAGTATTGTATGTCGCTTTTTATTCTCTAGAGATTTGCACCTGTAATTGGGGTGACGTGACACTTAACATAATTATGTAAATCAAAAATTGTGCAAATTAATTGTAATAGTGTACACCTTATTGGAGCAACTAAATAAGTAAATAAATAAATAAGAATATGTGATAACTGCAGTGATAGCCTAGCGGTTAGAACGTTGGTTTCCCGAACGAAGGGGCCCGAGTTCAAATCCTGGCACGCACCTCTAATTTTCAAATATTATGTGCGTATTAGAAGTTAATTATCACTTGCTTCGGTGAAGGAAAACATCGTGAGGAAACTGCACACCGGAGAGTTCTCCATAAAGTTCTCAAAGGTGTGTGAAGTCTACCAATCCGCACTTGGCCAGCGTGGTAGACTATGGCCTAACACCCCTCACATAGTGAGAGGAGACCCCAAGCCCAGCAGTGGGATAATTATGGGTTGTTGCTTTGCTTTTATGTGATAACTGATACACTTGATCATTCAGTCATTCACAGTTCCTTACCTTATTGAGGCAAACCCCTGACCCTTGTCTAGTCTCTACATAGATACTTTAGATACAGCGGTACAATGCCTTCGTCAAACTATTGTTTACTACATAAATGCTTAGTAATGAGTAGAAATAGTAAAGGTATCAATACCTCTCATTTCCCCTGTAGTGGCTAGATTATTAACACCTTTTCACGAAGCTGGTTATTGTTATACACGTGTTTGTTATACACTGAAGAGTGTTTAAGGTATTACAAAGTTAAATATTGTAAAAATGTAAAATGGAGGTCCGTGAAAGAAATGTACAGGTCCTTTCCAAATATAGCTTTGAAGATGCATTGGATTCTACTCGTAAGTATATACTTTTAAACATTTTGTTTTAATTTACATCACCTGTTACTTAACATAAAAAAACAAGCAATATAAAAATAATGCTATTCGTAATAATTTTTTAATACTTTTACATTTTATAAAAATAAGTATACGAATATTAAATGTACAGAATGGTCTCAAAGAAAGTCCAGAGCGTTAAATTTTGAATGATAATTTTAATTATTTGGATAATTATTGAATTGAATCGGAACAAAGCAAATATTGGACTGTTGTACTTTCATTTACCTACTAGGTAGCACATAGTTAGAAGCTAGGTAGTTCATAGTCAAACGGTATCTTACAACATGTTGGCCGTGTGGCGGAGACCTAGAATACTGACCCAAGAATGGCGACAGAGGCCAGCCGCTAGCCCGTTATGTCGTTGGGCTCCGTGTAAGGGGCCATCCATAAATTACGTCACACTAATTTCATGACTTTTTGACCCCTCCCCCCGTCCTTGTCACAGCTAGTCATATTTGTGAGACCTCCCCCGCCCTATTGTGACGTCACATATTATGAAATTTTACACCTTTTTATTAAATTAAAACAGCACCGAAATAAGTTTTATTTCCATTAATGGTTTTTTAATATTTACCTATACATACCAAATATTCGATTTTGAAATGTGACGTCACGAAATTTAAGACCCCTCCCCCCCTTGTCACACAATGCCACACTACATCGACTCCCCCCCTCCCCCCTAACGTGTGACGTAATTTATGAATGGCCCCTAAGGTGTACATCATTATGTCATTATTATTTTCGGAAAGATATTCTGACTAGCTACAACCCCCTTGCTTGATCCAGCCGACAGTCTCGTCTCGGCTGGGGACTAAGAGCCAGGTGTTACTTTCTTTCTTTACTTTTCTTTCTTGGGTGAGGCATATGGTGTTACTGACGTTCATCGACGATGATGACTAGAGACCGGATTATATGCATTTGCATATTTGCATATACATTTGCATATTTAAGCCATCTTCAGCGGTAATTGCATATTTTACTTAAGATCTAGTTATGATGCATATTATCGTGTCAAATTGATAGTTTTAGAACTTTTGCCAGAAACTATAAGTACTAATACAGCACCAAAGTTCAAATTCTGCCCAGTCACCTCAGTGGATGTGGAGCGACCACGTATAAATATTTTTTGAATGATCGAAGACACAATCTCACTACTGAACATTTGAAACAATATGTTTGCGTTTATAAAAATATTAAAATACCGGGCAAGTGCGTGTCTGATCACGCGCAATGTAGAGTTCCGAAGTAGTTTTTCTTTGTTTGGGTTCCTAAAAATTATCATTTTATTTTGCATATTTTACATATTTTCGTGCATATTTCAAGCATTTTACATGCATATTTGCATGCATATAACAAGCTTTTTATGTTGCATATAATCCGGTCTCTAATGATGACCATTGTTCCAACGTTATATTTGTCCTGAAGCGCTCATAGCCCGGCAGCTTGTGTCAATCCTAAGGGAACGACAATGTTAAGCAATAGCGGGCGCGGACGAAGGCCCTTGGGCGACATGAAACTTCACACACTAACCTCCCTATGCTCTAGGCCTTCTAGGGCAGAAACCGTGCTCAGTAGTGAGCCATTAATGGGTTGAAGCCTCACAATATTTGTCCAGATTTCGGTAAATACAACTGGCTGATGCTGTCAACCTGCTGCTGCCTGATCCTGGCGATGTACCTGGACATCTTTGGGTTCTCGGTGGTGCTGCCGTGCGTGGCCTGCGACCTGCGCCTCTCCACCAGCCAGCAAGGCTTGCTGTCAGCCGTGCCGCTTATTGGTGACTGGCTTTACACGTCTTTGATCTTTGTCTTTATTCTCTACTACTGATCTAGATTGGTTTTAAGAGACAATTCAGTAAACGAAATAATTATGTTTGTTATTTATTCTGCTTCCCTTTCTGAGTCTGCAATTCGCAACCAGATAAGAATGTGTAATTCATTTCACGAACCGCGTTGAGCAATTTGATGGTGAACTCACTACTGATGAGTGAATTCATGGAATATTTCAGCGAGTTAGCGACTATAAAGGGGTCCCGAATTATCTAAGAAATATTTTCCTTTCGCGCATCGTTATAATATGCAGACGAGTGTTGGACACGATCACTGGCTCAAACAATACCTATAATGCTATTGAAATGACTCTCACGACATCATACAATGAAAAGTTACACGTTTACCTGTGTGCAAAATAACATGTGCTGAGAAATGTCAATCTACGTCTAAATATATTGTGCATGCTTGATTGGGCTCTACGACAATAAACGCTTACAAACGCTTACACACTCACACCCCCGCAGTAGGTTTTTACCTGTGTCGCGGGTGGCATGAACGACACATAACACATCACAATAACACCCATGACCCGAGTACAAATATTTATCTGTAACATAAATATATGCCGCGGCCCAATGAACTAATATACACATGGAAGCATCTTTGATGCCTCAAAATAGCGCAACGAAAATTCAACCGCGGTGGGCGGGGCTTATAAACTCAACCAAAACGCGAATCAGTCAGTTTGGTGTCACTCATACGGTCAGCCGTTGGCTTCGAAAGTAATAATAAACAAGATTTTTGGATAAAATTGGTTTTAAAATGCCTTCATGTAGTCCACAAATCATACAGATAATCGTTCCAAGGATCATGGAATCACATTTCACGTGTAAAAGTGCACCGAAATCTTAAAAATACAAAATCTATTTATCATCTTTATGGATTGGATTATGCATAATGTAGTTAGCACATTATACTAACAATTTATTGAAGGATAATGATCAAATATTGTAATATCAAAATAAGACCATTTTACTTTATTATTATTTATATTTTGAGTTTTCAAACAAATGTTTTAAGTCTAAGATTACAATAATTTTCCCCAAAGTTTTGTTGATTTCAATTGTTTTTTTATTTGTTATGAAACAATCAATTCTAAGCAATTAGAAAAATATAAACCATATATAAACCAGATTGTTTCTAACTAGATATTACATACATAATAGAAGGTTGTAGTTGTGCAATTTTATAGGTATCTTATTTAATTACATTTAATTATTGACTTTTTTTAGCTTACAATCCTTTATTCATGTTGATTATTATATAGTTAGGTTAATTAATCCTATTTTAAACAGCATAATACTGCTGTTGGGGTATGTATAGATAAAAGAGTGAAAAAGATTTTTTTTTAAATTCTTCGTCATAAATCGAAAATAATAGGGTCAGGTGGTAAACAGTGGCTCAGTAGTACACAGTGCACCACCACTCATATCCCGAAAACGCGTCGTTGCCAAACCGTACTGCAAACGCGAAACAATTTGCCTTCAACCACCTCCCGCACTCCCCAATCGACAGCGGGCTCCCGCCCGTAACGGTCGTATAATACATGGTTTAGTCCTTGGAGCCAAAAAAAGTAAGTACACGTGTTTTCATTTATTTTCTTTATAGAATCGTTGTATATTTAGTTACATTATATTGCACTATTTCCATGTGTAAATTAACTATTCCTTAATAACTTAGATATATAAATATCCTTTGAATTTGGTATGCTTAATAGTTATGTAACCATATAGGTTAAAAAGTGGTGTCTGCACACAGTGGATCAAAATCGTAGGGTACACAGTGAACCATCCTTCACTATGTACCAATCACTTTATTAATTATGTTCGATACAATTTATGCATAAACTTTTCAACTGTGATTGTAATAAACAAGAAAGGCGTTAATAGAAGATATAGTAATAATAATAA
Source organism: Thymelicus acteon (assembly GCA_951805285.1). Lineage (NCBI taxonomy): Eukaryota > Metazoa > Arthropoda > Insecta > Lepidoptera > Hesperiidae > Thymelicus > Thymelicus acteon. The sequence continues at coordinate 17,655,124 of OX638223.1, forward strand.
TAATATTTTTGTTTTAGAATGGGTCGAACTACAACAGAAACCGTAAAACTGGCGGACATGATGCAAAATATATGAAAAAAGCTGTAGATCTTGTAAAGAACGGAATGAGTATACACAAAGCAGCACAAGATTGTAATTTAAAATATTTAATGTGAGAAGATAAGTGAAAAAAAAAAAAAACATGAGACTCAAGATAATGTTGGAAGGGGTCATATAATTTTTGTTTTTTTATTTGATGGTAACTGTTATAAGAAGCTTTAATTCTTTTGAAATTTGAAATTTGAGAAAATTGAGGGTGGTAATACTCTTAAACACTGTTAATAATTGTAATGTAGAATATGAAGAGCCAAGCTTTAACTAATATAGTCAGTGTTCCTAATTTGATTAATTTGTATACACTAGTTTGTTTTGTACTGTTTTTATGTGGTTGTTGCTGACGAATACAAATATTAAATTATTAAATACTACATTACTGTTTTATTTAACGACATTTCTATCAATAAATCTTTTTAAATATGCGATAAAGGTAGGTAATTAAAGTGATGGTTCACTGTATACACATTGGTCCACTGTCGACTCACCTCCCAATTCACTGTGTACTTACACTGGTACACAGTGAACCATTCGTCATCTTTTAAAAAAACCAATATTACCAATAAACTATTAGAATTGGTGCTGAAATTGATATGCAAAACACAAGTTTAATAAATTTCCTTTCGTTTAAAGTCAATAGTTCTTAATTACATTCACATACGGTGGATTTATAAATGTTTAAACTTTTAGTGGTTCACTGTTTACCATGTCACCCTACATTATAAAAAGATTGAAAAACCGTTTTAGCGTGTAGCTCTATAGAGATCCTATAGGATACCCCACATGATAATTCACATCAAAATTTAGACCAAATTTTTTTTAAAAAGAAAACAATTTTTTGATAGGCTTCGAATTTTAATCTCGTAAACTCATATTAAAATGTAGGAATAAATATTCTGGTGATTTTATGTGTTCGTTTAAAAAGTCTTTTTATTGGTATCAAATTTACAAAATATTTTAAATAAAGCCATGATTGAACTAAAATCTAAATATATTATTTTAATGTTTTATTCAGTAATTATCCTTTGTCATTATAACCGTATTGTTATTAAATAGCTAATATGTAAATATTATTATTATGTGGTTGGTCCAAAAAACAATATTTCTTTTATGATTGGCCCCCTCATACGTAATGCCATCCACGCACCTGACAACCTGACTGACAATGCGACAACGCATTAGACAGTACACTGAGTGACACTGACGCGCGAAACAATAGCCGTGATCGGGTCATGCCGTGAACCAATCCCGTCAGCGATTTCGCATGGCTGGACAACTGCTTGACAATAGTCCAATTGATGAGTTTGTATACCGTAGTGAGTGGTTTGTGTATGTACACTTCGCATTTGTGTGAGTTTTGGTGCTGATATTTAACGTTAGATAGTATTGAGAGGCTTATTCCAGTAGTATATTCATTCACTGCCGCGGCCGGTAATCGGACAACTAGGCTACAGGGTTGACAAATCAAATACAGGGTCGGCAATGGAACAAAAGACGGTATTAAATTAAATATGTAAGACAAATTACAATGACCTACAATAAATTATGTAAGACGGATGGTAGCACGGTGTGATGCATGGTAGAGTCCTCTTTAATAGCTTCATGGTAGAGTCCATCGACCTCAGACATGAGGAAGGTGATATTACCTAACCCGTTAATAATTAGGGATATACAGGAAAGTTGAGCTTGAACTTTAAGTAGTGCGTTCACCATCTTGGACTTCATAGCCACTCACCATCAGGTGGGATTGTTGTCAAGTACTAACTTATTTCATGTAAAAAAAATACGATATGAGAAACTTTGATATGAGAAACACACACGATTCCCTGTCTCAGGTGGCATGGACAAAATGGACATCGCCCACGACCCAAGCACCAACATTTATCCTTCCTACAATACGTAGATACCTGCTTCGGCCGGGAATCAAATCCTGGATCCCTCGCAAGATCACTACCAATTAGACTACGGAGTTGTCAATTAGTAATGTCTAATGAGCATGTACCTATCGTTACAGGTGTTATGCTCTCTTCGTATGCCTGGGGGCTGTGCGCGGATACCCTGGGTCGAAGGACCACTCTCCTGTTCGCGATGCCGGTGGGCGCCATTTTTAATTTCGCCGTCAGCATAGCGCCCGGCTTCGTGTCGCTAGCTGTACTGAAGTTCCTGTCGGGCGCTTTGTGAGTTACTAACGTCGTTGCGACTTTAAGACCTCTTATGTGATCTGTGCCTCTTTCAGCAAAATCAGTTTTTTACGTCAAATGATTCTACATTTTGAAGCACTATCGAATTCAAAAACTCAATCGAATTCAAAAAAAAATGTGTGTAAGACGTTTCCATCGTAATTTATTCACCAAATTCAAAATCACCTATGTGCTTGCTAAACAAAACTTTATCGATTTTTATCGATTCCCTCAAAAAGCTGATTTTTTACACATAGCAAAGCAAAGCAACAACCCATAATTGTCCCACTGCTGGGCTCGGGGTCTCCTCTCACAATGTGAGGGGTACCGGCCATAGTCCACCACGCTGGCCAAGTGCGGATTGGTAGACTTCACACACCTTTGAGAACTTTATGGAGAACTCTCCGGTGTGCAGGTTTCCTCACGATGTTTTCCTTCACCGAAGCAAGTGATAATTAACTTCTAATACGCACATAATATTTGAAAATTAGAGGTGCGTGCCAGGATTTGAACTCGGGCCCCTCGGTTCGAGAGACCAACGTTCTAACCGCTAGGCCATCACTGCTTTTTAATTTGCATTTAATTTGCATTTTTTACACATAAGAGGTCTTAAAGTCGCAACGACGTAATACGATCCTACCATGATTGGTTCATTTGTGAACGTTATATCAAGTTGGAAATCTCGTGAAAGGAGAATGGAGGCCCGACCCAAGCAGGGAATTAAATAAATCATAAGTTGCTATGCTGATTATGCATGTAGTGGGTACGATATTCTTCCTTGAAGTTGGTACTCGTAGGCACGTTGTGAAATAAAAAACAAAAAACTGAACCAAGAAACGATCCAGCTTAGGGACCCTTCTAAGTAAGTGCTGTGCAAGGGTGTTGATCTTGAGCAGAGGTTCCCAGACTTTTACCTCATAGACAACTTTCAAAATTTAGCTGGTTCCGGTGGACCCCCTGCAGCTACATTTCTACCATATTCCCAAAACTCGAAAAAATGTGGAGATTAAATCTAATTATGGAAAATTGCGTTGCTGCTGGGTTTAGATTATATAGAACAGTTATGGAAAAAAAAGTTAGAATTGATTGGTTCATTAATTGATTTTTTGTCACGCCAACGTAGACCCCCGTCGACTCTCCTGTGGACCTCTGGGGGTCCACCTGGACCTCTTTGGGAACTAAGGACTTGAGCAATGAATCTTCTTCCCTTCTTGCAGCACAGCTTCAGCCAACGCGGCCGCGTTCGTGCTGCAGGGCGAGAGCGCGCCGCGCCGCCGCCGCAGCCGGTTCCTGTTCCTCATGGCCAGCGCCACCATGATCGTGCAGTTCATCATCGCTGGTAAGGGGCAATCCATAAATTACGTCACACTAATTTCATGACTTCATGACGATCTCTCCCTCCCTCCTTGTCACAGCTGGTCACATTTGTGAGACCTCCCCACCCCCTAGTGTGACGTCACATATTATTATTACACCTAGAAATTATAAAATTAAAACAGCAGTTCTGAAATAAGTTTTATTTCCATTAAGTGTTCTTTAATATTTACCTGTATACATACCAATTATTCGATTTAAAAATGTAACGTCACGAAATTAGGAACCTCTCCCACCCCTTGTCACACTCCCACCCCTTGTCACACTACATCGACCCCCCCCCCTAACGTGTGACGTAATATATGGCCCCTAATTACTATCATAATGATGAGACAAGAGGCGAAGTACATGAACGATAGGGGTCCGGACACTTTGGAGCCACAACACACAACAAACACAGAGAAGTTGTTGCAGGGGCGAGCTTGTAAAGAGCGCACGACAGAAAAGAAGTTTTCCATTTATTATGTTTTATCTCTACCATAGAATACATAGTAGCGCAGTCGGCCTCACAAGTAGGTAGCTTAACATTATAAGAGAAGTACTTTGTAATAGTAACTGTTTCGACGGTTTCCTAACAACATCTATGACAAATTCAAGAAATGTAATGTGACAAGGTACTAAAATGTTAAGCTACTTCTGAGGCCAACTGTACCCATAGACGTATTTGTGTGCGTGTGTGTGTTTTGTATGTGGATGAGTGTTTGTTGACTTTTCGAAAACCAAACCAAATCTAATAACACTTTCTCAGTCACACGTCTGCACTGCCTGAAATCAAAGCAAATTATGTTTTCAAATAATGACACTAAGGACACTACCTATTACTACGAATAAGTTGTTCTGAAATAATAATCTCGTTTCCCCACAGCTATAGCCCTGCCTATTTTTAAGCTAACATTCAGCATCAACATTCCCTGGCTGTCTCTGACCTACCGACCCTGGAGGCTGCTCCTCCAAATCATCAGTTTGCCGGGTATCCTCGGTGTGGTCGGTCTGTTGTTTCTGAAAGAGAGCCCCAAGTTCCTCCTTAGCCGAGGTCAAGAAAAAGCGTCCCTGGACGTGTTGAAAAATATGTATCAGTGGAACACTGGTCGAAAACCAGATTTATATCCCGTAAGTTTTTTAGCTATCGTTAACAAAGTAGACCCAGATAGAACTTATAAGTTATAGCACTTATTATAAGAATGCTTTTCGTCCAGTGGCTAAACTGCTTGTTTTTCGGGTTAGCAAATAATTACAATTTTTATACCATCAAAAATAATCATGTTTCATTATATCACCAAGCAAACTCCATAAGCGACGTTTTACATTCAACAGAACTTCTATTATAGAAGTTCTGATAGAATGGTTGTCGTTTAGGTGAAGTCGCTGGACTTGGAAGAAAGTCCTCGACCTGATGAAGCGTCATCGTTCCTTGGCCGCGTGTGGCTGCAGACGGCGCCATTGTTCAAAGCGCCACTCCGAAGGAACTCCCTCACATTGTATTATCTGCTACTGTGCGCTTACATGACGTGAGTACCTTCTCTCGATATCGATCAGGATACCACTGCAGGGTATGCAGGTAGATGGTTGAATTCTTTCAAAATATCCCACAAGAATTCTTATTGGGTGACATTAGTGACGTCACTGGTATTGCTTATGAGCCAAGATATTTTCCTACGAGCATATTAAGTAATTGCTTTTCATTATCTGTTTCTTTTTCGCCAGATTTGTGTTTGTGATCATTCAAATTTTGGGTACTTACAAATCTCATAGGTACTCTCCGAATATCTTCGACCATGCCTAACGATTATAGGTACCTAATGATAGCAGCTGGTAACAGTTTTTTATGACAGTGGATAAGCACTGTACAAATTTTTCTATATAACGGTTCGATGCAGCGCCGCCTTACGGAATATATGAGCCAATCAATCTGTGAGTATTTTTTGTACTTTTGACAAACACTTGTATGGTTCAGCTCCACAGGGTTCACGATGTGGGTGCCGACGATGACCAACGCGTACTTCAACGGCGGAGACAACAACGGCACGTTTTGTGAAGTCGTCCGCAACGCTGCCAACAGCACGCACACGCATAACATCGACTCGGTTAACTATCAAGTTATTTACAACTAGCTGACTGGGCAAACTTTGTTCTGCCAAAAATTTAGGGGTGGAGGGGGATGAAAAATAGATGTCGTCCGATTCTTCACCCTAGCCGATATGCACGCTAAGATTCACGAAAATCGGTCGAGCCGTTTCGGAGGAGTTCAACTTCTAAAACTGTGACACGAGAATTTTATATATTACATTTATTTTGTTCATCGTTCCAACTCCCATCCGTTCAGGTATAATGTGCTAACATACTATAGTTCAATGGCCCCATCGCATCTCGACATCATTGCTTAATTTCTAATTCCAAAAATATATTTACTCTAAACATACAGGTAGGTGTATTAGGGTTATGATATTCTTGTTAGAACCAAGTTTCTGCGTTACTTGAGGTGATTGGAATATCTATGAAAATCGTCATCCAACGTCCATGCAACGGTCTTTTTCTTTCTTTGATTTCCTTTCTCTTTCTATTTACTCTCAAATAATTCGATTCTTCAATGTTTTATGTATATTTATATATATTTTAGGGTACCCGTCGCACGCAAAGGGTACTAACGGAAACGGGGAATGTACTTATTCATAATAAGACCCCTCTGCCGTCCGTCCGTCGCGTCTATCACAGGGCTTTTTTCTTTTGAACCTTAACAGGTAGACACTTGGAACTTGGAATTTTACAAAATCATGTAAATAGTACTGTGGCCGCTATAACAACATATATATTAATTACGAGTAACCGCCCTCGCTCTGATTCAGTTTTCTTATTTTTTTACACCTTGGGTTACATTATTTGAGTTTTATTAAGGATCACTCATTTTTTTGAAAATATAATACATATAGCCTATGTTACTCGGGGATAATGTAGCTTCTCAACAGTGAAAGAATTTTTCAAATCGGTTCAATAGTTTCGGAGCCTATTCAATGCAAACAAAAAATCAAATCTTTCCTCTTTATATATTATTACGAGTAACCCGCCCTCGCTTTGCTTCGGTTTTCTTATTTTTTTACACCTGGGGTTACATTATTGGAGTTTTATTAAGGATCCCTAATTTTTTTGAAAATATAATATAGCCTATGTTACTCGGCGATAGTGTAGCTTCCCAACAGTGAAAGATTTTTTCAAATCGGGTCAGTAGTTTCGGAGCCTATTCAATGCAAACAAAAAATCAAATCTTTCCTCTTTATATATTAGTATAGACTATAGGTTAATGGACCCTCCTCAATCGGTATGGACGGGACCCCTCGTGTGCGAGTCTGACTTGCATTTAGCCGGTTTTATTTTGTGTAATTTCACAGGTCATTTTCACAATGACTTTTTTTGAGAGTTAAACTACAATTAAACTACAAGAGTCATGAAGAGGGTAAAAGGCTTCCCGCCCACGTCAGTCTTTTTGTATGACCGATAATCGAGCCGATTTTTCCTGCCATATTTTTCTGAACGACTTTTTGTAGGACGTGTGCGTTGCACTATTGCTCTATCAGTACGTTCTATTTTTCTCTACAAATATCGTCACCGATTATCGGACGTGGGCGGGAAGCGTAAACTGAAAACCTAATGTTGTCAAGTGTTCAAGTACCAGGGCTGACATGAAATCAACGAAACTTATTAAAATGAATACTTGACTACAATTCAACCTAAAATTTATATTATCTAGTTATTTGTACTTATTACTTAACTTAATTTTTGAAGATATAAAAAATACGATTAATTATGAATTATTATAACAGCTGTAACCATTACATTGTTATCTAATGTACTGACACATAGAAGATTAAAATTTGCAACCTAAAAATAAGTCTTCGGTAGTATAGTGGTCAGTATCCCCGCCTGTCACGCGGGAGACCGGGGTTCGATTCCCCGCCGGAGAGACTTTTTTATCATTGTTCGAATATTTTTTATTTGTCTTGAATAGTCTAAATTATCATAATAATATAAGATACCGATGTATCTTTTGCATTAAAATAATAGGGTTGCTTGAGCGAATCGAACGCGATCAATCGAGACACTCCGGACTATTATTAAATAATAATTAATTATTCGAGGACATCGCGAAGAATTAAGTTTAAAATAATAGCAAATTTAGTAACATAGGCTATATTATATTTTCAAAAAAATTAGGGATCCTTAATAAAACTCCAATAATGTAACGCAAGGTGTAAATAAATAAGAAAACCGAAGCAAAGCGAGGGCGGTTACTCGTTTTATAATAATCGCGAAAACCTAAGAAATCAATACCAATTTTTGTTTCTTTGTTTTGCGGCCCGTGACAGCATGACTAGCACGTGTTTGTGGCCCGTATGAAAAATAGGTTGATTACTACTGCTCTGAGCACTTTACCTGCTTCCAATCAACTCTTCTCAATACAGCATTCTAATTGAAACATTGAATAATTCTATTTCAATACGGTTTTATTTTAGTTCATCACCTGTTTAAAAAAACGTTTACATCACGTATTAGAAGGAGTTCAATTTTAGGATTATAATCCCTGGACTCAGTTCTGGATTCAACTTTTTTGTTTATTTCAAGAAAATTATTTAAAACTAGTACTAACTTTTATCGTTTTCGTTGTAAAAAATTGAAGACGTCGAAGTTTAAAATTCGCTTACGGTAGACATGTCTTCGGTAGTATAGTGGTCAGTATCCCCGCCTGTCACGCGGGAGACCGGGGTTCGATTCCCCGCCGGAGAGGATCTTTTTTATTATTTTTGGTTTTTTGTGCTATAAGTTTATCTTAGAGATGATACGCCACTGTGTAACCCAAATGTCTCCTGTACACAGTCACCGACAGAGACGGACTGCAACGCCACCGTCCAGCCGCTGACGCTATACGCAGTCATGGTCTACTCCGGCGTCTCCTGCACCCTGAACATCCTCCTCACGTTCATAGTGGAGCCGCTGGGCAAGCGCCGCACCACCTGCCTAGTCTTCGGCGTCTCCTTCCTCTGCGGTCTACTCCTGCTGGTCATCAGGATCCCGCTGCTGAGCATCGCGCTCTTCTACGTCTTTCTATACGTGGCGCTGATCTTGGGGAACGTCAACACTTACTTGGTCGAGCTTAATCCTACTCATTTGAGGTAAGATTGTTTTTAATAACATCCATTGAACGTTACATTGCACTAAGTACTTAAATCATCGACTTTGTTACATGTCAAAATCCGAAAAAGCAGACGTACCACCTGAAGGTAAGAGGTCGCCGACAGCGTCTTTTCGTTTAGAAAGAAAGAATGAAAGAAAGAAAGAAACATTTATTGCGTCATGAAATAAACATGGTACAAGGTTGTGGCAAAAGTACTAACAATATGTAACCATAATACAATTATTGCGTGACAAAACAGAAAACATTTTAAGTGGGTACCATGTTACGTGATGAAAAATGTTTCGATGCGTGTCAAAAATAAAAAATAAATCGGCCAAAATTATAAAAAAGTGTCACTTAAAAAACTTTAATTACAATAATGTAGCTCTAACAAAGTTACAAACAGTGTCGTTGGCGATTGCAGAGGCATGGCCACCTGCCTCTCGGTGGTGGTGGCCCGCGGCTTCGGCTTCTTCAGCGTGCAGGTGATCGGCGGGCTGCTGGAAGACTTCTGCACGCCCATGCTCGGCCTCTACGTCACGCTTGTCATGTGTGAGTACACTCACCTAGCTCAATTTCAAAAGACAGCATTTTATTATTTACTCAGAACTGCTCTGACATCATTTCAGGATATTGATCTCAGTCTCATCCCAGCAGACTAAAGTGTCGTAACAGGCGACAGAACGCTTTCATTCTTTCTTTTTTTTCTCCATACATACCCTAACAAAATTACAACAAATGCAGTGGGGTACTATTTTGATTTTTTGTGTTAATATATACCTAAATGTTAGGATTTCATGAGTTCGCAAAACAGATCAGGATGTATTTTTGTTTCAGCTGGATTGAGCGTCGCAATATTCTACTTACCTCCAGACATCAAGAAAACTGAGGAACTTGCTAAGAATACTCATACTGAAAATAAAAACGATAAAACTTAATTTTAGATTAATAATATATTTTTAAAATTTAGTGCCTGGGTGAATTTTCAAAACTGCCATTTATGCATGTTATTCAATTTTCTGTCTTGGAATATAAATGTGATCACTCAAAATGTTTACTAAAACCATATTTATGTATTTACTTAAAAGTCGTATTAAGTTAAATAATAAAATTCTGATGTTAGAGTGTTAAAAAATTTGAAATAATGCTCGGAAAGTCATTAACCTCCCTGTTATATAACGGTATGTTTCATTAATGTCACAAGGAACTCAAAATACCGCCCTAAAAAATGCTTTTTTACTCTCTATACGTAAGAATTAATGTCTAAGCTGAATATTCATAAATGTTTTTCAAGCGTAAATTATCTGTAATACCATTATTTGACCGTTTAAAATTTTGTCACGAAATTATCGTCATTAACATCCGCGGTTTTTGTTTCGTGAAATTTGTTCAACGAAATTATTATTTAAAATTTTAAAAGCAATTCAAAGTGTTCCTTACACCCGCTTCTCTCGGTTGAAATCAAGATTTGGATGAAAAATGCATTGTGAATATGATAAAGTACGCGAAAGTTAATGATAAGTATAGTTTGTCAGAAAATCTCGTCATCAAACTCCTGAATATATTTTTGATAAAAAAATATATGGGTGAATTTCCCAAGTGCATTTTTGAGACGGCGAGGTTGAAAATTAATGTGTGGAGGTAAACTACAATTATGCATAATTTTATATAGGTAGTTTAAGTAGTGATCTACATGATAGTAAAGTATTCAGATGTATTTAATACATAGATTCTTAATAAAAAAATATCTAAGACCTAAAATCTAATTCCGGTGTACTGTCCGACCTCCATTTATTTACATATTTTATATTTTTTTTCTTTTTTGGTAAATAAATTTTATTAAAAAGGAATGTTTTTTAGAAATACATTAAATAACACAACCAATATATATTTACGGAGTAACTTAAGATAGTGCAACAGCTCTTAAACCATCTTTGAAAAATGTCCTACAAAAAAAAGCAATTCCGGTGGCGCATTTTGTATACTTCATTACTTGTTACGACACGATTTGGAAGACACCTTACTGTCTCTCCCCGCACCGTTCAGTTGTGCTCTTGCAAACTGCGTGTTAGGATAACCGACTAGCTGAGTAATTTTCCTGCCAAACACGTAAGTACTCACTGCGGTGGCGCAGGAATACAAAATCATCCAATTCCGATGTCATGTATATTAGTAAAAGTACAAAGCAGATTATCAAGAAATTTTATGGAGGCTTCCATTAAAGGTTTTCAGCCATAATTGTGAAATAAAAGTTAACCTGTGAGTAACGGTGTTCTTTAAAATTCAAGTTTTGACTCTAATTCTAAGTCCGGTGGCCTAATCTCGGTGGCTCCGGTGGCAAATCAAAGCACATAGGGACGTGTATAGACCAGTGCCAATAATTTTTGAAACGAAAAAAATAATCGTAGGATGAAACCCATTGCAAAAGTAAGAGAATATAACGAAAATTAAGGGGAAAATTATTTACGGGCGATCTGAGGTCGGGAAGTGGAGGAGGGGGGGTTTAAGGGTAAAAAATAGTTTATTTCAATTTCCGGCAAAACTACAAGTCCTATAGAAAAAAGTTAAATAGCAATGTTGTAAGTAATAAAAAGATCTAGAACTTTTTTATTTATAATTTTTTACATAACCTCAAAATTTATGTGAAAAATTCAAATAATCAAGTTTTTGGTTTTTTCTTTTTCTTTTACAAAAAAAAAATATTTACACAATTTGGGGAAAATGAAACGACAACTATATTCGCAAAAAAATTTCGGATTCGAGTTTTTAATTTTTTTTTTAATCATTGTGTACAATTTTGAGCTATTTATTAAAATTTACACTTTAATTAATCGAAAAACGTAAGATTCCATGTTACTTTGGTAGACAAAAAAATTACAAATCCATAAAACATAAAAATTGCAAAAAACATGCGAAAATTTTGTCGTTTCATTGCAATTTTGGAGAACATTTACCATAGTATTTTATAGTTAGTAGTTAGTAGTAGTAGTAGTTAGTAGTTTATAGTTTTTTATACACCATTAGAAAGTAGAGATTCTAACGAACAAAAATCTCACCGATTTTTTTTTAAAGTAGACATTTTGACGTGAGAATTTACGATTGAAAATTAGGTTGCTTTTTCGATATTAAGTAAAAATAAGGTGAAAAAGAAATATTTTAAATCAAAAAAATTACAGTATATTAAGGACATACAAAGGTAAGTTTTCACTAAATTTCATGAAAAAAATATTTTTTTTGTAAAAGATAAAAATAAAAAACCAAAAAATTGGTTATTTAAATTTTTCACATAAATATTGAGGTTATGTAAAAAAGTGTAAATACAAAAGTTGTAGATCTTTTATTACCTACAACTTTACCATTTAACTTTTTTCCGTAGGACTTGTAGTTTTGCTGGAAATCGAGATAAACTGTTTTTTACCCTTACCCCCCCCCCCCTCCCCCTCCCAACCTCAGATCGCCCGTAAATTATTTTTCCTTTAATTTTTGTTATATCGTCTTCCTTTTGCAATGGGTTTCATCCTACTATATTTTTTTTTCACTTTTTACCGTTTTTGAAGGTATCGGCACTGGTCTAATAGGCCACAGAAACACAAGCGTGTCTAATCACCGCTAAAAGGAGTCCGTTCATCTAGACTCCTACTCTTCAAAATGTATCTTTAAAGTATTAGATGATCTTGCCTTTCTTATTTCTCATTGGTATAATCAATTTCGGTGGATCAGATTCTAATTCCAGTGGTCCTAATTTTGGTGGCATTTGATAATGTAATTTGAAAATATCTCCGGAACTAATATTTTTTTTTTCGATCTCTACTATGTGACTAATTATTACTACTATTTACATATTATTTATGCCAAATAAAATGTATTAGAAACAGCAGGTTTAAATTTAATCAATTTCGGTGGCTCAGATTTTAATTCCGGTGGTCCTTTAATAATTTCGGTGGCATTTGATAATTTCAAATGGAAATATCTCATGAACTAATAATTTTTTTTCGATCTCTAGTATATGATTAAGTAGTACTAATATTTACCTATTATTTAAGCCAAAAAAATTTATCAGAAACAGCAAATTTAAATTCACCACCGTAATTAGGCAAAATTCGTGTTTGTTGAAATTGACCCATATAATTCAACAATAAGTACCCATGAATATCGCCTAATGGTATTTAATAAAAAATAACTTAATTCCATTATAAGTGATATAAAATTGAGCATGTTTTGGTATGTTTTGTACCGTTTCGTCATAAATCGCTATATCATTTACCGCAAAATTCTAATGACGTGAATGATTCCTGTAGAGGAAAATGACGAATCTAAATAATATTAACAACCTGATTGAGTGTAGCCACCAAGAACTTAACTCAAAAGATGCCGTTAATCCATAAAATCAACCCAAAAGTGCGTATATACTTGATAAATATGCAATTTTCTGATTTTCTTTGCATTTTATACTTGTAAATAGATCTGATTTGCTTTTAAAGATCTGTCGATTTGAAAGGATGCTGTAAATGAAGTGGTTCGTCAAGGACTATTTCATCCCTTTTTCTAACGGTCCTAATGTTGGTGAAACTTGTCTATGGGTTATTGTCGAAAGCATTTAAGCTGAGAAGCGCAAACATTTCTCATATCTTGCCTGGGTCTATGCTTGAAGCTAGAAAGCTCCGTATATTAGATGTAAGAAGAAAGCTTTTAACTTTTATTTCTTCATGGGGTTCGCCTGGATAGCTACCACCTACTACCACCTACCCTTGAGCATGAGTCAGCCACCAAACGACTCGTCGTCTTCCAGCTGGGGACTTGAGAGCCAGTTCTTTATTTATTTATTTATTTATTTCTATAAGTTACACCAACAAAGTAAACACTGTGACAAGAATATACAATACAAGTTACAATAACAACATGAGATTAGTGTTACTTCACTTACAGGTGTAAACGACTTGATATTACTGCAACAATAACCGTCTTCTAGTAGTTAAAAATAAACTTAAAATCAATCAAATTACTGGAATACATATAAAACTAAATTAAGATTAAAGAAAAACGAATTATACAACAATGAAGTAAATTAATAAATTAAAAATTATGCTATTGAGATTAAATATTTACAAAGATTGAGTTTAAATTAATAGATTTTAATTAAGATTATATATTTTGATTGACAAAAAATTATTGAAATTAAATACAGTAAATTAAATACAGTTGAACTATTTTAAATTATATCCATTACTTATATTATCTTTCTTTTTCTTATCTCTTTCTTGGCCGGCAATGCATCGGTGATGCCTTTGGTGTTGCTGATATCCATAGGCGACGATAGCCACTTACCATCAGGTGGATCGCAAGCTTATTTTACGGCTATTCCCATAAAAAAACCTATCTGCTTAGTCCTACAAAAAGACATTCAAAAGAAAACTTACTATCGAATCGACCGTATTAAACAATGGCACAAAGCCTCTGGCCAACCAATCTGCCAATAGAGCTTTTGGATTCCTCATCAAAGCTAAGACTAACTAACGTTATGGCATACTTAGAACAGAATGACCTTCTCAGTGACTGGTAGTTCATCATAGGGTTTGGCAAGCTAGCCTTTCAGCTGAGTTGCTCGACATTAGCAATGACAACCTTTGCTGGAATTCCAGAGGTCTGTTCCCCCTCAACTCTATTCTTGCTGCACATCGAAATCAGCTCATGCTCAATGTGTATAGGTCCGCAGATGACAGTACAATTGTGGAGAGGTAATTGTCTACCGCTCGGACGGTCCAATAAATACAGTTATGAAGAAGTGGTCTTGGTTGAGCGTGTGAATCTCACACTTCTGGCACTCAATGGAGCGATACCACTACTATACTCTTTGAGATTCAACGCCACAAAAACATAAGCGTCTATATTCACTGCCAAAAAGGAGTCCGTTCATCTTCTTCTTCTTCGTTCTTCAGAAGGTATCTTTCGAATACATCGTCAGCCTTCGGTTGTTAGAAGTGGAGATACACTCGAAAATATATTCTGGCCGGTTTATTGAATCCAAACTATGGCAGCTTCTAGAATTCTGGGTGTCCTAGAGACGAACGGAAGAAGAAGAACCAAATGCCATCTATCAGCGTGTGATTCCATGTAGGGGCATGTTTTAAAGGTGTATTGATGACCATTGAGACCAACTTAGAAAGCCTCAAGCACGTGTGTAGAGTAGCCAGTTTCTAGTTTTCTGTTTTTTTTTTTGTACCGTTTTGGAGAGTCTGCATGGGACAATATTATGACATAATCCGTCAATCTCCACAATCGAATGTCCAGATAAAACATCATTATCTTGCCTTCGCCATAAGCATCCCTATGTCCTAGAGGACAGTGCAGACGATCCTTTGCTTGATCATTTATTATGCGAACCACGAAGGTCAGGAATAAAATTCCTGCGATTTTACCTTGGGTGTCTTCAAGTTAAGAGTAAATAGGCTTAATAAAGTAAGTGTCTTATATAATCTTAATAAATCAAGCAAGTCTTCATTACCACTTACCATTGATTGTAGTCATGCATTAAGTTATATAAGTCATGTTGTTTTTATGATTGATAAAATCTATTAAAATACGTAATCAGTCATTAAAATACTACAATACGTTATGTTGATTTTATCAAATCAAACGAATATTGTTATTTTTCTTGATAAAAAAGTTGATTACACGTTGGGATTTAAATTTTCGTCATTACCCTCTACACCTCATCATTTACGTCAATGGGCTATATCATTTTCCTCTACACAACATCATTTACTTCAACAGGGCTTTTCCTTTTTTCTGGATTTTCTCCTGAATTTGCTGTTTAAATCATAGTTGCAATATATAACGAGCTTTCTCTATAAAAAACTAATCTAATTCAGTTGTTATTCCTTAATTTCTTGGACAAAATAAAAAGTTACCTAAAAAACGTCATAAAAATGGCAAAAATGAAAATTCACCCGCCTACTTACATATTATCTATCTTCTGTAATATTGTAAATCTGTGCATTATCTACACTAATCCATTACCATTTTAAATCGGATTAAATAAATTAAATTGTTTATTGATGTTCAAATGTGTTTAAATTTAACATTAATTTTTTTATTAGGCTTCCACAATTAAAATTGGGCCCAAAGTCCCAAAAATTAAATTGCTTTACAGAACAACATGCATTATAAAGTCTTCTATTATAATTTATAATGAACGAGCATGCATCGACCGTACCACTAGCACTACCTATCCTACCCACAGATCGTACCCCCAGGCCCCATGGAAGAAAGAGTAGAAGTAGGGCCATCTCTGTGTATGAAAAGTGTCCGGAATAACGCGCCCAATTACGAGTGGCGCTGCGGTGCGGTCTACAACATCTATGTTCGATTACCTATTTATCAGACAGTAGCGCTATGCTGAAATAGCCATTATTGGAACCTCTATTTTCAGTAAACAGCTGGATACTTTTTCAACATTCCCCACAAACGAGATGGCCCTTCTTCTACCTTCTATACTCCATGCCTACCCCTACCGTCTAACAATTACACAAACGCCATCTATTTTTACTTTCCGATAATAAGCCCTAGATTTATGCTGCTTTTTATTCTATAAGAATGGAGTATTTCTAGTATAGTAAAGCTGGCCAAGTAAAGTGGCTCAAACCATTCAAAACGCCCAAGCCACGCAAGCAAGAAGTCAAAATGGACATTTTTTTGTCTTTGGTTGAGTGTACTAACGCCAACGCCTTCAGTAGAAAGAAAAAAATAACAGATCATTGTCAAACTCCGGCTGTCTGCTGTCTGTCATGTCATGTCAATAGTCAAATACTGTCAATGTGTCATTCACTTCACATTTTGTCGTGAAGCAGCAAACGAGATGTCCGATTCCGCCGGTGATAACTCAAAACCTCGAGTCTTAGTCCTTGGAGGTAAAAGTACTGCATATTCGTAGATTTAAGTACCAACTCCATTAATCCTTTAAGAAGATTTTCAAATCACGCGTTCAAAATTGCATATTTTTTTAAATATTGTAACGGTCTTTAGAAAGTGTTAGTCATCGGTGACCAAGTGTTTTTTCGTTGTCTGATCATGGTTGTTTGCTTCAGGATGCGGATTCATCGGGCGAAACCTTGTAGAGTATTTGATAAGTAATGATTTAGTGAGTGGGATCCGCATCGTGGACAAGACTCCCCCACAGTTGGCCTTCCTCAATCCTGATCACACGAAGGCTTTTGAAGACGCACGTGTGGAATACAAAAGCGCTAATCTTATTAATCCGAGTGAGTATATTTTGCTCTTATAAACCAAGTAAGATCTTAGGATAGAATGCAACAGAATAATAAAATAGTTTACAGAAGTAGTTTAGATATTTATACAGGGTGAGAAAAATTACACAAACTATAAAATTTTCCTTTTTCAAAATGGTAAGAGTTTATTACGGACCAATTTCTTTAATAAATTTCCTCTTTTTATAATTGCTATTGTAGGCATCACTGAATCCAATATTATAAATGTGTAAAAAAATTGTTGATAAAAATATTAAAATCAGTTTTAGTGGGGGATCCTAATATCAATAAATAATGTTGTTACATGCCACCCCACACTCACCTCATCTTATGTTCCTAATAGTAAACATAGTTGAGGCATCCATAACATACTTGCAACATCCATAACTTTTTTATTTATTCGTACACAGTACAACTAAATAAACATATCACTCATTAAATAGTATACAGTTTGTATGGCAGTTTCTTAATGTTGTGTAGCTTAATGATTTTAATTGGGTTTATTAAACTTCATAATGTGCCCGTAATCTGTATAATTGAATTTGTGAAACCTTAAAGTCTGGTTTACACATGTTAAGTAGTTAAGTAGATAACTAAATTTGAACTGAATATGTGTAAACAGACAATTTAGTAACTTTTTAGTTAAAATTTAGTTATCTACTTAACTACTTAATATGTGTGAACCATCTACTTAACTACTTATATGTGTGAACCAAACAATAGGCAGTGTTTCTTATTATGTTTGTTTACTTTATTTTTATAATATATTTTGGCTTCTAATCACCTGTTGAAGCTTTTGTCATTACTGAAGTCCACTGCCAATCCTTACCACTTAATTTCATGAGCCTTGACTGCCTCTTTGTCAGATTTTATTTGTATATATTTGTAATAATTGGAAAAACATGACGATCACAACTCTCATTCATCACAAAATGATGAAGAAGTCACTCATACTGTGTATTGGGTAGCATGGACAACCAATATGACCCGATAACACCCAATACCCAAGTACAAATATTTATCTGTCACATAAATATCTGGCTAGCCGGGAATCAACCTGAAATGCACTTGACAGGCTAGATCACTTCCAACTAGAATACAGGGTTGTCTAATGTTAAATATGTATGTTCAACATTCTCTTGGTACTGATACTAAGGATGTTGTTGTTAAAGTATGTAATTTATTAATTCTTAAGAACATATTGGTAGCCAGTGAGTTGTTGCCACTGTATGATAAGATTTCTGTGATATCTGTGAGGTGTCATTTCCATATTAATCTACATAAAAACAAAAATTATTGTTTGCTATTAACAGGCGTTTCCATCAATATCCATGAAAGTGGGTTTAATGATGATGTCAATGATTTATTTTTGTATTGTTTGAAACTACAACAACAGGTCGCACAAACATACAAAATATAACATCACTAACATCGACAACCAGAGAATAAATAAGTAACAAAAAGGTATGCATTGACTGAGAATTGAACCCAGGAACACTGACTAGGCAGGCAGGGTCTCACGTACCATAAGGCCTGAATTACGGTTGCAGCAATCGGTTGAACGTACCAAGATACATTGGGAGCTATGAAACTTCATAGTTTGCTATGTAATAGGTATGCGCGGCCGATGTACGCATCCGACATCAGTGTAGTAAGAACTCTGGCCTAAAAATGATTTTTTCTGATTGATTAGGTATATAAATCCAAAGGTTACATTCCATTAATTTTGATACAATTATTATATATTTTTAAAGGTGATAAGATAAGCTTAGTTTATTGTTGCCTTGCCTGTACCTACTGTGTTACGATGAAATGCATTTTTGTAGAGTGACATTGTAAAAAGGCGAGGTTAAATAATTTAACAGAACCGTATCATATCGCGTTACCGGCGACGTCTGAGCGGCAACCCGACACGTCCTTCTGCCTATCAACGTTGTTAAACTGTTAGGGCTGCCGCAAGTCAGATAATGTGGTGAAAAATATACATTCTCTTTCTACTAGAAGTTCATGGAAATATAATATGGTTAAACACACACTCATAATAGGCATATCCACTGTGTCGCGGACACATTGACAAATGAAAGACGGTAACGCCCACAATCCGATTACAAACATTTATTAGCTGTCAAATTTACTTTTACCCCGGCTGGGAGTCGAACCCGGGAGCGGGACAATTCGCTTAGCAGGTTCACTAGGTCATTAAGAACTAGGCTAATGTATAGACATTTCCATAGGGAAATGTACAATAGTATAGTAATCTGGGGTTCCTGATGCTACGTTTAAAACGAAAAGAAAAAAGGAACAGTTCTATATGACTGTTCTCTGCTGTTTGTAAAACTACTTCTACAGCATGCCACGGGCCACCAATAGTATAAAACAGCATAACATTCATTAAGATTTTTTTATCGACGGTAATATTGATTTTAATTGTTAATCAATACCATTATTGCTACTATTATTTCTCCATGGGGTTCGCATGGATAGCTACCACCCTTGAGCATGAGCCAGCCGTCGAACGACTCGTCGTGTTCCGGCTGGGGCTTGAAAGCCAGTTCTTTCTTTCTTTTTCTTCTCTCTTTCTTGGCCGGCAATGCATCAGTGATACCTTTGGTGTTGGTGATTTCCATGGGCGACGATAGCCGTTGCCAGCTATTTCCTTAAAAAAATAATCGACGATGGATATTAGAATTATCTCTGATAACTTGATACTAACTACTTCAAAAATCAAAGTTAATCCCGTATTGGTGACATGGTGTCTCGAGTTTCTGAATATGTAGGTACCTACTGCACGAAATTTTCAAAATTCATATTTCGTATTAAATAATAATATTATTATTCACGTGTTTCGGCGAAAAACAAATTAAAGAAACCTGCACACCTGAGTGTTATCCATGGCTTCACGATTATTTTATACATTTCCTTGTGCCAACTGTTAGGTAGGTGTATACAACGAAATTAAAATACTTTGGAACTATACTGATGAACTCCATATCTTTGTAAAACAAATATAATTTTAAAACCCTATTGCATCACATTAGAGATAGTGAATGTGTGTATAGGATGTGTACATTTCGTAGATAAACATAAATATAGATTCATATCTGCTACGTCAAATTTATCAATGAATAAAATGTGGATATTTAAAGATACGACAACCCTGGAACATCCTAAAGCGAATGATTACATTTTTTGAACGAAGAATGAATCATGGTGATGAAAATGTCTATTTAGTCTGCTTACTATATTACAAAACGTGAAAGCATGCAGTTAAGTTTTTCTTATAATAGCTCAAAGCTAAATATTTATTTTTGAACAGCGTTTAGTCTTACTACAATAATTTTAACCCCCGATATGAGTCATATCTTCGTGTGTCACGAGGGGATTTATGTACCTACGTCGAGTGCATTTTAGGGAACTCGTCAATTAGTATGCTGTGTGGCTTCACTATACAATAGCCAGCCGCTGTCCTGGCGCCTATCTGTGCACAATGCACCTCACTAAATATATATACAGACATAGATATTGTATTTTGAGTAACTCCATCCGTCAGGCCAATCTGTCCAGAGAATGGTGTATCGAGAATCAATAGGTAGGTACTGTCTAGCCGAGGAGTTTCTTTTACACACACATGAATTTAGAATTTGACTTTCTATTTTTATCGCGACTAGATTTTCACTTAAATTTGTATCTCGACAGCAGCAGTGCAATCGTTCGTGACAGTATAGCGACTGTTAAGCGAGTCATTACTACTGTAATTACAAAAAAAAACCGGGCAAGTGCGTGTCAGGCTATTGAGAATTTTTGAGACTTCAACCGTTTAGCCAGCAGGTGGGGAGAGACTTGACTCTAACCAAAATTAGCACTTTAAAGCCAAATATTTCGCAAACGGAACCCTAATTCCGAGAATGGTCTTAGAAGACCCATAATTTCTTTCAGTTCTGATGATGGGATAAATAAAAATTGAGGGAACTTCTAAAAGGTATAGTACATTATGGCGATTCTTATCCTAGTCCTTTATTGAATGCTATTTCGTTGAAATCGGTTTTAGGAAATTTTTTGTTAAACAACTTTTTACACAACAACTGATTTGAACCACCAAAATGTTCCCACAGCATCATGTGCATCAGCAATGGAGCCCGATGGCGAGACGTGGGGGCTAGTGGTAAACTGCGCGGGGGAGACGCGCGGGGGGCAGACGGAGGCGGTGTACGCAGAGGGCATCGTCACCCTCAGTGCCAACGTGGCCCGGCAGTGCGTCAAGCTGGGGGCGCGACTGGTTGAGATCTCGAGTGGGCATATGTGTAGCAGTGATAAGGTAAGGGGGATACGATGACACGATTGATTTATAGGTCCGTTTCCAGTCACATTGCTCGATTGCTCCCAAAAAACTAACCTAACCCAAGTATCGGAAGTCCGCACTAAGGCAACATATGCTCTAGGCCTCTTCAAGAGGAAATACCCAATTGAGTGAAAGACTGGAAGCCCAATGCCAAAGCCAGGGACCTAAGATGGTTTAGACCCCTCATTCAGTAAACCATAGTACAAATAGACTACAAGGTGGTCAACAAATACAACACGACACACGCATGACTAATAGTATTTACTGTCGGTCTTTAGCAGCGATTTTGACGTGACATTCAATGGTATGAGATGCGAAAGTTAGATATAGCTCGTTCAATAAATGGGATAAATGTGCATTTAATACATGTATTGAGGATGTTCGGTTGTAAAGTAATTGCGGGTTAGGTTTGTTGTTATGGGCGATTGTTTCCTTCCTCCTTAGTTTATGTAACATACCACGAAAGATTTGTGAGTGTTTTGTGACACAGGTAGTCAACATTATTTTGTTCACATCTCACTTTGTCAAAATACGTTCTAGAGCCCGCAAAATGCTTTACTGGAAAAGGTGATTATCCGAATGTTTCGGGTAGTTTCAGTTACGGATATTAAATTACTACGATCAAGAAAAATGCGCCCTTAAGCTTTGCAAAAGAGAAATATGGGGCTCGACCAAAAATTACACAAGATTTGAAATTGCTGCCATTTGCGTGGTAGTGTTTCGATAAGAAAAAAAAATAGCCTTAGTAATTTTATATTCTCTTTTTATAATAATTTTAATCGGTTTTCTAATTTATATTTTCTAATTAATTCTAATCTTAGTCATTTATGGGAAACTCTACACAAATAATTACATGGTGAAGTCCTGAAGGTGAACCCGTCACAATGTTCTATACACTCTGCCCCTATTCCGCAGCCGGTAAAGGAAGACTGCCCAGTGGAGCCGTGGACCGTGGAGGGGCGGATGAAGAGCCGCGTGGAGCAGGAGCTGAAGGCGCTGGCACCAGACCTGGACTACACCATACTGCGGCCTGCCATTGTGTACGGCGTGGGGGACCGGAGGAGCCTCAGTGAGACATTGGCTTTACTCGTGGCTAGGGTATCGAGCTTCTGAGGGCACGTAAAGTTGTTAGTTCTGGTTGTTGCCACTAAATAGCAGTCGTTAAGGGAGGCATTTGGTCAGCACAAAGACTTTCGGAACTTGGGTTGGCCAAGAGCTGTATCCATCAATCTGAACTGAAGGAGTATAGAGTATGCTCTAGGCCTTCTCATGAGGAGAGACCCATAGTGTAGTGGACTACTATTAATGTGTTCGTGCTAAGATGCCGTTACCTATCTTCCATCATCTCGTTCTATCATCAGAACAGCTCAGTGATACACATTATTGTACTGTTATTTATCCGACATACTCACCTGCCTCTCATATAGACACAACTAGAAGTGAGCGAAATTCAAGTTCTTAAATTAATTACATAGTTACAGCTCGACTTCATACACGCGTGTAAAAGTGGCATAAAAGGCTTTAGATTATTTTATAAATCAAATCAATCCCCAGCACCGCGTCTCCTCTACGGCGGCATCTACAAGCACCTCGGGGAGACCATGAAGCTGCTTTGGACGGCAGACCTGAAGATGAACACTGTGCATGTCCGTGACGTATGCCGCGCGGTCTGGGCAGTGGGGCGGGCGGCCGAGGCCAGGGGACAAGTGTACAATGTTGTGGACGATGCCAACTCGACCCAGGGCTCGCTCGCTGAGCTAGTGTCAGAGATATTCAAGATTAACCATGATTATTATGGGACTGCTATTTCTACGTTGGCGAAGGTGAGATGCTCTTTTTAAAATTCCACGTTATACTTGTAAGTAATTGACGTGTTAGAGTACCTACGCCCTACATTAATGGAAATTCAATAAATCAAATCAAATGTTTTCAGTTTTACATAGTTTATTTGGTACAATCAGTTTAAGTTCAGTAGTTCTTTCTTATTTTTCTTTTATATATAATATTATAGTTAGAATATTAATTTCCTTAAAGAGATCTTTAAGCGAGTCCCTAGGCCTGAGGTTGTAAATGGCGCGAACTGCTCTTTTCTGTAAAATAAAGACAATCTGCAGCTGAGCCCCACAACAACAGACCATAGGACATAACATAATGAAAGTAGCTAAAATAAACTTCTATAATAATCTTACTGTTTGTACTTCTACATCAGCTAAGACCCTTACTTCCTTCATTGCGTAAGCAGCTAAACTCAGTCTCCCAGACAAAGCTTCAATATGAGGACTCCATTGTAACCGTGAATCTGTAGTAAGGCCAACGAATGTTGTTGAATTTACAAGGTCATTACATAATAAGTTATTTTCTGTTAATTAATGCGCTAAACTGGTAAAAAACATCTGTGCAAAGTCATCGCTAAGGGCATATTCACGTAGAAATCAGATCACCAGTGCCAACTATCTCAGTCTTTATCTCACATTATTCTTATCGTAATTTGTAACTTAAAAATAAAACAGATACAAAATAATTTAAAGATAAATAACAATTTAAAGCTAAAACTAATTTCTGTTTACTATTACTAATTTTTTTATTTAAACTTATTTTACTTAATATTTTAATAAAAAGTATTGCTAACGTTGTACCAAATAAGTTTCGTTTAAGAAAACGAACTATAATAATCTCTGTATGGGGTGTGGTGTTGTACTCGTAGAACGACATAGCCTCAGTGGCGGAGGAAGCGAACGACAAGCACCTGACGGCGTGGGCGGAGGTGTGCCGGCGGCACGGGCTGGCGCACACGCCGCTGGAGCCCAGCGCCGGGCCCGAGCTGCTGCTGAACCGGCAGCTGTGCCTGGACGGGACCAAGATACGGGAGATTGTCGGGGTGGATGTGCCGCGGCCGACTGTTGAACTGTTGTTGCAGGTACGGGGCTACTTGCCTCTTGTTTGTCTGTGGTTGTCTATCAGTAGGCTCAGTACTATAGCGTTTTAGTTAGTTAATTTTTTTTATGTCTTAAGCAGGCAAACGAGCAGACGGGTCACCTGATGGTAAGTGATCACCGCCGCCCATTGACATTAGCAACATTAGGGGCGTCACCAATGCGTTGCTGGCCTCGAAGAAAAGAAAAGACCCGCTTCTTGAAGAACCCCATGTCATAGCTTAGCGGGAACACCGATGCAGGAAGTTCGTTCCACAGCTTACATGTCCGTGGCAGGAAATTACGTGAAAACCGAACTGTGGACGAACGCCAGGTATTTAGGTGGTGTTGATGGAACCTGGTACGTGATGTGCGGTGACGGAAATCAACCGCAGGTATTAAACCAAACAGTTCTTCAGAACACTCCCCGTTATACAGACGGTAGAATACGCACAGCGAGCCTACGTCTCTCCTCACATTAAGCGATTCTAATCCGTCTGTAAGCTTGGGATCGTGGACAATACGAATGGCTCGTCGTTGGATTCGATCAAACGTGTCCACTTGGCCAGCTGGGGCTCCGGCCCAAAGATGGGAACAGTACTCTGAACAAATCTGCAATTGGGCGTAATATTGGTAGCATTGAAATAGGAGTATAAAAATTAAAATGTTATACATATCAAATGTAATGTTTTATATCATCTCGTAATCTATACTAATAAAAAGAGGAAAGATTTGATTTTTTGTTTGCATTGAATAGGCTCTGAAACTACTGAACCGATTTGAAAAATTCTTTCACTGTTGGGAAGCTACACTATCCCCGAGTAACATAGGCTATATTATATTTTCAAAAAAATTAGGGATCCCTAATAAAACTCCCAATAACGTAACCTAAGGTGTAAAAAAATAAGAAAACCGAAGCAAAGCGAGGGCGGTTACTCGTATAATATAATATCGTTATTACCTTTGACGAACTTGATAGTTGATAACAATGCTCATTATATGTCCATAAAATGGTTTTTGACATATAAACACTTATTTCAATGCTACCAACATTACGCCCAACAACAGATTTACTTGAAAGGCGCTCTACATGGAACCATCCTCATAGAAAGTCTAGTTATAGAAAACTGGTAATAATATTATCCGGATTGAGGGCAGTATTCTGGGTCCGTATGCTGCCCCACTGCAGCCAGTAACCCTTAGTAAAAGTTCGTAATGTTTCCCTTATTCCAGGTGCTGGAAGACTACGCCTCAATGAACTTGTTCCCTAAGGAACTCCTGCTATGATCATACCGGACCCCTCCCGCAAGCTGTCTCCACGCTTGTGCGCAGCGAGTAGCCACCTCTAGGATCTAAGGTTATGTGTTTTGGAAACAAATATGTTTAGGGAGTTCTCGTCAACTCACCATTTTAAAAAACTATTCTTGATTCTCAAAAAAAAATTACTGTGATATCTTGAAAACTGATTTTCTCAATTTATAAGTAAAACATGTCTTTTGATCAATATTTTTGTAAAAAATTGACAATAAATAGAATCAGAGACAAGCTCTGAGATGAAGACTGTAGATACCAAAAAGCAATTAGAATTTTGCTTTTTCTAAATTTGTAACTAAAACTATGTAGTGATTTTTAACCGAACACAGCAGGCCTTGCATTGTCGCCACAGCAACACTTATCTCGTAAAATCTCTTTTAAAATATCAGGCAGGGATCGTGTTATTTAAAAATGAATGCCCCTTCACTAAACATTATTGTCTAAATGGGTGTGTAGATAGACAATCTTTTATATACAAGTAGCTAATCATTATTTTTGACGTGATAACGTCTATTAAAACAATGAACGCCGGGCGCACGCACGAAAAAATGTAGCGTTCCGCGAGCGAGAGAGCGGCAAAAGCGAGAAAGAGGCACGATCGGCGTATCGTAGCCAATGCCGTAGGCGATCGTAGTTGAGTGGAGTGGAGCTTTGTCATGACGTTGTCACGTTAAATTACCGTCCGTAAACCGACTTTACAGACAACCATTTTTTTATTATCCTACGATATAACAAAAACACTACATAAAACCGACATAAGTTTTGCTGTAACACGATAGGCCTGCAGAGAATACTGTAACTTTTAACAATTAAAAATGAGAATTGATATAGAACTGATTTATCTTACTTTGAAGTCAAGTTGAACATATTCCATTAACAGTACTTAACATGTATTTTCTTTTGTAAGTAAAGTTTTATCTAGGTTTTTAAGTAGCTCATATATACAATCACTTACCACTTTATTTTTTATTTTTATATTGATACGAGTTTCGACATGCGTTAAAAATAGTATATGATAGTATAGTACTGACCAATTCTTTGACCACATCATGTTCCAATACTGTCTTTAGTATGCGGTATTGATATGTACCAGAAAATTGAAGCGAGTTATCAATTGCTTTTTAAGTATTGTTAATCAATCATAATAATAAGAAGTGTGTGAAATGTCTTTCATACTATAGTGGGATAATAAGATCGTGCTATATTGACTGCGTTCCACTTGACGCTCACAACGATCACCCTCACGACCGCGGTTTCTCCTGTTCCACTAGCTTGTGAGCGTTACAATCATACACCCAAGTGGAACGGGCATATGGAGCGTTTTAGCCACAGAGTACTTACACGTTTTAGCCGTTGATGTTGAAATGAAAATAAGTCTGAAACTTGGAAGTTAATTTACTTCATAATTTATAAATTTCAGTTAAAGTTTAATAATTATTTATCAATTTTATTTATATTTAGAAAAATGTAATTTCATTTTTTGTATTTTCTTTTATACTCCTCGTATTTAAATATTGAACGTTTAAATGTAATCAAATATCTCTTGTCGAATCATACAAAGTAATTTTCTGTCGCCCTCCTTAACATTTAAAAATGCGCCAAACTATCACCAATCATTTCTATCCAGCTCTAAAAACTGGCGAGAGATCTACCGTAACTTCGTCGTATCTGGCGCAACACTGCATTTCGACCACTTCGACTCATTCCTTCAGGTGGGTCGTTTTGAGCTTGGCGTGAGCGAAATTAATGACGTCATCAGTGACGTTTTCGCCGCGACCATGACGACCGTGGTCGCCAAGTGGAACGCCAAAAGGGTCATTTTGATCGTTGTGAACGTCTAGTGGAACGCGCCCATTATGTTATCAGTGTTGCCAGATTTTATTAACCTGAGAGGATTTATTTAGTACTTTTTTTATAAAGGAGAGAATACAAATTAGCACCAGATCGTAAAACAATAATGCGATTCATTACAATTAACATAATTATAGTGAAACTTATAATATGTCAAGTGTATTTGTGTAGTTCATAGATATTTTTTCTAGTGTTTTTTTATGTAAATAAACAGTAAAGAACTGGCAACACTGATCATGTAAACAGAGTAATCTGAGAGAGTAAAGTAAAAGTAGAATAAAGAAGAATAAAAGAAGAAGTATAGAAGAAATAAGAATAAAAGTAGTCTGGCGCAGCAGCCCATTATAGATGTTTTGCGATTGCTTTTCATTTTGAGATGAAATCTGAATATGCTATTTTATAGTGGCTTGTTTATCATAATACCATTAGTTAGTAAACTTTCGATTTAGTAACGTTGTTAAGACGAAAACCAAGTTAACGCGGCACTGCCCTGTATTTTAAGATTTATCGCTCAATTCGTTTGAAGCTAATTTTTATTTTATTCGCTTTTGTGACAAAAAATGTTTATTGAAAATTAATTTATTAGAAACTAAGTTTCTGTGCTAACTGCAGTTCAAACATGAATAAACAAACAACAAGTTCAGTGTGCATTTTTGAAATATTTTAGTCTGAATTACTTGTAAAAATAAGATACATTTTAAGAATTAAATTCCTTGTCTGTTTTATAGATACATTCTTATAATAGTTAAATTGAATTAACTTTATGTAAACTATAATTTCACTATCTGTGACGCTGAGATGTTTAAATGAAAACCATTATATGCATAATAAAGACTAGTGTCTTATATCAGCCATGTTTTATTTGTATCATTTTTTTTATGGAAATAGCCGGCAAACGAGCTGACGATCCACCTGATGGTAAGTGGCTATCGTCGCCCATGGCATCAGCAACACCAAAGTCATCACTGATATGTTGCCGGCCAAGAAAGAGAAGAAAAAGAAAGAACTGGCTCTCAAGCCCCCAGCCGGAACACGACGAGTCGTTTGGCGGCTGACTCATGCTTAAGGGTGGTAGGTATTAATTAACAATTAAAACTTAGAACACTTACCCCAATTCCACGCCGGATTAGTCGACTCTTACAACACCCATGCGGCGTGGGATTGGGGTTAGTGTTCTAAGCCTCCCCAATACGGCTAAAAAATCATGTCTTACTAATACATCTTCCCCAGTCTTCCCGTAACAAAAGAATACAAAGGGGTTATAGATTTACTTAGAATAGGCTCGAAATTACTCAAATATGTGTGCTATGCATGCTAGCTCCTATAACAAGTTATAACAACTTTACTCGGTGGTAAAATAATAACAAAGCGCAGCACATTTCTTTTGAATAGATAAATCACGTAGGACAAAATAAAACACGATATTTTTCGTTTAGTATATTAAAGTCAAATATTACAACAATTTTATTCAAAGAACAGAAATCTTAAAGATATATTGCACGTTTAAAAGAACATCAATAGAATACAAACCGAACTAATACAAAAAACCCCAGTTCGATGGTAAACTTATAACATTTACTGGATAACATTCATTTCAACTCCAATTTTAAAGGCCTCAGTTACCCACGCTAGAGAGTAGCACGTTAGGTAAGCACTCATGCACATGAATATAGTAGTGCCACCAACTTATCTGTGAATTGACGGAGGGCGCTGTCGGACGCATTGGACCAATCACTGGACGCTATTCGAGACGTAGTAAATGTCAATGAATGAACACAAAGAACTTATGAATGGGGCGGCATTAGTTCCAATTTTCGCCATTTCACGGATAAGTTGGTGGCACTGTAGAATAGAGTCCATAATTCGACAGACCACTTTGACAAATAGAATTGCTATCAATTGTAGAAAATTAATGATGAGGGGTAATGGTCGATATTTCAGTGTCGATACTTAATTCACCGAGAAAGTGGTTAAAAGTTTTGTTTAGGCGTGCAACAGAAAAGTTAAGTTGTTAAAATAGTGTTCTATTAATGTGTTCGCATTTCTTATTATGTATAATTAAAATACCTTCCGTTTAATGATTCGATGCTAGCTTAAATTAATTAAGATAAGTTGTATTTAATTTAAACAAAATTAAGTCACATTGTACTAAGAAAAATGCATTAAGATACAGTTATTTAATTTTAAGTCACGCAAAATATCGATAAAACATTTTCATAATGTCCACAAAGCACACATGCACAGAACTTGCTTTAGACAATGATATTTAAATACCTTCTTTACATTATAAATTATAAATATCACTGGCTTTAGAGGACTGATTTGCGCATGCTCGTGTGCTATAAACTAACATGTGTATCGCAGACGTGTTGGATTAGATGCTAATGAATCTATGCTCACAGATTCAGATGTACAGTAAAACCAACTTATCTGTGAATTGAAGGAGGGTGCTGTCGGACGCATTGGACCAATCATTGGACGCAACTCGAGAGGTAGTAACTGACAGATGAATGACCACAAAGTACTTATGAATGACTTTTCATTAGTTCCAATTTTCGCCACTTTACAGATAAGTTGATGGCACTGTAATAAATAATATACTTTTAAATTAAGAATATACAAACATGTCCGCATTGGAAATACAATTTATTACAAACCGAAATCCACAGGCAGTCAAACAATAGGGTATTTGACAACATTGAAAATATACTACAAATTGTTATTATTCTATCAGATAGTAGCACTAAAAAACATATTTCGCTTTATTTTCAAGTAAATCACGTATATTTTTGCAAATAACACGAAATTAAAATACTGTAATTTTAGGAAATTTTTCCAGTGACCGAAACGCCCTGTGATTGGTGACAACTTTGATGACGTCACACGCTAGTAAAAAATCAGATCTTTCCTATAAAGAATCTTTAATAGATACTTGCGTGTGACGTCACACGTATCATAGACCGCCGCCATGACAGAAACAGCGTTTTTGGCGCGGTTTTGGAAGTTTAAACTTTAACATTGATTTTTATTAACAATACTGTTAATTTTTTCGGAAATATCAATGGAGTGGGTTTATTTTGTAATAAAGAATAAATTAAAATGATTTTTAAAAATTAGTCAAATACCCTATTCTAAACAGTTGCAACTTGAACGGATTCCAACTAATATATTACGTATAATGTGATATCGGAGTCACTATCTCTAGAATAATTGACTCAAGAATGACCATGTGATGTCCAAAAAGTGCATCTAAAGACTTTATGTGCACTTCTTTCAGTTCTTCACTTGTTACCGTGACAGTACTCAACCGGACATAATGGCTCCATAAACGAGTTTGATTGAATCCGCTTTGACTGATAATTTTTATATGAAGCCAACTCCTATCAATATACAAATACAAGGTTTCTATACGCCAAGTCCTATACAGCAATTATTATAATAAATACACTACAGCTTAGAACACAGCTGCCCTCACAAACCATAATCAAACTACAAAGCCCTGGACACAACAGTAGCAACCAAAAATTCCACAAAATTACATTGTTTGTACCATTGAAGTATTATTACTAGCATATAGAACCGACACCACGAACACAACGTATGTCCCAAACAATTGGCGCCGATCGGCTTCAATTTTCAATGAATTCGTTCGATTTTGAAAGGAGAACTCTGGCTCAATTTTGAAAATGGATCCTCCCGGCGGGACACACATTTTGTTCGAGATGTCTGTTCTATAACATTATACTTCAATGGTTTGTACCTATTTAGTTCAGTAACCGATATTTATTTAAATATTACTTCCATCTACCACATCACTCCTTATAATAGGAGTAATTCCCCTGTCGTCTGCTTTCGTGTCCGTAAAGTCCGATTTACACGTATTAAGTAGTTAACTAAATTTTAAGTAAATTTATACGTGTAAACAGACAATTTAGTAACTTTTTAGTTCAAATTTAGTTATCTACTTAATTACTTAATACGTGTAAACCGAACATAACGCAAGTTCTCAATAATTACTGAACTTCCATTCAGTTTTTACTATCAGATGGAGTGGTTCATCACTTATATATTGTGTAGTGACATGTCGAGACGTGCCTCACCTTCAGTGGCCCGGGGGGAGGGGGGGGGGCAGCGGGTCAGGTGCGCCCGCCGGGGGTCACGTGGCTGTAGTCCGTCAGCGGCATGATCACCACTTGGAGCTAGGGGAAACAAACAGGTTACAGTCCGTTTTTTAACGAGTCCTTCTCATATTTGTTAAACAATCTGGGCGCTACATTTTATTGAAATATCGGTTTAAATAAATGATAATTTGTCCTAAAATTTTTAAATTACACATTACGATAAAGAGACCCTGCAAGCTTGTAAATGTACAAGTACGTTTAAGTAATATATTTTTTTTCTTTCTAAAATTCCAGTTATTGCTGAGACAACCTGCACAAGAATTTTCATTATTTACTTTATTTTTCAAAGTCAAAGTCAAAGTCAAAATATTTTATTCATATAGGTATCACTGATACACTTATGCACGTCATCATTTTTTATCTACCAGCTTTTCGGAAGGGTGCTTTGTCATGGAGGAGAAGAAAAGCCGAAAGAAACTCCTCGCACATCTTTTAAAAAAATATTACAAAAAAGAAAATATTACAAAAATATTTACTAATCCGAGCGGAACTGGTTGCAGAACTGGTCATTTCCATGCATCTTTGTCATTTAAATACTCGTCTATTCTATAATATCCCTTGCCTAACAATTGTGTTTTTACACGTTTTTTGAAAGATTCTATTGGCAAGTCACGTATTGATTTTGGAATTTTATTATAGAAATGTACACCAAGCCCCATGAAAGATCGCTGCACTTTACTTAGGTGGAACGAAGGCGTAACTAATTGATGCATTCTTCTTGTTTGGCGATTATGAATATCACAATTTTGTTTATACGCGCTTATATTCTTCCGTATAAAAACTACATTACTAAAGATATACTGGGAAGCTACTGTAAGTATGCCTATTTCCTTGAACTTTTCACGCAAAGATTCCCGATACTTAAGTTTATAAATAATTTTCATTTTTTTTTTTATATTAACTTGCTGGTATTTATAATAATTAATAAGTAAATAGTCAGTATGGCTCACCCGCAGCTGGTCGCGGTGCACGCCGAGCAGGTGCTTCGGTTCGGGCGCGCCGCACGTCTCCGTGCACTTGGGGCAGCGGCTACAATAACAAAATGTCTTCAAGATAATTCTTGACAAAAAACAACCGACTTCAAAATTAGGGATAACTCAAAAACTACTCGTCCGAACTCGCTCAAATTTAAGTGGGACCACATGACAAGCACCAGCTTTCGATTAAGAAAAGAATCATTAAAATCGGTTCACCCAGTTGAAAGTTCCGAGATAAGAAACATAAAAAAATACAGTCGAATTGAATATCTCCTCCTTTTTTGAAGTAGGTTAAAAAGAGTGAATAGGTTATAGGCTTTTACTTAGTGCGCTCATCGCGCACACGACGTATGTTTAACGCGCCGACGACGCGCAGGCAACGCACGTATACGCGCTTCAAACGAAATTCAACGCAGTAAACTTTTGCACACAAAGATCTTGTGGCGCTGTAACTCGCGTTTGTATCGCGTTTGGATGCAGACGCGCTGTATTCGCGCGTACGTATTCAATTCACGAAATGGACGAGTTTAAAACGCGCTAATGACGTGCGTATTAGTAACGTTACATTTTTAACCACCGACGAAAGAAGGGTGTTATAAGTTTGACGTGTGTATCTGTATGTTTGTCTGTGGCGTAGCTCCCAAACGGATGACCCGATTTTGATCTAGTTTTTTTGTCTGAAAGGTGAATGGTCTGAAAGGCTAATCGAGTGTTCTTAGCAATGTTTAGTGTAAATCAAACTGTCTGGGGTTTTTTCAACTTTAATTTCAGATGATCATAGTCAGCGACTGATCAAGAGATCTGACCGCCCTAGGCTAATTATGAGGACGCGCCCCTGCCAAAAAAGTAGTGAGTAGAGTAGGAACTCTTGATTGGCATGGTTAGAACTACAACATACCAAAAATTCAGAATCATTCCGCTGAAATCGAATAAATAGACTATGGGGGAGGGGGGGGGGGGGGGTTAGCGCGCCCTGAAGGAGAGCACACGCGATATGGGGGGTCGTGCCCATTGGGACTTTTGATCAGTACGGTTAGGACTACAACATACCAAAAATTCAGACCAATCCGCTGAAACCCACTTTCCATACAATTAGTGCGGGGTCCTTTTAACTAAAAAGTGCCTGTCCAAACGTGTTAAGTGATAAGCCCCGCCCACCTACTTAACAGAAAATAGAAAAAAACTAAATTACTTGTCTACTTGATAATTAAATTTTAACTACCAAATTGTCCGTTTACACATTAATTTACTTAAAATTTAGTTAACTACTTAATACGCATAAACCGAACATTATTACGAGGTAGTCTAAGCAATAAGTTCAAAATGATGAAAAATAGAGATAAGTAGTGCTCTTAAAAATACGTGCGATAGCTCATTCTGCCCGGAATAATGTCTAGAAAAATGTTTCGGAAGCGTTTAACCAGCACGCAAAAAATTGCAAAAGTTATTAAAAAGATTCTTAAAGAAAAGGAAATTTCCAAAAAATAACTCCTGACTCCCACAACTCTACATACTTAACGAGATCACGCCATTAAAGTTTAAAAAAATTTAATACTTTGTTTATAAGAATTTTATAACTTGAACAAATAATTTTTTATCTGTACTTTGTTATATATGTTACCGGCAAAACCCGATTTCAGGTTAAACTAGTGTAAATCATAAACTAGTTTAACCTGAAATCGGGTTTTGCCGATAACATATTGTATACATCGTTGTTTTCGTTATTTTTAGAAGTTTCAGAAAAAAAATATAAAAAAGTTGAGAATTGTTTATAACATATTGTTAAGTTAAAAAACAATTAAATTCTTGATAAAAAAATTGTTTTTTTACACTTCTATTGAAGATGGTCAATTGAGTTGTTCATTTAAAAAAAAAATATTTTTTTTAAATGTATTTTAAATCTTTAACACAAATTATATTAATTGGCATTGTTAAAAACGCTTAAAAACTATTTTTAATATTAATAATAATGAATTCAAAATTGATAAAAGTTCAAAAAGAATCACGTGACTACAAACGCGCCAGATTTGGTCGCCATGTTAGTGACGTCATTTTGTTAAAGCAATTACACAGTGTTAGAAGGTTCTACGTGAATTGAGTAAAAATATCCGAAATTTAGTGCAAAAAGATATTCATACCACGTAATTTTATTGTAAATTTAAATGTTAAATGATTTATTCTTCATTGAATATTATAATAAAACTCTCTATTGATTGTACACACTAAATAAATTTAGATAAGGTTAGGTACACTGTTAACTGGTAAATCGTGTCTGGGAGAAATCAGGGCAGGGTGTTAGGGGTATAAATCAGGGTTGTATGATAAAATTATATTTCATTTATCATACAACTAGCTTCTACCCGCGACTTCGTCTACCTAAATTTCAGATATGGATCCTGAGAGAAGTGAAGAATGTGATTAATAAAAAAATGCACAATGCAATACTACAGAAATTCTATGCTAGTAGTAGGTACATACATATGATGACCCTATAGCCTAGTTGATAGCGATTCGATCCAGCCTGCGAAGTGAGGGTCCCAGGTTCAATTCCCGGCCATATCTAATAAAATGTGACAAATAATTATTTGTACTCGGGTCTTGGGTGTTATAGTGACGTGTTATTTGTGTTGACCATGCCACCCGCGACACAGGAAAACCTACTGCGGTGGTATGGGTCTGTACGCGCTTTATACATAAAACTGATACAATATATAATTTTTTTTGTCTCCGAAATACGCCAAGTTGGTCAATGATCACGACTCGTGTGGCGAATCGTTACCACTCCAGATCGCTAAGTCAAGGGTCCTGGTTTCGATTCGATGCGAGGTGGATGCTGCGAGATGGTTTGAATGATTAGTTTGTATTTCTGTTCTTGGTCTCAGTGTGTGTCCTTGTGTTGTCTATGGCACCCACGACACTGGGTATCCTAGTATGGGGCTATGAGTGTGAAGCGTTTATTTATTTATTTATTTATGTACAGACCTACTGGTTTTACAATGTTAACGATAATATTATCTGATATCTTCAAACACGGTTCCGTTTTATTCTACCTACCATTGTTCTACCACGTGTCCCACTTTGTAGCCCCAGGACCCATCATCAGATCCTCATTGAATTTGAGTAGGATCAACGTTGCAAAATTCCTAACCTAATAAAATAAAACCATGAGTTGTTTTATAAAAAAACGGGCATGTGCGTGTCAGGCCACGGGCAATGTAAGGTTCCGAAGTAGTAAGTTTATCGACTATGACTCATACTTATGTTAACATAGCAGTGATAGTTTTCCTTGTAAATTCATCATATAAGTAACCTATTTTTGAGAATTTTTTCACTTGTCTAACTCCAACCGTTTAGTCAACAGTTGGGGGGGACACTTGACTGTAACCAAAATTAGCACTTTAAAGCCAAACATTTTGCAAACGGACCCCTAATTCCAAAAATGGTCTTACAAGACCCATAATATTTTTGGAAGACCTTTTCAACGATACTCCACACTATAGGGTAGGCGACGAATAAAAAAATCATCCTCACGTTGCCTGTAGGAGAGGTACCCTGAAAAAAAATGTTTTTCAATATTTAATTCTACGATTCTGGAGTTTTAATAAATATGTATATCCATGCCAAATTACAGCTTTCTAGCAGTAAGGGTCTGGCCGCTTTGCTTCGGACAGACGGACGGACGGATGGACGGACAGACGGACAGTCGGACAGACAGACAGACGGACAGACGGACGGACGGACGGACATGACGAAACTATAAGGATTCCGATTTTACTTCGGAACCCTAAAAGCGAATCTATGAACGAACACTAAAATTTTACCTCTTATTCCTCGGGAAAAGGTCACAGGAACACATTTAACATTATCTTTGGAGTGTTTTTTTTTGTAGTTTTCACACGTAATGGTACAAAACAAGCACGATAACTTTTAAGGTTTAGCATTTTTGATATATTTATCAATATATTGACGATAATATCAAGATTTTATCAGTTAAAAGTCAAATCACAGTATCAGCTGTATGCTGCAATGAATAGCAATTAACAAAGTGACGTCACACGCGCGCTCGGTTCTATTCGGGAATTGTCGGCGTGTTTTCGGTACTGGATTCAAAAACGTATTTTTGATTTGATGTAACTTTTAAATTATAGCGAATAAAAAAAAACTAAAATAACTTTGTTATAAAACTTATATATGAACTTTCCATTTATAACAAAAAAAAATTTTAGGAAACAACTCAATTATGATTTTAAAAAAAAATTCTTAACTAATAATTTAAACAATAGAAATATTAAAAAACGATTATAAACAATTAAATATTATTATTAGGAAAAAAAAATTCTTTCAAAAATCATATTTTGTTTAGAATAAGGTATTAAAAAAAAATCTTGAAAGCATTGAAATAGTCCATTTGTTTATAAAAAAAGTTATAAAAAATGAGGGATTTTTTTTTCAAGGCAGTAAATATCTTTTATGAATGCAAAAACGATTATGTAATAATAAATTGGAAAAAAAAAATTCAATATCATTTTTTGTTCAACTTATAAAATTATTATAAACAAAGTATTAAATTTTTTTAAACTTTTATAGTGTGATTTCGTTAAGTATGTATGTAAGAAAGGCTCCACGAAGCTTTTTTTAACTTTTTTTTAAAATGTACAATGAAAATGGAAGTTCGAGAAAATTTTGTTAATTAATAAAATCGTCTAACTTGTTGAAAAATTAACTTTAAGAAAAATTTCCTATGGAAGCATATTCTTTGAAGTGTTCCGAATACACCATAATTTTTTTAATTTTTTTAATAATAATTAACACCTTGAAAAAAATATTGAGCGTGACGTATTCAGTTTTGACGCCGCGCGTGCAAGCTAAAAATGCCGCGTGGAATTTAATTTTCAGTGTTAAACTAAAATTATAAATAATGGTGATAGAGTTCTGGGAGTCGGGAGTTGGGTTTTGGAAATTTCCTCCTCTTTAAGAATCTTTTTTTTTTTAATTTCTTAAACATTAACAGTTTCGGAGTTATTAAATAAAAATGAAATACCTTTTTTTTGCAACTTCATTTTTTTAATAACTTTTGCAATTTTTTACGTGATGGTAAACGCTTCCGAAACATTTTTTTAGACATCATTCCGGACAGAATGAGATATCGCACGTATTTTTAAGAGCAGTATCTCTATTTTTCACCATTTTGAACTTATTGCTTAGACTAAGGCGGATTAAACAAAACTCACACTAGGCACTCCGTTGCCAGCTCACCCACTCGCTCGACCACCGATCGATTCGAGTAACAAGTCAGTGTTTGTTTTACGCGCGCTTTTTAAAATTTCAAAATTTATTGTTAAAATCAGGGACTCTCAAGCGCATCTAGTTATAGATAGTGTTTTGTCTCGGTTTAGTTGAAATAAGTAGGGTAGATGCAGTGATGCTAGATTAGTGCATGGGAAGACACGATTTTAGCGCGCCCCCCCGATCCTCGCGCCCTAGGCTGCAGCCTAATTAGCCTAAGGGTTAATCAGGCCCTGATCATAGTAACGGTTGAAACCAGACTCCGTAGTGGCCATACGTACCCGTGCGCTTTAACGGTGGGCGCGACCTGCGCAGTGGGCGTGTACAGAGGAGTGTTCAACTCGTCGAAATCTAGCGCGCCGTCGATGTTCAGCACTCTGCAACCAAACATTATTATTTATACACTATTCATTTAACTTGTTTTTATTTATGATGATCCTGTAGCCTAGTTGGTAGCGACCCTGCCTGCGAAGCGAGGGGTCTCGGGTTCGATTCCCGGCCGGGGCAGATGTTTATGTGACAGATAAATATTTGTACTCGGGTGCAGGGTGTTATTGTGATGTGTTATATGTGTCGTCCATGTCACCCGCGACACAGGTAATAACCTACTGCGGGGATATGAGTGTGTAAGCGTTTATTTATTTATTTATTTATCCGACAAACGAGCTAAACATCCAACTGATAATAAGGTAGCTATCGTTGCCCATGGACGTAAGTAATACCAACGCCACAACCGATACGTTGCCGACCAAGAAAGAAAGGAAATAGAGACAGAAACATATGGCTTTCAAGCCCCCAGCCAGATCACAAGTTGTTTGGCGACTGACTCAAGTTCCAAGTTTCGAGAAAATTAGACGATATTATTTTTATGTTCATACAAACTTTCTCCATTTTGCTCCTTTAGGAGCCTTATCTGGGCGGTACCTGTTCTGCGCGGAGAAGCGATGCACCCGCTCGAGCACGGAGGCCACGTGCTCCACGCCCTTCTGCACTCCCCACACCAGGATACCGATCTACACCACCAAACAAACTATTATTATCATCCACATGAATAACTTAAATATAAATGGAAAACCTTATTTTCTTACCTCAGATTATCTTAGGCACGTAACGCAGTTGTACCTATACTCCAGGCATATTCGGACTCGACGTAAACAAATTGTTGCCTAGCAACCACAAATAAACAGGTGCATGAAACTTTTTGTCGTAATAAAGTGCGGTTGAACTAAATCAGCATTTCGGTATATTGTTGGTAGCATTGAAATAAGACCACACGGCAAGATCGGCACTTCCACTCTTTATAAATTCGATTTTTCAAATTCTATATTATTTATTTTGCAATAGTTTAAAATAACACGGAATAGTAACGTATAAAATAGATATAGTCTGCTTTAAAATACATATACATAGAGAACATGTTATTCGGTTTTGTTTAATTTCTTATAAATAATTTTATGCTCATGCATATTATTGGGTAGAATGCAATATCTGTATGATCTGTATTTCGAGCATGTAAGCGCCATTATAGCTGTGAGGTTTTCGTAGTCATTTCTATTTATAGTCATAGACAGGCAGACCTTAAAACAATATTTATTTAAAATGTATCTAGTAATAATTTTGGTGTACAATAAAGAGGATTTTGATGTTTTTGTTGTTATTTGGTGTGCGAAATACAAATCAGTTGGTGAAAACCATACAAGGACTTTTAATGGTTTGTTTACATCGAGTCCAAACGGAATGTGGCTGGAGTATAGTCGTTATCGTTAGATAGTAATCAAGCTATCCTTTGGGCTAAAATACTTTTTCATGTTAATAAGAAGTGACCGATGGCAATGCCGCGTTGTACCTTGACTCGCACGTCGGGCTCCGGCTGCTGCGGCGCTCCGAACCGGTCCAGGACGGGTTGCGGGCAATTTTTGCACGTTATGGAGATGCGCACTGTACGCAGCACCACTTCCGGCACCTGCACACACACACAAACACACGCGTTATATACATATAATCTAAATTTTACTAACAAAAAATAACCGACTTCAATATTACTCAAAAATTACTTATCAGATCTCGTTCAAATTTATGTGGGACCACATGACAAGCACCGGCTTTCGATTAAAAAAAGAATCATCAAAATCGGTTCTCCCAGTCCAAAGTTCTGAGGTAACGAACATAAAAAAAATACAGTCGAATTGAGAACCTCCTCCTTTTTTTGAAGTCGGTTAAAAAACCAAAACTAAGCAACGCAACACCTATAATTTTCCCATTGCTGGGCTCGGAGTCTCCTCTCACAATGTGAGGGGTACCGGCCATAGTCTACCACGCTGGCCAAGTGCAGATTGGTAGACTTCACACACCTTTGAGAACTTTATGGAGAACTCTCCGGTGTGCAGATTTCCTCACGATGTTTGCCTTCACCGAAGGAAGTGATAATTAACTTCTAATCCGTACACAGTACGAAAATTAGAGGTGCGTGCCAGGATTTGAACTCGGGGCCCTACGTTCGGGAGACCAACGTTCCAACCGCCAGACTATCACTGCGTTACACATACAGTCGGATAATAATCGCTATACGAGCAAACGACTCACGAG
This sequence comes from Thymelicus acteon, assembly GCA_951805285.1. NCBI lineage: Eukaryota > Metazoa > Arthropoda > Insecta > Lepidoptera > Hesperiidae > Thymelicus > Thymelicus acteon. The sequence goes on from OX638223.1 coordinate 17,695,645, forward strand.
AACAGCAGTAACAACTAACAATTCGGGTATCACCGAACACTTCTGGTCAAGAAAAGATTGAGTCATACAGAATCGAAGGTAATCTGAATTACCTGAGTAACGTTATTTTAAAATACCGTACATGAATCATATGAAGACGTCTTTTGTAACGTTTCGTTTTCTTTTAGCTGCCTTTAATTTTTTTTATGCTTTTAGCAGGCAAACGAGCAGACAGGTCACCTGATGGTAAGTGATGACCACCGCCCATGGACATTAGCAACACTGGGGGCGTCACCAACGCGTTGCCGGCCAAGAAAATGAAAATGCCTTTAATTCAATACAACTCCTTTAAAATAGAAGTAAAGCACTCACATCATAAGTCCCAGCCCAGCCGATCATCATGCTCTTGCGGAACCAGACACCCTTAGGGTAGAGGTCGACCGTCCACTCCACCTGGCGGTCCTGGGCCACGTCCGCGATGGCAGGCCTGGTGGAGAAGATGAAGGTCCTGGTGTGGTAGCAGGGCAGGGAGTGGAACCCGTCCACGACCATCACGCCGCCCCACGTGTCTTCCGTGTAGATTCGCGGCGTGAACAGCAGGCGGCCTGCTTCTGTCTGCTGGACTTCGGAGATGCGCTCGTATTGGCCTGGAGGGAATACAATTGTTTGAATTCATTTCCCCATCCTCTATTCTCCATCGAACGACACGACGCGATATCCTTCCTTTTGTAGTGTCAACCCGTGTTTCAACTCTTCATTCGTTACGCGTACCGCGAAGGAATGTGATAGGTTGCCTGCACCCAAACCGCTCTTTCCCACTGGGCACTATGGGCAAGTGCCCAGGGCCCCGTGATCGATAGGGGCCCTACAGTTCCTGCCAGATCACTAAACGATAACCGATATTTATTTATTACCGAAAAACTTTTTAATTCGAATAAATCGAACCTAAATTATTGACTACAATACCAATTTGCTTATTAGCTTTTGCATAAATCTAGAGGCTTGCTTATCTACTTTATTTGTTTATTCTAACAAAATATTGAAAACAAACAAAAACAAAAAAATTAAAAATTATGTTCTGTCAAAGTCATAGGGGCCCCATTATCCTAATATGCACAGGGCCTCCAATAGGTTAAAGACGGCCTTGTCTGCACCCGCGTTCCCGCCCATGTGGTGAAAGTCAAGTGAATATTGTAGTCGCTGGCCTGGTACAGATCTTTTCAAGGAATTACCTGATGATCAGAGGAGGAGCGCTGTGATGGTAAGTGGTCATTGTTGCCCATGGACATCAGTAGCACCAAAGGCTTAACGAGACGAAAGAAACTATGTCTATCTATTTATCATCTATACAAATAAATAAAAATGGAGTGTCTGTTTGTAATATTAAAATAACCGCTTTTTACTAAGTGGATTTGGATGTATGTACGTAAATATACCAAAACAACATTTTTCACAATTTTTGTCTGTCTGTCTGTCTGTTTGTTCCGGCTAATCTCTAAAATGACTGGACCGATTTTGTCGGGACTTTCACTGGCAGATTGCTGATGTAACAAGGATTAACTTAGGCTATTTTTATTTTAGGAAAAAAAAATAGTTTGTTAGGCGATACGATGTTCGCCGGGTCAGCTAGTTATACATATTGTAACAGACGTGATGTACCTACCTAAGCCGATATATCGCCAGCCTACACATCACCATGAACATTCAATATGCTGCCCGCCTACCAGCCAACGTGTTAGCCACAGCCGAAGCCAAAGCCAAAGCCAAAGCCAAAGCCAAAGCCAAAGCCAAAGCCATAGCCAAAGCCAAAGCCATAGCCATAGTCATAGATAAGCCCGTTATATTGATTATTCCCTCCAGCCGGTGAAGGGAATCATCAATAGGTTTAAGGAATAGCCGTAATACTTAGAAACTCTTTGGAAAATGTAGTAGAAAAAAGATTATGTGGAATTGACGATCTGGTTGTCATGGGGATTTTGATAAATTATTGATAGATGTCAATGGAAAGGAAGTAAAAGCTGAACAAGAAATTGTGTATTTATTTCGTAGATTTTATAATATTATTATTATCGTAAATGTGGAAACAACATCAGCTGTTTTTATGGAAGATATTTGAGAAAAACTTTAATTGGGACTGTTTTTTGATAGATCCCACAACAATGATTTTTGGAGTCTGTGTCTGTTTATATGTGCGTTTGTTCCTGTTGATATCCAATTTGGATGTGATTTTGTGAGCTGACCACTCAAGTGCTGCTTACCGGACTGATAGCTCATAGCGATGGCCATGCGGTCCATGAAGAACTCCTTGTGCTCCTTAGTGAGCGGGCACAGGAGCAGCTTGGCCAACTGGTTCGGACACATCATTGGGAACCTGCAAACATTTCTTTTGTGTTATTATCACAATAATAATGCGGATTATTCGTGATAGTAGCCTAGTAGATTTAAAGCTAGACTCGCACAAAGGAATCTAATTCCGAACCTACTATCTACTTGCTGCTGTGTCCGTGACTCAAATGTGAAGTCTATCAATCCACATTTTGCCAGCGTGGTGGAGTATGGGCGACTATGGCCGGCAACCCTCACATTGTGAAACATCCGAGCCCAGAATGGAGTTAAAGATTACGACCGGTGCTTCTTTATTGGACAACGCAACATCTGTCGATTGGCACTTGATCACTGTGGCAGACTGTGGCCTGTTACCATTGAAGTATAATGTACCAGCGTACTAGAGCAGACATCGCGATCAAAATGTGCGCCGCAGGCACGGCAGTGCGGGTCGCGCGGGGAGGGGGAAGGGGGAGGGGGTAATAAATCATAGTTTGTAGCTCATAAGCTACAAGTCATTGCGCGACCATCGAATTCGGGGCGTCGATTCTTTACGCTAATACAGTAGGGCCGACGTAACTTGGCTCGTCTGAACATAGGCTCTGCGAACTTTAGCGCATGTAAGACAGAGATAGCGACACGAACATGCTGACGTGTGACTGAGACATAATACGCCGCGTACCGAGCATTGCCGAATTATATTACTGCGCAGCCTTCTGCGCGAAGTTCAGACGCGCCAAGATACAGCGGCCGTACTGTAATAATAGTTACCCTAAAATTGTGTCAGTAGAACGACGCGCCATCCATGCGTCCATACCTGACGTGCGAGAAGACGGCCACGACGAGCGAGTCGAGGTGCGCCTTCACCTCCGCCGCGCCCAGCTCGCTCGCCAGCAGCCGCTCGCGCTGCCGCTCCAGCCACCGCACCACGAAGCTGCATCACATACACACGTTGCAATCACATATTTTATAGGATTTATGCGAACGACGCGCTATGACTCGTCTTTTATTATGCAGGTCACGAACCTGGAATAAACCCGCGTCGGTTTTTCCCTTTCATTATTATGTAAGTTTCTTCGAACTCAAGAGTGAATAGGCTTCTAATAGTAAGTGGCGCTTCCGAACACAAAAATAAAAGAAACATTACGCTTTTGCTTCACTTGAAATCAGAGCAGTATCTAAAATTTCAACTAACTTTAAAAAGTGTTTATTTTTGAGTGTTATTAATTTTTGATTAGCCGTATTGGGGCGGCTTAGAATACTAATCCCAATCCCACGCCGGATGGGTATCGTAAAAGGCGACTAAATCCGGCCCGCTGGTGGTAGGGCCCCTCGAGGGATTATATTGGTAATATTGATTTTAATTGTTAATTTAATACCATTATTACTATTATTATTTCTCCATGGGGTTCGCCTGGATAGCTACCACCCTTGAGCATGAGTCAGTCGCCAAACGACTCGTCGTGTTCCGGCTGGGGGCTTGAGAGCCAGTTCTTTCTATCTTTCTCTTCTGTCTTTCTTGGCCGGCAACGCATCAGTGGTGCCTTCGGTGTTACTGATGTCCATGGGCTCTATAGCCACTTACCATCAGGTGGATCGTCAGCTCGTTTGCTGGCTATTTCCATAAAAAAGCCCATTTTGGATAAAATATGATTTGATTTTTAGCACTATCAATCCACCCTTGACCCTGGTTGAATATACTCCAAATGTGTAGAGCACGACTCACTGGTAGAGGCTCATCTCGTTGTGCAGCACCAGGTCGCTCTGCTGCAGCAGCAGCAGCAGCGCGTCGCCCTCCAGCTCGCTCAGCTCCGCGTCCGACCACACCCACTCCACGTTCCACTTCACGAAGTTTTGACACGCCTGTTGGCAGGCACACACAGTCATATGTCATACAGTCACGTCACGACACACCTCTATCACGCTATTAAAGTTTTATAACTTATACATTGTTCGCACAAAGGCGGATCCAGGGGGGTCATGGGGGTCATGACCCCCCCTGGGCTGAGTCCAGGACCTAGGTGGACCACTAATTAAAATTGTTAAACATAATGTTTATATATATTTTTTTTTTTGTCACAATATAGATATTTAAGTACTTGCAACATTTAATTAATTTAATATAATACTTTGTTTGATGGCAAACGCAGTATTCGGGAACGAACGCATCGAAAACGCGTTTCGGGAGAAGACGTAATAGAAAAATTGATTTTGTTATTTAAATATAGGTAGATTTATTTAAGTACAGTACTTACATTTATTAATAAAATATCTATTTTTTACTTGTATCTATTAGGGCCTAGGGGTCATCCATAAATTACGTCACACAAATTTCATGACTTTTTGACCCCTCCCCCCCCTTGTCACAGCTGTGAGATGTGACTAGGGGGGGAGGTCACATTTGTGAGACCTCCCCCCCTAGTGTGACGTCACATATTATGAAATTTTACACCTAAAAATTATTAAATTAAAACAGCAGTTCCGAAATAAGTTTTATTTCCATTAATTGTTTTTTAATATTTATCCATACATAGACATACCAATTATTCAAGTTTGAAATGTGACGTCACAAAATTTAGGACCCCCTCCCACCCCTTGTCACACAATGTCACACTTAATCGACCCCCTCCCTCCCCCCTAACGTGTGACGTAATTTATGGATGGCCCCTTATTATCAAAATTAAATTATGACTTCTTGTGATTTGAAATGTGACCCTCCCCTGGCGCCAAAGCTGGATCCGCCCTAGTGTTCGCAGTATACGAGTAAATCGCAGAGATACTCTTACCGGGATTCCATCGACATCTGTCGTGATCACGTTATTATGACGTTACTAGTGTGAAGTCAGAACACTCGGAACAGACTAGACAATTTGCCAGCTGATAAATTCTTGACAAAAAATAACCGACTTCAAAAACTACTCGTCAGATTTAGCTCAAATTTAAGTGGGACCACATGACAAGCACCAGCTTTCGATTAAAAAAAGAATCATCAAAATCGGTTCACTCAGTCGAAAGTTGTGAGGTAACAATCATAAAAAAATATAGTCGAAAACCTCCTTCTTTTTTGAAGTCGGTTAAAAACTAAACTTCATCATTTCCCTGTGACATATAAAAGTTTCTAACATGATGTGTGATGTGTTCAAACATGAAGTGTATTGATAAAATTAAAATGATTCAATTCAATGAACCCCAAAAAGGGGACCTCACTAAAACCGTCGTCAGTTGTTAAGCAGAATGCACCATAGGCAGTGGCGTAGCGTGGGCTCCCGCCGCCCGGCGCCGACCGAAAATTTGCCGCCCCCCCAATGAACTTCGCCGCCTCCATATTATTTAAAATATTTTTTTATTAATTAAAAATGCACTTTTCTCGTTTTTTTCATAACACAGTTTACATTAAAAAAAATATAAAAAAAGAACAGCTGTCATGGGACGGCTGACAGATGTGAAACATCGAAAATGCGTCGCCACGATCGCCAAGTCTAAAATCAGGTTTACCCCTCGCGTAAAGATGTTTCACATCAATAATTAATTTTAATACACATTTTTTTTATTTAAAAATAGCGTGGCTTGCCGCCCTCTCTTCATGTGCCGCCCGGGCCTGGGCCCCCCCGGCCCCCCCCCCACGCTACGCTACTGACCATAGGCTGTACAGGTTTGTTTCGGTTCAAAAATAACAAGCATCAGAACAGAACCGTGCGCAACAGTAACTGATCGGCCTACCTTAGCGACCTCGTCATGCCCGCAGGCCATGGTGTACTGCATCCAGGAGAACAGGTGGCCGCGCTTGGCCGCCTGCGCCACGTGCTCCGACATGTAGTCCAGGCAGAGCGTCACTAGGTCCTGCAGATACATCTTAGTTTACTACTGTCTATCTTTTTTAGGGTTCGTTCAAAACGTAACGTCCGACCGTTCGTCCGCAGCTATGCTGAGGCCCTTAAGTCCGGTTTAGACCTATAAAGTAGTTAAGTAGATAACTAAATTTTAACTAAATTTTAAGTGAATAATTTTTAGTGCGCTTCCAAATGTAATAATTTAGTAGATCTTTAGTTCATACAATTCTTCACAACCTACTTAATTACTTAAGCATTTTACTAAATTTCAACTAAAAAATGCCCGTCCAAACGTGTTAAGTGATAAGCCCCGCCCACCTACTTAACAGAAAATAGAAAAATTTCTAAACTATAGTCCATTTTTTTGGCGGAGTCCAAACTGATAAACAAAACACAGTCATACGGAAATCTTACTATTTTTACGACACGCACACGCTTTGAGAGTTGTATATCTTAAAGATATGTTTATTACACAAATAACTATTGATATCACACTGAAACTTCTTTAAATTCACCGTTTAATCACTTTAACTTCCCTAAAACACGAAACATTGTCAAAACTTCTTTGCACAGAAAACAATATATCGATGACAATTTGACAGCTAGGAACTTAACATTGTCGTTGATTCGTAAGGATTGAAACACAAATCGATTTTCTAAATCGTTTGAATGATTTCTTGATCGATATAATATTATTTTAACTTTACGCTTCAAAAATTAAATACATATTTTTAAAACTGTGTAATGTTATTTTTGTCTCTTTCTATTACTCAAGGTTACAATGAGAATGATTTTTCGTTCGTATCATGGCAGATAATATTTGAGTAGGTACTTATCAATTCAAATAGTCATTTTTTTAACAGACGATGAATTTTAGTCGCTATATCAGATGAACCGACTCCAAGTTTAATTATATTCTTGCCATAATCAGACAGCAAAGATAAATGAACTGAATTCTCTGAATATTTTTTCTTCAATATCTTGTATCATTTATTTATGAAATATGAAAGATTTAATTTTAATTTATCTATTTTAAAGTATAATGCTAAATAAATATAATTCGGTTCAATTAATCGTATTCGTTAACAGTTAATCGATTTTAATTCGATAGTTCCAAACCTTATTCAATCGTGAATACTGTCTATGGCAAATTGACATTAGAAGTCGGCCATATTTGTTTACTACTTTAGACTCGACCAAAAAAATGGACTATACTTGTTTACTTGCGTACTAAATTTTAACTACTAAATTGTCCGTTTACACGTATTAATTTACTTAAAAATTTTGTTAACTACTTAATACGTGTAAACCGAAATTAGTGCTAGTTTATGTAATCGACAAACGAGCTGACGATCCACCTGATGGTAAGTAGCCCACGGACATCAGTAACACAGAAGGCTTCACTGATTCTTCGCCGCCCAAGAAACAAGAGAGAGAAAGAATAAACTGACTTCCAAGAGTTCCAAGCTTGGGAGCCGAAACAAAACAAGTGGTTTGGTGGCTGGCTTCAAGTAAGAGGGTTCCTAATATCTGTTATTGAATACAGTGAACATACCTTTACATTGTACTTGTCAGCCAAAGATAGTACTGGTAGCACGGACTGGTAAGATATCTTTATTTGGCCGGTGTAGAAATATCTGAAAATATACATAAGTTAATGGTGTGTAAGTAAATTTTAAATGTAAAGCCAATAATGTGCATGTAAATTTAAAATGTAAATTCAAAGTTAGGGATAACTCAAAAACTACTCGTCAGATCTCGCTCAAATTTAAGTGGGACGACATGACAAGCACCAGCTTTCGAGTAAAAAAATAATCATCAAAATCGGTTCTCCCAGTCGATAGTTCTGAGGTAACAAACATAAAAAAATACAGTCAAATTGAATACCTCCTCCTTTTTCAGGGTTGGCATGAATAAATCATTTTGATTTAAATCATGATTTAAATCACGATTTAAATCAAATGATTTTTTCAATAAAAATCAATGATTTAATCAAAAATGTGTAATTTCATTTTCTTTCACAGAAATCCACATATAAAAATCAGGGGAAATGCATATCAGGCCACGCGCACTGTAGGGTTCCGAAGTAGTACGTTTATCGACTAATACCTACTTATTAACTAAATAGTAAATACTTATCTGCCGTCCTCAAGCTAAAAGGCGGCTAAATGTCATCTGGTAAATTTTTACTTTATTAACAGTTTTGATATTTTTTTGACCTTTAGTAATATTTTAGTTCAAAAAAATATATATATCTTTTGAGTTTGACATAGTATGACAACATTAAAAATTGTTTTATAGAGAATCACTAGCACGATTTCAAAATAATCCTGAGTTTTTTGGCTCTACCTCAAAAATTGTTTTTGTCACTTAACCGCCTTTTAGTTTGAGGACGGCAGTTATGTTAACATAACATAGCCGTGATAGTTTTCCTTATAAATTCATCATATAATCTACATATTTTGGAGAATTTTTTCACTTGTCCAACTCCAACCGTTTAGCCGACAGGGGGGTCCCCTCCTGGTCCCACTTGACTCTAACCAAAATTTGCACTTTAAAGGCAAATATTTCACAAACGGACCCCTAATTCCAAAAATGGTCTTAAAGACATAACATAACATTTTTGAAAGACCTTTTGAACGAATACAACGATACAAATCATCCTCAAGTTACAGCTGTAGGGGAGGTACCCTGAAAAAAAATGTTTTTCAATATTTTTTTCTACAATTCTGGAGTTTTAATAATTTATAATGTATATCCGTGTCAAGTACAGCTTTCTAGCATTAAGGGTTTCGGCGCTTTGCTTCGGACAGATGGACGGACGACGACTTTGACGAAACTATAAAGGTTCTGATTTTACTTCGGAACCCTAAAAACAAATTTAGAATTTGTATTCACTTGCTTTTGCACATTTGCTTGGCATTCACATGTCAGACAAAAGAGAAATCCCCGCGCTGTGTCCGCGCAATCCCTTGAGGGCGCGTTCTGTTTTGCGCAAAAATATTTTAAAATAAAATGAAAAAATCAAAAAAATCGTGATTAATTAGGATTTTTTTTAAAAATTGTGATTTTTTCGATTTTTTAAAAAAATCATGATTTTTTCCAACCCTGTCCTTTTTTGAAGTTGGTTAAAACCATATTATTAAAAGATCAGTTTCATTGGATTTTTTTATAAATGAATAATGATACAAACATTACTCATGTTTTTATATCTTTTCTTTACCCAAAACCCAAATCACTAATACAACAGAACTACCCTTCTGACACATGAATAGCTTTTACTTCTCTAATCAATCAATAATAATTGTATGACTATCATGAAACTTACTTCAGGAAATGTGTAAAAACAGAAGCGGCAGTAGGAGTCTCTTGCAACACGATGCGACTCTCCCGCCATTCGCTCCACTCGCGGTTCATAAGCATTATCTAAAACAACATCTGCTTTGTATTGTTATATTCAATTCATTAAAACACTGTTAAAGTTTTAGACACATACCTGGGTTAACATTTAAACATAGCTATCTATCTATCAAGTTGATATCTGTGAGACTTTAAAAATAAATAATTAATGAATGTTTAAATTATTTTTGTTTATAATTCCTTTTTTCCTTAAATATCGATAAATTAATATTACAATATAACAAACTGCCACATGTCAATGATTGTTTCCCAAATAAGGCTTGTTTTAAAAAACAGACTATATCGACACTTGAAAGGCAAAAATTACCAAGTGACATGTTGACAAATTTACACTACAGCATTTTAGTTTTTAATTTAAGAAAAAAAAAACGTAAAAAATCGCCTATTAATCATAGCTACTTAATTTCAATGAATTTTACATGCAGTTTAAATGCTTAATAAAGCGATTTTTTTACGATTTTTTTTTCTAAAATTAAAAACTAAAATGCTCTAGTGCAAAGCTGTCAACATGTCGCTTGGTAATTTTTGCCTTTCAAGCGTCGAAATAATAGCAGGATATCCACGGGACTGACCTGGAACACCTCACTACTGGCACACAGTATGAGCCGGTGCGCTGGGTAGCCCACCCCCGCCACCTCCAGCGTGAGGTCACTCATCAGCTGCTCCGCATACAGAGTCGCTATCTTCAGTAGCACACTCTTTGAGTTGTCAACCTGCAACAAATGTACTTTTACAATGAAGTTATTGATGCAAGGTTTTGTATGGAATAATAGTTGAATACAAGCTATCAGGCTATATTTCCCCACTGCCTTTCTATCAATGAAGTGCTAGAATGGCTTAATAATAAAAATATTTTTATTATAAAAAATAATAATATAGAACAGCTTGCTTCCAAAAACACTTTAAAAATATTTCAGAGGTACCAAATTTCATATGTCCAAAAACCCACGGGATATAAAAAAATTATGTTCTTGTCCATTTGGTAGGATGTGGTACGAGCAGAGCAAGCGTGTTATGATGGAAGCAGGTTCTAAAATATCTGAGGCAAAGATTGAAAAAGATTTTTGCTCATCTACAATTATTTAAGGCTGAGTCTATTAATATGGGTACTGTACAAACAATTTATAATTATTAATATGGTTACAGTACGAACAATTATAAAGCTAGTTTAAGCTAGTCGTCCAGTAAATTGACAAATAAAATAACTTTAGTCACCTGTAAATTATAATTGTTATGTGACTTTTACAAGGCGGGGGGCTTTATCCACAGATCGTCATAATAGGACTCAGTCACAGAAGTCTCGGAACCCCGCTTTGCGGGGTCCCTTTTTCCCGTAAATAAAAACAAGAACCTAACTAACCTAACCTAACTATTTATTGATTTCGGTCACGTTACTTATTCAAGGAAACCCGTTGCACATTTATTTCATCCTAATAAGACTCGCTGTTTAATTCTACCGATAGTTACACGACTAATAAGCTAATCATCAGTCATTCTTAATTTAAAAAAAAATAGAATACATGTACGAATAAATATTATTTATTTGTCCAGTGCCCGTACAAATAGTCACTTCGATTATTTAAATATATCATTTATTTTACTCTTTGTTGCAATGCATATAGAACAAGATAGTACCTGATGGTACCTCACAAAACATATTAATAAGAACAGTTTATACTTACCTTTAATGTTAAGTTAATGTAAAAGCCTTAATAGATATGTAACTTTTGTAACAATTTGATGACCCTGTAGCCTAATTGGTAGTGACCCTGCCTGCTAATGCACGAGTCCCGGGTTCGATTCCGGCCGGGGCAAATATTTATGTGACAGATGAATATTTGTACCCGGGTCATGTGTGTTATAGTGATGTGGCACCCACGACACAGGGAATCCTAGTGTGGGGCTATAACTTATGAATATGTAGCGTTTATTTTTTATTAATATAAGGATTCGAATAACATTTTACCTCAAGGGCTTCCACGACATCTTCCTCGGTCTGCGAGCTGGTCGACGCCGCCGAACGCTCCTCTGAGAGGTAACTCATTGTGACAGATTATTTTTCACATTTTTTAATACACAACTCACAAAATTTAACTATTTATTTTCTGTTTTATTTTATCGTAAATTCACAAATAAATTATAGTTTGACATTGACTTCACATATGACATTACAATGACATTGCCATAGAATAAAAATAGCACAGACATAAACAACAGCACAAATAACTAAAAGAATGATCGTCCTCCGAATTTGATCATTTTATAGTTTAATTTTTAAACATTTCATTACATTTGAGCATCTTTTCTGCAACGTAATAATTATTATCTTTGTCATTGGCTTATTTTGAGTGTATAATATTTCCCATCTTCGCATTACCGGTATGTTAATACCGGTAACAGTATATAAAATATCAAATTATTACAAGTAACAAAAAAATAGACTTTAATGTACTGAATCTTTAGTAGATTTATTTATTAAATGCAATAGAAAAACAATGCATATTTTTATATTTTATACCTTTTCTCCGTATCGTATCCGAAGTTTTTATTGATTTTTTGATAGGTACGTACTTATACAGCTGTCAAATGTACACACGTTTTCTTGGCGTTGTTTGTCGTCCGGCGTTACATTTTTAAAGTTTTATCTTTTATTTCGGCTATTGTGATGTAAAATGTAACGTAGGACTGCCGTCCGATGCCAATCAATAAGTTTTTATCCGATTTTGTGAGTATGAAACAATTTTCTAGTGTAATTGCGGCTGCCATCTACTTAGCGATGGCTATTGTTTTTTCCTATTGTCTGAAATGGGTGTTATCGAAATATGTTTCCTATTAACTGTTATTCGCAGTCTCCTTCACTGTTTCTTTTGTATAATTTCTTAATTGCGATTTTTGGTTGAAGGTCGTACGCGTCTTTCAAACCTATTCAATTCATCCAATCCAATGCATTTTTGTATACTTCCAGGGTCATGTTAACTGTCAATTTTTTTCCCTTGCAACTTAATACATTCGACGAATTCTTGCAAAGCTGGAACTTTTTCTGATACACTATGACCTGGATGTCGTAATCGTACATTTACTTATAACTTTGCTTTGATTTGATTCATGCTATCTTTCTGTTTGTCATAATCTTATTGAGATTATGATTGGCCATTTCCTGTTAGTATTTTTTTTGCTGCACATAATTTTAATTGAAAAAAATTGAGAATATTATTAGACTAAAACATTCATGGACCTAAGGATGCAATTTTTTTTCTTGGTAAATTAATATATTTACCCACAACATTATGGGTAATTGACACATATATCAAAAAAGGAGTTAAGTTAAAATGAGTTAAAATGATTGTACTATGCCATAAAACTCTAAATATGAATGTCATTGACCTCAAACTCAAAATTGTTGTTTATATAATTATGTAGGTACTTACCTACAGTTGAGGAAAAATATAAATAAGTTTAATAAATGTTTCTACATTCTTACAAAAAAAAGTACATGATAATTTTTGCATTATTTTATTATTCAAATATAAGCTTCAGAAATAAGTTATATTTTCGATATTAAACTTTTAACTCAACCTCAAGAAAAAGATCACATCTTGTGAGCAGAGGCGGTATAGCCCTACAAGCCAAAAAGCCCGGCTTGACTTATGTAAAATATTATTCGGCGCGTGCAGGCCTAGAGCCGGGCAGTCATGCATTATAAAAGTATGTTTACATGCTTGCCAAGCCTTGGCAAACCTTGCTGCAGTTGGTTGCGACACACACATTTTATTTGTCACAATTTTGGCAACCCACACAAGCCAATGGCTTGCCGAGGCTTGGCAAGCATGTAAATGTACCTTTAGACCAATGACAGGAAGGTCAGACAAGTTCCATCTCGCTCGCACGCGTTAGCTTGTAATCTGGCTTTTGAACAGGCTTTGTATATCTCTTTCTAATGTATGGTGAAATTGTAACAGAAAAAATATAAAAATATTAGTTTATATAGCAATCAGTATGCAATAAAAAGCTGTGCTTTGAAGGGAACATAGGCACATATCAGTACTGTGAAGAGTATGAGGTGAGTGTGAATAAGTCGAGTGTTGTTGTTTATTAAGTTTGGCTGTTTGGCTGAAGTTAGTCAGTTTTTAGAAAAACTTATTTCTTTAAATTTTCTTTCTATCATTTGCAATTCAGTTGGGTTGTGAGTTGTGTTTAATCATAGTGAGATACAATAACGGTCCCTTGTGAGTAATTCCTCAGTGAGTAAAGCTTGCTCAAAATTTGGTCGATGGGAAATAAGGAAATAAGGTGAAATGATTGAACTTTTCTCAGATAATACAGTTAATTTCTTCGCTAAAACCTACGCCTAATTTTTTATTTTTATTTCTCAAATATTATGTAAATTGCATACTTAAACGACAATTTAATAGATTAATGTATAAAAATCAATGAGTCGTTGGCTGCTCACATTCAAATAAATTGTATTGCTGTCCTTGCATATTTTCGTCGAATGACAAAACATATGGAATGGAATACATCTGGTTATAAATAAATAATACTAATATAATAATGAGATTTAATGATTTAAATAACCTTTATGGTTATTAGGTATATTAAATCTAGCACTGGTATGCCTTCAATGTACTTTGGTGAGCTCATCCACGACATACAAGCAAGTGAAATTGAAGAGAAAAAATACTTAAGATAGGTTTAACAGTTAACGCCCCAACTCAGAGTCACTAATGGTTACTTTAATCGCTCCTTAGTAAAGAATCATCATACAAATTCTGTACTAAGGAGAGATTTAGGTAACCGTTAGTGATTTGTGAGTTGGGACGTTACTGCTAATTGTAAGTTATGTCAATAATAAAACCAACATGGTTTTATGTGAAAAATAGGCTCTATTAAATTGAATAGTTTATTGCTGACGGTACTAATGCAAAGCATACAGTGGAAGAGCATTCATTTTTAAACCTTATACAATACTTACCTTAGATAATCACTACCCAATAAGGCCGAAGAGAAGAGATTGTTACAGAATAGCTTTCTCTGTTGTTGGCTTAAACTCAAGGATAGATGGAGTCTCTCCCTTTCCCCCACCCTTACATCTTGGTTCCACATATAAAAACGTCTTTGCTTAAAAAATTAAGAAAATGACATATTATTACCATTATTGATAGAAAATCTACTTAACCTAAGTGAATCTGTGGATATCAGCTAGTCTCATAATATATGTATATGACATACATTGACCAGCCTGCTGAACTATATTCTTATTATTAAACATGACAATGATGAATTGACTTGATCTTTTTTTTGTCTCTCTTGCTGGCAACGCATCAGTGATGCATATGGTGTCGCTGGTAACCATGGGTACGATAGCCACTCACCATCAAGTGGATCATCAACTGTTTGCTGGCTATTTCCATAAAAAAATTAATCAATAGTTATATTTAAAACAAAAGCATCTTTAGCACTTGGTAAATATAAATCATGATATTTTATTTTCAGGCCAAATACACCATCCAAAATATGTAGTTACAGTAAAGAGAATTGAAGATGTTTGCAATAGCTGCGGTCTGGACATCCATTTGACACAGTAGCAGTATCTATATGATAAATGGACTGCACCTAGGGACGGACGGCAACAATGGCTTCACTCACCAATTTACACCAAAACATACAACAAAGCACAATAGAATGCTATCTTCCGAAACAAACTACAATCGATTTGGTTGGCGGTATACTCTGCAACATATGCCGGCTGACATTCGCAACGAAACAAAGCTACGACAGCCACTACCGCGGCCACGGCACTTCAACGGAGATCACTTACACATGCAATATTTGTTATAAACAGATAGTTGGCTATCCAAGCTTCCGTGGTCATTGTTATACAAGTCACGTTATTAAGGAACGATTCCAGTGAGTTTACCTATTACTTTTTTCTACTCGTATCTATGAATTATGTTTATCATGTGTATCTGTTTTATGTTTTGCAATTGTTTTCAGATGTGAACATTGCTTGAAACAGTTTTCAAAAATCAGTAACCTCAAGGACCATGTTAACAGAATACATAAATTCAAATGCCCTACGTGCAGGAAAGAGTGAGTTTCATTATAAAATAATTTTCTCTGGACCAATTCAAATTTCAATTATTTCACAAAAATGGTTAGATATTTTTGTCACTCTCTGATAAACAATTAATTATCATCATTTAAAATATCAGTTACAGTTTAATATTATACATCTTATATATAAAATTCTCATGTCACGGTGTTAGAAGTTGAACTCCTCCAAAACGGCTCGACCGATTTTCGTGAATCTTTGCGTGCATATCGGCTAGGGTTGAGAATCGGACAACATCTATTTTTCATCCCCCTACCCCTAAACAATTTTTGGCAGAACAACGTTTGCCCGGTCAGCTAGTAAATATATAATTTGTTTATAAAAATATTTGTTCCTACCAGGTTCCCCAGTAAGAAAGAGAGGCAGCTACACCAGATCATCCATAACAGCCTGGACCAACCTCCATATAATTGCAACACTTGTAAAATTGAAATCGACACAGCCGATGAGTGCAAAGAACATGTAGAAAAGCACTTGAAATTTCTATACTCCTGTCCAATTTGCAACGACAATATAACGGACAAGGATAAGGCTGCTGATCATCTGAAGAAACATTTCGGCGACGTACTTAGCGACGACAAAAATATTGAGATCCCTCAACCGTCAGAAGAAACGTCTGAAGAAATCAGTGGCATAATGTGCCAGTTCTGTTCCTTAATCCTTGGGGATAGAGTGAAATTTGATGCCCATTTCTCTTGCAAACATGGTGACGAGGACATAGTTTACATGTGCGTGGCGTGTGGAAAGAGCTTTGAAAAATATTCCGTATTCAAGAATCATTGCAACGATCATACTTTGAGGAATAGACACAAGTTAGTATGATTTACGATATTGCACTTTATGGTGCCTAGATATCGGTTTAATGAGCATAAGTCGTCCCTGACTTGAGATGGATTTCCAACCTACGAAAACGGATGTTGGAAATCGCTGAATTCAGACACCATCGGACCATTTTGAGTGTTGCCAATCAGGGAAAGCCTTTACTGTTGTAGATAATTGATGAGCAATACTCTATAACCAACAGTAATAAATTACGTGTCACGTTGTTTGTCCGCGATGGACTCCTAAACTACTTAACCGATTTTAATCAAAGGACAATGCCCATCTGTGCCCCAGAAATGCCCAGATAAAGTATATTACAAGATTGCTCTGATAAATAAAAACTAGAATTATGTTGTTAATTTTAAATCATATGAAGCACTGGATAAAAAATTCAAAATTAAATGAAATTAATAGAAAATTAAGTTCCTAGTGAAAAACTAATAGCAATGCTGTCTGTAAACGATAAAATGTATAAAATACCAGTA
Organism: Thymelicus acteon; assembly: GCA_951805285.1. Taxonomy (NCBI): domain Eukaryota; kingdom Metazoa; phylum Arthropoda; class Insecta; order Lepidoptera; family Hesperiidae; genus Thymelicus; species Thymelicus acteon. Next base: position 17,712,618 of record OX638223.1, read on the forward strand.
GGAAGTTATCATGTTTAATGTCCAATATCTTTTGAACCGGTGCTTTATATGACATTAAATCTAGATATCATATAAATACTGTTAAAAAGTTATCATATGACATAGAGCTGCAATTTGGGCATTGTATGGCATTTCTGACTTTCAGCTCCATACTAATATGGGCATGGTCCTTTGCACATCGTGTGCAATTTGATCCAACTTGAAAGATAGGATAACTTACACGGAAGGTTTTAATTAAAAAAAAAAACTTTTGACAGAACGAAGTCTGTCCGGGCAGCTAGTTATTTATTTGGTTTTATTCCAGGTGCGAGCTTTGCAAGAAGACGTTCCCTCGTCCCTCGATGTTGGCGGCGCACACCGCGGCGTGTCAGGTGGCGGGCGCGGCGCGGGGGAAGAAGGTGTTCGCGTGCCCCAAGTGCAGCCATCCCTTCGCCAGCTTGGGGCGCTGGCGGGAACATCTGAAGGTGGCGCACGACATCTACGACCATCTGCCCTGCCCGCATGATGGATGCGATCGCACGTGAGTATTGTCGGGATAGTTATAGTTGCAATGGTCTACCGATCGCCCCATTCCCTCTTCCAAGCGATGGCCTACAAGTGTATCTTATGATACTCGAAAACCTACTTCTCGAAGAGGGTGAGCTAGTTCTTTCTCCCTTAGGCTTTTCCAAGATTACCCATCTGTCCCTGTGAAGCTATAATGGTCTTCTTTTATTTTTGATATAAGATGACTCTCTGACTTAGTTTTGATGTTTTGTGACTCTGATATACGATCATGATTGCACTCTAGATGGCAGTTTTCTTATTCTTCATCTGATTTAAGGAATATTAGACCATCTTGTTTATAATGATAAAGTCTTGAATTAAAATTACTGGATACATTTGTGTTAATGTTCCTATAATAAAGTTGTTTCATTTTTTTACTTTTGCATTAAATATAAGTGAATTAAATTTTAACTCTTTCCAGTTTTGACACTCCGAAACAGCTAATTCTTCATCAACAGTCGCACGAGATTACCAATCAGAACTTTTGCAGTCAATGCAGGCTTGTCTTCTCGAATGTAGCTTCTTGCGAGCGTCATATAGATATGCACAGAAAAAAGATCTTCTTTTGCCCCATATGCAAGCGAAATGCAAAAGATAAGAAAGTTATAATAAATCACATATCCAAACACTTCGACGTCATTTCCCATCTCTGCAGGATTTGTGGTAAAATTTATAATTCTAAAAAATCTTTGATCGAACACTTGAAGACGCATAAGAAGGTAAAAAGTTACGCCTGTACGCACTGCAATAAGAGCTTCTTGAGACCGTACCAGCTAGAACAGCACGTAAACACGCATACTGGCGTCAAGCCATACAAATGTCCCGTCTGTGTAAAGTCGTTTTCCAACTACCCAAATTGGGTCAAGCATGTACGCAGAATGCACCATGAAGAGAGTATTTACATCAAAAATCCAATAATTGATTCTACAGACGCTGATAGTATTGACAAGGAAGACTCGGTGGAAAAAGCTGTTAATGGAAAAAATTTCATAAAATCTAATAATCATTACAATAATGATATTTATACTGATAATAATACAGTTAATAATAATTATCGAGTTTCGAATATAAACGAAAAAATTTGTAATGTTAATGTCGAGCAAAATATCACTGAGGTTCACCAAGTAGGGAGCATTGATATTAAAAACTTAATTAACAATGACACATTAGCTATAAATAACAAGGAATCGGCAATAGAAATAGCAGTCGATGAACAATACGAGGTATCTATTGATATTACAAAAACATCGCATGATAACTTTTTTAACATCGTTGACGAAAACCATACAAAGAATATTAACATTGTGAATGAAATTGATGATCACACGGTAGGTGTAGGGAATGAAACTTCTCTATCATTAACAGCAACAGATAAAGAATTTGGCCTATCTAAAGTTTTTCAAAAGGAAGATTTGGAACAGAGTTCAAATACAGATGAACAAATTTCGAACCCACTTAATGGCGACAAACCTCACAAGTGCCCAATATGTGAAAAGACATTTGCGAAATACTCTTACATGAGCAAACATGTAGGCAGAGTACACCATATCCGAAGTATTGACATTAAAAATCTCATAACAGATCATAAAGACAGTGCCGATGACGAGGGCTCTGCCATGGAAATAATGGTGAATGAAGAAAATGAAACATCTACAGATACTGCAAAGGGTGATAATGATGAACAGTTGTTCAATACTGAAAAACTCAAAATACAGACGAACTCAAATATAGAAAATCTCGATGGCTCCAAGCCTCATAAGTGTCCTATTTGCGACAAGTCATTTGCAAAGTATCCCTATATGACAAAACATGTTCGTAAAGTACACAATAAAAAGAAAATAGATGTTGATGAGGTTTCGGCAATGGAAACAGGGATTGATGAAGAAAATGAGGCATCTATAGATACTTCAAAAGACAGTAGTGATCAGATTTCAAATTCAGAAAATCAAAATATCAATAAACCTCATAAATGTCCTATATGTGAAAAATCATTTGCAAAGTATCCTTATATGACCAAACATGTTCGTAAAGTTCACAACAAAAAAATTATAGATATTAAAAATGCCATTATTAATCAAAAGGAGGGTGGTGATGAAGAGGTGTCAGCAATGGAAACATCAGTCGATGGAGAATGTGACATATCCATAGATAACATAAGATATGATAATGGCGCTCAATTTCTAAATACAGAGAAACTTTCAAATGTAGATCATCTCACGAATATAGAGTCCAAGCGTCATAAATGTCCTACATGTGACAAGTCATTTGCAAAACATTCATATATGAGTAAACATGTCCGTACCGTACACAACAAAAAGAGTCTTGATATCAAAAATCTAATTGGTGATCATAAAGAGAGTATTGACGATGACGGATCTGCAATGGAAACAGTGGGCGATGAAGAAAATGATACGTTTACAGATAATTCAAAAGATGACAATGATGATCGACTGTCGAATACAGATCATACAGATACCGGCTACAAGCCTTATAAATGCCCCATGTGTGAAAAGTCATTTGCAAAAGATCGCTATTGTAGGAAGCACGTCCACAGAGTGCACTATAAAAAGGGTATGGATATAAAGAGTCCGATCTTTGATCCTACAACAGGTTCGGTAGGAACATTAATCGACAAAGAAAATCAATTAGTTGAACCACGAGATTACTTGAATAATGAAATGTCTAATATGCATTCAATTGCTAGCATTGTTAACGAAACCGAGACCACTGATTGTTTTAATGATATCGTCAATGCTAATGCTAGTATGGACTTCGCAAACGTCAGGTTGGAAAACTACATTTTTAGTGTACAAAGAGAAAGCCCAATGGATATTGTTCCTTCTATGCCAGATGGAAAATATTTGCTCAATGATAATAATGTTGGAGTTGCTACGATTAACAAAGAATTTTTCAAAGATAACGGCGAAGATAATTCTTCGATCAGTAAAAATATAATTTATGAAAACAAAGGGAATGTACCGATTGGAACAGAACTGGTTAACGAAAATGGCGAGGCTCTCGCTCTTGTGGAGAAAGATTTGTTCAATGCAAATAGTAAGGAAAGTGCTACAGTTAATAAAGATTTATACGGTGGTAATAGCGAACAAAACAATAATCCCATTGACATTCTTGAATACATCGCGGAAATGCCTGAGAATAATTCGTTGTTTGTTCCTGGTAAGTCTATTTTTACTTTTGATATGTATATTATTGTGCAGGTGCATGTAACTAAAAATTATCTATAATGCTGTCTGTCATTTCGATGAATAGTGCAATAATTATTTTGAAATAGTCTAGATGTCAAATATTGTGCACGCCAATAGGCAGAAATTACTAGATACACGTATAATTTCACCACTTACCTAGATAGAAATTTCGTGAGTGATGACAAATGTAATCGATTAAAACAAACAACGATCCTTTCGTCGTCAATTTATAACAATGTGTTCAATATGATATTTTCCAGTGATCAATCAAGAAGCGCTGACGGGGGCCGTGGCCGAGGCGGTCTCGTTCCCGTGCGAGTACGGGCCCGAGTTCAGTGGGTTCGACCCCGCCGCCGCCGGGTTCATCGACCTGGACGACCACATGCTGCCGCACATCGACCCGCTACTGACCATCAACAACCAGACCGAGTACCAGAACTACGAGTACAACGAGGCGGCGGACCTCCTCGCGCTCGGCAACGAGGCCTCCGGTAAGTACGCGCCGCCCGAGCAGCCCTACAACCAGTACAACGTACAGTACAGCTACCAGCCCGGCTGGGACCCCCCCATCATCACCAAGCTCTGCGACCAATACGCCTCCGGCTACGGCGAGATGCCCGAGGCCAGTAGGGTACCTATAATGAACACGGATATATTTTGAAGTTTTTACATAGTTAATATTTTGTATCTACATATTGTTATGGGCGGAATGGTCCCGGCGAGCGCCCCCCCCCCCCCCCCCCCGTTCGGCCGCTGTTTGCTTGTTGATACCTGTTACGATTGTCGGCCGCCGCCCGGACCATTCCGCCGCTCCGCACAGCTACCTCAGACAGAAACGATAATGTACCTCAATTTATCCATAGGGTCTATTTTAATGTTGATATAATATACATTTATAACATATATCCCACCAAACATTAGACAAATAATGTTATAATCATATATTTCATAATAATACTACCTCATTTAGTTAAGGTTTATATTTGCTACACTTAATGTAAAGTACGGTACGTGTTACGTGTCGTCTCATAAATATATGTATTATATTATATTGTGTATGAACACAGACCGCCGTAGACAGATAGACTTCCAACTCCGCAGATATTCTACCAAAGCCTCGATGAATGAAACGGCAAATATCAAGTAACTCCAAATAAGCATAAACACTTTAAAAAGTATTAAATTACAATTGTGAGATTCTTATCAATATTAACTTTATTATCTGTAAGGTAAGCATTACTAAATCTGTCATCAACACAACAGCCCTTTATTAAGTTACTTTCGGAATTACAAGGTTTCTAACAAAATTATGAGTCAGTTTATTTCTTCATTTCTTCGATATGACACTATTGTATAGTATAATAAAATATTAAATATATATAAGTATAATAAAATATTAAACCTCCCGCTTCACTCAGCATATTTTATTTAAAAACTAGAAAGAATATATTCTGTTTAGAATTACCGGGAGCATGGTTTTCTGTTTAATTATTAAACCCTAATCTCTTAGTATTAATGAAGCTAATAAAAGCGTGTTAAAAATGGGTTTGATATACATTTAAACTAACTCGGGAAGTCTATCGAGCTACGCGGTCTTTGTTTGAATAACTTGCGTGAAAGTCGAGAGTGAACGCTTCGTCTTATTATACTTTTTATTTAAGACCAAAGCTGTTTAGATTTGGGAGAAGTTTCGAGAACTAACGTAGGCTGCGGTCACAGTGGTGACCCGAACTGAGCCCAGACTTCTGACGCTAGCAATGACGGTGTTGCCAATTTTACGTCCTATAAGTCTGTTAAATGTTAAGATTTATACACTTATACCTTTATTATATTTAAATATTTATACCGATGTGATGTTTAATACTGCCATTTTATACTACACATTTTTATATTGCAGAATTTTTCAATATATATATATTTATATTTACAATATGTACCTCTAACAATAAGCACCGTTCGGACGCAGTGCAAATTGGCAACATCGATCGTGGGTTAATTTGGAGCCAGTAAACAGTTTTAAAAATAATTTTCGATGATTTCCAAAGGTTTTAGAAGTAACACTTGTTTGGTGAACAAAGCTTTTGTACATATTTGGTATCCTTTTGCGGCACTTGTAATTTGCGTTTCGTTTATGCTTGGTTATGAGCCACCGCCGATACTGGAGGGAGGAACGTACTGGATCGTTTACTAGAGATTTTAGCGTAGGGTCTGTAGTGCGTAATCTAATTTTTTGCATAATTAAGTATCATATTGCTTTGAAATGACACAAATCGTAATCCTCAATTTTGTATTATATTATTTTCAAGCTTTCTGAAAAAATATCTTGAAAAAGAAAAAAAATACGTCCTAGTCGTTTTAAAAGACCTAACTCGGGAATGTATGAGCTGTTGGAAGTTTGATTATATATTTTTAATTCGATAGACAAATATGATGTTATGGGATCGTTTTAATCTAAATTGAATGTATTGAAACTCGACTTTGTGAGTTTAATCGATATTTTAATTATTTTCACTGACTAAGCGGTACAAAAGTAATATATAAATTGTTTATTAAATTTATTAAAATTGAGTTAATATATTTATGCAACTTTTAAAGAGGCAGTTTACGTAGGGTATTTAATTATCGTTTTTGTATATTTTTTGTTTTTCGATTTTTTTTTTGATTACATCAAAGTTTGTCTATCTCGTTAAAACGTTGCGGGTTGAGTGTGATTGCGACGGCGGTGACCACTCCTCGGCCGGCGGTGGTACTTCATGCATTTCTATTTCGATTCCTTTATTATTATTATTTTATTCAAAATTATGACGCAAAGCGTCGTAATTTTAGTGTAAGTGAATCGATAGTGCTGTGATATTTTTATGTATATTTAGTAGTTTTAAGTATAGGGAGTGTAACGTAACGAGCGAGTACAAACAAGAGCGTTATGGTGAGCAAGTACAGCACGCTGGAATTAAGTCAGGATCCGCGTCCCAAACTGTGCGCACGCTCGTCTCATCCGCGTTCGCAATGAGGGCGCACCACTTACCCACACGCATATGGATTGGACATTACCGTTATTCTCCCGCCATCTCTGTCTATCCCCGTCGGGGCGTAGCTTTCGTTGTAATATAAACTATTTGTGTACGTCTGGTGTTGCTATAGTAAATGGTGTAAAAAATATAAAAAAATGTAATATAAACCCATAATAATATCCATTAGGACTATGTCCATATGCGTACGAAAATTAATGTCGGCGGACACGTAGACGGTGGCAGGTCAGTGTCGAAAGCAGGCGTTACAAGAGGAAAAATAGAGATTTAATAAAAAAAAGAAACAAAATAAAAATTGATAAGAAATTAACTCCGAAATATATTTTCGAGAGAGATACTATTTACAAGTTTGCGGCGGAGGGGTCTTAGTGATAAACGTATCCAAAGACTGTAACGTATTTATAAGTTCGATGAACTTGAAACGACTCGAGAAAAAAGTCGGGTATAAAACGGGGATAAAAGTCAGATGTACGGTAAAAAATCAAAATAGATACGGCAAAGCATTTGAAACATTGGGCTTCGACGCTGTTCGGAAACGCGTCTCTAAAACAACATACAGGAGGAATTAGTAGGCAGATGTGCTTAAATTTCAAGTCCGAAAGACGATTGGAAGATGGCAGGGTCGGTCGACGGACGCCCTGCCGGTTAAATTACAAAAATATAGCGGTCTCCGGTCGGTCAGCGGGTGCTCCTTTTTATCTTGAAAATACTCCGATTCGATCGTTCAGTCGTGTGGAAAGAGCACGGCTTACAACGTAACAATTGTAATTATACGAACGGAACCCCCACTGCTCGAGCGGACGGCACGCGGCTTAAATTATAAATAATAAATGTTCCATATTAATATAACTGCGCTGTAGGGCCTGTTTAGTATATTTGTGAATTCGGTGTCTAAATTATTGTGAAACGAAGCTGTCCCGCGGGACGAGGCCCGCAGCGCGGCCGCTGTCCGTTGTAGCTATTAAATCGGAGCCCGCTGCGGTGCGCGGTATGCATTATAAAGTTGTTCATCTTTGGTCAAGTGAATATTGTCATATATCGAGTATATTCAGATTTATAATCATGTGAAGTATATATCAATCGATGGTAAATGAAACGGTGTAATTGGATGTATGAATTAAATGGACTCAATAAATTTGAGATTACTAGACTGGCGGGTAAGATTCCCAACCAGTATTTCCAAATTGAAATTGGTATGTCTACTCGCCCTGTTTTGAGATGAGATGTTGAGCGTGAGTTGGATATTAACTCGTTAGGATCCGCGTGATCGCGGTACCTTTGAGTTCGAACGTGCTGGAACGTTCTCGGTAACCGACGGGTTAAAACGTGTTGCATTTAGACAACGTCCAATAAGATGGTAATGTAAGGAGATGGTTAAATTGGCGACTAGTGCATGCCGCGACACCGTGGCGCGCTCCGAACACGGCAGTACATAGTATATACTTGGTGGCGTTTACATAGGATAACATACCTCATCGTTCAATATAAATAGTACTTATTCAAAACTTCTATAATCATGATAAATTTATACCATTTTGATGTACGTTTCGTTGCAAAGGTGGCAACCAAGGCGAGATTTTTTGGGAATTTATCTGCTTTCAAAACACACTTTTGGAGATATGTCTGATTACTCTAAACCTAGGATTTTATAGGTTATTCTAATATTGAGAACAAAAATATTTTTATCTAGTTAAAAGTAACATTCTAACCTATATTGACTTGCGTATGACTTATGAAATCACATAAAATAAAGGGTCCATGAAAAAATGTGATTTCAGACTTAAAGTTTGTCAAAAAAACTAGTTGAGTATTCATTCCACATGTAGTCTAAAGTGTGTTTAACTTGCATCAATCAAAACATTACTAAATATAGTGTGTAGGTATTGTTTTAAAATGTTTAGTCCCAACCCAACCCCACACACCACACCCAACAAAATTTAAAAAATATTGTTTCCATCTCCATTGCTATTCTCTAATTATTTCTAAAGTGGCAACGATTTTTGTGTCTCCTAAACACGGACCTTAAAGAAATACGGACGTAATCTCAAGAACAAATTCAGTGAAGCACCCATCGGAATACAAACTCTCTATTCGTACAAGTAAACACGCACACATTGACACCATCGGCCGCCATTCCGGCGCCGGACCGCACTCGAGTCATACGGACAACGGGAGTTGATAAAGAATAATAAAAATGCCTTTGTGTGCTGTTTAAAGTTGCAAGAACAATAGTAATTCAGTTAAAAAACATAAAGGGATCACCTTTCACAAGTAAGCTTGTAATTTAATCACTGATTTCTTTTATTTTTCCTAAAGTTATTAACAAAATAAAACTAGAAAAATTGTAACCACAAAATCAGCCAGTGTTGCCAACAATATTGCATATGCTGATACCCAGAATGTGTGGGAAGATTATAGTATAATATAATAATATAATGCTCGAGCTTACTTTAGTTTAAAAGTATACGTTTTTGGGGTTCCGTACTAAATAACAAGGAACCCTTACCTATATGTTTGCCATGTCTGTCCGTCTGTCCGTGGCATTGCTTACAAACTAACAATATTAAAAAGCTGAAATTTGATACAGATTAAGGTATATTAATTACGTTAAGATAATGGTAGAACAAAATTTGAAAAAAATTTTTTTAGGTACCTCCCCTATAAGTAAACCAGTGTATTTAATCTGTTGTCAATTAATAAAATTCATAAATCTCATCAAAAATAATCATTTGCATTTATTGAATGTGGAATGTGTTATATTCGATTTACATGCATTAAGTATTTAAGTAGATAACTAAATTTTAAGTGAAGAATTTTTAGTGCGCGTCCAAACGTAATAAATAAATAAATAAACAAATAAATAATAAATAATTTAGTAAAGCTCTTTAGTTCATACAATTATTCATAACCTACTTAATTACTTATGCATTTTTACTAAATTATAACTAAAATATGTCTGTCCAAACGTGTTAAGTGATAGCCCCGCCCATCTGCTTAACAGAAAAATTTCAATCTTTTTTTGTTGTTTACTTGCGTACTAAATTTTAACTACTAAATTGTTCGTTTACTTTATTAATTTACTTAAAATTTAGTAATCTACTTAACTAATTAATACGTGTAAACCGTACATTACGGAATAACTATTTAGTAAGTAATACATTACGTGTTTAGATTTTACTATTACATAAAGAAAAAATGGGGAAATGTTCATATTGTGGTAACCCCAAAATTACGCACACGTAGTAAGCGATCGGCCATTTCTATGCTTCACTCTCGATACGTCAAGGTTATGTCCGTTCTTTTTTGACGTCCGTGCTCCTAAACTACTTTTTCTACCTCTTGACCTACGCGCACCAAATGGCGGTAAACAGAAAATAAAACAGTAGAATTAAACAGAGGAGAGTTACTTGATCTTTTTTATTTCGGTATTTTAATCCGGATAAGCTCAACCGCTTCTAATATAAACAATGTCAAAAACCGTCGAATTCGCTCTTAGAGAATAGCACAGTCATTTTGTCCCGTTCTATATTGTCCCATCTACCCCTTTTGAACCCCTATGTGTTTGACTAATATTATGCCCCTTGTCAATCTTTATATTTACCATCTTAGCTTTTCGGCAGAATATTGGAGGTACGGCAACATGGGCAAAAGAACAAGATGGTACATATGGGAGATATATTTGTATTATTATACACGTGTTTAACGAAAAATTTCGTCCTTGTCACCTTTGCGACCATAAGTGTCCCTAGCTATTAGGTATTAGGTTAGAAATGAGCACAGGGTATTGTGGTTCTATTTTAACGGAAGTGTTATTTGATAACTCGTAAAGTAAGCGAAGCCTCCGGTGCAGACGGACAACAATACTACCCCAATACCCGAAATGTGTACGAGTTAGTTTCCATCTAAATCTGTCTATAAAATAAGGTTGGACCGGGTTTTATATGCGCACATCTCGTGTCTATGGTCGTGCCATCTTTTATCAGAAGACACATCAGGTATTTCATCCGCAAATATTTTGGATAGCATTTCTTATTTATATACATTACCTTTTAAGATAGTTATCGATCTATTTATCTATTACAAACAAACATTTTATGTGAGAATAAATTATTCCGTCGCCAAGCATAATAAATAACGGCATTAATCTGTGTCATGTTTGAATGCTTTATTCTTGTAACAAAATGCATTTTTGTACGATTAATGCTACAACTATGTAAGTTTTATAAAAATGTACCAGTTATGAAGCAATTACCTTGGTGACAATTTAAATACCTCCTGTGTCTCCACAAATTATACATAATTTTATTTAGAACTACATATTTTTACAAATATCTTTTATTTTTTAAGTTCCGATACGGTTTACACTATCTGGCGATGTATTGTTAGCTATAAATATACCTGTATCTTGTATTTAATAGAAATGTGTTTTAAAACGATAACTCTTCAAAAATCCGTGATTTTAATAGAGTTTGCATAATTATGATTTAGAACATAGTATTGCCAACATTAAACCCGGTCTAAATTACATGTAGTAAGCTAAATTTCGTTTCAAAAATATTCTATTAGCGCTTCTAAATTGTTGCATAATAGATCTTAAAGTATTAATTTTCTATATTATGTCTAGTCTGTCGACTACATGTTTTGATGTTTCATATTGTATCTGTAGATCGTCCTGGCCGTCAAAATTAGAGTTGTTCATTGATAGGGTGTCTCTGTTCGAATTTAACACATAACTAGGGCTGCTATTGTTGAATACTAGCTTAATTTGTCACAGATAATTTTCTGTTATCATTATCAATCTATAACTAAAATTGAATTGTGTTATTTTATGAAACCTGTTTTTTTCTTGTTACATAACTTTTAAGGGAACATAATAAATATGTTAAGTACAGCCTTCGTTATAGTTATCCATTTCAGAACTAAATATTAATCTTAAAGTTGGCAGCCCTATCAGATACACTATGAAGTACTTTGCGGTTAAATATATAGCCACTTATAACAATGTAAAGTGTTGATTAAGCAGACAGCTAATTGTGGCTCTAGAACCACTGCAATTAATAGGATGTAACATAATTGACCAATATTGTCTAGTCTGAAAATTATATTGGTACTGGGACTCTGATCCAATTCTACCTGCATAGAATTCCGAGCTTAAGTTGCCTATAAAAGTGTAAAATTGGCGAAAGGGACGTCTATATTTACTTGGCTGTTGGACATAAAATATTGTATGCTTTAAGAATACGTATTTTTGTGCGAAAAGCTTAAATTGTAAATAAATATTGCTGTTTTAAACATAACGTCTCTATACGGGATTCCTTTCTGTAAGATAACACTAAGCTCGCTACGATAATATTTGCTTGTAAGTTGGGAATACTGTAAAGTGAGACTTCGCCCGTCGCCGATTGTTTTGTTCACTTTATATTTAGTATTTTTATATATTTATATTTTTTTTATAATACATGTTTTTATAATTATACATGTTTAGTTTTTTTACGCGCTAAATGTATTCGTCTTGCTAAATTTGCGTTGTGTGAACTGATTAGATAGAAAAGTCTTTAGCGTGGCCGCGATTAGCTCGTTGACAGTTTATGTCGTTTTAATTTGATCATTATTCTTTTGTTTTTAAATGGAAACACGCGTGTGAGCAGTTCCTACCGCAGGTCCATCTTTACAGTATTGCGATATCTACCGATCTACCTCTGCAGTACTGCATGCCTCCATGAATACAGTAATTATAGTTTTGTTAATATTTTGTATGTTATAATAAAACAGATAATTATTATAAGGGACATAGGTTTTACATAATTATTGTGCTATTTCACGCGTAACATAAAGTTGGTGTATAAATAAATGTCTTCAGTTTTAATGTAGGGTGAACACTCGAATCTGAATTGTAATGAACCATATTTGACATAATAAACAATCTGACTTAGCGTGCGCGTTTTATTTGGACATAAGCTACTGGACTGAATTAAGAAACTATTTCACTTGGTATTTTAACATTTTAACCCTCGTGCAAGACATACTTTAGCAAGTGCGTACCGATACGAGCAGTTTGAAAGAAGCAGTAGCAAGAAACTCCCCTTTTTGCCCTTGCTGCTACATTTACAAAGAAGAAGAACACTTATCACTAATGTTCAGGCACTCTTGAACTTATTGAAATAATTGTTCACCTTGTAAAAACCATACACAGTCATATACAGCCAATCTGAAAATACCAAATGTTACTATTACATGATGCTAAAACCACGGTAGCCAAAGGTATAAGTTGGTCAAGTGGGACTCGTAGTATAAAGGTAAAAGTATGATTATAATTGTGTGCTACCCTCTGATCTTTCGATGTACTGTAGGGAACAGACGTAGGGTAGAAATTTATAGTATGGCTTATTATAAGATGCCTAGGTATTTTTCATTTTAAAATTATCGACAATGTTATTGATATTTTAAAAATTCCAACCTTGACGCAGTGGGTGCACAGGTAAACATGAATTACCCGTCCACCCACCAGTGGGTTAAGCCAGTGGGTGGATGGGTAACGGCCCAGTTTACCTAGTTTTACAGATTCATAAATTCAGGAAACATACAAAATAAAACAAAATGTTCTATACATCGCAACATTTTATTACTGCAATTCATATGAATCGCAAAACGACGAAGATAAATCATAAATATGGTGTACTTTTCAATGTGGATTTTAGGTTACATAACAAAATCATTACTTCATTATCTAACTTCAGTGAGCTAACAACAAAAAAATTACAATGAAACAACTTCCAAATAGTAAAATAACTTTCCTAATTGTCTTTTATCCATTTTTGATGGTAAAAAGATTTGACCATGATATCACATGCTTTATCAAATTGTTTGCAAAACTCCACAGGTTAATCTTTCAAACGAAAATTGACAATTGACTAATAAATTATGTGGTCATGTGACAATGTATTCAACATTATGCATAATTTTGTCTCCCTAAAGACTAGTCTGACCATCAGTCTGACCACTGGGAAACACTGAATAAGATCTAATAATTCGGGTTTCTTACATAAAAGTGACGTATCACCACCGAATCATCATCGACGCATTGATAACCAAGAAAGAAACAGGTAAACCGCTTGCCTCGTAGAGAAAACTAATAAAGATATTTCATTCATAATTATTATTACTCCACAGGAATATTACAATTTATAAATAAAACAAGAAACTAACATAACTAGTATATTAAAACTTTATTGTTTGGACGTCCCTTCACCAGGGTAAATTTTTTTGCGTGCTGTACCGACGTGTGTTAAAGACAGGAACGTGCGAGTGAGAGGGACTGATAGGTTTCGCCATTTTAGATTCGTTTCTATAATAGTGCGGCTAATACAATGCAACACTCTAGCTGCCATTTTCAATAGCCTATCCATCCATTGCCTTAAAATCAGTTGCCTAGCAACTGCCAAAAAATAATTTATGTACTAAGTTATTCCAATAACGGACAGATAGATTATTGAAAAAGGCTTACAAACAAAATCCGTCTCGCAAGTTACTTTATAATAGTGTTCACAGTTCACATGTTCAGTGCTTAGTACAGTCAGCGTCAAATAGATGTAAGCGGTTAGGGCAGTCAAATTGATCTCACATACATAAATTCATAAAGATGTACGCAGTCAGAGTATTCATATAGTTGTCAACATCTAAAGTGATCATTAGAACTAAGCAACATAGTTTCCAAATTCTTGTAAGCCTTCAGGATGGTCAATTTTATGTTTGCGAACAAAACGGTCAATGGTATCTAGGCATCGCGACCGATAGTTGTCAAAATACGTACCTAATCAAAATACATTTTATTACATTTCATCAAAGTGATTACTCATTTGAAACATTGACAAGATAAGTACATACTAATGACGACTGTCAGTGTCATCTTTATAATTATTTCTTTATTACAGAAGTGACCACAGATTACTTAATCACTACGTGACCACAGAGTACTTAATCACTACGTTATAAGGGACGCCACTTAGAACATTGGAAGTGACTACCATATTGCGATTCATAAACCATTTACGTATATTAGTTAATTAATTACATATCGCCATATATAATTGATAACATTTAGGTACAGGCTGCTGTCTTTCAGATGTGCAAACTTGTTGATTATTCAACAACAATCCAGATTTTAATTGAAATTAATTTACTGATTTTTATCAAATAAATGATTATATGATGTAAATGATTAGCACTGATTAATAATAATAAATAAAGATACCCGATAATAAATAAAGGTACCGATTTTTTTCTTAAGGTGATATTTTATCCCCTTTGCCATTTCCATATTGTCAAAAATGGCGTCACCGCTGCAAGGGACACTATCGTTTGCAAAAGCTATTTACGAAGAGCCGCAATTTTCAGATTTTACAACTGTCTTTTACATGCTGTCGACAAAAACAAAATAGCCTTTGCGTTTTTGTTGCAAAATCGACCGTATCGTAAGGTGTTACAGTGCACGCTTGTAAAAGTTGACATACATCATTATTACTTATAGAAATATGTAGTTCTCTGTTCATTGAAAATTCTGAAGGAAAATTGTATGACTATCAGTGCCTAGATACTATTGACCGTTTTGTTCGCAAACATAAAATTGACCATCCTGAAGGCTTACAAGAATTTGGAAACTATGTTGCTTAGTTCTAATGATCACTTTAGATGTTGACAACTATATGAATACTCTGACTGCGTACATCTTTATGAATTTATGTATGTGAGATCAATTTGACTGCCCTAACCGCTTACATCTATTTGACGCTGACTGTACGTTAGTACGAGTTTTACTTGACATGACGACGCTTTTCCTTTCACTGCCGCTAGATGGCTCTGCTTCAGCCCCATACTTTAGTTTACGTGCGTTTACTTTACGCCGCCGTTATCTATACAAATATATAAAATTGGAGTGTCTGTTTGTAATATTAAAATTGCATTTTTTTTTATACCGAATAAGTTAGTGCTTGACCACAATGTTGATTGGATTTGGATGTATACACGGTACATATACAAAAACAACATTATTAACAATTTTTGTCTGTCTGTGTTTGTTCCGGCTAATCTCCGAAATGGCTGGACCGATTTAGACGGGAATTTCACTGGCAGATAGCTAATGTAACAAGGAGTTACTTAAGCGACTTTTATTTTAGGAAAAAATAGTTTGTTAGGCGATACGAAGTTCGCCGGGTCAGCTAGTGTCAAATAAAACTCATACTAAGCACACTGGGCACGGTAAGTAACTTTACACAGCTGTCTGTTGACACGTTCACATGTTCTGGAAGCGGCCATCCTTGTCCAGCATGAGTATGTTGGGGTTCTCCTGCTCGAAGTGCGTGGGCTTGCGGTCGCGCTGGCGGTCCGTCCACTCGCCCTCGCCCGCGCCCGCGCCCCACTCGCCCACCGCGCCGCCGTACACGTCCGCCTCGCGCGCGCGCTGCTTCTCCACCTACACACACTCGTAAAGTCCGGTTTAGACGTATTTAGTAGTTAACTAAATTTTAACTGAATAATTATTTTTCCACACGTAATAATTTAGTAAAGCTCTTTAGTGCATACAATTCTACATAATTACTTATTATTTTACTAAATTTTAACTAAAAAGTGCCTGTCCAAACGTGTTAAGTGATAAGCCCCACCCACCTACTTAACAGAAAATAGAAAAATTTCTAAATTACTTGTCTACTTGATTACTAAACTACTAAATTACTAAACTACTAAATTTGTCCGTTTACACGTATTAATTACTTAAAATTTAGTTAACTACTTAATACGTGTAAACCGAACATTACAGTCGTAACACAATGTACATACTGTAGTAACTTTAAAGACGTATTACACGTAATATTGAAGGATAATTACTTAATCGTAAGAGTCTAAACTCAAAATCTTCGGAATGGCATCAGTTTTATAGGTTTCTGAACTACATCTAGAAAATCAAAAAAGTTGAAGTTGAAAATAAAAGAATCTGGAAAGCTTTTATTTAAATAACAAACACTTTTTAATACGTGGCCATCCATAAATTATGTCACACGTTGGGGAGGGGGGGGTTCGATCTAGTGTGACATTGTGACGTCTAGGTGTAAAATTTCATAATATGTGACGTCACACTAGGGGGAGGGAGGTCTCACAAATGTGACCAGCTGTGACAAGGAGGGGGGAGGGGTCAAAAAGTCATGAAATTAGTGTGACGTAATTTATGGATGGCCCCTAAGCTGTCAGAGAGAAGAAGCAGCAAGAAACTACCGAGGTGTTTTTTCGACCCGCCTGGTATTTCCGTCAAAGATCCTACTAACATTAGAAACATGAAAGTTGGTATGAAGGTTTGTCACTCTTTCACGCAAAAACTACTAAACGGATTTTCATGAAATTTTGCACACAGATAGGGGGCCATCCATAATTACGTCACACGTTAGGGTGGCAGGGGGGGGGGGTCGATTTAGTGTGACAAGGAGTGGGTCGAATAATTGGTATGTATAGGTAAATATTAAACTTAAACTTTAAACTTATTTCGGAACTGCTGTTTCAATTTAATAATTTGTAGGTGTAAAATAAAGTAAAATTTCATAATATGTGGCGTCACACTGGGAGGGGGGGGCGGTCTTACAAATGTGACCAGCTGTGACAAGGAGAGGGGGTGGGGTCAAAAGTCAAATTAGTGTGACGTAACTTATGGATGGCCCCTTAGACCATGATCTGAAATAAGACACAAAGTACAGTACTCCAATACAAAGCCAATACTCGATACGCGGTGTATTGTGCCTCAGTCATACGTTAGCATGTTCGTGTTGCCATCTCTGTCTTACATGCGCTAAAGTTCGCAAAGCCTATGTTCAGACGCGCCAAGATACAGCGGCCGAACTGTACTTATGATATCGGACCGCGGGCAGAGCACTAGTTTAAAACGAACCTCGTTGTCGTGCTGCGCGAACTTGTCGAACATGTTGCTGAACAGCTGGCGCTCCTTCTCCTTCTGCTTCTGGATGACGGCGCGGCACAGCACCAGCTGGTTGGCCGCCGCCTGCACACATTACACATTGCACTCATACTCTGTACTCTAGAACGTTTAGGGTTCGAATCACGACTTGCAATGCTTGGTGAAAAAAATTGATGAAATTCATTGATTGTTATGAAATAATATACAATCCAAAATATCAATGAATATAAACCAAGTAAACGTAACAGCAAAATCTCCATTGCTACAGAACGAGTACTAGTATTAGTACTCCCCTGATACTAAAAAGGATGTATCTATGTTTTTTCCAAAATTGAGTTGTATGCTAGAATGAGGAAAAGACGACGTATCTGCTGATTTTTTATTTATTTTCTAAATCTTAGTTAGTTCCGGATTTACAGTGACGAACTGCTTATCTGTATTTTGATTGAAGTTAAAATAAATATTCAAGCGACATGGAAACGTGTTCATTTTTAAGCTAAACTAGATGGACACCAACACACCTTATTGTTGGGCTCGAGATGCAGTATCCGCCGAAAGTCTGCCCCCGCAGCCTCCGCCTCGGCCAGCCCGAGCCGCGCCAGCCCGCGCCGGAACAGCCCCTTCACGTTATCGGGGTCTAACTCCAGCGCCTTGTCCGCGTGCTCCACCGCTTTTAAGTAGTGCGCTGGGGTGATCTGGGATAATAACGCTACATTTTAAAACACTGTTATGTACTACGAACCACAGGGGTTTAGATTCAGAATAAACCAATAATCTTAATATATATAAATTACGTGTCACGTTGTTTGTCCGCGATGGACTCCTAAACTGCTTAACCGATTTTAATAAAATTTGCACACCGTGCGCAGTTTGATCCAACTTGAAACATAGGATAGCTTACAATGTTCTTTAAGGCACACGGGTTTTAATAAAAAAAAAAACTTTTGACAAAACGAAGTCTGTCCGCGCAGCTAGTAAACTGTAAGTATAAACATAATCGTAGAGACACGACTCGACCGTCCGCTCAGACAGCCAAACAGAGACTGACTCGTAACTGAGTAACTAGTGTCAGAACTACTCTCAAGCAAGACGCCATCTATCGACTCCGGCGCAATACTTTATTGGAACACTACAAACACCCCCCACAGTTTTGTTTTTAAGATAACTAAGAACCGTCTCGATCACGTCTGCTGTCAAACAAAATAAACCGTAACATAATCGGTCCACTCGTTTAGGAGCTACGATGCCACGAACGGACACACACAGACACTTCAAACAAAACTTTTTTGTATGAAGCCAAATGTATGAAGAAGGTAAAAAGAAGTTGATTCAATTGATCCGAAGCGAAGCGACGGGTTACCAATCTATACTAATATATAAAGAGGAAAGATTTGATTTTTTGTTTGCATTGAATAGGCTCCGAAACTACTGAACCGATTTGAAAAATTCTTTCACTGTTGGGAAGCTACCCTGTCTCCGGGTAACATAGGCTATATTATATTTTCAAAAAAATTAGGGATCCTTAATAAAATTCCAATAATGTAACCCAAGGTGTAAAAAATAAGAAAACCGAAGCAAAGCGAAGGCGGTTACTCGTTACTTATAAACTAACGGCCGGTCTCAATAATGTACTAACAGATGTAAGACTGTGGATAGGGCTACCATTAGTATGTTATCTGTCATATTTGTCAATTTTTGCGTCTGAAAAATTGACAAGTATGACAGATAACATACTAATGGTAGCCCTATCCACAGTCTTCCATCTGTTAGTACATTAATGAGACCGGCCGTAAAAGAAATGCTTAGCAACCTGTTCTGATGTTTAAACTAAGAGTCCTAAATTAACATACAGACCGACTCAGTGCTAAACAATAAAAACACGACTTACCTTTAAATAAACAAGCGCCAGGTTGAGATGCGATGACAACATTAACTCCCTCGATTGTTTGTCGTAGTCCACTTCATTTGTTGGGTCGTGATCTGGCTTATCTGACGAACAACATTATCCACACATTAAGCATCACAGCCAATCGAGGCCAAACGAGACATAACATGGTGGTCTGAACATGTATTATAATTTTTTTTATGGAAATAGCCAGCAAATGAGCTCAAAAACCACCTGATGGTAAGTGACTTTCGTCACCGATGGACATTAGCAACACCAAAGACATCACTGCTGCGTTGCCGGCCAAGAAAGAAAGAACTGGCTCTAAAGTCCCCAACCGGATCACGACGGGTCGTTTGGCGGCTGACTCATGCTCAATAGTGGTAGCTATGCAGGCGTTCCCCAATGGTGACGATTAGTAACACCAAAGGAATCACCAACGCAGATGCCAACTGACTGACTCATCAATACGACAACTGAAACTATTTCATGGTCCATTCTAAAAAGTACGATATCTAACCAGGCATTATTTTTATTTTATAATGTACATCGGTGACGAAAGTCACTTACCATCGTGGATTGTGAGCTCATTTGTTGCTATATAGATATGTTGCTTAGTTTGAAAAACTTTTTTTCTTTGTCACTTGCATGGAGTATGTCTCTCTATCTTCCATGATCAACATGAATCATAAATTATAGTAAATATTAAAACTTACGCGGTCTTTGTTCTTAGTTTTGTAACAGTATGCATTTTTGATATTTAAATTAGTTTTTTTTATATATATTTTTTTTTATTTGGTTATTGTTTATCTCATTATTACTATAACTATAGCCGTAGCTGTACTTTATTGTCCTAATGCGGCGAACTGACATCATTTCGTCCGAACTTAGATGCAACAAAGGGCGCACTGAAAATCAGTAGCGGTGGTTCGCCGCGGCATATGCTGAGTGCGTCCCTTTTTTGTTGAGCGGTTCTGCAGCAGGTTATATAATGTAACTGTTTAACTTCATAATTATTGTTAAGTAACAATTTATAACTTGTTGCATTGCATAATCCTTAACAAAATAAACTATTTCTTTCTTTCTTTCTTCATAAGAAACATCTTCGTCACTTCGGAAATTTAAAAACTCCTCAGTACGAGTATAACTCACCTTTTAAACAGGCAATAACTTGTTTGTACTTCCTAATAGCGAGCTGAAATTTGCCTTCCTTGAAGTATTCCGTGCCCTTCGCCTTACAGAGCGTCGCTTCTTCAATCTTTTCCTTTCCATTCATGGCCCAATATTCCTTGCCCTTGACGAAGTCCTTCAGCGTAACAGTATACTCCACTACGGCATTGGGGGGTACTCCTAACTTCTCATTTCCTTTATTTTTGAAGGCATACTTTGGCTGGATGGTTAGTCTGGACGTTTCTCCCTTGCGGAAGTGCTCCAGGGCTCTCTCGATGCCCTCACAGACGTCGACCTCGCATCCTTCACCGAGGACAAAGGTAACCGTTCGCTTGTCGAAAATTTTCCCATCGTCTTTCAATTTCCCTTCCAACTCCACTGAAATAAGTAACATAGTGTTATACAGTGAAAGTTTCACGGGGAACAAATGCAGAAATCTATATACTATGTCGTACGATTGTGAAATAAATAGGAGATTTGCGAAACTCCTAGAAATATTGTTAAGAAACGTATAATGAAATGAAATCCTTCTAAAATTCCTATTCCTACTCCTGACTATCATACTTCCTACTAATCTTATAAATGCGAAATTTTGTGAACATATTGTGTAAAAAATAGCATAGATTTTATCCCGATTATACATTCCCCTGGGATGATTTGAACGTTTATATGTTTGTGAAACCACTTTTCCCTGTGTTTAAACCTTAGTTCAATAGTTCATAATTTATTAATGTTCAAGATCTGTATTATTTTTCAATGATACTTGATAACTAACTCTAATACCTGTGACTTCGGCGTCATTTTGTGGATGGTTCCCGCCGCTGCCCTGCTTGATGATGTGACGAAGAATGCCCTTGTTTTTATTAGGGCTCAAATCTTCCTCCTTCCAGTGTAACATTTCAATCTGTGGGGAAACAATACGATTACACTATAGTTAATTTATATGTCTAAATAGATATTTAGGTTTACAATAATTCGCATACAGCTGAAAATTGGTATTGGTACACATTTTGGAAACATCATTATGAACAAAATGTGATAATAAAAAAGTGAAGTCGATACCATGTTACTAGCTGATAGTATGAGATATATGTATAGATTTGAAACACGAACAGCTTTCGAAAATGAAAGCGTAGTAGCCTCGTAAGCATATCGGTGAACCGGTACGAGTATGAGACCTTCACATTTCTACAAACAAATTCGCGTCTCCTAGTCGCTAAATCAGTCCGGTCTGGATTGATATACCCCATTGTTTAGCCTTCTAGAATTTCTAGATAAAACAATTCGTAGTGGTGTCAATGAACTGCTGGGTGAGAGCAGTGTGGGTGAGTACTGTAGGTGAGTACTGTGGGTGAGTACTGTGGGTGCTCACAGCGGCGCGGCGGCGTGTCTCGTGCGAGAACCATGACAATGACAGGATCATGTTGCCTGCCCATCCGGGCATCCAAACAACACTCTCACCGTTTTTAATTCAGTTTCCCTCCAAGTGTTATGTTACAAGTTTACAACGTATTGTTTATACTGGGTACATTGTTTAACAATAAAGAATGATTTACAAGCACGAAATAAAGTTTTAGAATGCTTACTAAGGATTGCCTTACTAAAGAAGAGAAGAAACCTAGGGCGCCAACTATACTGGTCCAAGGGAGGATGGAGAGCTTTTTTAGAGGACGCCACATTCCCTTTAAACTAGGACAACAAATCCGGGCACACCCGAACGGATGGCAGTACTATCCTCAGCACAAACAATACTTCCAATTTTTTTTTTTGCATAACTAATTTGAGGCTTCAGGCTGCGGAAGTCTATTTCCAGGCGCGCTTATCATGACATGGTTGCTGATGCGTGTAAAAAACACTTGAAACACTTCGATATATTGGTAGTTAATCCGGCACCGCTGAAGTGAATTTAGTCCCGCCCAGATCTCGATAGAATTAATGGCTTTCTTATAATCCACATAGGCAAGACATATGGGCAGATTATACTCCGCAGTCTTTTGTATAATCTGCCGTAGTGTATCTGTGGTGTATGGTGTTGTAGCCTTTTTAATCCTGCTTGCTTATTCGGAATTTTTGCGAACAGGGAGGACTAGCTCACCCTTTCGCGAAATAGGAGATACGAACGACCTAAAGACACCCCGTTAGGAGTTCGGACCTTAGCTTAGGACGCCGCTTGGAGGAGGACGTCAGGACTGTTCATGAGGTCGAAAGTTGTCAACTGAGAACCGCTTGTAACGTAGCTCAGAAGCGCTACGGGCTTGTAGTTCTTTCAGAGAACCGCTTAAATCGTTTCACAAAACACGTAGCAATTTATTTTCTTACCCTCTCTACTGCCTTCGTTGTGGATATACTGTTTCACTATAAAAACCTTACCTCAAACACTAGCGTTGCTTTGGGTGGTATCTTGGGTGGGCTGCCTGTTACGCCGTAAGCGTATTCAGGGGCACACGTGAGGACACACACCTCGCCTTTCTTCATCGTCGCCACGCCAATGTCCCATGCTCTTATTACCTCTGAGAAACAAGGACGACATTAATGATAATGTTAATATATTCTACTAGCTGACCCGGCGAACGTCGTATCGACCAAAAACTATTTTTTTTCTAAACAAAAGTAGCCTAAGTTATTCCTTGTTACATCAGCTATCTGCCAGTGAAAGTCCCGTCAAAATCAGTCCAGCCATTTCAGAGATTAGCTGGAACAGACAGACAGACAGACACAAAAATTGTGAAAAATTTTGTTTTGATATATGTACCGTGTATACATTCAAATGCACTTAGTAAAAAGTGTGTGAAAATGTGTATAATACCTGGGTCATTTTGGCAATGCATTAAATTATTTGAATATTATTCACCATTACATAGTTTGCCTAGGTAATGTATATGTTTCCCAACTACTGTACAGAATACCTGCAGGTCCACCGGCAATGAATAAAGTTAGATTTGGGTATGTATAGTCAACTTGGATGGAGGTTGGAATTAAGAATTTACTTAAAAACACACTCAAAACAAATTGTAACCTCCATGAATAGATATTTTATAATATTTTTTTTATACATTTTAAATTAATGCTTGACCGAAATCACACTTGATGGTAAGGAGAGATGCAGTCTAATGGCTCCTACACTACACTGCTCGCCTACGCAGCTTCGGATTTTTCAAAATTGGTGACAGAACCGACTTAGTCAACCCCGACCCCACGTGGTACTAGTCTGCCCTACCCCTAGAGTGAATGTAAGCCCCGGAGGCGCGGAGGGAGAGCAGCCCCCGCCCGCTGTAACCAACTGCAGGCACCATGTGAGGCGAAGCTGCGTAGGCGAGCATGGAGTGCCTGCAGTTTGTTACGCAAGGGCGGAGGGGCTGCACTTCCCGCAGCGTCGGAGACGTTTGGAAGCCTTTTTAACCGACTTCAAAAAAAGGAAGAGGTTCTCAATTCGACTGTAATTTTTTTTTATTTTATGTTTGTTACCTCAGAACTTTGGACTGGGCGAACCGATTTTGATGATTCTTTTTTTAATCGTAAGCTGGTGGCTGTCATGTGGTCCCACATAAATTTTATTGAGATCTGACAATGGTATCCATGAGAAAACCACGTAAGTCGTAATTTGTATTAAGAATGTGCGCGACAAATTATCGAATAACTCAATATCACGCCAACCGATTTCGATGATTCTTTTTTTATTCGAAAGCAGGTGCTTGTCATATGGTCCCACATAAATTTGAACGAGATCTGACAAGTAGTTTTTGAGTAACTTTGATGTCGGTTATTTTTTGTTAGTAAAATTTAGATTATTGTGTATTAAAAACCCCTAAATTCTCCCTAAAAGTGCATATGTCACCGGAAGTAACAAGAACCGCAAATTTACAAACCTAGGTTTATAAACAATATACAACTAAATGAATATTACTCTAACTGAAACATTTCTACTTGAAAGTTGGCCTTTTGAAAAGTTTCATTATAAAAGGCAGAACAAACATACAGTTGGCAACTGTTAGGTTGGGAAATCAAAAAAAATATGTGATAAGTTGGCAAATGATTATTCGGCGAAATAAAATTCTGCGAAACGTTAGTTGGCAAGTGATAATCGTCCAAACAATTTTCGGCGAAAAGGCAGAGAACCGTCTTTTACACACATTACCAACTACGCATGGAGTATTGTATAGAATGCCTGGGCTAAGTATGAAATAAATATTATACAAAACGTTACCTGAATGTTTTAGATATTCTATACATTGACATATAGATGTATAGATTCAGACACCAGAGGGCAAAAACAATAAATCATATGCCTACTATTAAAAATTATCTATTATGGACAGTGAATTGTAGGGTAGATAAGGTTTAGCATATACTATAACATGCCATTTATTTTGTTGGTTGGTGGTTTCAATGGTTGCTAATCAATGTGAATAAAAATTATCAACAGCAAAAACCACACTCAAACATGATAAATAGAATACATACTTTTTAAGGTTCCAAAGTAAAATTGGAACCCTATAGTTTAGTCATGTATAATCCATGTCAAATTACAGCTTTCTAGCACTAAGGGTCTGGGCGCTTTGCTTCGGACAGACGGACGGAAGGACATGACGAAACTATAAGGGTTCCGATTTTATTTCAGAACTCTAAAAACAAGTAAAATACTGTAACATTGTTTCCCAAATAGGACTTGTCTAAAAAAATTTACTATACATGCAAATTGTCAATATCAAAACTTAAAGCAGTATAAGTAAATTTAAATTAACAAGCAAATCACCTATTTATCAATTCATGAATTTCATTGGAATAAACTAAAATGTTCCTCCATACACACATATATTGTTGGTTAAATAGAAAAGTGAGATAATCCAAAATTTCTGGAAAACGAGATTAATAGTTAAAACAAGTCTACTGTCATAATTCTTTTATACGGATAAAAGTCACTTTACAGAATTACATGGCAAGTACACTCTAGTCGCAATCTAGACATCTATGTCGCAAAAGTCGTTTCGGTATTTAGTGGTCTATCGCTATTTTATTTGTAGAAAAACATCACTCTATCCTTGGTGATTAGAGTTTGTTGATGACAGCTAGCTTAGCTAGTAGACGTTTGCTTATAAAGTGTTATATCTAAATATTGTTCCGACAGAATAACAAAACGCAATACTTTAAAGTACAGCTGCTATTCTTTAAATACCTACTAAAAGGAAAATAAAACTTACTTAAAATAAACAATTTAAATAAAATGCTTGCTGGAATTGACTTTAACTTTAATTAATTATGCAAAATAGATATACCATCTTAAACTTTATATATGATATACTTACCTATAATACTTATCTATACTAATATTATAGTGGAAAGATTTGATTGTTTGTCTGCAATGAATAGGCTCTGAAACTATTGAATCGATTTGAAAAATTCTTTCACTGTTGGGAAGCTACACTATCCCCATGTGACATAGGCTATATTATATTTTCAAAAAAATCAGGGATCCTTAATAAAACTCCAATAATGAAACCCAAGAAGATATATCAGCATACAAAGTTAGTTAAAGAAATATTAGTTATATCATTTTGAACATAAATTCTACAAATCATCTGCTAGTTTTGTCAAATTGGTTTTAAGAGTCATGCTTTTGTTTTTAAAAGTTCAGGGATCAATTTTAAGTAGGTAACATACGAGCAACTGGCCCATCTGATGGAAAAAGGCTACCGACAACAAGAACATTCTTAACTCAGTCATCACTGACTCGTTGCCGGTCAAGATAAAAAGGTTAAAACTGCAAAAAAAATAATACTCACGACGTTTCCCAAGTGGAAATTCAAATGGTTCGTTCCTATCCTTACTGGAGTCGAACTTTGTTCCGTCCAGTAGAGTACCAGTGTAGTGCACGGTGACTTCGCACCCTACATTTGGGGTCTCTGTCCCTTCGCCCTCTTTGATAATCCTTTTCAAAACCCCGCGGTCACCTGAAGGTGTTATATCAATGCCAGCGTCGTCGGTCATGTTGCTGACTGATAGTTAACAATGTAAGATATAAGTTTGTAAATTGTAAGCCGCTCTTTTGTGCACTAAAGTTTTTCTCGAATGTTCAGTGTACGAGCCGTAAGCGTGCATTGGCGTGCAACCGGCACGGCAAGCGAAATTCAGCAATTAAATAAAATTGAGTTTGTCAGTTGGTCGTAATTGTCGCGTTTCACTTGACAATTGACATTGACACAGACAATGAATCAAATTGACATTGACAAGAGCAAAAAGGTAAAATACATATTTTTTTCTTCCATTCATGGCATTGGCTTAAATACGCTAAGCCAATAAAAAATAAAAATAAGCCAAAGACCTTAGAGTAAAGACTAACACAATTTAGACAGGTAGATTCTCTCATACCTTTGACAGAGGGAGGTTGTGAGTTACAAAATCAACGTGAAAGACAGACAAAAATATTAGTTTTTGTCCCTGTTACCGTGCCCGATTATAATAAATATGTAGTTTGTCACAAGTGCAAACAATGAGGGAGTTGTGACAAATAATGAAGAGTGAGTTGGCTATTTGATTTTTTAAGCACAAAATCGTAGTTAGTTTATGTATATTTAGTCTAAGTATGATGGTGTATAGCAGTTTTCTGGGCTACTTGTTACATTTTGTTACAATTTACATTTCTTTAAAAATAACCTCCAAGAAACGTAAAGTTCGTCTTATGTGCGGCCACGCCGTGGCTGAATCCCTGAATCTATAGGTAGTACATCTATAGTATATATGGTAAGAATAGAATGGCCCTATGTGAAAATGCAATGTTGTGTCTAGTGCAAATGGAACCATTCATTTTGAAACATTTTGTATGCTCCTATAGATTATTAATTTGACCCCTTAGCACAGTCTCAGATTGCCCAGCCCACCTGTTTGTTTGTCAGCTATTTAAAATAATATTGATACATGTCATGATGTTCATAACTGATGCACATTGTCACCCCTAAACAATTTAAACACATATCCCTCAGATATAATAGTTTATTAGTTTAAAAACTTACATCAGTCTTTATAGATATTTACAATGTATATGCTACAAAGAAACACAGAACTGCAGAAATAAACAACATGTAACATATTTTGTACACCAACAGACCTCCATAATATATGTATGTATGTGTTTTAAAGTTCAGAGTATTTTTAAACAGTTACAGAAAATAGTCCCTTTATTACTTACTTAGTAATAATATACATACATACACCAACAGTTTCATACAAAGCTGAAATGTAAAACAATATAAATACAATAATATGTTTGTCTTTTTTACAATTTTTCATTTGGTATTGCAACACCAGCCTAAGTATGTGAAATAGGTACTTTCTGTAATTCATAAATTGACAAATTGTTGCTAAAAAACTGAAATCTATGTGCACAAAGTGGTATAATCATTGTTTGAAACCAGTTTTATTTATAATTAAAGAATCTTTTAAAAATGAACACTTGTCATCAGGGGCCATTATTTAATTATGTTATGACAAATAAGGACATTTTTTACCTCCCCAACCCCATATAAGAGCACTTATGATTCCTCGGACTTCCCCGTTCTCACATAAGAATTTTTCTAGTTTCAGAATCGGATCAATTACACTAAAATGCATAATTTGATGTAAATCAAATATTTTTAGTCTTTGTATTTTGACTAGTAAAATATTACGTAAGAATGGCTTTACCCCTCCCCCTACAAGATAATATGTACAGATTTTGAGGTCCCTTCCCTTTCGTACCCTTATGTAATTAATGAACGAGCGCATATTGCACAGTCCTGACAAACAATTTGGCAATTACATTATTTTATTGGGGATTAGAAAACAATCTGATACGGTTATAACATACTTATCTCAAAGGAGTGCAAATAGCAGATTTTGGTTTGATAACAATTAGTCAAATCAAATTAAGGAAAGACAGGGCTTATTATCAAACACACTTTTTGAACATTTCCTTGAACTCATTTACATTGCCAACATTTGGTATTAAACACAAAACACAACCAACATTAAATAACACTTTTAACTACATGCTATTAAAATAATGTAGTTAATGTTTTTTACTACAAACATTTGGACATTTACTGACGTAAAAATTCCTATTTCTTGAATCGGTTTGACTGACCAACTGTTGATCAGCATTATGGAGCCACTCATCTGAACCATCACAGCAGTCACAGATACCATCATTGACTTGACTGGAGGGTATCGTGTGTTGAGATATCAGTTTCTTTTGAGCTTGATTCTCACAATAGAACACACCATTGGAACAAGCGTTAGTGCTCGGCTCATCCGTTCCATCCTCACAGTCACAATAGTCATCGTTCACTTGTGTAAATGGAATGCGTTGATTTGAAATTCTACACGTAAACTCATTTTTTAAATCCGGCCGGTACTGCTTAATGAATGAAAAATGAACACCCCTTAATATACCACTGTCGCTCACGTATTTGTCGTCCTCTGTCCGCATATGAAACAAATCCTTTATCTCATCGTGGCTAAGAAGAACTTTATTGTCATTCGCCATCGATGTAATGCTCAGAAAAAAATACAACTGGTATAAAATAAAGCAAGCACCCACACACAATGTCAACACGATAACGTTTTTCTTCTTCTTAAAACCCATCGCTACGATTAATACGTTACGACTGTGTTGTTGTGGGTAAACATTTCTGTATCATAGTACCAATCATAGTACTCATCAAACTCCGATAACCAAACGTTCAAAATACAAATGAGAAAATTTTGTTGACCGACAATAGCGATAAAATAGCTGCGACAATGTCCATTTGACAAAATTAAATGACAACTGTCAGACTGTCACGCAAAAACTAAAACCATAGAGCATAGTTCTATTGTCTATCCAGACACTAGAATTTACAGTGCGACCATTGATTAAAGAAAAAGTAGAGGATATGCCCTAAATTGCATATACATTTTTTCATTATACATATATTATGCAAATATGACCCGAAATACCAAAAATACATCTGTCCTGTTCTTACACGCGACAATGTAAACTTAAAGAAAGAGTACAATACATGTAGCATATTTCAATTTTCTGGCAACATTTTAAAGAAATCTATTTAAGCTCCGCCTTGAAGCCTGTTTTCGGACGCCATTTTATGAAAACGGTTGCTTCTAGGGATGTTCGATCCAGGTGCCTTGTATCGATACTCTATACAGCCGAAACAAATGTCAACAAACCATTAAACTCGTTTTATAGGGTTTTTCACCAACTGACATGAATTTGTACAACAAATGCGTTTTATTTAGACAAACTCCCATTAAGGTATTTGTGAATTCTTCAATAAATACATATTGATCGATAACAATTATAAACTCCAAGTAAATGTAGAAATAAACAAAATTAAATAACACCGTCATCATTCAAACACTTTGCAATGACAATCTTATTTCCAAGAAGAGATTTGAAACGTTTAACATAATGTACTATTTTGCCCTAATGAGTAGTTTGTCTAAATAAACGCATTTGGTGTACAAATTCATGTCAGTTGGTGAAAACCCTAGAAATCTATTTTAATATAGATAATATTTATTATGGATGTATTTCCGAAATAAAATTATTAATATTATTATTATTATTATTAATAATAATCTTTAGTTTACATTTGTATCGGCTGCAAAACGACTAGAGTATAGATCGATATGGATCGTATCGCAGTGTATCGATCCAGGTATCGATCCTAGTGATTTGATACTGATCGATCCAGTATCGAATGATTTTTTTTAATGGAAATAGGCGGCAAACGAGCTGACGATCCACCTGATGGTGAGTGGCTATCATCGCCCATGGATATCAGCAACATAAAAGGCATCACTGATGCGTTGCCGGCTAAGAAAGAGAGAAAAAGAAGAAAATAAAATTTTAAATAGGAATGTTTAATCCGGGTGTTTTATGTATCGATAGTCCGGTTCGTCATGAATATTTCAATAAATAGTCCAAATATCGATTCATATAATTAAATATACCTGTAAGGTGGGTATCGCGGCCAACGAATATCAGCGACCAAAGCGTTGTCAGCCAAGAAAGAGAAAAAAAGAAAGAAATATGTTAATAAATGAAACATGATACATATTTTATATTTTATTTATATTTAATACTTATAATTTAATACGATGTTTTGTATCGATTCATAATCGAATAAAAATATCGAATTCTAAATAAATATATATATATCTTTAAGCCAGTATTAAGGTTAATAGTTTTAGATTAAATTTTATATTAGATTTAATTTTATTCAAAATATTGTATAATTAAATACTGAAAAAGTTACTTAAGGTTTTTTAAAACAATGTGGTATGTTGTAGGAACATCATATAAATAATAATATCTCACTCTATAACAGTATATTTGATTTAGAACTCTTGTGTTTTATAAACTAATTAATCAAATAAATTCATATCATCATATATTTTTTTCTTAAAATATTATATCGATATGTGTAAAATACAACACTAATTTGTGGGCGGAGTCGACGCCATATTTGAGAAACTTTTGGCTTCAGATCACGTGACCTTATTTCCTATCCTCTCTTTTTCTTTAATCAAAGAGTGCGACCAACTTATCTGTGAACTGAGGGAGGGCGCTGTCGAACGCATTGGACCAATCACTGGGACGCAATTCGAGACGTAATAAATGTCAATGTCATTCATTGACATTAACACAAAGAACTTAAGAATGGGGCAGCATTAGTTCCAATTTTCGCCATTTCACAGATAAGTTGGGCGCACTGTAGTTCCAATTTTCGCCATTTCACAGATAAGTTGGGCGCACTGTACCTGGTTTCTTTCTATCATATTATCATATTCTATCTGCGGATTATGTCAGTTCAATTCATGGATATATTACTCTATCTGGATCACAGACTTTGTAGATCTAGGTGTCAGAAGTTCGATGACGTCATAACGGAACTTCAGGTATCCATGGTATCCAGATATCCATGGTTCAATTTTAAGTGTCATGTCAATTGTGTCTTGTCAAAATATGTCAAATGTCGAAGATATTTGGTGATTGTGATTAACGCCTGGTGATAAATTGATAACTTCTGAATTGGTGATTGATAATAATAAATTAAACAAGAGAAGTTCAGGACCGAAAATAAAAGAGTGATGTATGACAACAGAATAATTATTTTGTTGAATTGATAAACAAGGGTGATGGAGTTCATTTGAAAAAAATTGGATTAAAAAAACATTGAAGTACAAACCACAATTCCACAAAATCAAACAATAATCAATTTCATGTAACTTAACTGATATTTTATAGAACTGTGTTATTGTACAATTGTACAGTGCTTATTTATTTATTTCAATATAATATTTGAAAATTATCACAAATTTCACAAGGTAAGCTCAAAAATATTCTGGGCATTATAAGATTATTTGAATTTACTATTTTATTTCAAACTATTTTTCTGTATGGATTTTTATTAAACATAGGCAGTACGCCTATGTTTATTCATAAATAACTCAAAATATGTGAAACCAGGCACAATATAAAATACCGTTACTATTACTTCTATATCTATTAACATTATTTATTTTAATCAATATCACTTCGTTGCAAACCAACTTTCTAATCTTAACTATAACTTAACTTTAACTGTTTTCACTTTGTAACCATAGGACTATTTTGGCGCCGTGCCAACAGAATTCCAGAAATAAATCGCGTCTGACGTATTTTCGTATTTCGCTTATCCGCGTAGTACTCCCTAAACAGTTTCATTTATGTTAATGAAAAATGGAGCGCGTTCACCCAATACATTCGAGCGTCCACGGTTCCTTTCGAAGCAAGGATTCTTCCTCGACGTCAGGAAGTGATCCGCGAGAAAAAATAAAAGACTGCTTAAGGAAATTCATCGCATTCATGTTTACTCAAGTGGGTGTCGGCGCCCTCGTCGTCTGCTACGCGATCCTGGGCGCCGCGGGGTTCATGCACATAGAGAAGGACAGCCCCGACGAGCAACTCGAAAACGTAAAGTTGTGGAGAAGGAGCTGCGTTGAACAGTTGTGGAACATCACCATTAAATACAACATTCTGAACCACTCCGCCTGGCACTACAACAGCAATGAGGTGTTGAAGGTTTTCCAGAACAACATAACGGCTGCCATCCACCTTGGGTACAACGGCAGGTCCCCAGAGGACATCTGGTCATTCCCTGCAGCATTAATGTACTCCTTGTCAGTGTTCACCATGATTGGGTATGGCAATGTGATCCCAAAAACAGTTTGGGGGAAGATTGTTACTATTGCTTATGCTTGTTTCGGTATTCCCATCTATGTCCTGTATTTCTGCAACATGGGAAAGGTACTAGCTCAGTCCTTCAAGTGGTTGTATATCACGGCTCACGAGTGCAGCAGAAGAGAAGATAATCTTCTAGAAGATGGAGAGGTGCAGCCTTTCAAAAAGAAGATAACCGTTCCGTCGACGGCGTGCTTATGGGTCATCTCATTTTACATTCTAACTGGGACCATAATGTTTGGTGCGTGGGAGAATTGGAATTACCTCGATTCCACTTACTTTTGTGTGATCAGTCTGTGCAAGATAGGATTTGGGGACTTTGTTCCTGGAGCAAATATTGCTGATTCAGCCGGGGGGTCGCATTTGAAACTGGTTATAAATTTCATTTACGTCCTGCTAGGGATGGGGTTAGTTGCAATGTGCTACAACTTGATGTGTGAGGATGTCAGAGTGAAGGTACTGGAGTTGAAGGAGGATCTCAAAAATTGTCTTGATGATATAACCTTGAAAATAACTGTGTGCATGAATGACACCAAGTACTATCACCAGAAGCAGACTAGAAACATCAAGTGACAGTTAGGATCATGGATTGAAGTTGTAACATGATTATTTGACAGTTGTGGGTTACTGTCGCTGAAAGTATATAAGATTCATTTTTGCCAAATCTGGTTAAGCTGGCTTTCAAAATCTATTGTAAGCATGAGCAATAGATCAAACTTGTGATTCTACTATGTAATTTGACAAAGCAAGACTAGGTTTTTGCCTCGTACCTATACATCTTCTGCAAATTCTGCAATTTAATGTGAAAGAAACATTCTTCCTAGCGAGCTGCAAAGGAATATAAAATCGGAGAGAATTCCATTGCGATGGACTATTGGATTTTACAGTGTTGTGTTTTAGCTCTTAAGTAAGATGTTTTGTGTTAGTTGTTTTATAAAAAGATTGTCTTGTTTGATTGCGATATGTTTCTCATATTATATCTACATTATAATAATTATGCAGTAAACATTGGTCAAGAAATACGTTATGAAATAAAAGATAACAAGTAACTGATTTTATTTATTGTTTAAGTAATTGAAATATTGTAGCTACACTATTCTTTTATTTTATCTTGATTAATCTATTTTATTAATTAACTTACGCTCCAAATCAGAGTCACTAACGGTTACTTTAATCGCTCCCTAGCAAAGAATCACCATATAAATTCTGTTCTAAGGAGCTATTTAAGTAACTGTTAGTGACTCTGAGTTGGGGCGTTAATTTCTTTTGAATTAATCAGCATGTCATTCATGAATAGTGATTTATCTTTCTGAAAATCTTAACCATTGATAAATATAATTTGTAATTGTCTTTATTTTAACAACATTTATGGAAAATAAAAAATATATTGTTGTAACATGTTTGTTTATTTTTTTTATGTTGTGTGAAAAAAGTGGCGACTTGCATGTTAAATCTCATGAAGTTTGCAACGACGTACATATTATACATTTTTTACATCCTTGATTTTAAGTGAAGATGCAGTCTAAGATGGTGAGTGCATTACCTTGGTAAAAGCCTATTTAAGTAAAAGGGTATTCATTATGTGCCTCTAAAAACATTATGTAACCATTACCACTAGGATGTAACCACTATGGTTGCAATAAAAATATTGATTAATAATAATAATAATAATAATAATAATAATAATATTATTACAGTTGGCGCCTGGCGGCAATGTGTCGGCGGTGCGTGTGAGGGGCGGGGCGCGGGCGGGGGGAGGCGCGATGCTGCCGCTGCGGTTGCGCCGCGTGTCCGGGCTGGACGCGCGCGTCAACGACGTGCTGTTCCAGCCAGCGTCGCGCCCGCCCGCGGCGGGGGATTGTCCCGCGCTCGTGTTCTTTGGTGGGGATGTGCAGGTTGGTTGGGAGAAGTGTTTCCAGATTTTTTTCAGACTAAGTAAAAATCCTTAAATGAACAAAAAATACGGGATTCGTTTTTTTTAGTATGTTCGTCAGTCCACTTCAACATCATTCGTTGAAATATGGCACAGTGTTTTTTTTGCCCCAAAAAAGTGACATTCATTTTTAACTGCAGATTTCTACTCAATAGTTCATTACAAATGCTAGAGTAGAACTCCCACGTGTCAATTATGTATACTTTTTTTTTTTTAAATGTTTAAAGTTTTCATATCGATATCGAAATCAGTATTTATTTTTTTATAATTTTTCTATCTCGAAGTAGAACCTCTCTCTGGTACAAATACATTCCTTATACTAAGGTTTATCACCCACAAAAAAATGACTTTCAACTTGGGCCTAGGTTTCGAGAAAACGATTTTAATGTACTGAGGTCAAAAATCCAAATTTAGGGTTGTCACAAAAAGGTCGAATCCGATTCACCTTTCAAAGCGACGGTAATTTCACATTTAAACGTAACATAATGCTGATGATGGATGGATTGAATATATATTTTCAAGACAAGCTTTTTAACCGACTTCAAAAGGAGGTTATCAATTCAATACGTAATTCTTTTTAAAAACCAAAAACCATAAAAAAACATTATTGATCCAAATCTTGAATAATCTATCAATCTATTCCTTAAAAGGGATCCAACATTTTTTTGTGGAACCTGGCATACCTACAAGTCCGCCATTTTGAAAAACCTCAATTCGGCGGCCAGTGATGAAACGTGCGTCAATCGATAGAATAAATGATTATGATCAAAAAGTATTCAGTGATGAAATGTCGTAAGTGGTATACTTTCTGAGATATTTGAGTTCAAAACCGTAGAAAAATAAGAAAAAATATTTGTTTCGACGGATATTGATAAAACATGTATCAATCGATAGACTAAATGATTACGATCAAAAAGTATTCAGTGATAAGATGTCGTAAGTGATATGCTTTCTGAGATATTTGAGTTCAAAACCGTACAAAAATAAAGCAAAAAAACTTCGTTTCGCCGGACATTGATAAAACTACGTCAATCGATAGGCAAAATGATTACGATTAAAAAGTATTCAGTGATAAAATGTTGTAAGTGACTTACTTTCTGAGATATTTGAGTTCAAAACCGTAGAAATATAAAGTAAAAAACTTCGTTTCGGTGGACATTGATAAAACATATATCAATCGATAGGCAAAATGATTACGATTAAAAAGTATTCAGTGATAAAATGTTGTAAGTGATATACTTTCTGAGATATTTGAGTTCAAAACCGTAGAAACTGATTGCAACCAGTATAATATACATATGTAGACAGTAGTCATTGTGTTTAACAATTTCACCTAATAATGATTTAATATTAATCGTTAGTATTGTTTGAGATAAAAAAGCTGCTTACTTTAGATAATAAAAACTTAAGGTCAAAAAAGTGACAACCCTAACTTAAACTTTTAAAAATTGTTTTCTCGAAACCTAGGCCCAAGTTGAAATTAATTTTTTTGTGGGTGATAAACCTTAGCATAAGGAATGTATTTGTGCCAGACAGAGGTTCTACTTCGAGATAGAAAAATTATAAAAAAATAAATACTGATTTCGATAAAACATTTTTTATTGTGGCTTCTATTATCATTATTGATAAAATAAAAACGGGAAAGTATGCATCTAAAATCGCTTCATAAACCTGCAATACAAGCGAATCTCTATTATGTTTAGTTTTTTTTTTACGAATTATTTTTAGTATTTTGATCGCTTGACCTTTGAAAACTTTAAACATTTAAAAAAAAAAAAGTATACATAATTGACACGTGGGAGTTCTACTCTAGCATTTGTAATAAACTATTGAGTAGAAATCTGCAGTTAAAAATGAATGTCACTTTTTTGGGGCAAAAAAAACACTGTGTATGGGACTGAGAACATTTAAATTTATGCCTAAAATACAGGACGTCCCCTGAAAAACGTGACGTCTGGCAACTTTATCGGGAGTGCTGGGAGCTTGGGGCTGTTTGCTGACAGTGTTTGTTTTGATGATATAAAACTAGATAACTTGGATATTGAAAGTAAAAAAAGCGGCCAAGTGCGAGTCGGACTCGCGCATGAAGGCTTCCGTAGCAGCAAGTAACATAATATAAAAGTTCTTGTAGTTCGTTTTAACTTTGATCGAGGTAAATTGCGGTTTACGATTTATGACGTATGAAAAAAAAACTACATACTAGATCTCGTTCAAACGTTCAGACGGACGGACGGACGGACGGACGGACGGACGGACGGACGGACGGACAGACAGACAGACAGACAGACAGACAGACAGACAGACAGACAGACAGACAGACAGACAGACAGACAGACAGACAGACAGACAGACAGACAGACAGACATGACGAATCTATAAGGGTTCCGTTTTTTGCCATTTGGCTACGGAACCCTAAAAAGTTGTTGTTTTATTACTTCTGAATGACACAAGTCAACTAAAAAGTTTCATAATTTGATACTAACTCTAACGGTTTCTTTGTTCCATGAACTTATCCTTACACTACTTTCCTCCCGCTACTTCGTCCGCGAAAGAGTGGTCTTACAAAAAAAAACATGAACATAAATGTCCCAGTCTAACGCCCCAACTCAGAGTCACTAACGGTTATTTAAATCGCTCCTTAGTACAGAATTTGTTGGTGATTCTTTACTAAGGAGCGATTAAAGTAACCGTTAGTGACTCTGTTGGGGCCTAAATCTCATTGTTTAAGATTTAGATGTAATATTACGTGGGCACCAGGACTACCCGGAGGTGATGCAGGCGCACCGCGACAACAAGAACTACCTGCGCTGGAACCTGGACAGCACGGCGCGCATGCTGGCCGCCAGCTTCCCGCACTACCACATCGTCGTCGTCAAGCCTTCCCGGTGACTATACACTATACAGTATACACACATACACACACTCGTACTCCACACTAGGCCAGATACCCTCTTTCTCACTGGGCACTCTGGGCAAGTGCCCAGGGCCCCTTGGTCGATAGGGGCCCCCTAGTTCCTGTCAGATCACTAAACGATAGCCGATATTAAATTACCGAAAAACTTTTTTAATTCGAATAAATCGGACCTAAACTACTGTCTACAATACCAATTTGCTTTTGCATAAATCTAGAGGCTTGCTTATCTAATTTCTTTGTTTATTCTAACAAAATGGTGTTCTGTCAATGTCATAGGGCCCCATTATCCTAATATGCCCAGGGCCTCCAATAGGTTAAAGACGGCCTTGCACAAGGCCCCGTATTAATAAGCCATTGTTAAGTTCTCTACTATCTCAAGATTCGATTTGAAATTTGAAGTAATAGGCATGATGACAGTATAAAAAAATCACTAAAATTATGTATTTATTTAATGAAACCCTATTAATGGATTACAAAACACGCATTTATCGTATTATTATTAGCGAGATAAACAATATTTTTGATAAAATAAAACTACAAAATACGGCAAGCCGCATGTTAGCTAAAACGCCAGTCAGTCTCAATTAGCGCGAATTACGTCACACTTCTTAAAACAAATGAATATCACCAGACTAATAATGACGTATTGTCTTTTGTTTTCCTGAGGCATGACGTCACAACCACGCCCTGACACTTTGAAACGTTTTGGTGCGAATTTTAAAGTTATAATTTGAAATGTATTTATTTTATACTAAACCATATTTTTTGCGGAAATATGATTTACGTTGTAATTATAATATATTTCCCAACAATATAGAACAGTATTTCAAAATTTGTTGTCATGCCTATTCAAACCATATGTCAAAATGACATTGGTAAGATCTGAGATCGCGCTCCAGAGCTTGATGTATTGGTTGCAGGGTGGAGTACAAGAGCTTCAGCTGCTACGACAACTTCGTGCCCAGCAACAGCGCCGGCGTGCCCGACCACACGCCCACGCACAGCGCGCTGCTGCATCTCGAGAGGTGGGTTCACTAGCTACGGCTACCATGCCAATGAATGTAGCAAGTGACACAGACTTTATTTTAACTTTACATTACTTACTTTAAACGAGCTCTGTTTAGTAAGGAAACTTACACTATCTTTCATTGTAATTTGTAATTTAAAACATAAGGCACAGAATGAAAATAATATAAAGATGAAAAATTAACTTAATGCCAAAACTAATTTATTTTTACCATGAACTATTTTTTAAAGTAATATTTTTTTTTCATAAAAAGTGGTGCTAAGATTGGTTACCAAATTAGCCTCGTCTACAAAATCGGTGTAGGTATACGTGCGTGCATGCGTGCGTATCTGCATGTCAACGACATCACAACGACGGGCGACGCGCGATGGCCCAGCGCTACACTCTAGCGACGATTGTTTTTTGATGGAAATGGTGGATATTTTTAACAGACTTCAAAAAAAGGAGGAGGTTCTCCATTCGACTGTATTTTTTTTTTCATGTTTGTTACCTCAGAACTTTCGATTGAATGAACCATTTTTGCTGATTCTTTTTTTGATCGAAAACAGTTGCTTGTCATGTGATCCCACGCTTGTTGCTTGTTGCTTGTCATTTGAACGAGATCTGAGGAGTAGTTTTTGAGTAATTTTGAAGTCGGTTATTTTTTGTTAGTTAAATTTAGATTATTATGGATGGTAATGTTGTCGCAGGCTGCTGGCGGACGCGACCAGCCGCATCAAGGCGCTGCCGACGGCGGAGCTGCTGGAGGCGCTGGCCGCCGCGCCCGACCACCTCGACATCGACGACCTGCAGGTCAGACACCGCCATGTTCATGACTTGCAGATCACACCGCTGCTGCATCACTTTTTACATTCGTTCATTGTGTGTTACTCAGTTAAGAGTCAGTCTATACGTGGCTGTCGGAGGTGACCATAGATTAATATTGTATACTGGAGTGGACGGTCGTATTAGCACCCTAAAAGGGGCGTGGCCTTGTTAATGCCATTACACGTTGGGTGATAACTCTCGCGGCGGTGTTTTCCACTCATCAAAGGATTTTAATTCTATTGGCCATATTTGCGGCCACACATGTACAGTCAGCAAAAGAATTAGGCATGCAGGGCATGATTCTAAAACCTTCTGTAATTATTAATGTTACAGTTCGTGTTATTATTATTATTAAATGCTACATAAATATACCTAACGCCCCAACTCAGAGTCACTAATGGTTTCTTAAATCGTTAATTATAGTACAGAATTTGTATGGTGATTGTATACTAAGGAGCGATTAAAGTAACCGTTAGTGACTCAGACTTGGGGCGTATGTGATGATTTTATAATGACAATAATATTCTGTAATATTAATATTGTAATTACAGGTTTTACAATAGAATAATGTCCTACATAACTTATTCTTTTGCTGACAGTACCACGGGCACAATATAAATTCATCTTTGAGTGCGATAATATGGGTGGGTGAATTTTCAAAACTGCCATTTATGCATGTTATTCAATTTTCTGTCTTGGAATATAAATGTGATCACTCAAAATGTTTACTAAAACCTTAATTATGTATTTACTTAAAAGTCGTATTAAGTTAAATAATAAAATTCTGATGTTAGAGTGTTAAAAAATTTAAAATAATGCTCGGAAAGTCATTAACCTCCCTGTTATTTAACGGTATGTTTCATTAATGTCACAAGGAACTCAAAATACCGCCCTAAAAAATGCTTTTTTACTCTCTATACGTAAGAATTAATGTCTAAGCTGAATATTCATAA
The DNA here is from genome assembly GCA_951805285.1 of Thymelicus acteon. Taxonomy (NCBI): domain Eukaryota; kingdom Metazoa; phylum Arthropoda; class Insecta; order Lepidoptera; family Hesperiidae; genus Thymelicus; species Thymelicus acteon. Next base: position 17,753,301 of record OX638223.1, read on the forward strand.
ATGTTTTTCAAGCGTAAATTATCTGTAATACCATTATTTGACCGTTTAAAATTTTGTCACGAGATTATCGTCATTAACATCCGCGGTTTTTGTTTCGTGAAATTTGTTCAACGAAATTATTATTAAAAATTTGAAAAGCAATTCAAAGTGTTCCTTACACCCGCTTCTCTCAGTTGAAATCAAGATTTGGATGAAAAATGCATTGTGAATATGATAAAGTACGCGAAAGTTAATGATAAGTATAGTTTGTCAGAAAATCTCGTCATCAAACTCCTGAATATATTTTTGATAAAAAAATATATAATTCAACAATAAGTATCCATGAATATCGCCTAATGGTATTTAATAAAAAATAACTTAATTTCATTATAAGTGATATAAAATTGAGCAAGTTTTGGTATGTTTTGTACCGTTTCGTCATAAATCGCTACATCATTTACCGCAAAATTCTAATGACGTGAATGATTCCTGTAGAGGAAAATGACGAATCTAAATAATATTAACAACCTGATTGAGTGTAGCCACCAAGAAATTAACTCAAAAGATGCCGTTAATCCATAAAATCAACCCAAAAGTGCGTATATACTTGATAAATATGCAATTTTCTGATTTTCTTTGCATTTTATACTTGTAAATAGATCTGATTCGCTTTTAAAGATCCGTCGATTTGAAAGGATGCTGTAAACGAAGTGGTTCGTCAAGGACTATTTCATCCCTTTTTCTTACGGTCCTAATGTTGGTGAAACTTGTCTATGGGTTATTGTCGAAAGCATTTAAGCTGAGAAGCGCAAACATTTCTCATATCTTGCCTGGGTCTATGCTCGAAGCTAGAAAGCTCCGGATATTAGATGTAAGAAGAAAGCTTTTAACTTTTATTTCTTCATGGGGTTCGCCTGGATAGAAACCACCTACTACCACCTACCCTTGAGCATGAGTCAGCCACCAAACGACTCGTCGTCTTCCAGCTGGGGACTTGAGAGGCAGTTCTTTCTTTTTCTTATCTCTTTCTTGGCCGGCAATGCATCGGTGATGCCTTTGGTGTTGCTGATATCCATAGGCGACGATAGCCACTTACCATCAGGTGGATCGCCAGCTTATTTGCCGGCTATTCCCATAAAAAAAAAATCTATCTGCTTAGTCCTACAAAAAGACATTCAAAAGAAAACTTACTATCGAATCGACCGTATTAAACAATGGCAAAAAGCCTCTGGCCAACCAATCTGCCAATAGAGCTTTTGGATTCCTCATCAAAGCTAAGAATAACTAACGTTATGGCATACTTAGAACAGAATGACCTTCTCAGTGACTGGCAGTACGGGTTCCGCTGAGACCGTTCGACAGACCTTCTACCATATGACACTCACACCTGAGGCGAAGTCCTCGTTTCTCTTGACATCTTGAAAGGCATCATCTTTATCATAGGGTTTGGCAAGCTAGCCTTTCAGCTGAGTTGCTTGACATTAGCAATGACAACCTTTGCTGGAATTCCAGAGGTCTGTTCCTCCTCAACTCTATTCTTGCTGCACATCGAAATCAGCTCATGCTCAATGTGTATAGGTCCGCAGATGACAGTACAATTGTGGAGAGGTAATTGTCTACCGCTCGGACGGTCCAATAAATACAGTTATGAAGAAGTGGTCTTGGTCGAGCGTGTGAATCTCACACTTCTGGCACTCAATGGAGCGATACCAACTCTTTGAGATTCAACGCCACAAAAACATAAGCGTCTATATTCACTGCCAAAAAGGAGCCCGTTCATCTTCTTCTTCTTCGTTCTTCAGAAGGTATCTTTCGAATACATCGTCAGCCTTCGGTTGTTAGGAGTGGAGATACACTCGAAAATATATTCTGGCCGGTTTATTGAATCCAAACTATGGCAGCTTCTAGAATTCTGGGTGTCCTAGAGACGAACGGTAGAAGAAGAACCAAATGCCATCTATCAGCGTGTGATTCCATGTAGGGGCATGCTTTAAAGGTGTATTGATGACCATTGAGACCAACTTAGAAAGCCTCAAGCACGTGTGTAGAGTAGCCAGTTTCTAGTTTTCTGTTTTTTTTTTTTGTACCATTTTGGAGAGTCTGCATGGGACAATATTATGACATAATCCGTCAATCTCCATAATCGAATGTCCAGATAAAACATCATTATCTTGCCTTCGCCATAAGCATCCCTATGTCCTCTATGTGCAAACGATCCTTTGCTTGATCATTTATTATGCGAACCACGAAGGTCAGGAATAAAATTCCTGCGATTTTACCTTGGGTGTCTTCAAGTTAAGAGTAAATAGGCTTAATAAAGTAAGTGTGGCTTATCAATCAAGCAAGTCTTCATTACCACTTACCATTGATTGTAGTCATGCATTAAGTTATAAAAGTCATGTTGTTTTTATGATTGATAAAATCTATTAAAATACGTAATCAGTCATTAAAATACTTCAATACGTTATGTTGATTTTATCAAATCAAACGAATATTGTTATTTTTCTTGATAAAAAAGTTGATTACACGTTGGGATTTAAATTTTCGTCATTACCCTCTACACCTCATCATTTACGTCAATGGGCTATATCATTTTCCTCTACACAACATCATTTACTTCAACAGGGCTTTTCCTTTTTTCTGGATTTTCTCCTAAATTTGCTGTTTAAATCATAGTTGCAATATATAACGAGCTTTCTCTATAAAAAACTAATCTAATTCAGTTGTTATTCCTTAATTTCTTGGACAAAATAAAAAGTTACCTAAAAAACGTCATAAAAATGGCAAAAATGAAAATTCACCCTGGTCTGTTGTCAGAGCGCGTCGATCCACCACTGCATGGAGCACGCGGGCGGCAGCGCGGCCGAGCGGCCCGAGCGGACCGAGCGAGCGCACAAGCCGTGAGTAGGTTTAGTTCCAATGGATGTTGTCTTACACTCGCTTCATATCACTGCATACCACTCGCCACATCACTTGATTATAAACGATCTTAACGCGAAGCCAGGGGCTGGATTCTGTCACCTCTTATGACACTGGTCTGCCGGCATGGGATTACGAAAATATCGGTCATGAGCGTGTCAGGCCGCGCCCAATGTAGGGTTCCGTAGTTCATCAACTATTACTCCTTGACTACTGACTACCTTAGCTGAGATAGTATTCTATCTATCGATACCTTAATTGGCAAACCAGCCAACTCCACATTTCGTCAAAAATATTTTTTTGGTTTAGATTGAAAGCAACAGTAGTTCGGCGTGGTTTGCAAAAACGACAACTCCGGTTAAATCACAAGTCTTTCCATAATTCGCTATTCGAAAATCAGCCAACTCCGCGTGTCACGAAACGTTACGATTATGACAGCCAACTCCACTATGTCGGCCATTTTGTATGGCGTCCAATGGCGTCGGAGTCGTGTACGGTTACCGCTCAATATTTTGTTTTTAATTAATAACTTCAAAAATAATGATATTTAAGGAATTTTGGAAAAAGAACCTGAAAGAGGAAGGAATTTTCAATAAGAAAGTCCCAACTTTATCTTTATTATTTATAAAAAAAAATTAACGCTGAAAATAGGGCTCCGCGAGGTCGTTACGGCATAGGCGTGCTGCGTAAAAAGCCGGTATATCACATAAAATATTTTTTTATAGTATTAAATAACTACTTAAAAATTTAGTCTAGACACTTGAACGAACAAAACCTCGGTAAAAAAAATATGTCGATTTTTCAAAAAGTTACACCGTTGTTAATTAACTAATTTTTTTCCAATCTCTATTTTTATAAATTACGGTATAAAAGTTTAAATAATTGATCTATAAATTTTTCGCTTCGTGGAGCTCTTCTTATTTAGGTACTTAATAAATTTATGCAAAAAAAAATAATTAAAGTTTATTATTTTGTAAATTCTAATTTTTTTAAGCTAACAAAATATTAAATTTATACAAAAATTATCGAAAAAGATTTTTTTAGTAGTATATTATTATTTCTGTTTTTGCATCTAATATAGGTATTAATTAACATCGGAAAAAAAATTTTACGTCTTTTTTTAAGAAAATGTTTATGAACAAATAGACTATTTTGGGATTAAAAAAAATGTTACCATCTTATTGCATAGGTGAAATAATGATTTTTTGAAAAAAAATTCTTAAATATTTTTTTTATTGTTTATAATCGTTTTTTTTTTATATTTTTAATGTTTAAATAATTAGTTCTGAAATTATTTTATTCTTAAAAATGATCATTGAGCCTTTCCAATGGATTAACAGAAAAAATATTTTTTTTATAAATAATCAAAAAATTAAATAAAAACAATGCCAAGAGATTACCAAAACTATTATGACAACCTTCCTCATGAAGCCTAAATTAGTGTGCTAATCTATTTTAATTTAACCTATATCGATTATAATTTTATTGGTTTCAAGACATCACATCACTTTCGACGTCTTCAATATTTATTAGATTTTGCATAAATTATGATGTGATGGGATTTTAACAAAAATATATCCTTTAATATGATTTTTAAATAACGCGAATTAAAACAAGTAGGGATTTTTTACTAATTTTGTCATAATCCTTTGTCTAAGTATCCAACTATTCATGTCAATGTTAAGAACTTAGTTAAAGAATACTATAAGTGTCTTTATATACTAGAAATAGTTTAAGAATACTATAATATCTTAGTAATATACTATAAGAATACTGTTTTATCTTTTAATAAAAACTTAAAAATAAACTTTTTATTTATAATTTATCTATCAAGCAAACCGGCTAACTCCTAGATCACATACATTTACAGGAAAGGAAAAGTGGGTAACTCCTAAAAATGCTTTAGTATTGTAATGAAAAGGTACAAAGGATTTTAGATCATCAAAAATAACAATTTGCGATAATATCTACCAACGGTATTTTAGATTTTTTCATAAGTAGTCTACAAAAAATATTATACAGTTTTAAGTGTCTCCTGAAAAATTTGCTCATTTGGAGTTAGCTGGTTTGCAAATTAAGGTATCGCTATATCTATCTTTACCCGGATAGTTTTAAAGACAATTCTATTATTGTTACTTAAATTTATAGCTATGTTAATAATAAACGCTTACACACTCATACCCCCGCAGTAGGTTTATACCTGTGTCGCGGGTGGCATGGACGACACATATAACACAATAACACCCGAGTACAAATATTTATCTGTCACATAAATATCTGCCCCGGCCGGGAATCGAACCCGGGACCCTTTGTAATTAGACAGTCTGTTCAAGCCATTCATTGTGCTTGCATGTAAATGTTGTACTATTTCAGTAGAGTAAAGCGCTCATACCGACTATGTGTCGATCGTAGGTCAACGTTTGAAGGTTTAAGTGGCGAAACGTCGTATACCTATGACCAGGCCGGGCGCACTCCACACTTTTGGTATGATGTTACAAGTACGTGCCGCGTTCGACGTGTCGGGCCAATTTCAGAAGGGCTGCCACGCCGTGTCATACATTTGAAATCCATCACACATGTCAGCACAAAAAAGACAACCCTGACATTGTCAGAGAGTATTATAGAGTTATGATTAGAAAGAGAGGCAACGTCTAGATGAATATATAATAACTGTTGACGATTAGCGCTGTACGACCTGAATTACACTTTATGGTGTCGGAGCAAGAGTCGCTATTTATTTAAATGATTTTGCGGAGTGACTCTTCTTTACCAACTATTCGATCCAACAGAAAATTTAAATGAATACAATGTTATTATCTCAGTTTATCTGTTGAATTAAGTATCAAAAATCTCTCCTTGGATTTTTTTACATTAAGAATCTTTGTTTGATTCCCAAAAATCAATTTTAAATATTTTGTTTTGTGTTTTGGTGCCGTCGAATGGAACATTTCTTTTTACATGTATTGAATGTTGTGCGAAATCAGATTAAGTGTTGAATGTATAGTGAGTCGGATAAATGTGAATACAATTCAAATTTAAATAAACATTAAGCAATCTGAAGGGCACCACTTTTATCTAAAATAGGGTAATTCGGGGCAAAATATAACAGATAACACAAAAACAAATACTACTGCAAATGTAAATAACATATATGTTACATTGTGCCCCGCCTTACTCTGTTAAAGGAGTGTTGCCCTATCTGATTTTTAACCCCCGACGAAAACACCCCTCGTGTTATAACTTTGACGTGTCTGTGTATCTGTGTGTCTGTATGTCTATCTGTGGCATCGTAGCTCCCAAACGGATGAACCGATTTTGATCTAGTTTGTTTGTGAAGTTGACTCAATCGAGTGTTCTTAATTATAGTTTAAGTGTAAATAGTGTCGAGGGTTTTTTAAATTTTAATTTAAGATTATTAAGAGCTTATTCAAATTTGATTTGGTTTCACATGTATCCGAAAAACTATGTTCATTCAGTACGCTTGTTTGACTACGTGTGCATGTCAGGGCGGCGGGTGCAGCCGGGGCGGAGTCGCCGGGGGCGGAGCGCTCCCCGCTGTGGTGGCGGGAAACCCTAGCGTTGCACCGCGCGACTCTCGCCCTGGTCGGCTTCAGCAAGGGCTGCGTGGTGCTCAACCAGTTCATCTATGAGTTCCATTACACCAAGACTCTGACGCCTGGGGATGAGCATATGATGAGGTGATTGGTGATGTTATTTTGGACTTCAGTCTGTTCACATCGGGTGTCTAACGCCCCCACTCAGAGTCACTAATGGTTAGTTAATTCGCTCCTTAGTACAGAATTTGTATGGTGATTCTTTACTGTGAGATCTATAAACCATGTACATTTGACTGTTGTCAAAGCAAAGTCCAGTAAGTTTAAACATCTTACCCTAAATTTAAATACTTGTTGTACATGAAGCATTTACAACTCCTTTTTCATTAAAAATTATAATATTATACGTTAACTAAAAATAGTAACGTAAATCTATACATCTATACAAATAAATAAAATTGGAGTGTCTGTTTGTAATAATAAAATAACCGCTTTTTACTAAGTGCATTTGGATGTATACACGTTACATATACCAAAACAACATTTTTTACAATTTTTGTCTGTCTGTCTGTTTGTTCCGGCTAATCTCTGAAATGGCTGGACCGGTTTTGATGGGACTTTCACTGGCAGATAGCTGATGTAACAAGGAGTAACATAGGCTGCTTTTATTTTAGAAAAAAAATAGTTTGTTAGGCGTTACAAAGTTCACCGGGTCAGCTAGTTATAAATAATAATAATACGTGGTGTTGTTTCCGTGTGTCTGTGTGTCAGAGTGATCTCCCGCATCCGCTGCATGTACTGGCTGGACGGCGGGCACGCGGGCGGCAAGAACACGTGGATCACGGCGCGCAGCCTGCTCGAGACGCTGGCCCGGCTCGGTGAGACACCTCACGCCATTCAATCTGTACAGTGTACACGCGGTAGCGTGACAAGCCAATTTCAAGCTAACAGAATTGGCGTGCAGCACCGTATGTAATATTACACGACACGAACCATTTGAAGCCACTTTGACCATCTCATAACTCAAAAACTATTCAACATAAACCTGTCAAATTTGGCTCATTTATTGAGACTTGCGAAATACATGCATTAGTTAGCAACCAATAAACCAAATTTTAGAAAAGTAACATAGGTCATCAACCTAACAGACTTAACAAAGATAATTATACAAATATAATACAGCCTAGGTAGGTACGTGAAAACTAACCAAGTCAAATGTAGAGCTTGAATTACATGTCCTTGTGAATAAAATTTTAGGCTTTTCTACACAGAACTTGGCACCCATTTAGATCTCAATTCTTTTTTTTTAAATTGGCTTTCACTGTACATTTATGTTTTTGTTGGGATTTCAACTATTTAAAAAAGGTTGCAGTCTCCTATTTGAAAAATGCTACTACAAAATAAATGAATAGATAACAGATAATTTAATTGAACAAAAAATAATTAGTCCTGACTTGAGTATCACATTTTTAGTTTATTATTATTGTATCATCTATACTAATATATAAAGAGGAAAGATTTGATTTTTCGTTTGCATTGAATAGGCTCCGAAACTACTGAACCGAAAAAATTCTTTCAGTGTTAGGTTAGGTTAGCTTACACTATCCCCGAGTAACATAGGCTATATTATATTTTCAAAAAATTAGGGATCCTTAATAAAACTCCAATAATGTAACCCAAGGTGTAAAAAAATAAGAAAACCGAAGCAAAGCGAGGGCGGTTACTCGTCTATACTAATATATAAAGAGGAAAGATTTGATTTTTTGTTTGCATTGAATAGGCTCCGAAACTACTGAACCGATTTCAAAAATTCTTTCACTGTTGGGAAGCTACACTATCCCCGAGTAACATAGGCTATATTATATTTTCAAAAAAATTAGGGATCCTTAATAAAACTCCAATAATGTAACCCAATATAATAATTAGAAAACTAATAAATAAGAAAACCGAAGCAAAGCGAGGGCGGTTACTCGTAATAAATAAATTAATTTAATAATGCATAAAGGGAGCGTCCATAAATTACGTGAGGTGATTTTTTTTTAATTTTCTGTCTCTCCCTCCCCCCTGATGAGATGTCGTGAGATTTTATTCAACCCCCTCCCCCATCCCCCAATCTCACGTGAGATTTTTCAAAATGTGGGTTTCTTACGTAATCGCGTTGGATTGTTATTGTAAAAAGAAAAAAAAATTGCTTCGTGCCTTTATTTACAAGTAGTTAAGACTAGTAATCAATATTGCTGAGAGTTTAATTATACTTAAGTGTAATAAAAATTTAACAATAGAATGCTTAAATCGTAACTACTGTGATTAAAAAAAGAATATCTACTCTAATTCAGTCCATGGAGAATCATGCGCGGTCTCAAGAGAGACTGTACGGGCTACTGTACCGTAAATCCAGATTAAAAGCTATTTGGTATAAAACAAATATGGTGGTTTGACTTGACAGTCAGTAGATGTATAACGTCAAGGTATGAATGAAATTATTTTCTTTCGAACCAATTGGGAAATGATTTTAATCGTCTTACGATTACGCTTAAGATTAAATCTTAAGCATGTACAATCTAAATTAAATTTATGGACCAAAATAGTATATTTATTTTTGGTTTCAATGAGAAACAAAATTGCGTGATATTTGCCGAGACTCCCCCTCTCTCCAACGTAAGATTATATGAGATTTGACTCAACCCCCTCCCCCCCTTAAACATCTCACGTAATTTATGGACGCCCCCAAAGAAGATAAATAGATTTTGTATTTTTAAGATTTCGGTGCATTTACACGTGAAATGTGATTCCATGATCCTTGGAGCGATTATATTATCTGTATGATTCTTGCACCACATGAAGGAATTTTAAAACCAAATTTATCCAAAAATCTTGTTTATTATAACTTTCGAAGTCAACGGCTGACCGTATGAGTGACACCAAACTGATTCGCCTTTAGGTTGAGTTTATAAGCCCCGCCCACCGCGGTTGAGTTCTCGTTGCGCTATTTTGAGGCATCAAAGATGCTTCCATGTGTATATTAGTTCATTAATAAAAGTATATTACTGGATTATGATTTAAAACTCATATTAAAAGCATTCTTATGACGAAAGGATATTACAAATTAGATGATTATTTTAAAGACAAGACTGCTTGGACGTGAGTTTTATGGATATAAATTGTAGGAGATGATAAGTGCTATTTGTAACTGTGAGCAGGAAAAAAACAAACCCGGAAGTTTCTTGCTGCTTCTTCTCCCGGGCCCTCTCATAGTAGGGCTTTGTCTGAAGCATTGGCATAACTTGCATGACTTTCAAAAAGTGTTTGTAAACCAAACCAATTTTGAATAAAAACATTGATTTGATTTAATTTGATTAGAGGCACAGGGTGTATACGCATACGCATAAAAGTGTATACGCAATAACATAACACGGTTCCCAGACGTGAACATCTACGTGCACGTGTCGCCGTACCAGGTGCTGGACGAGGCGCGGCCCTGGATCGGCCGCGAGGAGAAGACCTTCACCTCGCTGCTCAACCAGCTCGGCGCCAAGGTAACCCCCCTTCCCCCGCCCCACACACACGTGCACGCTCGTTCACAAATACACTTATACCCCATTTACACGCGCGCGCGAGCCACGAGACAATCCGCGAGACGCGCGCGTGCGCGCGCGTGTGAACAGGGCGCTCGCGGGCCAGACAGCGGCGCGTCTCGTGGCTCGCGGGCTCGCGGCGGGAGCGGTTTGTTAGGCGCGGCCAAAGGGGCTCGCGCGAGCGCTCGCGTGGTGTTCACACGCGCGTAGGGGGCGTGGCTTACGGACGCGCCACGAGACGATCCGCTACACGCGCGTGTAAATGAGCGGTTACATTTGCAGGTGTTTATTTATTGAAGTTATACTTAAGCGACTTGTAAAACGTTAAACGTTTAACGCTGCCATGGTGGGGCTATGAAAGCACTGGATAGATAGCGCTAGCTTTTATCTTTACCTCTTTTATAATTTAATGTTATTACTTATATAAATCTCACAGAGTCTCAACAGCGTGATTCAGCTTCATGAACAACACCATCTATACTTGAGTCAAACTCGTATCAGAATACTTGTCAATAAATCGTAAAAATTCCTTTATAGGGTTTTCACAAACTGATTTGTATTTCGCACACCAAATAACTATTAAAGAACGAAATAACAATTACAACGTTTGTGACAACTTCATTATTTTACTATTGACCTATAACAACAACACACTAAGAGAAAACGACGTAAAAACCAACATCTTAAAACAATTTTCGTCATGAATAACTCACGCTCGCACATCCTTAATTTCGTGAAGCGACTTCAAACCTTTGTAGAAACGTATTGTTTTGAGGCCGGCCTACCTATGACTATAAATAGAAATGACTACGAAAACCTCACAGCTATAATGGCGCTTACATGCTTTGCAACTTGGTCGTATTATATTTCGAAATACAGTGAAATCAACTTATCTGTGACTATAAGGAGGGCGCTGCCGGACGCATTGGACCAATCATAGTGCGCATAGTAGTAATTTATGAATGGGATGGCATTAGTTCCAATTTTCGCCACGTCACAAATAAGTTCTTGAGAGATGGCACTGTACAGATTATACAGATATTTCATTCCACTCAATATGCATGAGCATAAAATTATTTATAAGTTAAATTTCATTAAACAAAGCCGAATAACATTTTATATTTATGTTTATGTATTTTAAAACAGTCTATATCGATTTTATACGTAACTATTCCGTGTTATTTTAAACTTTTGCAAAATAAATATTATGTTTAAAAATAAAATAAAATTACAAAGAGTGGAACGGAACGCGACTTGCGAACTCCAGATTTAGTTCAAACGTACTTTATACGACCAAAAGTTTCATGCACCTGTTTGTTTGTGGTTGCTAGGCAACACAGTGCTTATATAAATTCTGATTCGAATGTGAATATAGTGTAGTTTGTACTTGTGTAAACATAGGTAGTACACATGTAATATTTATTCAGTTATGATTAATGTTTCTTGTTTTTATTTAATACAAAATAGTTTTTGAAAGATAATTAAAACTGATACACGTTATTAAATTAAATATTTATTTAATTATGTCAAAGAAGTATAACTTATCACGCGCGTACAAAAGTACACGCACCCTTTTTTTTGGCTTGACCCTCAGTCGGAACACGAAGTATCGTTTGACTCATGATACAGGCAAGAGAACGACTAGCCAGGTAGGCTAATAACAAACGATTGTCCTCGTGCTAATGACGAACGAACAGGGTCGTCGACCCTGTAGCTTAGTTGGTAGCGAGCCTGCCTGCGATGCGAGGGGTCTCGGGTTCGATTCACGGCCGGGGCAGATATTAATGTGACAGATAAATAGTTTTACTCGGGTCATGGATGTTATTGTGATATGTTATAATTATTATGTGTACCCAGTCCATGCCACCCGCGACACAGGTATAACTACCCAATATATTACTGCGGAAGTATGAGTGTGTAAAGCGTTTATAAAAAATTAACAAAATAATTAACTATTGTACAGTACGGCCGACGTATCTTGGCGCGTCAGAACTTCGCGCAGAAGGCTGCGCAGTAACACAATTCGGCAATGCTCGGTACGCGGCGTATTATGTCTCAGTCACACGTTAGCATGTTCGTGTCGCTATCTCTGTCTTACATGCGCTAAAGTTCGTAGAGCCTATTTTCAGACGCGCCAAGATACGTCGGCCGTACTGTAAGTCACGTGATATCAGTAGCTCGAGCACGAATATTTGCGAGAAAGTATTCGTATGGTTAACGTAAGCAATTTGTCAAATTTGTATGGCATTTTAGTACCATTTACGTACGATAGGGGCGCTTTTGAAAAAATGCCATACAAATTTCTTACGTTAACCATACGAATACTTTCTCGCAAATATTCGTGCTCGAGCTACCGAATGCATGTGTTTGTAGTAAATGAACAATGGTGTGCAGGTGAGCCGCTACCTGCACGGCTGCACGGCGGCGCCGCGCTCGCTGCAGATGCACTTCCACGTGCTGCAGCACTTCCACCTGGCGCAGCACCGACACGACCACGACCACGACGACCACGACGACCACGACCACGACCACGAGGACCACGAGGACGAAGACGATGAACTGTGAGCTCACGGGTAGCGCTCGCTGGTTGGATTATTGACTATTGTTGATGTGTATTTGGTGTTTTGTGACATAGACAAAGGTCTGCTTTGTTAGTGATGACGAGATTGGTTTTCATTTTTTGACGTGACAACGTCTATTAAAAAGATGAACGCCGGGTGCACGCACGAAAAAGCATGACTCACTGTCACGTTCCGTGACGTAATGTCACGTTCCGCGAGCAAGAGCGCGGAACAAGCGATAGAGAGGCACGATCGGCCGAAGCGTTCGGTTCGTGCCGCATGTATCTCTCTTCCTCTCGATCAGCCGGTGCGTCCGAGTAGAAGAGAGACAGCGGCAGCACACAACTTATTATCTATAAAAGTATGCAATCATTTCATCAATGTTTTGTCTTGACGTTGTCACGTTAAACTACCGTCCGTAAACCGACTTTACAGACAACAATTTTATTTTCAATTTTGATTCATTGCATAATTAAGCTAGTTGTTTATCTTGGTTATTACATAATTAAATTATTTTTAACTTTTTCGGAACTAACAAATACTTATGTAAAATAGTCAAGACAAAATACACTATGGTTGTTCTTCTGTTCTAAGTTCTAACGTGTTACTTAAGTTTGTTACGACTGCTTGTATTTTTTTTTATATCGTCCTCACTAACATAGTGTTTAATTGTATATTCACTGGTAGTGGGTCACTGGTGGTGCAACTCTGAAGTGGTCACCGGTACATTCGAGTTTAAGATTACGTAAGGCATCAGAAGTAATACTTTGTCGAAACAAAATTGATACTTACACATAAATAAATACATAATATGTATTGTTGTATTACTTACAATGAATACATGCAACGAATAACAACTTTTTGGAGCAGTTACAAAAGGATTGAATGCACTTAATGGATGGGTACTTTACCACAGTCAGTTATTTTAATATTTAACTATATTTTCTTGGATATGTATGTCAGATGGATGTAAATGTGATGTGACAGTATTATTAAATGTATATTTTTTTACTAGTTTATATTAAAAATATTTTAATGGTAGTCGGTGAATGTTGAGAAGCGGAAACATTCGGGTTTTTCCTTGTAAATAATGTAGAAGCATGATAGTGCCACTTGCCAAGGCTATCGTATTTCACAAAAAAAAAACAATTTTAGGCCACTACAAATGGTGTTAAATTAATTTTAATCTGATACACAGTATAAATCTGTGTTGTTTGCCTTGTTTTAAGGAAGCCAATGTTATGTAGATCAAAATTATGGAAAATGTTTTCTCGTCAAACTATTTATGAGACATGAAATTTAAGTGCGAAAAATGTTAATTTGGAAGTTTGGGCTTCATAAAATAAATAAATTTAGATTTATTCAGCAAAAATTAAATATATATGGCCTTTTTTATAAGCTTTGATTTCATTTGAGTTGGTATGTATGAGTCACTTTGATTTCATTTGAGTTGTTATGTATGAGTCACTTTGATTTCATTTGATTTGGTATGTACATATGAGTCAAATATTGAAAGGGGAGAAAGTCGTGTTCACTGTAGAAGATTTACTTTTCAAATTAGAGAAAGTAGCTGTAGGCTAGCCGGGAAAACATAAATATGTGTATACGTATCGTTAGTGGTTTAATGTTATTTATTTTATATATAAATGGCTAAATGACCTTTTATAGAAGGAGAGCTTCGTAACCTCTGATGATACACTTAGTGCACTTCTCGCTAGGTAATATGCTACTAGCGTGGGATTGTTCCTGAGGTTTACTTGTAATAAATACTTTTGTCAATACTAGTATAAAATTTATGTAAGCCGTCTAAGTGTGCATTTTTAGAAACTTGATCAAACGAATTGTGCGGATACAAGACAAGAAATTATCGATAAAAATTCGAAAAAAACAATTTTTAGTCAACTTTTTAAAAACATTTTATTTCATAATTTCTAAGTTAAATCAGTTTAATCAAATGAGTCTTGTCTACTCTTACTACTTGTCTACTTAATGTACTTTAAATGAAATATTGATACAAGTTGCAAGGCCAGAGACGCCGGGCCTTAATAAAATTTGCATCAGTGAGTGAGCGTTTTATCTTTTTTTTTTTTATTGTAGAGAACTAAAAAAATGTCTGATTCCGCTCATACAGTTCATATCTATAAATTATTTACTCGGTAACGAAATATTGTAGAAATAAAAACAAATAAAATTAGAATGTAAATTGGACCCAGTGACTGTTGGTGTCAGTTTATTTAATGTAGGGAAAATATTAATTACGCTGACGTAGTTCTAAAAGCAAAGAGCCGGCCTTTCAAAACATATAGTTATATTATTTATATATGTTTACGCTGCGTTAAGCGTAACTACTAAATCTTTTATAGCAGTATTGAATTTGGAAACTATATTTTCTGGCAAAAATGTATCCAATCATATCTTGCTTATACCTCTATATTTAAATAACTCTAGATATTATGTTTACATCATTGACGAAAATGACATTACTTGTAATTTAATACAACCGAAATCACTTGCAAGTTTGTACCGTAAAAATTATTTCTAGAACAGTAACTTTGTACCTCCATTTTTTGGAAGATTGTCCTGTTATGCTTTTCCAGATGTCTAATGTGTGGGATTTATGTATAACTGTGTGTACAGGCCATTTTTAAACAAT
The DNA here is from genome assembly GCA_951805285.1 of Thymelicus acteon. NCBI lineage: Eukaryota > Metazoa > Arthropoda > Insecta > Lepidoptera > Hesperiidae > Thymelicus > Thymelicus acteon. The sequence goes on from OX638223.1 coordinate 17,768,542, forward strand.
TTTTTTAGATCGGATACGGCAACACTTATCTGTAGTAGGGTAAGGTGGGGTAATGTTATTTACAGTAGTATTATCACATTAGCAGTAGTGTTATACTCAGTACCGGCGGGTCTAAAGCCACTGACACCCGCCGGGCAAGAATGTTGTTGCGCCCACTTAAGGAAATCAAAATTGAGTGTTAATTTTTTGCTGAACAAATGTGAACGTATATTAAGCATTTTATCATTCCTTTAGAATTTAGTTTTATCCAGATCTAACGACGTGGACGTGGAAAGTTGTAGCTCCTGCTTCTTTATTTCCGCCCTTCCCCTCAAAGGCGCCCTGGGCCGTCGCCCTATCGCCCCCCCCCCCTTCCAACACCGGCACTGCTTATACTTAACAATATATAATAATAATAATTATTATACAATATAATGCTCGCCTTACCCTACTATGGATAAGTGTTAGCATATTTAATTTTTAAAAAATAGTTATTAAATAAAGTAATAGAGATAGAATTAGGTACAATTCTATATTCTTGTCCGTTTGTGTAGATTGATAATCAGTTAAAAAAAACATTGAATTTTTCCATTCCAAATGGATTCCAGTACAATTAGTGTTGTGAAATATTCTCTAAAATAAATAATTATAGCACGTAAGATAACTCGGTGTTTCTCTGTGTAGTGTCCATTTAATTATTGCTACGACTACATAGATGGAGTGTAATTTGGTTGTGTATGTTGTAATTACTAAATGTTGATATTTTATTATTAATATTGACCGCTGGTTGTCCACACGAATTGTAGTTGCAATTGATGTATAAATGTTCATATTTTTATTTATTTTATTCTTTATTGAGTACGTACCATTGTAGGGTATGTCTTACTACCAAAATAGATGTTGGTAATCATGTAAATACCTGCTTCAGAAATAACATGTTTGAACCTTGATCTCATGAAATAAAGTTATTTTAAAATAAAACAATTTTATTATTTTTCCTATTATTGTTTTCCATCTTATACGATCCTATTTCTCCACAATATGTTAGGAACAGTATCCAGTATCGCTCTGCCACTCACAGTAGATCACTTCAGTCGTGTACTAATCTTAGAGTAAACTAGCTGACCCGGCGAAATTCATATCGCCTATTTTTTTTCTAAAATAAAATTAGCCTAAGTTACTCCTTGTTACATCAGCTATCTGCCAGTGAAAGTCCCGTCAAAATCGGTCCAGCCATTTCAGACTTTAGCCGGAACAGACAGACAAAAGTTGTAAAAAATGTTGTTTGGGTATATGTACCGTGTGGAGCGGCCTAGAGGGATGGTTCACCCGAGGGCGAGTTTCTCCCTCTGGCCTATGCGGGAAGTGTACGGCTGTCTGGAACCGTACTACTGATGCCTGGCTCCTAGAAGCGCAGGCGCGGTGGACCAAAGGCCTAATCGGTCTATAGGTCCGCGGGTTTTAAAGTGGACTGTAAGGGCTGATTGGTTTGCGGGGTGAATCAAGGGAAGAATGGAAAGGAAAAGCACGCGTACCTGTTTACTGGCTTTCGCCTACTCCCGGTATCTGCTGCTGTCTTCTTCTGCTCTCCAATCTTCTTCTTCTTCACTTCTATCCCTGATCAATACGCTAATTAAGATTGTACTCCCACTGCACGCGGTCGCGGACAATATGGCGATACTCAACACAGGGCGCGGTTGCGGTTATGCGATTAACGAACGCGGGTCGCACGAGCGGTGTCCTTCAACCAACTGACCGTGATGCTGGCGGCTTGCTTCTTCTCGCGTGCTTCAGGTATATGGGTTCGCGGATAGGTAGGAAAGGGACGAGGGATGAAGGATTCAATGCTGCCAATCTACATTAGCTCACCTATCCACCAATTACGCGCGCGCTCATGAACATATGTATATGGCGGAACCATTCCCCCGGCCTTAAAGGGCTACCTTTAAAGAAAAAAAACTCCTAATAAACTAACGCCGATCGCGGTACGAAAATTATATTGCGGTAAGAACTACGAAACTAACCTAAACTTAAACTAAATGAGAATAGCTACAATTTTTCTATTGATTGGGCAGTGGACACAGTCGAACGACTGGACGTACGAAGGTCCCCCTATTCGTCCTAACAGTAACGACTCGCGTCGTTCCATCTTTCGACGGGTGGACGGCTTCTACTATGCCAAGTGGCCAAGAAAGAGGCGGCGCGTTGTCAACAATGATAACAACTACCGAACCTAACTGGATAGGAGTTGTTGGCGTATTCCACTTGGCTCGAGCTTGCAATTGGTGCAAGTACTCGATGCTCCAACGTTGCCAGAACGACTGGACCAGCTTGTCCAATAGCAAGTGTCTCTCACGCAGATCAGGAGCTTCTACGAGAGGCGCGGGAAGCGAAAACAATGGCGCAGTGTGAAGAAAATGCGCCGGCGTGAGAGCCGATGGCTCAGCGGGATCACTACTCAACGCGGTGAGAGGACGCGAATTCACTAGTGCCTCTACTTGAACGAGGACAGTCAGCAGTTCCTCATAGGATAGAATCTGCTGTCCTATGACCTTAAAAAGGTGCGATTTCACCACTTTCACCATCGATTCCCAACAGCCGCCCCAGTGCGGGCTAACTGGCGGTATTTGCTTGCAGTCAATACGACTCTCCGAAAGCTCATGCTCCAAACGTGGGCGAAATTCATCAAGAAATTTATACAAATCGCGCAAATATGAATGACAACCCTTGAAATTAGTTGCGTTGTCCGTGTATAAGCACTGGATCGGACCACGACGTGAAATGAAGCGCTTGAGCGGTGCGAGAAAGTTTACAGTACTCAACTCTGAAGCTATCTCGATGTGCAAACACCTTGTCGTGAGGCAAGTAAAAATACAGAGCCACGCCTTTCGGCTCTTAACACCTCTACCACGCACGGGTGTATATTGTATAGGGCCTGCATAATCGCACCCGGTGTGCGAAAACGGTTTGTCAACTTGGTTAACGCGGAACGCGGGCAAGTCCGCCATCATCGGGAATGATGGGCGAGGCTTTGTTCTATAACAAGTGTTACATTTGTATATGCGGTAACGAATAACTCTTCGCGCGGCGATTATCCAATAATTGTTGCGAAGCAACGACATAAGAAGTTCAGGGCCGGCGTGTAAATATTTTAAATGATAATAATCGATTATCATATCAATAACGTGATCGCGACGCGGGAGTAAACACGGATATTTTTGCGAATAATCGATTTTAGCATTCGATAAACGACCTCCTACGCGAATAATACCATTGTTATCTAAAAATGGGTTTAGTTTTTGTAGCGAACGCGAACATTGTTGCTTATTTTTTAAATTAACTAAATCCTCCGCGAAATGTATACGCTGAAGTGCAAGTATAATTTTAGTTTCAGCGAATTCTAAGTCCACTCGAGACACATTAACGTTACGCGATAATAATTTTGAAAACCTATAAATATAAACGATTGTCCGTAGTAACTTCGACCACGAAGACATGCGACCAGCTAACGTGTAAAGCGGCGATTCTGTCGCGGCAACTGTCACTGTAAGCGACACTATAAGCGGTTTAAGTTCCGGTATTTCACCTATTTCGTAGCGATCGAACTCCGCGATGGGCCACTCTGACGGATCTTTGATTGCCCACGGCGGTCCCGTAAACCATAACGAGTGATTAACAAGCATCGCGGGGGAGAGTCCGAGCGACAGACAATCGGCGGGATTCTCAACTCCTGCTATGTGATGGAAACAACTGGCGGGAACATTGTCGACAACCTTAACCACGCGGTTCGCCACGAAGGTTTGCCAGCGATGAGGCGGAGCGCTGATCCAACAGAGTACGACCTTAGAATCGGTAAACGCAAAAATATTCGATATTTTATAACGCGGCTCGAATATGTCAAGCGTCTTACGCATTAACTGTGACAGAAGGACTACAGCGCATAGCTCTAGTCTTGCGATCGAAACAGGTTTCATCGGCGCAACCTTCGACTTAGAGCACACTAGCCTGACAGTTCTGGTGTCTCCAGCCACCACCTGAAGGTAAATCACGGCGCCGTAGGCACGCTCACTTGCATCCGCGAAGCCTAACATATTCACTACGCACCCCTGGATCACCCCCAGATGTCGCGGTACGCGTATCTCGTTCAGCGCGGGCAACTCACTACAGAATTGCGACCATAGTGTAGCAATGCGTTGCGGCGGTATATCGTCCCAATCACATTTCGCGGCGTGAAGCGCTTTAATAAATAATTTCGCGTGTAATATTACGGGAGCTACCAATCCTAAATTATCCCATAAGCGTGCGACGACGGACAAAATTATTCGCTTCGTACATCCCGAGTCGGGTGTTACAACCCTAAACCCGAAAACATCATCGGACCCATCCCAATACGTGCCCAGTATTTTATGCGGTATTGCACTTCGATCGATTTCGAGATCTGCGGAGGCGCGATGAGTTGCAGGTAAGGCATGCAAAACAGGCAAGGAGTTGCTGGTCCACTTGACAAGGTCAAATCGACCGCACTCAAACAATTGTATGAGCTGAATGCAGGCGGCTACAGCGACGGCTTCATCGTTATGCGATGAGTCATCCGCCATTATGCTGAAGCACACGTCGTCCATGTACGTTGAACTAGAAGCGATCGCGGCCGCGGTAGGAAACCTATGTCCCTCGTCGTCGATGAGCTGTTTAATTACACGAATCGCGTGAAACACACTCGACTTCATTCCGAAACAAACTCGATTAAATTCAAAAATCGATATCGGATCTCGCGGGTTAAACCTAAATAATATACGTTGGTATTTACGATCGGACTCGCGCATACCGATCTGTAAAAACATTTGACGAACGTCAGCCGAAATTGCGATTTTAAATAAGCGGAAATTTAAAAGAATTGAATTTAAATCACCCTGTAAATTAGGGCCCGCGTGTAGAACCTCATTCAGTGAAAGGCCAGAACTTGTCTTAGTACTTGCGTCCAGGACCATCCGAACTTTAGTAGTCGTTTTATCTTCGCGTTGCACCGGATGGTGTGGAATGAAATAGGCATCTGCGGTGTTATTATTAATAGAACCTATTTCCCTAATGTAACCTTGCTTGAGATAATCACTAATGATATTGTTGTAAGCGGTGCGCAAGGTGTTAGAACATTCTAACTTTCTTTCTAAACAAAGAAAGCGTTTGCGTGCGGTGGAGAAAGATTCTCCTAACTTGTACACGTCATCACTAAACGGCAAAGCGACCGTGTATCTACCACTCTCTTCGCGGCGAGTAGTAACGCGGAAATGATGCTCACACTCAAAGTCCTCCTGACTTTGGGCGGGCGGCGCGGTAAACTCCTCCAATAACCAAAAACGTTTAAGAAGGTTTTCTAAAGATGGTTGCTGCTGCTGCATAACAGCACAGCAAACGGCGGTCGACGTCAATTTATTTCTTCTATCATTACTGGGTGTCATGACAGGCGCGTTTCCCATTACAATAAAACCAAAAACCGTCTCAATCGCGTGCGGCATACCTATCCCACCACTGTGCACCCGGCCTGGTAGCAACAAATGGGGGAAGACGTTAGCCCCTAATAGTAAATCTACTTCCGACGGCTTCGCGAATGCACTGTCGGCTAATTTTAAACATTTAAGATGAGCTATCGCGTTTTCATCAACCGGCTGTGACGGTAAGTTATCCGTTATTCGATCGACAACCAAAGCGGATACGTCGAAACTAATATTACTCGAAAATCGCGAAAATACTTTAATTTCTGCGGAACCCCTAATAGATTTCTCAGAACCACCGAAACCCTTAACTATCAATCTCGTATTTTTATTGTAATTTAAACCTAACCGCGTACAACATTGACTTGTTATAAAGTTGCTTTGCGAGCCACTGTCTATTAAACATTTAAGTAAATGTGCGCGCTTATTGTCGTCATAAACAGTTACTTGAGCAGTAGATAATAAAACTGTTTGTTGACGCGACGATCCTTGCATTCGTGCGACGACATCAGATGGGACGGAGGTATGCAACGACGATGATGCATTCACTTCGGACGCGTGACCGTGACCTTGGGCGCGCGGCGACTGTGCCCGTGCACCATCAGCCCCGTGGTTGGCGCGCTCATTCACTGATAACGCGGGAGGCTGATCAGTCGACTTAAAATGCAATGAGGAATGATGCCTTTGCGAACAATTACGACATTTTGAATTTGACATACAGTCGCGAATTTTATGTTTCAAACTTAAACAGTTTATGCATGCGTTATGTTCCTTAACACATTTAAATCGCGCGGAAGGGCTTAATTCATTAAATTTTGGACACTTAAACAAGTGATCATGCGCAAAATTATCACAGAGACATTTCTTATGCGCTGCGACCGTTACGTAAGTATGAGGGTTCGGTATAATTCTACGCGGTTTATTTACCATTTTATTATTGTTATGCGAATAATCCGACGTGCGCGCGGTATAATCGTTGGGATGTATATTGTCATACACCTTTAATTGACCACCAATAAAATCTTTCAGCTGATCGAATGTTGGCATTTTAACATCGCGATAATGCATTTCGAACGCGCGTATAGTATTTTCGTCTAATTTCTTCAACGCGATATGTAACAAAATAAAGTCACATAAATTATCTATTTTTAAGTTTTCTAATGCACTAGCGGCGGTTACAAATTTATCCATAAACAAACGAAACTTCGATGCGGACGCGGTACCGTTCAATTTAAGATTAATCATTTGATCTAAATAGGTATTAGCGAGCACACGTGTATTCTCATACCTGTCGATGAGACACTTAAGTATTAAATTATAATTTTCCGCGGACGGCGTAATGCCCGAAAATACGGCCTTTGCCTCGTTCGAAAGCTTTCCTAATAAATAGTATAATCTTTCGTGATCAGTGAGATAAACATTCTCATGCACCATAGACTTAAAACTCATATAGAATAGCGGCCAGTTTCGAATGTCCCCATCAAAGGACATAATCTCAATAGGAGGCAATGATGGCATTTTGCATCTCAAACCCGACATATTCGAATCGTGGCTAGTGCTCTGGGCAGATGGAGCACTCTGAACACTCCGTAACACTCGTTTAATTTTACTATATAATTCATCAAAGGCTATCAAAGATTGATAATTAGGTATATATAACGGATTCTCCTTTATCGCGACGGAATTTAATTTATCTATTACACCTTTGAATTCTGATCTAATATCATCTATAGTTTCTACCGAATTAAGGAACGCCTCCATACATTCGTCGTTCGACTGTGCCATTTCTGCTCGATCACTAATTCTATTTATTTGTTCGAATAACGTATCGCGTTTATGATGTAACATGACGAATTCCGCGCTGCTTGGCTTACTATCACCATTCTTGCTAGACTTAGACATATTGAAAAATACAAAGAAAAAAATTAATAAGTAATAAACGCGTAATTAATAAACTAACTGCGATCGCGTAAGGCAAACGCGCTTACTTCATACAATAATTATTACGGTTACCCACTAACTATCGGGTTGACTGCGCGGTTAAACGAACAAGTGATACTCAATGGAATAAACCCAAACGTTAGCGAGCCTATTTACAAGGTAGCACTTTAGACGCGGTTCGGGAGACGCGGGAGTTTCTAAGTAGGTATTCTAGGCGCTTAGGGTAGACCTAGGTCTCACCTAATATATAAAAAATGAGCGGGACTATTTACGATAATAAACCATGAGCGGGATTAATTAATAAACAATGAGCGGGATTATTAATAATCTAACTAACGATAATTATTGACAGGGTAGGCGCGGCTCTTTAAGCGGGAAAGGGACCAAAAATGAGGAGCTCGGAATCGGTTCGACGGTACCAAAAATGGAACGGCTCGGTATCCGGCTCAAAGGTACCAAAAATTGGAGCGGCCTAGAGGGATGGTTCACCCGAGGGCGAGTTTCTCCCTCTGGCCTATGCGGGAAGTGTACGGCTGTCTGGAACCGTACTACTGATGCCTGGCTCCTAGAAGCGCAGGCGCGGTGGACCAAAGGCCTAATCGGTCTATAGGTCCGCGGGTTTTAAAGTGGACTGTAAGGGCTGATTGGTTTGCGGGGTGAATCAAGGGAAGAATGGAAAGGAAAAGCACGCGTACCTGTTTACTGGCTTTCGCCTACTCCCGGTATCTGCTGCTGTCTTCTTCTGCTCTCCAATCTTCTTCTTCTTCACTTCTATCCCTGATCAATACGCTAATTAAGATTGTACTCCCACTGCACGCGGTCGCGGACAATATGGCGATACTCAACACAGGGCGCGGTTGCGGTTATGCGATTAACGAACGCGGGTCGCACGAGCGGTGTCCTTCAACCAACTGACCGTGATGTGGGCGGCTTGCTTCTTCTCGCGTGCTTCAGGTATATGGGTTCGCGGATAGGTAGGAAAGGGACGAGGGATGAAGGATTCAATGCTGCCAATCTACATTAGCTCACCTATCCACCAATTACGCGCGCGCTCATGAACATATGTATATGGCGGAACCACGTGTATACATCCAAATGCACTTAGTAAAAAGCGGTTATTTTAATATTACAAACATTACATATTACACTCCAATTTTATTTACACAAATAAATAAGGCCTAACACGCATTGCGAATTTTCACCGCGCGATTTTTTTCGCAAAATTCTGTGACATATGGAAATTGTATGAAGCTACACGCTTACCCTAAGGGTAAGCATCAAATCGCGTACTACATACATAACCAACACACAATTTCATATCTCACAGAATTTTGCGGAAAAAATCGCGCGGTGAAAATTCGCAATGCGTGCTAAGCCTAAGATATTCCCTCGCACAACAGCGACTTTTTCCATTACTCATTCACAGTGCAGACTCTGGAACTCCTCGCCCGTTGCCCGGGTTGAGACGAGCTCCCAGCAGGTTCTCCTTTACTTTGTGTACATATTCTTGTTATGTAATTATTTAGTACGATTCCTCTAAGCATATAACTATTCTTGTGTTAAGGCGCCATCCATAAATTACGTCACACGTTGGGTGGGGGGGGGGGGGTCGATGTAGTGTGACGAGGAGCGGGAGGGGGTCCTAAATTTTGTGACGTCTCATTTCAAAATCGAATAATTGGTATGTATAGGTAAATAAACAACTATGGAAATAAAACTTATTTCGGAACTGCTGTTTTAATTTAATAATTTCTAAGTGTAAAATTTCATGTGACGTCACACAGGGGGTTCTCATAAATGTGACAAGTAGGGGGGAGGGGTCAGTCATGAAATTAGTGTGACTTAATTTATAGATGGCCCCTAACACCTGCCATTAGCTATTAGCCACATCCAGCTACGGTTGACTGGTGAACAAGACCATTATTTACGGGACATTAATTAAATACGTAACATCAATTTTGACCTCCCCTACCAGGTGCCTTGACCCGCGGCAGAGCAAGTGGAGATCGTGCCGCGACTTGAACCAAACGATGCGGCCGCGCCGCGAGACAAACCATGTCGATAAACGTCCGTGCTCAAAGGCGCCTTTATGAGGCAGTGTGTTCAGTGAAGACGGTTGTACGAAACTAAGACAACTGTGGCTTGGATTGAGGCTTGTTGCCTCGATGCTTTTTTGTGACTCAAGTGGAGACGCATGAACTTTTCGCAGCCCGTGTCACGCTCGCGATGAGGCAGCTCGTCACGAGGCTGATTAAGTGGACACGCAGCTTATGAATTCCCTCCACTACTAACCCCCAAGGTGACTTAGTTCTCATCCAGACCCAAAATTACACTATTATTATGGTCTACTACTTAAGGAAGGCTGTATATCCATACAAATAAAACACATTGTGGTAAGTATTGTTTATTACCATACCATTAACATATCCAACTTACACCTACTTCATATAGCTAAAACTGGCTTATCCGATGCGACTACTGAATACTTTACTGATACAACCGAAATCCCTAAACGATAGCTATCCGCTTATAAAATACTACATTATGGTAAATCAGTACTACAGTCGGGAGTAAACTACGAGCGTTATCTCTGAATGTATATTTCGAAGAAATACATACCGCTGGTAATTGCATAGGTGAAGCGCGGCAGAGAAATAAATCCATGTAAACAGTCGCTTACAAGTAAATAAACTACGTCAATATATTGCCTAATTATAAAGTAAACAATGATTATGGAGAGCGATTATGTTTTGTTGTGAAAGTGAAACTTTTCTTGTAATAAACCGATTAAACCCATTCCCTCCCATTTAACTCCCTTTAGTCATTCACTACCTCATTCGTATCTAACGTTAAAACTGACTAGACGTAAAAGTTACGACATAACACACTATGCCTTCATTTTTACTCCCAAAGCGATGTGAAATTACTAATATTGTTATGAGTTAGTGTGAAAAATATACAAATATGTTTTATGGTAACCTTATCGGCTATATACGATAAAATATTTACAAGACTTGACCTCACCTACCGTATAAAAATCGAGCAAGAAAACTCACTTTTTTGCACCAATTTTTGTTGGTAAACTTTGTCACTTATTGCAAGTGTACCGGAAAACATATCGACACTTCTAATTAACGGGGAGGTTTGCAAGCTAATACAATTAATACAATGTAGTTAAATATAATGTTTATGTTCCTAAAGTAATCGCAAACAGAATTTCATGAAATCGACAAATATTGTCTCATTATCAATAAATGCAACAAATATATATAAATAAATATGTTTCGTAAAAATTAATTAAACAGTATACGATTCTAAGTTAATGTGAGAGTTTCTTCAAAGTGATGCGGCACGACATCAGTTACGTACCTACTAATGTACGTACAGTGACGTACATTGGCTTAGTCCAAAATACATGTTATTCTAATTCAATTATTGATAGTCAATTTCCCTAGACCAAACTATTATTTCAGAACAAAGTTTTAACACAGGACGAATACCTAACGTAAAACACACGTCACGAATGTAATAATTACGGTTACAAATGAACACTACATACATACATTAAATACATATTGCTTTACGTAATATTCAGTGGTATTTTCTGCAATCAACGTTGATCCATGTATGAAATCATATAATTTATTGCACAAAAATATAATTATGCACGATTAACTAAATCATTCGATAAATATCATTAAATAGAGAAGTCGGAAGTGGTTAATACATTCAAGATGCGAGTTGTCCGTTGACAGGTTTCCTGGCGAACACCCTGGAGCCGGCCGGCTTACGGGCCGGCGGGCCCGCGGCCTTGGGCCGCAGGCTCGGGATCTGCGACACCCGGATGCCGATGGCGGACTTCTGCTTCGGCGCCTGCAGTTGACTCTGCTTCGGCTGGCCCTCGAACGTGGAGCTTCGGATCAGCTTCGGCGGCTCGCTCTTGTCGCTGTCGATCCACACCTTCCTGCCGGCCTTGCGCGGCTCGGGCCGCTTCCACAGGCCGGCTATCTTGCTCTCCACCTCCTTGCTCCTCGAGGAGGTGGAGTTGACGCTGGAGGTGCTCCCGGGGCGGGAGCCGCGCGCGAGCACGACGGTCTTCCCGCTGTCGTTGCTCTGCAGGCTGTGGCTCGAGGGGGAGCTCCTCATGGCCGGCTCGGGGGCCTTCCTCGCCGGCTTCGGGAGCTTCGGCGGGGAGGGCGCCGGCTTGCTGGAGGGCGGCCGCCCCGCGCGGCTGAGCTGCGGCAGGCGCGAGGGGGACGTGCTGAGCTTGGCGGGCGGCGCCAGCTTCTGCCCCGCCGTGCGGTCGGGCGCGGGCAGGTCCTTCGCCGGCACCGTGCTCTCCTCCTTCGTGAACGTCCCCTGCCTCTCGAGCGGCAGCGGCCGGGGCGCGGGCGGCTCGCTCGGGGCCGCCTTCTTCGGCGAGGTGGTGGCGCTGGAGGGCCTCGACGCCGTCACCCGCGCCGGCGGCTTGCCGCTCGCGGAGGCCTTGGGACTCGTCGGCTTCGGCGGGGCGCCTCTCGGGATGGTTCGCGTCGGCGCTGAGGTCGGCTTCTTGACGGGAGCGCTGCGCCGGTACGGGGAGACGTACGCGGCCTTCCGCCGGCCCCGCACCGCTTTTGGGGCCTCCCGCTCCTTGTCCCCGGAGTCGTCGGAGTCGAGGCTCCCGTCCCTGTCGGGCTTGGTGATGATCGGCTTGGGGCGGGTGCGGGTCGACTCGCAGTCGGAGTCGGAGCGGCCGTCGCCCTCGGAGCCGCCGCGCCGGGACGAGGCGGTCATCTCAATGTTCTTGAGATTGTTGACGACGCACATATCGACGGCCGGAGGGCTCTCGGCAGCCGGCGGGTAGCAGGCGGTCCGGAAGCCGCCGGGCGAGGTCCGCGGCTGGGTGCAGTCGAGGTCGAAGTCCTCGTGGTGGCCGCTGTCGCCGTCGGTGGGCCGCTCGTCCACCTGCTGGTGCGCGGGCTCGTTGGAGGACAGGCTGTCGTAGCCGGTGGTGGTTTCGACGTTCTCGAAGCTGGCGTCTTTGGTGACGAAGGTGGGCGAGGGCGGGATGTCCTCGCTGAGCGTCCTCGTCCGGAACCTCTCGGCGTCCTCGGCGCGCTTCTGCTTGATCGTCTTCTTGGCCGCCAGCCGGCGCTTGAGGCTCTCGAGGTGCGGGTCGGGGCGCGGGGTGGGCGGCGCGCGCGTCAATATGGTGTGGATGTCGACGGTCTGGGTCTGGTAGCGCGCGCGGTCCTCGATCCGGCGCTGCTTGGCGCTCAGCTTCCGCTTGGACTTGCTCTCCGAGCTGGCGGTCACGTACTCGTCGGAGCGGTCGCTGTCGGACCTGGTCCAGGTGACGAACTCCTCCGACTCCGCCTGCAGGATTTCGTCCTGCTCGGCCGCGTTGTCCGTTATCGTGTACGTCTGGTATCTGTACTTGGACGCGTTTCGCTTCTCCTTCGGCGTGAGGTACTTGGGATCCCGCTGCCTCTTGGGAGTCGACTCCACGCTGCTGATGTCGGACGGCAGCGGAGTGCAGTTCTCGGATCCCGAGGGGATGTCGGTGACCACGTTGAGCGTGTTGGACGCGCAGTCGTCGTACACCTCCTGGGCCGTGGTCTGCTCCACCTCCAGCGTAGATTCCGCCATCTCGTCGAACAGCGACGGCGGATTGACCTTGTCCAGGTCGTGGAAGACGTTAGTGAAGTTGCTACAGAGAGGGAAGTCCTGAATCGGCTGCTTGAAGTCGAAGATGACCGGCGTCTTGTTCCGCACGTCGGCGACCTCGGACACGATGCTGGACACCGAGACCATGCTGCCCTCCATGTCGATGTGGTCCATCTCCGAGGGCGGCTTCACGTTGTCCAGGAAGCTGAGGGGCAGGCTGTCGAGGTGCTCGGAGCTACCGAGCTGGGCCGAGTTGCTCAGCGCCCGCTTTACCATCAGTGCGGCGGGGAGGGACTTCTTTCGACTCTTCTGCGACTTCCTCGAGCCGAGCGCCGCGGAATCGTCCCACTGGCCGGACGCGCTGAGGGACAGCAGGCTGCCGAGATTCGAGGGCGGGACCACGCGGTCGAGGTCGAGCGACGCGAGGGACGTCACGCTGGCCTCCATGCCGTAGGGCGAGCTCCGCAGCTGCGCGGCCAGGCGCGCCGCCTCCTGCTCGATGGCGGACGACACGATCGAGTCGAACTTGTGCTCGCCGTCGTCGATCACGATCTGCAGCACTCCGTCGACCTTGCCGTCCAGCTGGTCCGTGAGGTCGGGGCGGGCGGGCGCGGGCGCGTCGCTCTTCTCCAGCAGGTCGGGCAGCGCCGCGCCGGGGTCGGCCACCTCGCTCCGCATCGACGGCACCGCGATGGAGCCGCTGATGGTGGGGAACGTCACGTCGTCGGGGCACGTGTTGTCGTTCCACGTGTCCGTCGCCTTCGACGCGTCGTCGAGCAGCGTCGCGTCGAACGGCTCCACCTTGATGTCGGTCCACTCCGTCTGGTGCTTGGCGCGGGCGAGCGCCGCGTCCGGCTGCGGCGCCTCGTCGCTCCAGGACCCGTCCAGCACCTCCGCGTAGGACTCGTTCGATCTGTTCAGCTCGTCGCGCTCCGACTCCACGGTGATGTTGAGAGAGCGCGGTGCCAGGCACTCGTTCGAGCGGTCCATCTCGACGACGTCACCCGACTCGAGGGTCGTGTCGCCGGAGTCTCCGGCGGGCGGCTCCTTCGGGCGGTCGAGCGCCATCGGCGGCTCCAAGGCGAGGGTCTCGAGGTCGACGGCGGAGTCCGCCGCGTCGGTTGCGGGCGGGCTCGAGTCCCGCGGTCTCGTCGTGGACTCCTCGCTACTCGGGTCGGAGCGGCGGTCGGGGGCGTTCGGGGCGGGGTCAGAGCCAGGCGGAGGGCCTCGCGCGAGGGGGGCGCGCTCGCCTGCGGCCGCGAGTTCCGCAGGCGGCGGCGGGACGTTTTTTGACTGGGCCGTTCGCGCGCCGCGCGCTATCACCTCCTCCAGCAGCGCCCGCTCGCGGCCGTACTCGCCGGCCATGCGCTCGAGCGCGTCCCCGCCGGCCCCGGTGGTCCCGGTCGCGGCGGCGCGGCGGCCCCGGCGGCGCGGCTCGGCCCGGTCGTCGCTGCGGCCGCGCTCGCGCTCCCACTCGCGCCGCTCGTCGCGCCGCTTCGGCTTGGACATGCCGGCGCGCACGCAGCGCTCGAACACCTCCTTGTCGGTGGAGCCGAAGGACTCGTTGCTCATGGAGCTGGGCGAGGTGCTCCGGTCGAAGCGGCCGGGCAGGCTGGGCGGCCCGTCGCCGGGGACGGCGTGGCGGTGGCTGCGGTCGAGCGACTTGTGTTGTCGAGCGACGCGCGCGGGCTCCTTGCCCGGCTGCACGCTGCTGAGGCCGGCCTTCACCGTCTCCTCGAAGATCTCGCGGTCGGTGGAGCCGAACGAGTCCAGGCTGAGCGAGCTGAGGGAGTCGTTCCGCGCCAGCTCGCAGGTCACCGGCAGCTTCGGCTTCTCCCGCACCGCGCTCTCCTTAGCCTGAGACGCTTCGAGCTTGTGGCCTGCAATTGAAATATTTTGTAAAGCAATATATAAAATCGAAGTTACTTATGTGTGTAGTCTGGACAGTATCTATGTAACTGTATGTACGAGTGTCAGTGCTAGTTACCGTCGAGGTGGGCGCTGGGCGGCGGGCGCGGCGGCGCGGCGTGCCCTGCGGCCTTGGGCGGCAGCGGCGGCGGGCTGCCCGACACGCTCGAGCTTTGGCTGCAACGACAACAAAATAAACAATGGTTACACTCGGAAAAATCGGTGGACAAACAAAAACACATAATTATAATTGTATGCGCGTATCTGCACCGCGACGTTCTTGCTCCCCTAAATGTGCAGGCGCATGTAGTACATTTGCGTACTTTCATTTTTTATTGTCACTCTCATCTATACCTTGACACGAATAACATTGTACCTGCGATTTTACTTCAAATATACCATTTGATATCATCAAGTGTGATTTCCATTGGGCTCCTAAAGGTTTAAACAATAATATTTATTATAAAAATTTGTATATTACTTTCGAAATCAACAGTCTATTATTTATTATTATTTATTATAGGCCATTTAATTTCATAGCAAACTTGGCATCTTTATTTATATGAAACTAGCTGACCCGGCGAACTTCGTATCGCCTAACAAACTATTTATTTTTCTAAAATAAAAGTAACCTAAGTTACTCCTTGTTACATCAGCTGTCTGCCAGTGAAAGTCCCGTCAAAATCCGTCCAGCCACTTCAGAGATAAGCCGGAACAAACAGACAGACAAAAATTGTGAAAAATGTTGTTTTGGTATATTCGCTCACCTAGTAATACAACGGCACATCTACATTTGTCATATTTTACAGAAGCGAATTTCAAAAATTATGCAAAAATGTTTAAAATTAATTTATGGGTTCTTTTTATGTTTCTATCAGATTTACTAGTATAGACATTAATACATATTTACCACTATATAGATTATGCACTTTTAAACACGTATACCATATAAACTAAATTTCACATTTTTTGCAGATGTATTACTAGGTGAGCGATATGTACCGTGTATACATCCAAATGCACTTAGTAAAAAGCGGTTATTTTAATATTACAAAGATCTACTCCAATTTTATTTATTTGTATAGAGTATAGATGTAAAGATTAGTGTAACATAAGCTAACTCAACCCAATGTCTCCGCATACTCATAACGAATGACGACGCAAGTCACGTCGTCCGCGCCGGCGCGGCGGGATATTCCCGACAAATGTAACTGCCGAGCGTCGTGTCTACGTCGTATATTACGAAATAAATCATGTGATCCTTCCACTCACCTATCTCGAATGTTCCTGTTGAATTCATGCGACATCTTCACCGTTTCAGTGGACGAGCGCAAGTATGGCGGTAGTGATCTCTGTAACAATTAAAATCATTTTATACTATCTTAATATACAAATTACGTGTAACGTTGTTTGTCCGCGATGGACTCCTAAACTACTTAACCAAGTTTAATCAAATTTGAACACCGTGTGCAGTTTGATCCAACTTGAAAGATAGGATAGACGGAAGGTTTTAATAAAAAAAAACTTTTGACAGAACGAAGTCTGTCCGGGCAGCTAGTAAACAGTATATTTTGTGAAAACAAATTCCGATTTTACTTGATGGACAAGATCACTTATACCAATTGAACTACAAGATCGTTTAACATTGTTAGCAAGATTATTATGATTATTGTACGAGCTAATTCTTATATTTTGCATATCAGCAATTATTGCAATGCATGGTTTAGTGCAATTAAAGGTATCTTACGGGACAGTCATTGACATTCATCACACAGCCTGACTTGTAACTGACCCGTACATTTTGGTCCTTCGAGCCGGATATTATTATTATTGCTTGAATGTGTATCATTTAGCTACTTACATAAACATCATCCCTGACAGGATACGGGTAGACGGAGGGCACGTCGGCGGGCGGGCCCTTGTTCTTCACCACCTACACACACACACACACAAACAAACGGTACAGTACAGGTTAACTAACTGTTAAGATGGGTGTATTCTAGAGCTCAGAGGTCGCGAGGAGTTGACGTTATTGTTGAGACCCATTGGTAATATCGATAAAACTATTATTTTTTTATATTCTCTTAATGTAACGTTGGAAAGCATGAGATTCTACTTTTCTTTGTTATCTGGTGGTTGACTGAAAGTTTTATTACACTGTTTCAGTTAACAAGAAACCCCAATAGCGTGCGCTTCAAAAAATGGTAGACCGCCATCTATTGACATATTCCTTTTTTATGGAAATATAATGCAAACGAGCTGAAGATCCACCCGATGGTAAGTGGCCATCGTCGTCCATCAATATCAGCGAAACCAAAATTGTCACTAAGATGAAATAGATAAAAAAAAGAAAGAAATGAGAATGAATGTCGTATTACCTGCGCTATGCCCTTCTGTATGCACTCCTCTAACAGATCGCCGGCATCACTCAGATTGGAGCTGTCGGACGTGTCGTGGGCGGGGCCGGGGGCGGAGTCTGCCGCGGGGGGCGGGGCTACGGCCGGGAGGCGGGGCGCCGGCGCCGAGTCGATGGACAGCGCCGACAGGTTCGAGTTGCTGCCCGCCTTGGACAGCAGCGCCGGAGTGTCCTCCGTGAAGTATACCTTGCAGATGTCGCCGGGGGTTTGGGTGCCTGGGGGAAGGGGTAAGGTTATCTTTAGCATGGTCGTCAATGACCATTGTAAAAAGCCGACAGACAAGCAGACGAACCATCTGATGGTGACGTGACATCAAGAAAGAGGAGTATAGAAAGAAATACAGCGTTAAAAAAGATCCGGATTAAAAGCTATACGACAAAACTATATTATTATTAAGTGTAATAAGTACCTTTGATAGTATCTGTAACAAGCTCTGCAATGTCTTGGCTCCGGTCAGGTTGCCTGTTGAACCAAATAGTTTAAAATTACTTTGTGGGTAGTTGTAATATTTATTAGTACTTCCCAAGTAGCAAACTAGTCATATAATACAACTAAAAGACGTATAAGGGTTTTGTTTCAGTTTTGTAGCAACCAAATAATTGTAAAGTGGTATTCAATACGATGCTTTAGTTATATATAATTTAAATCATATAAATACGTCTGGTAAACGTCGTCTCAACGAATTTATATGACGTAATATAAACGTATCTGCCACTACGTTTACATGATAAGGCTTTGAGTCGAGTTAACGTTATAGTCAGATAATAGTCAGGAGTTCCTATTTTTGTGTAATTTTGGAAACTTTTATGTAACGCTTAAATAATTGACTGTCCTATAATGATTGTATAATAAACTATTATAAAAAAGTCTTATTAAGGTGTTTAGTTCAATCATTATGTAACTTTTAGGCTATAAGTTTATTCTTATATGACTTTTATAATTCATGTAATTATTTAAACGATAATAAGTAACTTTTAAATGACTCGGAAGCCATTTTTAATTTAATTAATAGTTATAGATCTCGGAAAGTGGAAAAGAATTAAGAAAAGTGGTGGTTTTAGAAGAAAAGTAAACAAAAATTATAAATCATTAAAAATATCAAAAATACCTACAATTAATCTGGAAAAAACATTGTCTTGCGGTCCCAATCAAAAAGAAAGTAGCAAAAATCAAGGTGGTTCCGTATATTTTTTAACACTTGGGCAGTACCCAGCATTAGTACCTACCACTTAGGCTATAGGCGATACGACTTAGGCAACCAGGCGCCTAAATCGTACCGAAGGACCTTTTTGGAAAAGTGTTGAAATTTCTATTTCTTTAAAAGATTTCTTATGCTTATGTCAATTCTATGATAGCTTAGTAAATAAACCTAAGTGGATGTATGAGATTTAATTTAATTTGAAATACCCTAAAATACAGCTATTTTCCCTTAGATAAAGTAGTAGCAGAGTAAATAAAATTTAATAATGGCAACATTCTTTTTTCAAAAAGAAAACATTAAAAATTGTTTTTTTTTTTCAAAAAAGATTTCAAAAATAATTTTTATTATTAAATTTAAAACAATATTCAAAAAAGTAAACAAAAAAAACATTTCTAAAAACATCAAAAAAAAAAATTCAAAAAGAAATTAAAAAAATATGTTGAAAAAATAAAAAAATTATAAAAATGAATATTTTAAATATTTAAAACGAATGGCAACGTATTTATATTTAATATTTATTTCAAAAATTTCCACACGATATATCTGCTACGTCTACGTCACGCCTTGGTAACGCTTTTTCGTGACAGAAAATTCCTAATACCTCTATAAAGAAGTCTCTAAAGAAGTTTCACTTCAAAAACAGAATTACTTATAAAGGTTTTTTTCATATTTTTCTGTTCCATAGAACCCTAATTACAACCGTAATGGTGGACGACAGGACGACATAAGTTGAATAAAATACATGTATATAACCAGTAGTCATATACACGTCGTAAAGCGGTCGCTCAGTGTGTTGATTGCAATATGGCGGAAATTATTAAAGTCAATTCATATATATAATTTTAATATACAATATTAAAACATCAATATTTTGAAGGCCCATTAAAATATGAACAAAGATGTCCATACATATTGTCGAAAAAATTTAATGGCCACTATATCATCACCCTCCTCATCTTCAACCACAATCGACTTATTAAATAAATGAAAATCATGATAACATTTGGCTTAACTTTTTATAAAGTATTTCAAGAAGAAAAAATATTGTCCGTTCGCTTAAGAAAACTCATGTAGATGTTGTGTGTTTAACCATAACAGGACTCTTTTGTAATTTTATTTACATCTATATACGGTTAAAGTTATGTAGGAGTATTACTAGACACTATTATAAAACATATTAGTCACACTTGCAACATCTATGTGATTTTTATGCAACGTAATTGACGCCGTTGCGACGACAAAACGACCCTTACACGATGTAAATGTCATATAAGGTGCGCCCAAACCCGCGTTATATAGACGTCTAATATACTGTAATATAACCATTTTGACTGACTGAAAGTTAATCTAAGACGTTCGTTGACCATTTATATAACTTTATTTTGCTACTTGGGTTTATAATTGGATAGTCCGGGTATTTATACTAGTATTTTCTGGCTGCGGTTTGTTGTCCCATGCAAATCTCAGATTCATTCTCTCAGCCAAGAAGGCCTAAAGTGTTAAGCGTTTATATTATGGAGATTCAAAATAACACTGAAATTCAAAGTTTCCCAGAATGATAGTACTGAATATTCCTATAATAGTTTACCTGTTTCCCAGGCTCTGGGCTCCGGTGTCTTCTTCGCCTTGAGGAGAGGCGTCCCCTCCCAAGGTAGGATCCTTTATCAGCAACAACGGTTCCTGTTACGGTCATAATGATAAGTCGATTTAATGTATAATTATTATATCAAAGTACTTAAGTAAGTAGAGGAAAAGGTAAAATAGTAATTGATCAAAGACGTCATGGTGGGCATCCGTGCCCGAGAGGGTTCAATTAAGATTTTTCTCTATTTTACAGAGTAAGACTTCCAGATTGGTCTCATATTTACCAAAAGTCCGTCCTGACGATGGGATCTAAGAGTAAGGCACTCCTCAAATACAAAAGGTATACACAAGTCGATTAATTTACATGTTTAGGAAAGACTGTATCTTTGCAGGTAATCATGGTATTTTAGGTCATGTTTTGTCCTTGTCAAAAAGGGGGGAGCCCTTACCTTGTGTGTGGGCTCGTCGTGTATAGTGAGGCTGGACAGGCTGGTGCGCGACGAGAACTGCGCCGGCGTGTGCTCCACCACGAAGTGGGACACGCGCTCCGCGAACACTGACTCGTCACGGGACTCTGACACACGTAAACATAATTTCACGTGTAGTTCCATGTATAATTTTATTTTATTGCTACTTGACAGTGGTGACATTGTTGAAATTCCAAGGATATTCTGAGACAGGATAAACGAATAAATTAAATAAACAAATCAAATCACCTTGAGGTGGTGTGGTGGGCTCGGGCGGGGCGTGCGGCCGCGAGCGCGGGGACAGCGGGGCGCTCTGCCCCGGCGAGTCCGGAATCTCACTGGGGGAGATGCAGCCCGAGGTGAGGCGGCTGGAGAACAATTATTATTTATTTATTTATTTATTGAGTTACACCAACAAACAAAACCCTATGGCGAGTATAAAATGTAATAAGTGATTGTAATGAAATCGTACATATCTTCTACTTCGTTCTTCACGAGTTCTTGCACTGAAGACCTGTACAGCGGCAGCGGGTGGAAATTTGGCACTGCCAATGCTAAATTTCCACCGGCCGCAACTGTACTGCTTTTGTAGATTCTTCTCTCTTCATTACTACATAGGTACTCAATATACGTATTGACCTGATTTCAGACGAAGGACCCCTAGTCGAAAGTCATTAATTGTATATGTCTGTACGACCCCTGGTCGTTGCTTGTTAACTACATGACTGTGTGTGATGTACAAACAAAGAATATTTGTATCTGTATAATCCGTTTTTTTTGACGGGTCTTATTCAGTAAACAATTTTGGCACTACTTTTTATCGACACATTAATTTTTTTTTTTTTTAAATAATCAAATAAGCAAAGCAAGCAACAACCCATAATTGTCCCAATACTGGGCTAGGGGTCTCATGTGAGGGGTACAGGCCATAGTCTACCACGCTGGCCAAGTGCGGATTGGTAGACTCCACACACCTTTGAGAACTTTATGGAGAACTCTCCGGTGTGCAGGTTTCTTCACAATGTTTTCCTTCACCGAAGTAAGTGATAATTAACTTCTAATAAGCACATATTTGAAAATTAGAGGTGCATGCAAGGATTTGAACTCAGGCCCCTCTGATCGGGAGACCAACGTTCTAACCGCTATGCTATCACTGCTTTTTACCAAATAGGACCCATCTAAAAAAATACTATATGAGTCGTTTGTCTTCCACCACTACTGTGTCTGGTACTCTGGTGTCTCTATGTGTCTGTGTACTGTACTGACCTGACTTCAGACACGACGGATCCCTGGTCGTCGTGCTGCGAGCACTCCGGGAGAGACCCCAGCGAGCTGGAGCGCGAGAACATGAGCGGCGTGTCTTCCACGAAGCCGACCTCCGCGCCTGCCACCGACACCGGTTCCGTTGCGAACGTCACCGCTTTCGACCCTGGGGAGATGAGGAGTCATTGGTCATTGGTTGAGGAGTCACTGGTCAGCTTGCTTGGGTATCCGTTATTGTGGTGTTTTAATGTATTTCTCTACCCAGTTTTTGGTGGCTGATATACATAAAGAATATTGGCATAGTAGCCAAATTGTGAGTACTAATTGCATTTAGAATGTTTATTCTTCGCAATTATAAGTTTAGTTATATATTGTACTATTGATGGAGAATATGGACAAAACCCAGCTTAATCCCGACGGTACTCAAAGCAAGTTAAAGTTAAGAAGTCAGTTATAAGCGGATCATTCGCTTTTCCCTTGATTTGCAACGTGATAGATTCTTTTGGTGTTTCTGATTGTATCGCTGGTGATGACCACAACTGTTGCATGACATAATTCAAAAATGTATTGAACTGAAAGTAAAATAAAATGTTGGTTAATTTGATTGTTTCAGTTATCTATGGCTTTGGCTTGGCTGGCTTTGGCTTCAACCCATTAATGGCCCACTACTGAGCACGGGTTTCCCCTCTTGAGGAGGCCTAGAGAATACTCCACCACGCTGCTCCAGTGCGGATTGGTGCCCTCCAAAGCACGGAAACGCTCAAGAAATTTTTGCCACTAGCGGTCATCCATCCAACTACCGACCGCGCCCGCTGTTGCTTAACTTTGTCGATCGCACAGGATCGACGCAAGCCGCCGGGCTATGAGCGCTTCAGTTATCTATAGGGACGTGTAACTAAGTGTAGCATTGAATGCGCTACGAGTACATACTTGATACTACTTTCGAGCGAGCTGGTAACTAAACCTAATTAACTAAGCGTTAGCCTTCTATGTAAATAAAACATATTATTTTACCTTCCTTATCTTTTCCAGAGCTGCTGGTACTCTGTTCCTGGGGACTGGGGTCCACGTTGATGGTAGCTAACGCGTTCTTCTTCGCCAAGCAGTCTTCTTCCGTAGGCTCGCCGAGACTACTCAGAGAACTCACTCTCGAGAAGTACCCTGGCGTTCCTTCATCACAGTAGTTGACAGGCTTCTCAGGACTTATCATTCCTGAACTGAATTTAGTGTCAAAGACCCCTTGCTTCTCCGCGATAGGTTCAGAAGTTGAAGGTATTTGGGGCGCAGATATGGCTCGGTCGTTGTCGGGTCCCGGGGGATCCTCTATCGAGCAGGTGTCCTTCTCGTCCGAATGAGTCATCACTTCTGGGTGCTCCTTAACATTCGGCGTAACTTTAGGCTTCCCGTCTTTTCCAATCACGCGTAGATCGGACATTGACGTAGCGGTTGAAAATATGATGGGCGTTTCGTAGGGAGTGCCCTCGGTGGCAAAGTGTTTGATGGTGTCCTCGTGAACGGACGGGCCCGGGGGTTCGGAGATATCCGAACCGGTCTCGGACTGGTGCTCGGCGTAACGTAACGAGTAATTCGTCGGTTGGTCTAAATCGGTCTCCTGGTAATCACCAAACGTGTTCGGGCTCTCCTTCTTTGAATACTTCTTCACGGGCTCGGACGGTTTCGGTTTGTCATTCAGCAGAGGTTCCGACTCACTCGTCTTTGTCTCCGAGTATTTTCTACTAAAATCTATTGGCTGGTCGCAAGAATCCTGGTCGACGTCGTAACCAGATTCTGTGTAATTTGTTCGCATATCTGTAGAACTTCTCGGCGGCGGAACGGGTGGTTGGTTGGGGTATCGAAGGTAAGTGGAATCTCTGCTTAGCGGTTTCGAGGTTGCCTTTAAGTCATCACTCCTGGAGTCCATTTTCATTAAATCTTTATTCCTGGGCGTCGGTACCGGTACTTTGCCGGTGCGCATCACCCTTTCGAACACAGAATCGGAATGAGTGCTCGTAACGGAATCTTTGCTTTCAGACCTGTTAACATTATTAGAACTACCCCCCGTGGAGCGTGAACTTAAAGCGCCTTTCAAAAGAGTATTACTACAACTAAGGTAACTAGCTAAGTGTGCGCTATGGCTCAGTGATATTTGTGAACTCAGCGTACCCATTAGAGGTGAACTTGAAGTCATTCTGTGCCTCTCTAAGTTCATTGCGATCTGCCGCTCGGTCGCAGTAAATAGATTTTTCTCATCTCTATTGCTTGTGGTAGGTGATGTGGCTGGCTCTATGTTGTCACAAGTTTCTGCCAAGTTTTGGTCTAATTCTTGCTCCAATGCCTTCTGTTTTCTCGCACCTAATGTAGGCAGAGCAGGTAAATTCATACTTCTCGCTGTCGTATCCAGTGAAATAATATGAGTCTTTCCGGGTTTGGAATTGAGCAGGTTCTTGAGCGCAGCACTTGAGCCCATTGCTATCATTTTATGTTTAGAATGAATTAAGCTTCTCAGCATTGGCACAGCTCCATGGTCCCATAAAAATTGTTGGTCTTGAGGGCATCTCGCAGATAGATTCCAGAGAGTCCCACATGAATTACTTACGACGGTTAAACTAGGAGATTTGAGATGTTGTAGTAAGACACTTAAACAATTTCTCTCACGGAGAATTTGCCTGTAATCTTCTCGAACGGCAATGTGGCTAGACACATTCCGCATTATTCCACCAGCGTTTTCAACAATAGCTAAAGTTTTGGTGGGCGAATTGTAGCTCAGCATGTCCACAAGGAAACCTAGGGCACCATCAACAGAACATAAAGCTACTTTGTTCATGGAGCAGTGGGCTGTCAAATTCCATAGAGCTGACAGAACTGACTTCAGAGTAGCTTCTTTTTGACATGTCATAGCAGCTTTAGTCAAACCCTTTACGGCACCAACTTCTCTTAGTACTTGTTTACTATTCGTATCTGCTCTCCAAGAGAGATTCCTGAGGACTGCTGCAGTGACCTGCAATAAAAAATAAAATTCAGCTCCAGATAAATATATAAATACAACATAAAAAGATAACAATATTTCAAGCGTATATAAAAAAAACTAACCTGTCTCATGTCATCATTTGGAGATTCTAGTTGTTCTACCAGCGCCAACATGAAATCTTTGAAAGAGCATAATAACGATTTATTGTTCCCATCTCCAAATGTTAAGTTTGTTAAAGTCATTCCGGCATACTTCCTCATGGTCAAACATGTATTGTCATCAGTTCTGCTACCATGGGCGGCTTGATCTCCACTTACTAATGCCGCTAGTGCTTGTAAGCCACCTAGCTGGCACACTACATGCCTGTGCTCCTCATCAAACGATAACTTCATTAGGGCAGCAACACTTTGACTTGGATGTTTTGTGGTATCATCTTCGACCGCCTCTTTGTCTTCTTTTCTAGATTCTACTAAATCTTCTAATGAGTAGCAGTATTCTCTTACTTGCTCTAACAATCTCCATACTCTAGCTTCTCTCCTTCCTGCTTTGTCATCAGTTTGCGTGTGTATGATATTGCGAAGAGCCTTCGCAGCTCGGTCTCGCGTTTCTCTTGGAACTTTTGAATGAATTAATTGCACTAGCAATGGTATACATCCCGCTTGTCGCATTGCTATACAACTCTCCACTGATCTGCTCATATCTAGAAGTGGTCCACTTAAATCAGCGTTGTTTTCGGGCGACAAACTTAGTAAGGAAATTAAAGAACACACGCATTCCATTTTGTTTTCAAGATTTGATGATGGTCTAGTACAATCTGAACCATTACTAGAAAAACTTCGAACGCTAGAGGAGTCATGACTCGTCCAAACATCTCTTTCGCCAGGCCATGTTCCTCTATATAATTGGGAGGCTCTTTTATCTCGTTCGCTTGATCTTGCTGCGTTTTCTAAACCGTAATGTAGTGTACTTCTGAAACTGGATCTATGAGGCCTATCTTCTGGAGTTGCATATGAGGTTGACGGTGTTCTTGCTGGTCGTTTCGGTAGAGTTCCACTCTTTTTTTGTGCTTGATTTTCATCACCATCAACTTCGTCATCCAAAAAATTTGGGTTTGTGATATCGCTGCGTTCGTCAAATTCATCAGGCGACGGGGAATGATCGAGGAAGTGTGGTTTAGGTATTCGGCATTCGATGTTCGATCTGGACGGCGGAAAGTCATCTTCAAGAAAATGCGGCCGGCGTGGGAGGGGGTCGGGTTCTAGAGTCTCTAGTTCAAGAGTAAGATCCCGGGATCGCGCTTTGTCTACTGTTTTGGGAATATTTGTCGTATTTTTGAGCTTGGTGTCATTTGGGTCCGGTAATCGGCGCGCGTCCGGCGATAAAGGGGAAGAGACATTAAGTGATCCACGATGGGGCTCGCTGGAAGTTGATGGAGTGCAGTCTTCGCTGGCAGACGGTCCGGAGTCTGTTAATGGTGAATTCGAGGAGTCCATGCTGCTCCAAGGATCTACCATTACTTCGTTCTCCAACTGCAACACATAAAGACAAGAAAATTATAGTGGAGTTGAAAAAAATAATTCACAAAAAGGAAACGAAGTCAAGGGCGAGGGCCTGCGTGTAACGTACGGCTTAAGACAAAATGCGACCGAAATGAGTAAATCACGTTATAAGCGTGGTCAAGGCCAGTCGGTCGTAATCGTAAAGCAGGCACGCTGAACATACGTTCCAGATAGTTGGTAGTATTTATTTATGGATGCATTAAAAATACCGGTTACATTACGGGCGAGAGTAACGCGAGATACCGTAAACTCGCGTTTACTTTCCAATTAAAGTAATGGACTCACTCCTAATTAGAAATGTTTATTATTTATAGTTATACTCGTATAAGAACTAAGACTGTGTAACGTTGTAAGAATTTAAATTCATCAGACAGGATCTGTAGGAACGTTAACTTGCTAAGTTTTTAATTACTGGCCAAAGTTGATAATATTCCACATTTATATTAGTGTAGGGGACAGTTACACGTATCAGAATACAAAGCACGAGGGATCCTAACGGCATTTGCATTCATATCGCATCGCGAATTCCCTCTAAGTGTACGTCAGGAAGTGAATCATCGATTCTTGTGATGTATTGATACGACAGTATTGGCATCAATAATATCGATAGAAAATTATTTGACACAATACAAAAGAACGGGTTTAAACAAAACTTCAAGAAATGTAATCAAATCAATGTAATCTCGGAAAACACAAGTTTGTCCGAGACCTATTACCGTGTAACCGCGATAGCAGAATTCTATAAGAAAAATAACTTAAATGTTCTCACAATCATTAAGGCTGACGATTCCATCGGTGAAAGTAGAGTGGTACAACTAGACGGTAGGCATTTCTTAATGTTCGCAGTTTTACATCCATTAGGCTAACACATTACAGTGCAAGAAATATTATTAGATTTACCAACTACCACTATAAACGAATTTGGCAATAATTCTGCATAATGAAAAGTCATAAAAAATATTCACATACTCAGCTATAATTTTTTTTACAACACCTGCATTAAAATGTATGTATTTACACACTGAGATATCTAATATTCTTTGCGCAGAATATTATGGTAAAAATCAAAAAATAGGATAGGAGTTAAATATGTATAACATTATTGCGGGGTCCACAATATTTAAATGTACCTACTGCTGAAATTATTCCGAGGAAGACAGTGAGCATTGTTAAATAGCTGTATCAATGTCCGACTTGGTTAAAACAATGGAACACGTTGATGTTCCGGTCGCACAATAGCCGGCGCCGGCTACCGGCTGGTGGCTTCTATGGAAATTGATTGGACGCGGTTACCTACGGTTTCTTTGTCAATAATTTATAGATGTTTATAGTATTTTGCATTGATTCAGCGGCTTATTCGACACAAAATGGCCAGACTAATTTTGCTTATAGCTCCTAAAACTTTACATACAATTAAGCGCACTACAGACATTATGCCAAACTCTTTTCGACATTGCAGGCAGAGTGATTAACATTCCAAAATTACATGCACGTAAAACAGGCGGCATTCGGTGACATAGTATCTATAGTGAGCGAATCGTCGACAAATTGAATGTCTCCTCTGAGTGACATTTTTAAGATTTTGGTTCCAAAGGCCACGTTCTTAAGATTATAACTTACCAAATCGCTATCATTGGACGCTGTCGCGTCATCGTGCGGGTTGCCGTTCTCGAGGTCCACGCCGGAGTCGTCGGGGTCACCTCTCCGTCTAACTCCAGTCCTCGCATCGTGGTAATTCCTTATAGAGTTGAAGTTGATCCGGAGATCGGTGGTGAAGTCGTCGTACAACTTGAACTGATTCGCATTGAACTCCGTTTCGTTGTCGAGGACATCATGTGTGTCCATCAACCGCGAGCGATTCGAGCATTTGCCGTTGCTAATACCGTTGCTGTTGCTGAACGTCACTTTGTAGTAGTCGCGGGAGCTCATGTTTTTAACACTGGGTCTCTTGTTGCTAAACTATTGGTTCGTTCTATACAATATGCGAACACATTGTGTTCAAAGTTTAATTGTATAACAAGGACGGTTACTGTAAATGAATAGATTTGTCAGAGTTGCGTCGATATCCGAATGTGTCATGTTTTACGTATTGGATTACGCCGTTTGCCTTATTGCTTTGCAAATATAGTATCGTATCTACTTTTTAAATAGATTTCGTCTTCTAAATGCTTTTTTTAATCTTCACTTAACTTTATGACAGCAAAATAAGAGTGGTGTCTAAAAATATTAATATTTGTCGCTCTGCTGCAACCAGCGTAGAACTTGTTTTATGTATAGCCAGGTTGGGGCTGTAACCTAAAATTTTAAGAGCAACCGAAATACGACTGCGGAGCGGTCGTTACTCTACAAATGTGATAAACAATCGAACAGCTACTATAATCTTAATGCTCGCAGCGTATGAAGTAGGTCGCAATATTCATAACCGATTTAGAATCTGGGAGGGCTCTCGCCGGGGTAAAAATTAACCATAAATCTATATACATTCTACGGATTTCGGTTCTCTCTGCGTGTTCTACCGACTTTACAACGGTGAGTGCTCCGAGGAATTGTTTGACATGATGCCTACGTCTCCTTTTCATCATTGCACCACTCGCCGAAGATTGAAGTTCCATCCACACCGATTGAACTTGTGGAGAACCTCTACAGTCCGATTCTCACGAACTTTTTTGCCACGTACGTGCAAGCTGTGGAATGAACTTCCTTCTGAGGTATTCCCTGAGCGCTATGACATGGGATTCTTCAAAAAAGGTGTAAAAAGAGTTCTCCTTCAGGGCCGGCGTTGCATTGGCGATTCCTCTGGTGTTGCTCATGTCCATAGGCGACGGTAACCACTTACCATCAGGTGGCCCGTAAGCTTTTTCGTCTGCCCTTCAGGCTATAAAAAAAACGGATGTCCTTTATAAGGCTCTGACACCATCCAACCGATATGCCTCAAAATGGTTTCATTCAAAAGGCAATATTCCGAGGGTGGATTGAGATCAGTAAAACAATGCATTAGGCACATTTGTTTCTTTGATAAAGTCGATTTTCGACTTTTCCCGTACAACAATTTGACGGCATTAAAAATATGCAAATAACTTGCAGCAAGCTAAGTTCTATAGAAAGTCCTGTATTCGCAGTAAATTGTGAAGTAATCAGAGCCATATGCCGACGGTAACACGACAAGTGAACTTGTTGCTCCAGGGTCGGGGTGTGATCAACCTTCGCCTTAATACTCTCTTGCTCATTTCGTTGTTGACACGTCACTCAACAAGTCTACACATTCTTATCAACAGATGCTATTTAAGGAAAACATAATCTTGGAAATTTACTAAATTAAACAGATTATAAAGATCGTAATGCGAACAAAGTAATATATTGCATTCATGATAATATCACAGTTCATACAAACACTACCTCCTACAACTATGCAGCTAACTCCGTCTTATTTTAAAAACTATTAACTGAATGCAGTAAGATAGTAAAGTTATTTCATTATAGCAGAGTAGACCGTCGCCTTGAGAACCGCAGTTATTTAGAGGATTGTTTTAGGAACGCGTATCACCATGAAATGTAAAGTTTGCCTATCTCGTGTGAGAAACATCTCAGGCCTCAAGCTCAGTTTATCCATAATAAAAAAGATTCAAATACTAGTAATTAATTAATTTAATGTTAATTTATGATGTCTGGGCTATAAAATTATGATAACGTTGAAGTATGAAGATGTAATACTTGCATGACAGGTATCAAATCAAATCAAAATTGATACATTCATATAGGTATCACTGATACACTTATTATGAAAATAAATTAATGAGACATAACAAACAACTATGACACATGTACAAAAAGGGCGATAGGAGAAAGCTTTAGGCAAGACGGTTTATACCGCATAATAGGTCCTTGCACTAGATCAATAACTAATTACTTTGACGTATCAATTAAGTAATCATTTCATTCAGGTCATAAAGGTATGGGACTCGATTTTTGTAAATGTTAGCTACAAAGAATACCGCGGTCATCCTTTCCTATCCCGATTGCTACTGTCAATAGTCAACAGTGAGACAACGCTTTCTACTATTTTGTACTATTATTGAGGATATAAATAGGGTTTACGTGATCTTCACCGGTTACTCCACTAGAGACTGGCTCAGTGCCAAGTGGATTAACATAGACCAATGTTTAACAATACTACGGTATTGTGAACTTGTATCTGTAGTTATCAATAAAGGTCATAAAGCAAAGTTTAAAATAAAAAAAATCGTCTCCCCCAATGAATACATTCACGAAGAGGTAAAAGTTGCAGGACGCCAACGGGATATAAAAGAGGTTATTATAAATTCTATATAGATTTATTTACAGTAAGGCAGGATAAGGATAATGCCCAGCTTTGATATAAGGAAATATTAGATAATAAACATTAATAATAAACGTTCAGACACACTATCGTACTAGGATACCCAATTTCGAGGGTAGCATGGACAATAACTGCAATATAAGGACCCCAGGAATTGAACCCATGACCTCTCACTCGACAGACAAAAGCATTAGGTACACGTTCCTTTGTCACTTATCCATCGTTCCTGACTTCCAGAGTCCAGTAAACAATGCTTGCTTTCCAAAAACTATGAATGAACATGTAGTAAGGATGACGTAATCCAAGAAGTAAATGAGTGTTTAAACGATTTTGTAAATATGCCTGACTTCGAAGACTAACTTCATTTGAGTACTAAGAAATGAACGTCATTTCGCAATTGTTTGAAAGTCAGAAGTCAAGATTGGTTGAGGTTTATTTTTATAATAGTATCAGAAAAAGTATAACGAGAACTAAATTACATGATAGATGAAGAAGAAATGAAGTTTTTAATTAAATTATCTCAAACCTGTTTGAAAAACAGTAACTTAATCATAAGTAACAAATGCACAGACTGTTTTTAAAATTTGAAGAATTACCAGCTTTCAGTTAAATATCACGTTTTCGACACAACTGAAATTCAAAAAGAGGTATAAAATAAATCTTCGTGTCAACCTTATTAGTAACAAAAAGAACGGAAAAAGTAAAAAAAATATCTCAGTAAGAAAGTTTTGAATAAAGCTCTAAAACCATTAATAGAGATCTCGCCTTTACTTCCTAAGTGCCAGTAATAACACAGCCGTCGGATAACGGAACCTGATGCAATTACACTGTTAACAGCATCGTTTCATAACCAAACAATTCTGTACAACCCGAGTATGCGTAAACATCTAATAGATGAACTAAAACGCACGGACCATATGTTAAACACATCAGATGAACAGTTGGACAAACGCGAGTTCCACCCACGAAAAATAAAACTCGACTGCTTCTGATGTTGATCCATCAAGGCTCTAGCGTTTACGAGGGGACAATTCCTAAAATGTTTCACGAAAATAATTTTTGGCCAATCTTGACGGAACAACATAACATGTAGGGTTTCTTAATTTGGAACTTTCTCGGCTCGTTTATAGGAACAAAGTGGTTGATTTAACAGTGAATTCGATATAAAAACATAGATTTTAATATTATAGATGACCAATTTCGTTTTCTTAAGATTACTTGATTGTTTGAAAAATAATAATAAATTGACCAATAGCCACTTCAAGTATGTTTGTTCAGTCATTCGTGTTGTCTCGTGTCTTGATATTAATATGAATGAAGGATTACGACCGGACTCGACTGAAGCGAAGATATTATTATCATTGCTGCGATTATGTTACTAAGTAAGGAATAAATTACATCGGTACATGGTTAACAAATCATTTATCCAATTTAGTTTAAAAAAAGAAAATGAGGATTTCAGCCATTACGATTCCACTTATTTTAAAACGTGTCTAAAATGATGCTTTAAATACGTACCTACTTACTACGAACGCAGTTTTACTGAAGTAGAAACATTTTATTGTAAAATTAAGAAGTAGTAAGTATTTATAAGATTTTTTAATAAAATTTGTAACTTGCTTAGATGATCGAAAGAAAGTTCACGATTTAGACCAAAAACAAATAAAATAAACCTCGCCGCTAGTAGGTCAAATGTTCTCGAGTTTCATAAAGTAGTGGCATTTTATCTGACAGAAAGCTATAGCTGTAGTGCTACCGAAAAAGGCTAAATTTATCTTTCGCCTTTACTCGAAAATTTTTCTGTGATAGTAAAATTGTTTTCTTTAATTTAGCTGAGAAGAAACTTAAATCAAAATTCAACGTTGAAGATTTACAAATTAGAATTCTTGGGAGAAATATTTTTCGTAATCTCTAATTTGTATAATATGGCCCCCTGCTTAAATAATCTTATAAAAGTAAGTCATTCACATAATATAAGAATAAAATATCGCGACTACATTTTCTGTTACAATAACAGAAAACACCCATATAAATACCAGTTGCCGAGCTCGAAAAAAAAAAAAGAATGTGGCTAAGTTAAAAGTTATGACAAATCCCTCGAAGCAGGAAACGTGGATTTATTTATAGAACAGTTCTGTTGTTTTCTCATAGGAAGATGAGCGAGACTGCACTACGGCAGCACGTGGGAGTGACTCGAACAATAACTGGAGTTCTCTTTGTTTGACCAAAGCAGCTCGTAATAACCAGCATTTAATAGACCGCCTCTTGTACGAAGACTGATGAATGTAAATTACAGTTGCGCATTCGCAATGAAAGTGAGAAGTTAAACAATTATCATAATCAAGTAAATATAGCCACAGTTAAAATACATTGTGAACAACTAAAAATTTGTAACAATTTTATTATTAATGAATAGAAATATTGTTGATAAACAAATTGGATTTTAAGTAAAGCGTCTTTTTGTGCTTGGCCTACACAAACCTCGATTTACTACAGTAAACGTTATTGCTACCTCACGCACCACTAATGCGCTTAAATGAGTACACGTTTACCTCAATGTCACTATAATTACAAAAGAAATCCGTGGATAATGTATAAATGAATGAAGCCGCTACTGAGATGAGCACGTAGAATCGTTGATTCAGAGATCAATTACACAAGATCAACAAACCGTAATCGATTAAATGTTCATTACTTTAATGTTACTGCTTCTATTTTACTTTAACTGTTCATTACGCCTGTAGAAATTAAAATCGATCCAAAAGTTGATACGATGGCAAGTGAAAGTGACTAAGTAAAGAACAATGAACAGTCACCAATATCAGTAGATAAGTAGAGATTATTGATTATGTTCCTAAACTTAACTTTCTTTGCACATAAATTTAAATTGAATAATCTCAAATTAGAATTGTTAATTACGTAGTCATTTCTTCACATCAATAATCCATCAGATGTTGTAATAAAACCTGATTTGAAATTACCAAAACATCATAAAAAATAGCAAATGTTTGCAAATTATCTCGCAAAAACATTTGATTGATTAATAGAGTTATCACGACATTCCTGATCGGCATGTGATGCGAATACCTGAGATATCTTGTAGATCACTCACAAGCTGGGAGGCGGTTGTTGGCCGCGCAACAATCGTATGCATTTACGATGGCATTTATCACGCGAGTTGGAATCTAAAGATTAAGCAGGGTTTGGGAAATGTATGACAATTCATTGGTTTTACAGCTTTTGTACACTACCGTTTAGAATACTTCTGTTACATGAAATATTTTAAAATTATAATCCTGCCTTTGAACGACTCCCAGCGTTAGATGTTTCAGTTATTTTCGATGTCCAAATAAACTGATCTATCAGTAAACTGATGTACTCGTAACTATAAGATTTATGATATTACGCGCATGTATCAACTTGCGTCAATAGGTTGTTGGACAGACACTGGTTTATATTTAGGAAAACGTAAATTATTCAGTGTCCACGGCACATAGATGACTAAAAAGACGGATTCTTTTTTCTAGTGTTCATAAATCACAAAATATTGCAAAACGAATATGAACACCGTGAACGAAGTCATGAAATAAAACTGAACAACGCTTCTAACGAAACACATGTAAACTATCGAGAAACAAAAGCAGTTCTAACAAACAAAAACGTTACAAAACTTATTAAACACAGTAGCAAAGTGGTAGTTGCGACAGTAATGGCGTCACGTTAGGGCACTGAGCTAATCGTAGCAGTAACTTCAAACGCGATACACGAACTAGAGTGTGACAGCTTGGGTAACCGTATGAAGTGTTGAGAGCATAGAGGCAGGCGTAATCATAAGAAATTGGAACAAACAGGAAGAAATATAAATTTATCAGTCTTTCGATACGTGTCATAGCAATGCGGCAAGGACGACCAAAGTTAGATTCAATTAAAAACTTATACATGGATGGATGGATGGGTATGTAAAATTAATGTACTGATAAGGTAAGAGTAATATCAGAAGAATTATTGTGCTAAAAAAGAAAATAAATTAAATGAAACTCTTGAAACCCTAACGTAAATTAATTTACCTTCTGTAGCTATATCTTTTTGCTTAACAATTCAATAGTAACTGAGAATGTATATGAAATAATGATAACCTTGTAACAGTAGTTACAGTAGTTACAGAATAATATGCATATTCATGGCTCGCTATGAAAGTGACTCTACTTTCATAATTTGGAGAAAGATGAAATATAAGTAAAGACATGTTAGTTAAACTAACTGCGCCAGAGCATAACTCATTAATAACTACTATGTAGTAATCTCTTATTACATTATAACAGCATCAAAAAACTGAAACATATTGGCAGCCCTATTGCTGTGGAATGTTTTCTGTGACTGATTGAGATTGAGCATTGTGTGACATAATATTGATTACGAATGCTTAGGCGTCACTAGAAGATCATGTTTTATTAATCAAACGCAACTATACAGTAGAATAGAAAGCTTACAGTATCGTTCAGATTCTTTACAGACTCTTACAACTTCACAAAATCTGACTTTTTGTGGCCTAGCCTAGGAAATTAATTCTGGCAATGATTGAGACTGTTGGGCTGATGATGATCAAAGTATGATAAATAATTGAAACCGTAATATTATCAGAACAGTAATAGTAGTAATATACATATAACAAAATAAATCATGTTGACAAAATGTAACATAACCAAAAAATATGAGCGTATGAAAATTGAAACTGTTGTTTCGATAAAGCTATTCACTTGTCGATTGCCATACAAAAAATAAATTTCCGTTTATTACGGCAAGCAAAAAAGCGTAAAACAAATTAGTAGCGGAATAAATTAGGTTGTCTCGAGGCAATTATGATTCGTAGATGAGGAACAATTGGAAAAGTGAGAGTTTCGTGCGCGGCAGCTGATTCTCCCACGAGTTTTTGTGTGTGTGTAATCAACACTTGCTGTAATACAATATTATGCGTCAGGTTTTTATATTATTAACAAGTAATTGGATGTTTTACTATTTTTAACAACCGCACAACAGTAATATACGTTGTCATGCTCATGAGTGACTAGTTCGATACCCATTGAAAACAACAAGTATTCTTAAAGGGAACCAATTAACTAGTGGATTGAAAAAAAAAAAACTGGTCAGAATGGTCCAAGTTGGGGGAGGTCTAAGTCTGGCAGTGTATCTCTTGCGACAATAAAGATAGATGATTCATTATTGACTGGTTTCTGCTCTCTGATCTACAGCTGTTGGTTTTCCGTTCACCATAAAATACAGTTAGGACAGGATTGACGGTACACGTCAATTTCCGAAGGCAACTTTTTTCCCGGGAACGAATACATACATAAGATAGAAATAGAAATGTGTGCGGGGGCAGTAAAATCGGTATACGGATCAATTAAGTACGATGCAAACACGTATGCGTTTATACGTAGCGTTATAGCTCCAGGTCTATGATTACGGCATGGTCCTAAATCTATCAATAGATTCTTAGATCGACAGATTTTAATTACTTGTGTCGACAGGCAAGACCTTGAGGGTATATGTAGGCGATGTAAAGGTCGCGGTGAATGTATTTGTATAATAATGAATATAATAATAAGCATATGATAGCGACTAATTAATAACATAGACTGTCAAGAAGTGCTCACGGAATAGTTTTCTCATAATCTTATCGTAAGTAACTTGATGTTAATAAACTATTTCATGAATGTTCTCGAAGGTCTACGAAGTTAATACTACTACTCTACGAAGTTGTAGCCAAAAGCTAGTTAAGAGTCAAACCTTTAATTAGGGAGTTGTGCCACTAATCAATTAAAGTTTACAAATTGTCACAAATCTCACTTTTGGTCAATTGTATATTTATGAAGAAAGCATGACATTTTTTTAAATAAAATAAAAAGAACTTTCTTTACACATAACCTGGAATTTTTAATCAAGATGAGGTCGAGTATGGTAGTATTTATCATACTTATGCAAGAAGGGAGGAAGGAAGTGATGGCCTACATCGAAGGCTAATGCTGTGAAGTAGGATAACTGCTTGATGAAATATCCGTAACTTCAGACTGGTTGAAATACATGTTATATTTTTTAAATGAATTTTCTGTATTCACGCTGTGAAAACGGAGTAAGAAAAAAACGTCACATTACAAAGTCGATGTCAGAAATATTTTCCTAATATCAAAAAATATGACAAAAAATGCAGAAACTTTTTTAGTTTAATATGTTATTATTTATTATTAGTTAAGATCATCAGATAACACCCAATTATGGCCGCTGGCGGTCAGACAGTAAGTAGCGATTCGTTCTACAGCATTGATTAATAACGATCGAGTGAAAGGAGAGTAATCGTACCAGTAAAAATTTAGAGAGAAATTGAAAATGATTTGGATAAGTCTACGGCGGCATCACAGACAATAGTATTTTTAACAGAATCGTGATTGCGTCTTATTGCAATTTCCATGTCACGGTATGGTTCTGGTAATAAGTTTTCAGT
This sequence comes from Thymelicus acteon, assembly GCA_951805285.1. NCBI lineage: Eukaryota > Metazoa > Arthropoda > Insecta > Lepidoptera > Hesperiidae > Thymelicus > Thymelicus acteon. The sequence continues at coordinate 17,805,802 of OX638223.1, forward strand.
CGAATATAATAATTTGACACGCTGTATCATTACTTTCATTGGCAATGACCAGAAATACAAACATTTTGTTATAAACTATAGTAAACACGGATAAACAACTGATGAGAATTAAACATTGAAATTAATATTGAAGTAAAAATGAAATCTAAATGAATATGTATCAATAATCGCCGTTAATCACATCTGGAAAAAGTTAAGTAATAATGCAAAAAAAATGCAATGACGAGGAGCAGTCTCAGTAATCCCGCGAGACCGGTCCGCCCACGAAGGCCCAACGAGCCTGGTGAGTCACACATTCGTTGCACCGCGTGCTGCGTGAATCGTGTTGTGTCGTAATGCAACGCACAACATCACACACTGTCACACACCCACAGCTGTTACCTATCACCGGTAATCAACAAGGACAATAACCATACACTAAATAAATTGGATAACATTCAACGATTTTGTTTGACAGCGAAAGTTAACATTTTACGTGGACTGCATTACTCATTATACCACACACAAAAATCATTTTGTGGAATTTGGAATTAACAACAATAGAATGAACACAACTGTATAAGATACAAAGGTCTCAAAGACTAGATCGAAGAAATTCGTAGTTCCTCAAAAATTTCAGTGTATAAAATATAAAATTTAGTTAGTGGGAATTCTTAACGCAAATTTTAAAAAGATCAAACGAAATTAAAAATAGTCTCGACCTTATTTTTCATTTAATGCATTAGTTTGTGAAGTTATTATTTCTACGAAGTTTTGGGTAGACGGCGTATACGGCGTGCGTCGGTCGCGCTTGTAAGGCAAGATATAAATCCATGCAGGCAGTCCCATGCTGACTTTATCAAGTATCCTATTTATGAATTTGTCCAAGTTTTAACACTCAAATTAGGAAAAAAAATGTTTTCTAAGTAACTTATCTCGGTTTGGTTTTCTTCTACCACAACGAACATCATTTTCCGGAGTAAGAGTATAATATGATCGCTACAGTCTTGGCAATAATTTATCGGTCTAGCTAGCACCTTTTTTCCTTTTCTATTTTCTTATTATCTATTCCTTTCACTGAAGTGTCGTTTGTTACAGGAATTAACATTTTATTTTATTTTATTTCTTATTGATGCGCTGTCGTTCAGTCTATGACAAAATTGATTGCTCGAGTTTCTTCTTTCTTACATAGCTCTTTTTCGTTCTTTTTCCAAATGATGCGCTGCAGCCCTGCTTTCCACAAATTTTTGTTTGTGTAAATAGTCCGCAATTTTATTTATCATTTTATTACACAGCACGGCCAATTTAATCTATTTTTCTTTTGAGATTCACGTCTTTTTATCTTCTCTATTACTTTTTCTAATGATATGCTCTAGCCTTGCTTGCAACATTTTTTTGATTTTAGAAATAGTCTGCAATTTTTTTGGTCGAAAACACGCGACGTCCGGATTTTGTCTAAGTTTGGAATCACTTCTTTCTTCTTTTTATCTTCTTTATTCTTTTTCCTGATATGCTGCAGCTTTGCTTGTCGGAAACACGGTGCAGCCGATTTTTGTCGAAGTTTGGGAATCACTTATTTCTTCTAATATATTTATCTTCTTTATTGTTTTTCCTGATGATATGCTGCAGCCTTGCTGGCGACAAAATTTTTTGTTTTTGGAAATATCCTCAAAAAAATTTATCGGAAACATGGCGCAGCCGGTTTTTGTCGAAGTTTACTCTTGAGATTCACTTCTTTCTTCTTTTCATCTTCTTTATTATTTTTCCTGATAATATATTCAAGAACTACTTTTTAAATTTTTCCTCTCTTCTTTCTTCTTAATGATGATAAGCTGCAACCTTGTTCGCGGCAAAATTTTTTGTTCTAAGTAATGGAACTTCAAAAAATTTTGTCGGAAACACGGCGCGGCTGGTTTCGATTAAGTATTATTGAAGTTGAAGACAAAACTGAAGTATTTATTAAGAACCACTTCTTTTTAATTTTCTTTTTCTTCTTTCTTTTTCCTGATGATGAGCGGCACAACTTTCCTTGCGACAAAATTTTCTTTATAATAAGCTGCAGTTATGCTTGCGATACAAATTTCTGGTCAGGGAACCAAAATTTTATTCAATGGGAAATAGTGCGCATCATGTATTTAATGGTGTTTGATTTACTCTTAAGTTTGATTTATCCTTTTTATAGATGCGCTTCTATCTGGTCTATCACACAATTTTTCTGTCGAGTATCTTCTTTCTTCTTTTTCTTCTGCTATTTTCTTCCTGATGAATAGCTGCAACCTTGTTCGCGGCAAAATTTTTTGTTCTAAGTAATGGAACTTCAAAAAATTTTGTCGGAAACACGGCGCGGCTGGTTTCGATGAAGTATTATTGAAGTTGAGGACAAAACTGAAGTCTTTGTTAAAAACCACTTCTTTTTAATTTTCTTTTTCTTTTTTTCTTTTTCCTGATGATGAGTGCACAACCTTCCTTGCGACAAAATTTTCTTTATGATAAGCTGCAGTTATGCTTGCGATACAAATTTCTGGTCAGGGAACCACAATTTTTTTTAATGGGAAACACTGCGCATCATGTATTTAATGGTGTTTGATTTACTCTTTTATCCTTTTTATAGATGCGCTTCGATCTCGTCTATAACCTAATTTTTCTGTCGAGTATCTTCTTTCTTCCTTTTATCTGCTATTTTCTTCCTGATGAATAGCTGCAGCCTTGTTCGCGGCAAAATTTTTTGTTCTAAGTAATGGAACTTCAAAAAATTTTGTCGGAAACACGGCGCGGCTGGTTACGATGAAGTATTATTGAAGTTGAGGACAATTTTATTTTACTAGGAGTATTTGTTACAAACCACTTCTTTTCAATTTTCTTTTTCTTCTTTACAAATTTCTGGTCAGGGAACCACAATTTTTTTTTAATGGGTAACACTGCGCATCATGTATTTAATGGTGTTTGATTTACTCTTTTATCCTTTTTATATATGCGCTTCAATCTCGTCTATAATATATTTTTCTGTAAAGTATCTTCTTTCTTCTTGTTTTTCTCCTATTTTCTTCCTGATGAATAGCTGCAACCTTGTTCGCGGCAAAATTTTTTGTTCTAAGTAATGGAACTTCAAAAAATTTTGTCGGAAACACGGCGCGGCTGGTTTCGATGAAGTATTATTGAAGTTGAGAACAAAATTGAAGTGTTTGTTAAGAACCACTTCTATTTAACTTTCCTTTTCTTCTTTTTTCTTCCTGATGATACGCAAACCCCAACATGAAAAGGCCCACTAAAAAAATCCACAGATACGGGATGAAAATCGACATAATTATCAACATATTACAACAATGCTTTTACTGTTGCTTATACGAAAATACCTACGAATCGTCGGAAAAAGTTTAAGGGAAGATAACAATACATTTTTAGGTCATAATTTTTGATTATTTTGGCAGTTCTCAAGTAATATGATAAAGTTGTGATATGATTTGTCAAAGTCGCAAATTGTCCAATTATTAAATGTCAGACATAAATTCTGACCACATCAAAAGATTCATAAAATTTATTTATTTATAATATGTTTATGCATGTTAATATTTAAATTTAAATAAATCAAATAAGCCCGTCATTGTTTAACTCCTTTGAAATGTAAAAAATTAAAGACGCGTTTACAAAGTGTGTTAATGTGATTTTAACAATTTATTCGTGATAATGTTTTTGCATGATATATTTTCAATATCCCAGGGCTTATAGCAATGCCACCAATAAAAAATATTTTTTGAGACATACATAGCATGTTTTTGTTCGCAGTGATGTAAATGGTTTTTATGGAACCTTATATCGCCCGTCGCCTTTGTCGTCAGGGAACTACAATTATATTTAGTGGGAAACACTGCGCATCATGTATTTAATGGTGTTTGATTTACTCTTTTATCCTTTTTATAGATGCGCTTCAATCTCGTCTATAACATAATTTTTCTGTCGAGTATCTTCTTTCTTCTTTTTCTTCTGTTATTTTCTTCCTGATGATAAGCTGCAGCCTTGTTCGCGGCAAAATTTTTTGTTCTAAGTAATGGAACTTCAAAAAATTTTGTCGGAAACACGGCGCGGCTGGTTTCGATGTAATATTATTGAAGTTGAGGACAAAAATGAAGTCTTTGTTAAAAACCACTTCTTTTTAATTTTCTTTTTCTTTTTTTCTTTTTCCTGATGATGAGTGCACAACCTTCCTTGCGACAAAATTTTCTTTATGATAAGCTGCAGTTATGCTTGCGATACAAATTTCTGGTCAGGGAACCACAATTTTTTTTAATGGGAAACACTGCGCATCATGTATTTAATGGTGTTTGATTTACTCTTTTATCCTTTTTATAGATGCGCTTCGATCTCGTCTATAACATAATTTTTCTGTCGAGTATCTTCTTTCTTCCTTTTATCTGCTATTTTCTTCCTGATGAATAGCTGCAGCCTTGTTCGCGGCAAAATTTTTTGTTCTAAGTAATGGAACTTCAAAAAATTTTGTCGGAAACACGGCGCGGCTGGTTTCGATGAAGTATTATTGAAGTTGAGGACAAAACTGAAGTATTTGTTAAGAACCACTTCTTTTTAATTTTCTTTTTCTTCTTTCTTTTTCCTGATGATGAGCGCACAACCTTCCTTGCGACAAAATTTTCTTTATAATAAGCTGCAGTTATGCTTGCGATACAAATTTCTGGACAAGGAACCACATTTTTTTTTATTGGAAACACTCGCATCATATATTTAATGGTGTTTGATTTACTCTTTTATCCTTTTTATATATGCGCTTCAATCTCGTCTATAATATATTTTTTCTGTAAAGTATCTTCTTTCTTCTTGTTTTTCTCCTATTTTCTTCCTGATGAATAGCTGCAACCTTGTTCGCGGCAAATTTTTTTGTTCTAAGTAATGGAACTTCAAAAAATTTTGTCGGAAACACGGCGCGGCTGGTTTCGATGAAGTATTATTGAAGTTGAGGACAAAACTGAAGTCTTTGTTAAAAACCACTTCTTTTTAATTTTCTTTTTTTTTTTCTTTTTCCTGATGATGAGTGCACAACCTTCCTTGCGACAAAATTTTCTTTATGATAAGCTGCAGTTATGCTTGCGATACAAATTTCTGGTCAGGGAACCACAATTTTTTTTAATGGGAAACACTGCGCATCATGTATTTAATGGTGTTTGATTTACTCTTTTATCCTTTTTATAGATGCGCTTCGATCTCGTCTATAACATAATTTTTCTGTCGAGTATCTTCTTTCTTCTTTTTCTTCTGCTATTTTCTTCCTGATGAATAGCTGCAGCCTTGTTCGCGGCAAAATTATTTGTTCTAAGTAATGGAACTTCAAAAAATTTTGTCGGAAACACGGCGCGGCTGGTTTCGATGAAGTATTATTGAAGTTGAGGACAAAACTGAAGTATTTGTTAAGAACCACTTCTTTTTAATTTTCTTTTTCTTCTTTCTTTTTCCTGATGATGAGCGCACAACCTTCCTTGCGACAAAATTTTCTTTATAATAAGCTGCAGTTATGCTTGCGATACAAATTTCTGGACAAGGAACCACATTTTTTTTTATGGGAAACACTCGCATCATATATTTAATGGTGTTTGATTTACTCTTTTATCCTTTTTATATATGCGCTTCAATCTCGTCTATAATATATTTTTCTGTAAAGTATCTTCTTTCTTCTTGTTTTTCTCCTATTTTCTTCCTGATGAATAGCTGCAACCTTGTTCGCGGCAAAATTTTTTGTTCTAAGTAATGGAACTTCAAAAAATTTTGTCGGAAACACGGCGCGGCTGGTTTCGATGAAGTATTATTGAAGTTGAGAACAAAATTGAAGTGTTTGTTAAGAACCACTTCTATTTAACTTTCCTTTTCTTCTTTTTTCTTCCTGATGATACGCAAACCCCAACATGAAAAGGCCCACTAAAAAAATCCACAGATACGGGATGAAAATCGACATAATTATCAACATATTACAACAATGCTTTTACTGTTGCTTATACGAAAATACCTACGAATCGTCGGAAAAAGTTTAAGGGAAGATAACAATACATTTTTAGGTCATAATTTTTGATTATTTTGGCAGTTCTCAAGTAATATGATAAAGTTGTGATATGATTTGTCAAAGTCGCAAATTGTCCAATTATTAAATGTCAGACATAAATTCTGACCACATCAAAAGATTCATAAAATTTATTTATTTATAATATGTTTATGCATGTTAATATTTAAATTTAAATAAATCAAATAAGCCCGTCATTGTTTAACTCCTTTGAAATGTAAAAAATTAAAGACGCGTTTACAAAGTGTGTTAATGTGATTTTAACAATTTATTCGTGATAATGTTTTTGCATGATATATTTTCAATATCCCAGGGCTTATAGCAATGCCACCAATAAAAAATATTTTTTGAGACATACATAGAATGTTTTTGTTCGCAGTGATGAAAATGGATTTTATGGAACCTTATATCGCCCGTCTCCTTTGTCGTCAGGGAACTACAATTATATTTAGTGGGAAACACTGCGCATCATGTATTTAATGGTGTTTGATTTACTCTTTTATCCTTTTTATAGATGCGCTTCGATCTCGTCTATAACATAATTTTTCTGTCGAGTATCTTCTTTCTTCTTTTTCTTCTGCTATTTTCTTCCTGATGAATAGCTGCAGCCTTGTTCGCGGCAAAATTTTTTGTTCTAAGTAATGGAACTTCAAAAAATTTTGTCGGAAACACGGCGCGGCTGGTTACGATGAAGTATTATTGAAGTTGAGGACAATTTTATTTTACTAGGAGTATTTGTTACGAACCACTTCTTTTTAATTTTCTTTTTCTTCTTTACAAATTTCTGGTCAGGGAATCACATTTTTTTTTAATGGGAAACACTGCGCATCATGTATTTAATGGTGTTTGATTTACTCTTTTATCCTTTTTATAGATGCGTTTCAATCTCGTCTATAACAATTTTTCTGTCGAGTATCTTCTTTCTTCTTTTTTTTTCTCCTATTTTCTTCCTGATGAATAGCTGCAACCTTGTTCGCGGCAAAATTTTTTGTTCTAAGTAATGGAACTTCAAAAAATTTTGTCGAAAACACGGCGCGGCTGGTTTCGATGAAGTATTATTGAAGTTGAGGACAAAACTGAAGTATTTGTTAAGAACCACTTCTTTTTAATTTTCTTTTTCTTCTTTCTTTTTCCTGATGATGAGCGCACAACCTTCCTTGCGACAAAATTTTCTTTATAATAAGCTACAGTTATGCTTGCGATACAAATTTCTGGACAAGGAACCACATTTTTTTTTATGGGAAACACTCGCATCATATATTTAATGGTGTTTGATTTACTCTTTTATCCTTTTTATATATGCGCTTCAATCTCGTCTATAATATATTTTTTCTGTAAAGTATCTTCTTTCTTCTTGTTTTTCTCCTATTTTCTTCCTGATGAATAGCTGCAACCTTGTTCGCGGCAAAATTTTTTGTTCTAAGTAATGGAACTTCAAAAAATTTTGTCGGAAACACGGCGCGGCTGGTTACGATGAAGTATTATTGAAGTTGAGGACAATTTTATTTTACTAGGAGTATTTGTTACGAACCACTTCTTTTTAATTTTCTTTTTCTTCTTTACAAATTTCTGGTCAGGGAACCACAATTTTTTTTTAATGGGTAACACTGCGCATCATGTATTTAATGGTGTTTGATTTACTCTTTTATCCTTTTTATAGATAGATGCGTTTCAATCTCGTCTATAACAATTTTTCTGTCGAGTATCTTCTTTCTTCTTTTTTTTTCTCCTATTTTCTTCCTGATGAATAGCTGCAACCTTGTTCGCGGCAAAATTTTTTGTTCTAAGTAATGGAACTTCAAAAAATTTTGTCGGAAACACGGCGCGGCTGGTTTCGATGTAATATTATTGAAGTTGAGGACAAAAATGAAGTATTTGTTAAGAACCACTTCTTTTTAATTTTCTTTTTCTTTTTTCTTTTTCCTGATGATGAGCGCACAACCTTCCTTGCGACAAAATTTTCTTTATGATAAGCTGCAGTTATGTTTGCGATACAAATTTCTGGTCAGGGAACCACAATTTTTTTTTAATGGGAAACACTGCGCATCATGTATTTAATGGTGTTTGATTTACTCTTTTATCCTTTTTATAGATGCGTTTCAATCTCGTCTATAACAATTTTTCTGTCGAGTATCTTCTTTCTTCTTTTTCTTCTGTTATTTTCTTCCAGATGAATAGCTGCAACCTTGTTCGCGGCAAATTTTTTTGTTCTAAGTAATGGAACTTCAAAAAATTTTGTCGGAAACACGGCGCGGCTGGTTTCGATGTAATATTATTGAAGTTGAGGACAAAAATGAAGTATTTGTTAAGAACCACTTCTTTTTAATTTTCTTTTTCTTTTTTCTTTTTCCTGATGAGCGCACAACCTTCCTTGCGACAAAATTTTCTTTATGATAAGCTGCAGTTATGCTTGCGATACAAATTTCTGGTCAGGGAACCACAATTTTTTTTAGTGGGAAACACTGCGCATCATGTATTTAATGGTGTTTGATTTACTCTTTTATCTTTTTTATAGATGCGCTTCGATCTCGTCTATAACATAATTTTTCTGTCGAGTATCTTCTTTCTTCTTTTAGTTCTGCTATTTTCTTCCTGATGAATAGCTGCAACCTTGTTCGCGGCAAAATTTTTTGTTCTAAGTAATGGAACTTCAAAAAATTTTGTCGGAAACACGGCGCGGCTGGTTTCGATGAAGTATTTTTTAAGTTCAGGACAAAATTGAAGTGCTTTTTAAGAACCAATTCTATTTTACTTTCCTTTTCTTCTTTCTTTTTCCTGATGATGAGCGTCACAACCTTCCTTACGACAAAATTTTTCTTTATGTAAGCTGCAGTTATGCTTGCGATACAAATTTCTAGTCAGGGAACCAAAATTTTATTTAATGGGAAACACTGCGCATCATGTATTTAATGGTGTTTTATTTACTCTTTTATCCTTTTTTACAGATGCGCTTCAAGCTCGTCTATACCATAATTTTTCCGTCGAGTATCTTTTTTCTTCTTTTTTTTTGCTATTTTCTTCCTGATGTCCTGCAGTTTTTCTCTATTTGTTGGTCAAATACTTTTCTCGTCTCTGAATATTTCGCTTATTGTTTGATTATGTCGTTTTTTATATGATGTTACAAGTTACAAGTACGTGCCGCGTTCGACGTCTGGGGCCAATTTCAGAAGGGGTGAGGGGTGATTCGTAATCACACGGCATCACAAAAAAGAAGTCAACCCTGACGTTGTCAGAAAAGTTAAGAGTTTATGATTAGAAGGAGATGCAACGTCTAGATGTTAATGCCTGTTGACGATTAGCGCTGTACGACCTGAATCACACTTTATTGTGTCGGAGCAAGAGTCGTTATTTATTTATAATTCGCAACTTCAGAACAGTAGTGACGTATCTCGAAAAATTATTTCTTAAGGGAAAACGAAAACGAAGTTTTGAAACTACAAGCCTTCAACTTTGAACTGATTTAATTAATTCATTTTGTATAAAAACATATCAATTATTTGATTTCTGTATTAAGTTTATCTTTTGTGAAATACATATAAGCAAAAAAAAACTGTAATGAAATGTTGCATATTTTTTATTATTTCTGAGTTACGTCCATACTATTCTGAAGGTGCGATATGATTTTGCAGAGTGACTCTTCTGTATCGATAGGTAAAATTAAGGATTCTGTGATTACGTGCAGCCTTAGTTTAATTTTTTTGTTACAGTTCGTCAGAGTTTAATATTTTTCTCTTTTCTTTTCACTGATGCATCAGTAGTCATGTTTGTGAAATAATTGATTAGTCGATTTTCTTTAGGCGATATTTCTTGTTAGTTCACTTCGATAATTTCTATTCTACTCTGTTCTTTCAGCTGAGAAGTTCCTATCATTTTTACGGCACAGTTTACTGTCATCGCATCAAGCGCAGGACACGGTGTCAGAAACACAATGTCAGTCGACTTGATGAGCTTTGATGATATTCATGAGCAGTGGTACCTATTTTTAAGTGACTTCAAAAAAGGAGGAGATATTCAATTCGACTGTATTTTTTTTATGTTTGTTACCTCAGAACTTTCGACTCGGTGAACCGATTTTGATGATTCCTTTTTTAATCGAAATCTGGTGCTTGTCATGTGGTCACATTTAAATTTGAGCTAGATCTGGCAAGTAGTTTTTGAGTTATTTTAAAGTCGGTTATTTTTTGTCAAGAATTATCTTCCAGATTATCCAGATATATCAGTTATCCGTTGATTTATCGACATTAATGTAGGTACATAAAAAACATGATGTGTGTAACCGACATCGATATCATCACAATTCACAGCAAAAGACACTCACACATCTTGATTCCATTTTTAATATGAGAATTTGTAAGAGAATGTATTAAACCTCTGCATTACACCAATCAAGTATTGGATGACGGTTTATTAGAGATTAATATACTTATTACATAAATTAAATAAATAAAGTGACAAACAGCAATAGCATTAGTATTAAAATGTTCACGATTCTGTTTTTAGTCATTTGTGTAGTTGTAAAATTGTTGTTTATTGTTTTGACCTCAAAAAACACCACTCGCGTTGTCTAGCGGCCAGCGGGTGAGTCACACTACCGTCATTAACTCAGTAACGTGACTGTCATTTGTCACTTCACCACCTGCCAATTGTCACTTTTAAGGATTTTTCATATTGATATTGTATTAAGAAAAGTGCAGACGACATTTGGGACGAAACCGTGTATGTTACTTATTGAAAAATCGCAGTTTTAAATACTGACAATAAGTGCAATTTATAATTGAAGGGGTAAGTGTAACAAAAACAATAATTCGAGATAAATTCGTTTGAAAGTCAAGACTTCATTTTTGTTACATTCTTAGTATTCAACTTTTTATGATTCCAAATTATATAAGATAACTTCGAATTCTCATAAATAAAGTATTTTTTTAATAATTACTCTGTAATAAGCAAATATTGTCAGTTTTGCAATTAAATAAATAAATAAAACCCAATAAAAATGCGCCACATCTGTGCGTTTTTCACGAAACAAGGATTTAAATAACATTATATTATATTGAATTTTCCACTATAAAACCTATGCCATAATATTAAGAATCGAAAGACGAATTCATCGCTACCAATAACTCTATTTCAGTAATTTCATCAGTTGAACCCTTTTTACACTTACCCCTTCAATTAAGTAGGTACATTCAAGAACGGCTAAAACTTTAAGTTTTTGAGCCTTTAACACATAAAAAAAATTTGCAATGTAGTGTCATAGGTCTTGAGGTAAATATATTTTGTTATGCAATTTTCAGTTAAATGTAAATTATAAAATTTACACTGCGACACATATTTTTACAAAGTAAAGCATCTCTTTACTCGCATGACGCTGTAAATACTATTAAAATTATTTTAAGAGACAAGAAATTAAGGATCAGCTGTCTGTCACCTGTTTCTTGTCTTACCTTCCGTTAAGTACTCCTTAAAAATACTTTATACCAGCTGTTGTTTTGATTGGCTTGAGTGCATTTATTATGTAAAAAATATAATTTAAGACGTAATTATTAAAATAAACCAATTAAAGTAGTTATCCAACGAAACGATCTTTTGATTTCTCGCGCCAAATTATATCAATATATTATTATGTAATAAAAAAAAGGAACGTAAAGGATAAAAATATCGAAAACTACTAGGTAGTAAATATACATTTTGAAAATTTTCCACTAACACCCTCCTGACTCCCAAGTGCCCCTTTGCATCGGAGGGTGCTTTGAGGACTCATTTACGATACACTGTAAAGATATCATACTCCATTATTGTATAGTATGTATTCATACATACTTATAATTACAGCAATAGCAACACTATACAAATAGCACACTGATGCAAAAATATTAATGAACTGTTTCTACTACACTTTCATATGCAAATCGCTCATACGTCGGCACGTTGGTAACTATGATAAACTATTATCCGCTAATGGCGTAACATGCAACGCGCCGCGTTTAGTACTTACTACAGCTGTTTAAAAAATGCGCGCTCTCTCTGCGGTCATTCACTTAAACATTAGGGTTGAGCCTCAATTAATGTGAATATTATTTTTTCAACATCCTTCCTGTATAAATCGTACCTATACCTGCAACGGTACATTCACGAAGAGCCTTCTTAAACAAAATTTTGTAAAAACTTTGAAATAAAAAAGGAACTTCATTCTTCCCATAGCTTTATTTTGTACCAAACAAACGTGTATTTCAATATTAATACCAAAACTTTATGTACAATCACACTTTATACAACCACAGAAAAAAAATACATTTCCGGTTACCAACCAATCGCTATAAGTGTCGTTATTAAAATAAGAATTTTATCTACTTTCGTAAAATAAACTAGTTAAATCGAGTGACACGACACGGTAACATCAAGTAACGACGCGCGCTAAGTTTTTGCATATTGTTCATGGTGCGTTTGTCAGGCGTTGAACGGGCGTTGAATTTGAGTTTACTTGTCGAAGATGGACGTAGAAACAGTTTTAACGGTGATTTTATACCGACGGCAGAAACGACGCGACTGAAGACGGAGATATTGTGTCCACTCAATTTCAGCATACAGGCTGACTGAAAGCCAGTACTTTTGTATCCTAAGTTAACCAAAACTTTTTATCTCCTTCACAGGATATGAGGACGAGTTCTTCCCAAGCCCATCTCCTTAAGTTCTTATTTGAATAAACACTACTTGACATGTCCCATATCGCATGACATTTATCTATTTCATCTATAAATAATTCGGTATTAATAGCTTCCGATTCCATTTCAGACGATTTCTGGAACCGAGCGAACACTAAAATACGTCATCTGCGTCAAAAGCGCGCGTTCAACTGAACGGTAACAGAAAACCAATGATCTCAAAGCGCGCGTTGACGCGCGCTGACAACAGTCGAGCGCTAGCGCAGCGTTCATCGCGCGCTTTATTAAAACACCCGTTAGCATATGGACATTGTGAGCTATGAAGCGTCATTGGAATGCCGAAGTAACACCGTCGACTCAACGCGAACGCGATCGCGAAGCGATCCTGTGCGAATTCAGTGCGATGCGGCGACTCTGTCCTACGTGCGCGCGAATTGTCACTTCACCGCCACTGACATACGCAGCGCCGCTGAAGTTCGCGCGAAAATATCAAACCAACTGATCGCGTTCGCTTTAAATCGCGCCGCACCGCAACGCACTCTACGTGCTTTTGGTTACGTAGGACACTTCAATACATCTCGACTGTTTGTTATTTTCGCGTCGCGCCGCGTCGCTTCACGTTCACGTTGATTCGCCCACGTAGGACAGCGCGTAAGCGTCGCGACGCACGCGTTGCAGGGTTTCTCGGAGTTCCGTTATTTTAGACGAAATTTATTTCGTAAATAATCTTAGCATTCCTTTTATTTAAATGTTCATTTAATGTTTAAAAAAGGTAACGCGTTTGTTTTGCCATTAAATTATTATCTGTCTTTAAATTCGCTTCATATTGTGTCAGCCTTATTTTTACTACTATTTTTATTACTAGTAAATTACGAAAAAAGACACTAAGATTGTTGACCAAATAGGACTTGTCAAAAAATAGACTATTTATTAGTACGCGCGATGTACGCGACCGACATCAATGTAGGTAGGTAGGATGTACTGAAGTCGCCACGCCGCTAGTACCGCGGACCGCGCTAATTACATGCGATCAAACGATATTACACGCTCTCACCTGCACTTGCGCCCGCGCATGTTTCATCCAACACCAGACGCAATAATTACAGCAGATTTAGATGTTATCAGATCACAGGTCAAGATCAGGTAAATCAATAATTACAATCTATGATAGTAATAAAACTCAGCTGAAGTTTTACTAATAAAATTGAGATAATAAATTAAGATAATTATGAGAACAGCTAATTGGTTGATGCTTACGGCCATTGATCAATAACTTGTAATACTACAGCAGTTATATTGTTCAGTCTAGAAATAACAATAACAATAATAGTTATATTTCCTACCACCGCTGCACCGGTGTATCATCAAATATGTAATTTAATGATATCTTTTCCCACAATATCCACCTAAACAATGAGTTGCGCTATTCGCGTTATGTGACAACGTTTAATAAGGAAATAGAATTTACATAATTATGTTATGTCAATGCGTAACTACACTAATGCTATACATGCGAAAATTGTGCTTTCTACTTGCATTATATCGACAAATTATAAATTATATCGGTAGATCTGGCACTCAATTCTCGCGTCATATAGACTTGTTGAATAAGTAAATTACGAAAAAATATGGGCAATGTCTACAAAAACCTAATTTGGTTTTTTATCCTCAGGATGTCCAGAAAATGTCTACGCCCAGCATGGAGATTAAATATGTTGTCAACATTATCTGTACAACGCGAGGATTAGGCTTCTGCGTTGGTTGAATCGTCAGTCTCTGAAGATCAACGGAAGCTGATTTTGGAATGGTGTTGAGACGTTGAGTCATCTCTCAGACCTAATATGCTTTGCCACGACATGACTTATCTTCCCGTTCTATGTAATTTTGGTCACATTGACAGATATGTGCTCTTAAACTCAATCTTTGCCTTCCTAGCCTACCCAGATTTTAGGAAATGTTTGACCTTTTTCGAATATGATCTAATGCTCGTTGAAAAAAAATCGAAAAAAGTCAAATTCTATTGATTCTATTTCATTGTTTTATAATTTTATTATTACAATGATTTTGCTCATTTAGAAGAATATGATTGTAAAGATAGAAATTCACAAAATATAAAGGCGAGAAAACGATAAAACCCTGATAGAAATCTTGCGGCAGTAATTCTAGGTCTGCTACATTATATTACCGCGACATATTACAAAGCATTGAAGTAATGTATTACACTCCCCCCACGTGCGCTACACAAGACTTTAAAAACCATAAACCCGAACTCGGGAAGCCAAACTATTGAGTACTACACTGACGTCCTCATAAACCAAATGGACAAAAAACCCCATGGGAATTTCAACCGTATACCGAATTAGTATAGTCTAAATTCGACCGTCCCGTTACCCACCCTGTAGTAAACATCCGGCAGTCAGCGATACAAGAATATCTTATTTTAAAAGAGTCTTTTCTTGTTGGGAAAATTAGTAACATGGACATTTCCTGAGTTTCGATTCCGTTTTTAAATCCTCACTCGTTATAGTCTACGCTAAGTGCTGTTCTGTGTTGTTGAAGGAAAATTTTACGAACAATTTCCTAGATCACCACTAGTATTAGAAATTATGGATTTACACTTATAAAGGACTTATACTAAGTCCTGTCCTGTATCAGTGTAATAGTCGAAGTTAATGTTTGAGGTTTAATAGTCTCTATTTTCCGTAATCATGTTTTCGGGGGACCAAGATAATTTAAATCTAGTAGGTAGGCGATGTCGAAACTTGAAAACGTTTTGAGTGTGGACTTCTCCATTATGGAAAAGTATTAGTCATCTCCATTATTCTCATACATTGAAGTTTTCTATCTATCTGTCCTATCTCTCAATTAAAGTTATCCAATCCTGTTGACTTGTTGAACTAAGTTATCTAACACCCCAAGGTATTTGGATGCGAATTCGTCAATCTCTAGGGAAATTTTGATGTAAATAGACGCGTGTTCAGGCTAGAAGGCGCCTTGAAATCGCTGTAGTACACAAAAAAAGTAATAATTACGATTTAAAAAGCTATCAAAAGCAAATGGATAGTATTTAATACAACATTTTAAAAGATTCGTTCTGAACTATAATCGCAACAACACGGTACGGCTACAAGTAATACGACTGCAAATAACATTACCATTTCAGTGGTGGATATCGTAGCAAACGACAACGGTAACGATCGGTTATCGACGCAACTGGACGTGACCGGTCTACCGGCACTGCGGTCTAGCTGATGGATAAGCCAGTCCAATCCACAACTGGACCCTACTCCTGTTTTTCCATGATCAGCTCGTGATCGATTTCTATGCGACAACGCACATCGATAATGAAATTTTTCACTTCACTAACACTGTCACATTTTTTAAATTTGGAACGTAAATTTTATCGCACAATAAAACTGTATAGTGATAGTTGCGATCCGAAATGGGAGCGGTTTGGATGCGCGCGCGCATGCCCGCGTGCAGATACAGACTGAACGGGGGTGCGCGACTTGCGCGAGCGGCGCGATTACACATACAGCAGGGTTCGGTTTCAGTACATTACTAGTATGAGATATAAGTAAACACTAATAAAATTAACAATCAATAATCACAGGAATTTCTTAACTTTGATTTTGCTCTCCTTGTCTTAGCACAATTAGTAATTTTCGCTTATAATTGGTACAACTTTGGTTGCTTATAAAATTCTCCAATACGATCATATTACATCATTTCAAAAATAATTTACATATTGAAAAAAAAATATATACCAATAAATCAAAGTTATTCAAGAAAATTTACAAGTCAAGTGAACGATACTGTTAAAAATTGCCGAAAGTTACGATTTGCTGTAAATGTACCGTTTTATCGATGTCCGTGCTACATTAGTGGTACAGTTTATCCGGCTCGTACTAAACAACACCCTGTACGCAGGCAGTGTCGAAGGCAGGCCAACAGTGTATCATTACCAGAGCATACAATCTGCGCGCATGCAAGAAAGCGCGCAACGAGCCAATATTTATCGGAATCGGCAATTTGCATGTACGACGCGTGCGGCGCGCGCCGATGGGCAGAAACCCTTGCCACGCGCGACGTCGACGTATCGGTTGATGGGATGATCGGATCAAACTGATTGCACGATGGACTATTTTACCATGCATTGTAATGTTACGTATTAAAAGATTAATTAACTACGTTCCCACGTTAGTTAGGAACAACTTATTTTCTTGGAACTTATTAAATTTCCATACCTAAATTATCTTAATATTTGAAGAAAACCGCAATAAGGGTTACATCATAGGAACCGCCCGTATGTCAGCGGGATCGATAGCAAACCGCTAATTGGTAGACGTCTTAAAAAAACATTCAATGTTATTGTACCAAGTACCTGTATTTTCAATGAAAATATAAAAAATATATAAAATACATGTTTGGGCTGCATAAAAACCACACTTCACACAAAACACACAAAACCACCACTTCTTAGTTAAAAATAATGCAAGTAATGCTGTAAGTGCGCGATGAACTAAAAATAAAAAATTAAATAGCCTAAAAGTTGCAATTTGTCCAACCAACTCAACTGACTTGAACACGGCATTTAAAGGAACCGTTCATCATGTATCATGATAACACAAGTAAATATTTATTCAAGTTCCCTATTACCAGAAGTGATGAAATAATGAATATTTAAAACAATAAGGATACCGTTGTTGCATTAATTCATTACAAAGTCGTTTCCGAACGTTTTTTCAATTCCATATATATGAAGGATTTTTAATCGATTTTCATAATAAAGATTGTACTTAATTCCTTGAACGTTTTCCGTTTAGTTTCAAAAGTTCTCGGAAAGATGGGGAAACCTACGTTGCCACTGGAATATAATCTGGTTACTATTTTATAATTATGTATTTATTAGTATAGTTATTTCGCAAAAGTTTGCGCAAACGCCATGGCTCCCTTAATTATTTTTCAAACCGAATAATTCAAAGATTTCTCGGAAAGATAGGGAAACCTAGGTTGCCACTGGAATATTCTGGTTACTATTTTATAATTATGTATTTATTAGTATAGTTATTTCGCAAAAGTTTGCGCAATCGCCATGGCTCCCTTAATTATTTTTAATTCAAAGATCAAATAAAAGCTTTTGTTCTTTACTACTAAGGAAAACTCAGATAAAGTTTATAAAAAGTTACAATAAAGTGAAACATCTTGCTTGAACAGCTCTTCCGAAATGTATTTAAATTTCTATAAATTGAAAATAATTAATAAATTTATTCATAGTATAAAGTAACTGAAACATAAATGTGTCTACTTAATGCACTGTTATGGTATCAGTGCTAGCCTAAAGCATCAACCATAAATCAGTTTTCATCGCCATGGATCACGGATCACCAATTGATAAAAAACAACCAATAGAAGTACGTCAAAGCAAGTCCCTTAGATGAACGCACATCGGGGTCGCAGACTAGCCACGCTCCAAATATTATGATGATGGAAGAAATCAATTTGGATGCGAATCCTGAGATTACTTTCTTGTTTCTTACAAATAGCAATAAAGTATAATTATAATACTATAGTTTACCGCAAACACATCAACGACGTATGCGACACACACAGTCAATGGTCGATCCCGGATCCAAAATATCAAGGTGTCCATTAACTCTTGATTATATCCCTCTCAGGTCGCACCCCATAAAATCAATGACACAATCAAATGAAACACAAATTTTAATTATGATCATTTAATTGAAAATTAAACAATTTCAGAAAATAACCACAACATACTGTCAATAACAATATTATTCTTTGAAAACTAAGACAAGAAATCAAATGAAAATAAACAAGTCAACTATTTTTGCCACAGGCACGTTAATGGCCGATCCCAAATTCAGAATATCAAGGGCATCAAGGCACACCTGTTGCACATGCGCACATCTGCACTCCCCTTCCTGACCTGTCCCTTACGGGACACGCACAATGACATCGATGAATTTGATATGAAATATTCAAATCTAACAAAAAATATAAATACCGCTTTATTTATGGATCATAAAACAGCTTAAGAAAACTCACCAGCGAATCCCGCCATAACTCTTATTTGAAAGCTAGGTCAAGATATCGACAGACGATAAAAACGTCAACGACGAATGCGACTGCCACACTAATGGCCGATCCCGGAATCAGTATATCAAAGTTTTCTAACTGTTGCACATGCGCATATGCAACTACACTCCCCTCTCCATGCCATCCCTGTCGGCTCGCGGCCATTGAAAATCGATAACATCGAGATGAAACTAAGCATAATTTGAGCACTACACAATGAAATCCAAAACAAAATAAATACGATATTTATCGTTAAACAAATTATGAAGTTCCCGAAAATTCCACCATTTTTTTTTCTTTGAAAATTAAGCTAATGTACCGGCAAAGAAAACACGTCAACAACGTGCGCGACAGACACAGCTAATGGCCGATCCGATCCCGGATCCAGAATATCTAGGTGTCTTACCTATTGCACATACGCAGATGCAACTACACTGCCCTCTCTGCCCTTTTCTATCCCTCTTTGAATTATAGTGTTGATTTCATTTTTTTTTCTTTCTTTTCATTTTTCATTAAATTTTATTTTCGACATTTACCTCGAATGACAAATAACAAGTAGGTAAGTAAGGACCTACTTATAAAAAATGACATTATTGGAAACCATTAATAGAGTAGAATTTATCAAACTTCATCGTCCGATCCTTCAAGACTTGAATTTGATATAAGAAAAGGCATTCAAAGAGTCGATGCATAAAGTTATTACACTTCTTTAATAAGCAATAAAGCTAATGACTGTCCAGTCCCAATCCAATCGATTCAGGTACCCTATCTCTTGCACATGCGCGATGCAAATAGCTCCTGCACCACCCACCACCCGTCGCGGTTTACCACCCAATCGATGCCCCAGCCAAAACCGAGCACCCAACCTAGCACCCAACCTAGACTCGCCACGAGAGAATCTGTAAATTATAACTACGGATATGTCAGATTAACACGTTACAAGTTTTTTTATGTAAAATGCCGACACCTTATGGCAAGTGGTCATCGTCGCCAATGGTAACGCCTTAGGCATCACAGATGCGTTGCCGGGCAAGAAATAAAAAGGAAGAAATGAAGTAAGAACTGGTATAGCCGGAATACGAGCCGTTTGGCGGCCAACTCAAGCAAAAGGATGGTAGCGCCAGGCTTTACGCAAAGATAATAAATACCAATAACAATATCAATATTTTAATAATAATATTAAAAATATAATCCCTACTAGTAGAAATAGTAGTAAAAAAATTATAAATGCGTTTCATAAGTTTTGCCGCGTGCGAGAGATATCGATTTTTTGTAATGCGTATGCAGTGCGACGTCGAATTTGCAATCGTTATCTGTAAGGGGTACAGTTATTTTAAACACAAGTTTAATATATTAAAAATTTTATTTTACAAAAAAAATTATAACTCATCACAAAAATAAAAATTAATAAATCATATACAAGTCCCCTCTACTAACACACAATTAGGTTCACTATAATTATATTGATTGACTGATTCACTAACAGTTCACTACACATCACTGAAATAAAATAGTATTTCCACTGCACATTTGTAAAACCCCAATAAATCATTATACAAGTAATAATAAATAACAATAAGTTATTTAAACACACAAATTCACAACATGGCCGAACCAAACGACCGATCCCAGATTCAATCGATGCAGGTATCCTACACCGTATGTAGGATACCTGCATCGATTGATCTGGGGGCCGTGTCCGTACACGGCACATGCGCAGAATGCATTCTGCCCCCGCGCCGCGGCGCCGCCCCTCCCCCCACCCCGCTCACATCCCAGCCAACGCCCTAACTTCGCAATATGCAATCAATAAAACCGTTTATATTTATAGCTGAAGAAAGGTATTACAAAGGACACTTGGACAGATGAGATATGTTTTATTTTTTAAATATTTTATAAATAACATACCACCACTTTCTATCACATTTACACAAACATTAAAATCCTAGTGGACACCGGCTCACACACATGTAGATAATATAATTCACCATTTCACATTTTATTACACCATTTCATTATATCAGAAAACATCTTACCTATTGCTTCCATCTTCCTTCGGGAACTAAGAAACACTTTTATTTTAATGTAACGAATCACACGTCCTTAACCAAAGAGATGATAAAAGGAAATGGCCGAGCCGGATCAAATCGATGCAGGTACCCAGCTCCCGCACATGCGCGGTGTTTCATCCCCAGGCCACCCTCAACCCCGCAAGACTAGCACAGCCCCAACGATACACTATTTTTAGACATGGCGATTGAATATGGAGTGTCTAAAAATGAAGGTACATATTTATTGAATAAATTGCTTTATCTATACTAATATATAAAGAGGAAAGATTTGATTTTTTGTTTGCATTGAATAGGCTCCGAAACTACTGAACCGATTTGAAAAATTCTTTCACTGTTGGGAAGCTACACTATCCCCGAGTAACATAGGCTATATTATGTTTTCAAAAAAATTAGGGATCCTTAATAAAACTCCAATAATGTAACCCAAGGTGTAAAAAAATAAGAAAACCGAAGCAAAGCGAGGGCGGTTACTCGTCGTATATAAAATAACTTACAATTAATATAAAATCAATATTATCAACATTATAAAGAAAAATTCCATCATATTTCTTCACTTTGCTTCGACTTGGAAGTTCTTGGCCGTATCTTCTTTTCGAACAGCAAATAGTAGGGACTTGTTGATAGCGTAAGTTGACTTTTAAAGTTAACAATAAAAATTATGTTTACTTAAAAGATAATACTAAAATAATAATTATTATTGAATAATTCAATAATAATAATAAAATTATAAAATCACTTCAATTTTACTTTTAGATAACTTTCGAAATAAATTTAGGGGGTCGAAAATGGCCTGAATTGCTTCGAGAAAAGGATGGTACTGCCGTGCCGCTTTTTTGCTCGACTTGGCGGGGGCACTGCCGTGCCCCCAGATATGGCATATTCTGTTTTTCTTTCACACTCCCGTTACTCCCAAGGAGACAAATTTTCGCGAAACTTCAACAAGGACCCGTTTAACGCTTTAAAAACCGAATGGAACAACAATTTACTTACTACCATACTTACCAATCTCCCAGTGTGCCGAAGCCTTCGCGAGATCCCTAAAAGGAGCCATTTTATCAACACTGGCTACACGCGCGGTACTTGAGGGAAGCTAACGGCAAGTGACCACTCCCAGGTCCAGCCACTGCAGATGTCCTAGGCATTGCACATGCGCACGGTGCATTTAGCTTGCTATCTCCTCTCGCCCCAGTATGCCCCTGCACCCCGCAGGCATCCTCGCAATGCCCTAAACCAAGACCCCCGCAAATTACCAATCAATACATACGGTTGTATTGATTGCAACCCATCTACATTTTTAATGTCTTTCGGCAATTCTCGTCTCTCGCATGGCGTGGCGTCACAATAAAAGAAAAATGTCGAAGTCAGAGTCACCCAAAGGGATGAAAAACATGTACGACTCGTGTTAATATTTATATTATCATATTGGTTGACTTCGGTTGACTGTTGGTTGTTGTTTAGTTTTAGTTCCTACTTCACCCATGATCCTATCCAGGTATTATAGATGGACAGATAAATAACAACCGAGAGTTGAAAACCAGTGAGCGGGTAAAGAGTAACGCGACTTGCTCAGATACGGCACGAGGTTAGGTGCAGCGAGTCGGCTCATTCAAGTGGAAACACTCGAAGTGCATGAACGCTTGACTGGACCGGGAAGGAAATGGCTTGCGAAACGGTACGTATGACGGTATGAAACATAAGACTGCAGGTGTGTCTGGTGGCCGCCCAGCCGTGCCGTGCCATACGTTCACTGGTCTTTATAATTGTGTTACTCGTATGACAGTTATGACTTCAGGAACTGTTTCCACGAGTGTGAGAACTGCGAATCATCTGATTACAACTTTGCTTAACTTTGAAAACAGTCAACAAGTGGTAACGTCTTTTGGCGACGCTTACGCGTGTTTCTATCGATATCTATGTCTATGTCAGGAAAATCCAAGTCCCCAAATTCGTAGCAAACCGAAAATTATAGTATCAAACTTGTAAGAATTCTATATTCAATCACTCATTGTCTGACTTTTAGGAATTTAAAACTTACTCTTTCTGACATTGGAACCCAAAAAACTTAGTACTTATACGCCAGTCGCGCTCGCACGTCTAGACTATTGTGTAGTATAGCTATTTGTCTGACAGACCCTTGCAATCGCCGGAATAGGTTGGTTGTTAACTATTCAAAGAATTTTACCTCAAACTTTCAGCCTTGTGATAAGTAGGTTGAGAAATAATCTAAATTTTACTAACAAAAAATAACCGACTTCAAAATTACTCAAAAACTACTTGTCAGATCTTGTTCAAATTTATGTGGGACCACATGACAAGCATCTGCTTTCGATTAAAAAAAGAATCATCGAAATCGGTTGGCGTGATATTGAGTTATTCGTCCATTTGTCGCGCACATATTTAATGCAAATTTAAGAATTATACCTATGGTTTTCTAATGGATGCCATTGTCAGATCTCAGGACCACATGACAAGCACCAGCTTTCGTTTAAAAAAATAATCATCAAAATCGGTTCACCCAGTCGAAAGTTCTGAGGTAACAAACATAAAAAAATACAGTCGAATTGAGAACCTCCTCCTTTTTTTGAAGTCGGTTAAAATGGACATGGTGCTGCTGAGTGCGTCGATTTGTGGCCTTAGGAAGCTGCTGGCCATATGCGAGGCTTATGTGGGAAGTCATGGTCTCACCTACAATGTGAAAAAAAGTGTGGTGATGGTCTTTGAGGCCGGAGGCAAAACACCAGAGCGAGTTCCACCTGTCTCTCTAAACGGTACAAATTTAGAACGCGTGTACCAGTTTAAATACCTTGGGCACATGCTTACTCCGGACCTCAGAGATGACGCCGATATAGAAAGAGAGCGGAGGGCATTGTCAGTGAGAGCGAACATGTTGGCTCGCAGGTTTGCACGTTGCTCAAACAATGTAAAAACTACGTTGTTTAGAGCTTACTGCACGAGTTTTTACACCTGCAACCTGTGGACCAATTTCAAGCTTAAATCTTACAATGCCCTCCGTGTACAGTATAATAATGCGTTTAGGGTGCTTATGGGACTGCCTCGATTCTGCAGCGCGTCAGGGATTATCGCGACAGCGCGCGTAGACTGCTTCTATGCCACGTTGCGCAAAAGATGCGGGTCCCTAGTGCGTAGACTGCGGGGCAGTACCAACAGCATCCTAGAGATGATTGCCAGCAGGCTAGATTGTAGGTATGTGAGTCATTGCTGCGCTGTATCTAGTGGTATGGCGCAGCGGTGACTCACATTACCTTATACTAGAAATTAGTTTTGTTTAGGTTAGGTACTAACATAGTCATAAGTCTTACTAACAAATATGGGTCGCTGTTACTCGATATACATAAATAAATAAAAAATAAAAAGTAGGACATACGCTTCATTCTTGAAGTAGCTACATTGTGTTACCTCAATTCACCTCAATTACAATGTCATTGTGATATCACAATGTGACCATCACTTATCGGGAAGATATCACACCAAATATGCGCAATGGCCGACGTGAACGGATTCAATAATAAATATAGTTCCTTTGTTTGTATTGTTTATCCTTCGTTAAAAGTAGCTGGCTTCAGTGGCTTCCGCTGTTCTCTTAATAATAATACGAAAAATCGGAAAACAAAACCCTAACACATATTGTAGCCAAACTCAATACACTTGTTTAGGTTAACTAAGTTTTAGGTTTTTTCTAAATAAGGAAGTACTAGAACTAGTAAATCTAAATAAGGAAGTACTAGAACTAGTAAATTCTACAACATTTCTCGGCATTACCATAGACTCTCGACTACAATGGGGTCCTCATATTGAAGCCTTGTCAGGGAGGCTCAGTTCCGCTGCTTATGCTGTTAAGAAAGTAAGGCTCTTAACTGATGTAGAAACAGCAAGATTAGTTTATTACAGCTACTTTCACAGTATAATGTCCTACGGTCTCTTGTTGTGGGGCTCAGCTGCAGATATTGAGTCAATCTTTGTATTACAGAAAAGAGCAGTTCGCGCTATTTACAACCTCAGGCCTAGGGACTCTCTTAGAGAATTGTTTAAAGAAATAAATATACTAACTGTTATTTCACAATACATTTTGGACAATATTATGTATGTTAAAAAATACTTCGATACTTTTCTTAAAAAGAGTGATGTTCACAATATTAACACAAGAAATAAGGCTAGACTGTTTGTGCCTAGTTTTAGACTCAGCAAAACTGGTGGCTCGTTCATGGGTAGATGTGTAAAAATCTATAATAAAATCCCGTTACAATTAACAGAATTGCCATACTGTAAATTAAAAACTCATGTAAAAGGTATTCTCATGAAGAAAGCATATTACAAAGTTGATGAGTATTTAAATGACAAGACTGCTTGGACATGAGTTTTTTTTATATATTAAATATTGCAATAAGTAGAATTAAGTGCCGTCTGTAACTGTGAGTAGGAAAAAAATTATCGCGGGAGTTTCTTGCCGCTTCTTCTCCCGGGTCCACTCACGGTAGGGATTTGTTGAAGCGATGGCGTTAAGTGACTTTCGAAAAGTGTTTGTAACAAACCTACTTCGAATAAATTCATTTCATTTCATTTCGAATAAATTCATTTCATTTCATTTCATTTAGTAATGAGATATTGGTATTTTATCAGTGTCTAGCATAATTATAATCATTAAGGTAAAAATAATATTTTTGTACCGTAATCCGTAACTTAAGCCAATAACAATCCGAGTTCATATCACGAAAATTATAAAATCAAGTAAAAGTCATTACTTCTTCGAAGTTCAAGGCGCAATGTCGCGTGATTTGGAAACCACGTCCTCGTTACCTTGAACCCGTACCGGGTACCGTTTTTATTATAAACGGTTTATACACCGACGACCAAAACCACTAATTGCCACGATGCCGACCGGGTGACCGATCAAGACAGCGGGCTCAGACCGTAGTTGCATGGGTGACCCCTAGTGAGTCATTAAGTCATGTCGGAGGCCTTCGGGCATCATGAAAACTTCCGTCAATTGAGTTGGCCCTTAGGCCCTAATCCCTCCACTAATCCGCACTGGAGTAGCGTTGTGGAGTATGCTAATATGCTTTAGGCCTTCTGAAGAAGAGAGACCCGAGCTCAGTAGCGGAGCCATTGTTGGATTGAAGCCAAGAAAGGTGTAAATTTGTATTCGCCCGAAAGTAATACTTACTTCTTTGTTGTATTTAGAAAAAAAATATGGTTGCGATACTACGGATACTAGGAAAGTGGAAGCCTTTTATATCTTTTGCTGCAACATGTCTATGTAGTATGTTCGCCAACAGGCTATTTTACACAATATTTAAAACGAATCCATTAAAGAGTATTATACCAATTAAATTTAAGTTGTATGTTCCTTTTCCTACCAATCAAATAATAAAAATATTAACTAGAAAGCATGCGGGCAATGAATTTTACTCATTATCTATTTTAAACACGTGTCGACTTCATTGCATTTAAACGACAAAATTTCTCTAACATCGTTTAAATTAAAACATTGTAGGCGGGTAAAATGTATTACACATAATTATACATAAATTCAATTTCACATTTTCCTTGGTCTCCGATACACTTTACGGTTACAGCGCCATCTGGTAACCATATTTTGAAGTACAAATATCAAGGAAACAGTTTTAATACTAGAGAGTAGATGGCGTTAAAAGCTGTAGCTGGATGTTTAACGTTACGGATAAACCTAGATTTTTTTGTTATCTGTAAAATAGGTATTTTTCGCGGTTCGCCCCAACTCAGAGTCATAACGGTTACTTTAATCCATAGATTACCCCCAATAGATACCGTATAAGTGAAATTTTCCTAGAGTTTGAACTCACAAAATTTGGCGGAAGGCGCGGGTTGCGGGGAACAAAACAATGCGCTGTGATTGGCTATTTCTTATTCATACTTGGACTTGACGGGTCAGTATTGGTCGACACTATTGTCGTCGACTTGCAAATGCACGTATGTGTTGGCGCGCGTCAGTTGCCTTGTATGCGGTATCTATTGGAGGTAATCTATGCTTTAATCGCTCCTTAGTACAGAATTTGTATGGTGATTCTCTAATATGGAGCGATTAAAGTAACCGTTAATGACTCAGAGTTGGAACGTTAGTGTGACAGAAGTGATAGTGGAATATTAATATCAGTTAATTAACATGAAACATTTTTAAATTTATTTTCAGATTTGTTTTCATAAAGTAGGTTCTATTTTTACACGTTTTATATTACCTTCACCTGTATGTTTGTTTGTTTGTTTTAACTTGTAACTGACTCCTTTGGACTTGATTTTGACCTACTTCCAACGGTCAGATTTCTTTCAAACTTCTTAGACTTATCGAGGACCGATAACAATTGAATATTTAAAGAAAAAAAGAAAGAAAGAAAGAAAATAATCTAAATTTTACTAACAAAAAATAACCGACTTAAAAGTCTCAAAAACTACTTGTCAGATCTCGTTAAAATTTATGTCGGACCACATGACAAGCACCTGCTTTCGATTAAAAAAAGAATCATCGAAATCGGTTGGCGTGATATTGAGTTATTCGTCAATTTGTCGCGCACATCTTAACACAAATTTACGACTTATGTAGTTTTCTCATGGATGCCATTGTCAGATCTCAATAAAATTTATGTGGGACCACATGACAGCCACCAGCTTTCGATTAAAAAAAGAATCATCAAAATCGTTTCGCCCAGTCCAAAGTTCTGAGGTAACAAACATAAAAAAAAATACAGTCGAATTGAGAACCTCCTCCTTTTTTTGAAGTCGGTTAAAAACTAAATTTTATTTCAAAAAATCCAACTAAAAAAATAAAAAATAGTTTAAAAAGAACACGTTTTATATAAAATCCAACTAAAAAAATTGAAAATAAATTTGAATTAAGTATCGTGTAATTGTAATAAAAGCGTTAATCAATATTTAGGTTCAAGTAACAACTATTTGAAGGTTTCCAGGTTAATAGCTAATTTAGTATAATTTAAAAAGTTTCAATAAAGTTTCAGTAAATTATTTTTCCTTTAATTTTTGATATATTGTCTTCCTTGTGCACCGGTCCTTGTCACCTTGTGAAATGGTGGCTCGTAGGAAAAAAAGTACTGATACATTTTTATAGATAATTTTATGATCTGCAATTTTTGTCTGGGGTATTCTATGATAAAACTTACCGTTTTGCTGAAAATCGCGAAAAACTCATTTTTTTGACCTTTGACATTGAATATTTTTTTTCCATACACGGGAATGATGGGGAACTTAAAATTTTTATTTATAATTATGTTTTGAACAATCTTACTAATTTTCACCTTGTTAGGAATTTATGCACCTTCGAATGTCTAAATTGACCGGACTAATAATAGCTTTAATTGGTACGAAATTTGGGAACACCATTTTAAATGAAAAGTAAATCGATCGCACGTCTTCAAAAAAAAAAATAAGGTTCGAAAATGAATTTGTTGCACTAATATTGCATAATAATTGGTAGACAAAAATTGTAGAACATGTCTATCTATAAAAATGTTTACCTGACACTTTTTTACCTGAGACTCATAATTTCAAACATTGAAAAAGTGGTTTATAAAACAAATAAGACACCGTTATGTGAAATATTATTTTTGAAAAACTCCCGAATTATTTGCAATACAAATATTTTGCATTACATTAAAAGTCATGAGTCCATGAGTGTGACCTAAAATATTATAATCACAACAAAAGCTCAGTAACACCTGCAAGCACAGCCAAAGGTCCCAGATCCATTCCGGATTGAGGCAGATATCAAATTGAAAGAAAATATTTGTTCCCGGGTGCCATGATTATTTGGCTTCAACCCATGACCCTATTACTACCCCCTATCTACTACTAAGTACGGGCCTCTTGAGGAGACTTAGAGCATACTCCACCACGCTGCTCCAATGCAAATTAGTGGAGGGGTTAGTGGCCAACCCAAGTGTCGGAAGTTTTCATGCTACCCGGAGGCCTCCAAAATGGCTTAACGACTGTTTATCTTATGATAACAACTGGAACCGATGGCTGTACGTGCCCTCCGAAGCACGGAAACGCTCAACAAATAGTCACTAACGGTCACCCGGCCATCTAACTACCTACCGCCCCCGCTGTTGCTTACCCGTGTCGATCCGGGCTATAAGCGCTTAGCGCCGTGGTTGTTTGTAAAGTATTAATTCAATTTGTCACTCGCGAGAGAGAGAAGCCTAGTGCAGAGAAAGAATCTATGGGATTTTATATGTCTAGCATAAATCTAAACCAGCCGTAGTTCTATTCCCATAAAATATGATATAACTGTGGCTTAACAAATGGTAACCTTTGACCTTAAAATATATTTATAAACGTTGCTCGCAGAATGAAAAATGTTCTTCATTGTTATGGTCTACTAAAAAGATTTCTGTAGCTATTATGAAATGAAGGAAATTCTGGGCGATAAATGGCTTTTATGGGGCACGTGGATCACTGGTCTTAGACATCGTAACAACGTAGGCATAAAGTTTTGGGCGTATTGAGGGGGCGCAAGACTGACTGACTCAAATCCCATGCCGACAGACCAGTGTGTCGTACGAGGCGACAAGCTGGACAACCTTGCTTGCTTGTAGGGCTTTGTGTAAGGATTATTACTATATTATTACTGGTATTAGTATTTTCGTTTCTGGCTATTTATTATTACCCTCTACCACCCTGGAGGTGTATGTCCAGAAGTGGACCTTCAAGGCACAATGGATAGATGGATGGACCACCCTCGTGCTTGAGTCAGCCGCCAAACGTCATCATGTTTCAGCTGGGAGCTTAAGAGAAAGTTCTTTCCTTTCTCTTCTTTCGTTGGCAACGCATCGGTGATGCATATGGTGTTCCTGATGTCCATGCGGGACGGTGATCACTTACCATCAAGTGTCTCGTCGTTAATTTTGCCGAGAACCATAATAATTTTAGGAACGTGTCAGATCGAAAAGTGTTTGAATAATCATATAAACGTGCTACGTTCCTGAGGTATACAAATACACCCGACTCGTATTACCAGATGGAACACTCAATAGTCCTGGCAAAACTGATATCCACAGAACAGTCCTGACATAATATGGTCACAAACCTAATAAATAATCCTGTGGAATAAAATAAATCAAGATACTGATGATAAATAAATTTATCAACAAATACTGAGATTTTTTAAAAGAATCGGCCGCAAACTTGTCAGTATCCTAAAATCTTTGAGCGCTTTTTGAAGAGACTTAAAGGAGGCACAGAGCACCTTTGCATGAATTTTGATGAACTCCTTCAAATGTTTTTTTTTTCATATTAGGAACAAATATTTAGCACATCTTATCTCGATAGTTTCTTAAATTTTACTTAAGCAAAATCTATATACCTTGCATTAAAGGTATCGATCTTAATCGTATAGTATTATACTAATATCACAACATAATAAGGTTTATAGTTGCAACTTCTTCAAAACATAGATGTAGTTTGAAACAGAGAAACAAATGCAGGATGCTCCTTTGCGGGTTGCATACAAAAGCGAACAATGACGATGCAAACAAAGCGAAAACCTTTTCGCGGTACTGCACTTGTTTTTCAGAACCCCTGAACAGTAAAAGTGGAGTCACAACTCTGAAGTCAAGAATCTCTAAACCTTAAAAATGCTATCCAACCCTGGATTTTAGTATACTTTAACTTTGGGCTAGTTATTGCTCCTGCTTAGCAAAGATTTATGTGACAGATTTAATGTTTGTTTTGCGTAATGGCCAGATGGTATCATATGACAGTACTGACCTATAAACGACCTCATAAATCATACGTTCGAATTGTTTATCTACAGATAAGATAAAATATCTCCTTCTTGTTTCAACATTTGGACAATAGCCATGATCGATAACCAAAATTAAATTAGAAGAGATTTTATTTTCTTTCAAATGTTTTGATAACTTCGTTTGAATAACTTGGTTTGTTTTGCAAACTCTTTTTGAAATAACTACTACCCCGTGTGCTGAGTGGTTAGTGAGTGAGTGTTGAGCGACATTTATGTGATAGATCAATATTGGGAGTTACTCCTCAGCGATAATCTCAAACTCAGTCACTCACTCACTTGGGCAGTATAACGGTCTTTATTAGGCCTTTACCTATTTAACCTGATAAGAGATTAGATGGTGCAAGGGTAATGATGGTATCTTTGCATGCAATTATAGCATTGTCGTACAGAAGATATCTTAGGAAACCATTTGAATTAAATGCAACAAATGACCATTAGTCACGATGTTCTCTACCAGTAATTCATCATGTAAATGGTGACCGATATTCGACGAGGGATAGTGTTTCAAGTGGGCTTACGTCACTGCCTCAGCTGAATTAAGGATAATGGGTTACGTCAGTGCTTTCATACTCAAATTTACTGTTCCATTAAACAATTTTATTGGTATGACCACAGATTAAATAATTTATTGTAGTAAAGATATGTATCGTAGGAACTGGAACTATGTTTATGGTTTGGACAACGGTGTCAGAAAATGCTAACAGTAATAAAATTGTTCTCCATATATTTAGTTAAATTAAGATGATGTGTATCTAAGGTTTTGATTGGAAACTTGGATAGGTGCATATTTAACATTATTCATCTTCTTCGCTGCATTAAATGTTACATTAAAACTCTGTTGGGGGAAAATCACAAAGACAATAATTTCAACTGAGTAAAGCAGTATTCTCACCAACATTTAATGGACGACTTTTCTATGGCTTATGATCAAGCCTATATTAGCATTGTAATAGCATCTGCATTAAGTTGAAATTATCATAAACTGAAATATGATAAGTCCCCCTCACCAGAATTATGTATTATTATTAATTAGTTAACTTAAAAATGTGGTTTAAGTAAGCCATTAGTTAAGTATCAGGTGAAACCTGTGAATTTATATGCCGTGCTAGTGAGAGCAGGTGTTTGACGAATCACGTCATAGGTTTAACGAACATATTTTTATTGTTGTCCTAAAAGCCCTACTGCTAAACGTACCAGCTACTAGTATTCAGTCCTCGTGCCTACCTACTGGCAAGTGCTACGTTGTCATCTTGTTTCCACCCTAGTGCATCAAGAGTACTATCATTCAACTACAATGACCTAAATGTTCAATTACATCACACATTGCACGCCGTCATCACAACTCGCAGGTTAAGCTTGACGTCTCACAAAGACAGAAGCGTTGTTGCTCACCTAACTACAAAAGCGGACAAACGACGAAATCCAATACAGTAAAATATCAAACAGGTACCTTTAAAGGCTCCCGAGTAAAATAACTTTATGGACTAAGCCGCGGACTAAGCCAAAGGTAAGGTTACGGAAATATCGCGAAAGGTAAACGTTACAGGTAGATCGAAGCGAGGTTGCCACAGGATCTTCTTCAGAACATATCACAGAGAGTCACACGGCACCAGGAAGGTTCGTAACACCACACAGATACTCTCAACGCAATTAACACTGAAGCTAAAGACGCGAAATAATAAGCCTTGCCGATTCCAACGAATTTCCTTACACGGGAAAGGAAAGTGTGGATTGTTTTGTTTCGGAAGGTTTTTTTTTTTTCGAATATGGCTTTCTTCCGGGAACGCGTCCGGGCCGCGCCGGCGAGGCAACTGAAAAGATCGAACGCAACCCTAGGGGAGGCTGTGTATGTGCGCACGATGCTCGGACGAATTAGCACCTTGTTGACGTCTGTTACGGTTCATATTTGTATGAGATTAAACGTTTCGCCGATCGATTTACGCCTGGCGCCACAAGGGCTCAAGACCCAATCGTGGTATGTAAAATTGATACGTAGCTAGCAGTGCTAAGGTGTATAGTCGGTTGGCGAAGCTCGGGGAGTGAAAAGCGAGGGATGGGGCGCGGCCGTGACGACGACGTGGGGGTGAGACCGACAGAGGGCACTACTCGTAGCGGACAGGCGGTTTGTTCGTAGAATTGGTTCATTAGCTAACAATATGGCTTGTATGTCAGGTTTGTTATGCACTATGAAGTGGAGTTTTCATCTTAAAACCGTATGCATTGAGTAATTGATATGTATTAACCTAATAGGAAAAAAAATAGCGAACCTATAGGTACGTAGGTGTTGACCTTCTTTCAAGATACACACTGAATCCAATTTCCATAGAAATTTGTGGAAAATCATAAAAAAATTACATGACATGATACAACACTGAAAAAGTTTTTGATTTCAACGTTATTTCGTTTGTTAATAAAATAATGAGCTTCAGCAGAACTTTACTTCAGTTTAAAACTGTCAGAACGTTTTAAATTACCCTGGTGCACGCAATTAAGACTATAGCATAACAATCTGCTTTATCGCATTGTCATTAAAACAACAGTTTTAATATATTTATCCCATCCCGTGTTAATTAAAACTGACGTCAGTAGTTGTAATCCAGGAATCGTAGATATTTGGTGGGTGCATCATTGGCTCGCGACTAGCTACAGCTGGGAGCGCCGGGCGGGCGGCAACGGCGGCGGGCGCACGCACGATCGATACCGCCAATGCAGTGAGATTAGCCGCCGCTTATCACACGGGCACGGCTACACGGCCGTACGGCGCGGCGCACGGCTACACGGCCATACGGCGCACGGCTACATGGCCATACGGCGCACGGCTACACGGGTACACGGCTACACGGCCATACGGCGCACGGCTACACGGATATACCTACAGGTGCACGGCTCACGCGGGTACAACGTGGCGGTACTGCTCCATCCCGACATTACGCATACTTTACGCACCGAGGATTTCAGCGCGTAATTTTCTAAAACGTATATTCCCGATGTTTTTATAGATATCGATGCTAACGATACTCGATCTCGAATGATAATGACGACTTTATCTCCATTACCAGCTTTACTGATCGATGTAACTCAAGTCAGCTCCCGGTGTTGAGTGTATTACCAACCGGCGCCAACCGCCTGTAACCACAGGTCCGCGGCGGTTGACGCGTAACGCGGAGGAAGTCTTCTGAAGGGCGTTTAAATAAATACCACCACGGAAGTCACCACCCACGCACACATTGGTTGAGATAACGTCGATATACGCAGTTTGCAAATGCTACATTTACATTGTTTGAATATCACCAGAATCGTTCTCTATTCCTGTTTATGAACAACAACAGCAAAATTACCTTTGTGTTACTATGAAACCATTTGCACGTAATAAATCATGTGTCTGGTGACACGTCCAGATATAGCCTGACCGGGATACTGAATGTCCCTATGTTACATACAGTAACTTCCATGAACCTTCTGTCCCGAAATTTGACGTACTGGACTTGACACC
Source organism: Thymelicus acteon (assembly GCA_951805285.1). NCBI lineage: Eukaryota > Metazoa > Arthropoda > Insecta > Lepidoptera > Hesperiidae > Thymelicus > Thymelicus acteon. The sequence continues at coordinate 17,839,976 of OX638223.1, forward strand.
AGTAATTGTAGATTATTTACGTAAAATGGATGAAATAACGAAAGCCTAATTCAATAGTCAAGTTATGAAAAAATCATGTAGTAAAAGCTCTTGGACGACATCCGTAACATTAAGGCTCGAAGGATGGTACAGCATAATTGGAAATATTGACACCAGATGCAAGGTGCATAAACAGGGTTCGCATGACGTCACCACCTTCAAATCTACGTCGAATCAACCTTCCACGTGATGGGAAGCCACAGCGGTGCACCGTCAGTAGTGTCAGTACCACACCTCGGGGGTATCGATCGCGCACAACCTGCCTCCAGGGACAACCAGGTTCAATGTACCTAACTACTTAGTTTTTTAAGGGAACGGTCGCGTAGAAATGTGAATGTTCTGGAGTGTTTTGTCCAGCCGAATTTTGTTTACGATTTTTCATAATAATATAATTTGTATTAAGGACCATGCTAGGGTTGTTCCAAGTTCCTTAGTCGTTTCTGACGGCCTAATTGTCGTTAATAAAGTTATATATACAGCAACGTTGACTAATGTTTGTAAAGACCAAGTGTGTACACGTATCATAAGAACAATAAATCGTCGTTGCGACTTTAAGACCTCTTATGTGTAAAAAATCAGCTTTTTGAGGGAATCGATAAAAATCGATAAAGTTTTTGTAGGAAGCACATAGGTGACTTTGAATTTGGTGAATAAATTACGATGGAAACGTCATACACACATGAGAGTTTTAGAATTCGATAGTGCTTCAAAATGTAGAATCATTTGACGTAAAAAAACTGATTTTGCCAAAAGTGGCACATAACACTTAAGAGATCTTAAAGTCGCAACGACGAAATAGTATATTTCTTTTAGGATTATGGGCACATATTGGTTAAAATTCTTGGATTTAAGGGTCTCTATCTTTCAAAGCCACAACAACCTATCTTGTCCAAGGGACGCTAACATACTACGATCTCCAGCGTGGTGCCCTGCGGAAGAATGAACGAGGCTTTGGCGCCAGGTCTCTCCTGTATAAGGTCTCTGGGTTTTGTAGCACTCAATTTAATCTCGACTGTACTTGCGTGCTGGTAGGGTTTTTTTTTGTTTGACAGTGAAACATTTTTTATGTGTTTCGGTCGCAGTGTCGGAGAACCAGCGCGTGCTTTTTGGACGGCGACGCGCATGTTCCTAATGTCCGTAGAACAGTGACCACTTGCCAGAAAGTGACTAGGTTGCTCATTTATCGGATTTTCACACAAGAAAAAGTGATTTAGTGCAGCTGACCCGTACTAGTTTCACATTTTGGAATAAGAAAAATCTTTACAAATTACTATTTATCGTATAATATTTGAAAGTTTTTCTGGATATTTTCCAAATGGTGGGTTTTAAAGGGGTTTCATCCTTGAATCTAAGCCAACCTCCCCTACACGTGCATCCTACACCCTCGGGACCTGGCGCCAGTGCCTTGACTAACAGACGAGGTAATAGCGCAAGGTTGTTTCAGTTGAAGGCTGCTGGGCGGCCAAGTGTGAATCGGACTCACGCACTCTGGGTTTTATACAAAGTAGATGAATCAAATATTGCTAAAAGCATCACACCGAGTGGCAAAAATATAAATACAATTAGATAAAGTTTTCGGATCACGAAAAACCTTTTTATCAGTCCATTATCCCTCCAATAAACCAACCCACATAAATAAATTATTGTTGAATCATAAGCATCCACTGGCTTTGCTGTAGTCGAGTAAAAATGAATCAATAAGCACCCGATGCGGGTTGCCGATCCCTGATACGATGGGAAGTTAGGCACTAACCTGCTAATTATTGCAGTCATTGCAGGCATTCATAGATATTATATTCATTGGCAATGCACCCCAAGCCCCTGTCTAGACATTTGGGGAGCGAGCTTTATCTAGATACGAATACACGTATTTGAAAAACGCAGTATTGCTGCAACTTGATTGACAATTGCACATTTACACGTTGATTAAGTATTTTTATAACTAGGTATTTTTTTTTTACAAAGATCAAACTTCGTCGTCATTAAACATTTCACACGTATTTATAGCCGCAACCTGGCGTATTGTGTCAAACTTGAGTGATCGAAGCGGTCATGCGATATTTTTATAAGAGCCGCCGTGCTTTCGATTTGAAAATAACGCTTTATTTTTAAAACAAAAACTTTTAAATTCTTTATCAGAGATAGCTACCTTATAAAATTATTTTAGATGGGCTCCAGAATATTTTTATCCATCCAGATAAGTTTATCCTGTTTAACGTGTTTAGGGTATAATGTCGGAGCGCACCCGTGTCGCTTCTACCTAGCAGCATCAATATTTAACCATAGTCATTAACGCCCAAGGTGTAAGGAGATCCGGCGATCCGTCCGCCTGTTTCCGGCCAGGGTTGTCAGATGCTATATTGAAAAATCCTTACAATGTCGCTCACCTAGTAATATAACGGCACATCTACGTTTGTCATATTTTACAGAAGCGAATTTCAAAAATTATATAAAAATGTTTAAAATTAATTTATGGGTTCTTTTTACGTTTTTTACAGATTGTATGGGTTTCGTTACTAGTATAGACATTAATACATATTTACCACTATGTAGATTATGCACTTTTAAACACGTATACCATGTAAACTCAATTTCGCATTTTTTGCAGATGTGCTATTATATTACTAGGTGAGCGATGTGTCTTTACAAAAATCCATATGGGACTAATATGGACAGGATAGTCCTATTGTCAACTACTGTTGTCAACGTAAATAATATTTTAGTAGCTATAAATAATTGTGTTTTTAAGACTTTTTATGTAGGATGTAGTAAGACTAATGTTTTGTGGACAATCCTTCCTAAGCACTATGTTTAACTTATCCTGAGAATTCTCAAACAGGCCAAAATACTAACAGAAGCCCTAACATCCTGAAAACTCAAAACCAGGAGAAAGAACCACTTCGTCCGACGCCCCTTTCTGTATTTTGTGTGTAAATTGCCCCCACACCTTTAAATCCGTCATTAACTCACTATCCACTCGAACACGAAACGATCGATACACGAATTCACCGTGGGCCACGTGCCCTCGACAATAGAATCAAAAAATGTACTTTGGACCCCTGCCCTTATTTATTTGTGTACAAGGGGAATACTGGCAATAACTTGGAGCGATACCCGTGCCTAAAATATTTGTTTGAAAAAATAAATTGTGTATTACCAGCACCATCTAAAAATATTTTTTGTTAGGGTGATAAAATCATATGAAAAACTGATGCCTGTGATCATCGCACTCGATTCACAATCGATTCAAAGGTTGATTTCTCGCACAAGGTGGCCTAGATTGGAATCCAGCACGCATATTTTATTTTCAAAATTACATGTTTACTGGAAATTAATTATTACTTTCTTCAGTTAATTAGTTCCAAGGAGTTTTTTCCGCCTCTTCAATGATAAAGCACCTTTTCGAAACTTTGATTCTACTTGAATAAAAAACACGTGTATCATACCTTCACCTATTAAAATATAAACAAACGGTTTTTGATTAGGCACTTGCAAAAATGGTTTGCAAGTGCAATCCGTGCCTTAGTGGCAGTATAATAATAATATTTATAAAGACATGATTTTTCAGTCATAAGAAAAGATTTTACCAGAACGGAATTACAAAAATACATCAATAAATAAAGCAACAATAAAGTAGTACTTTACTTTCTAGAAATGAATCAAGCAATAACGATGTGTTAGCATTTATTATGCTAACATTGCAATTTTTTCTTACCTGACACGTTTAAATCTTATGATATTATTCTCTATAGCCATATTCATGCCATTCAAATATAATTTATAGCACGCACATACTAGATTTAATGATTTTGACGTTCCACAGTCCCCTAAATTTTATGTAAAACATACATAGCCTAAGTCTCAAGCCTAACGTTACACGCGATACATCAAGGACCAGACTAAAGGTAAGTTAATATTATTATACTTGCAGCTTATATTATCAATACCGTAAATAAACTAGCCAAAGATGTAAAAGTGTCGCTTTGAACAAAGCACAAGAGAGGTGGAAATATAAGATTTTTATTGTTAACTAATCGGGCAATGCTGAGTACTCTATGTCCGACCCTTTCGGGCATACAAATATAAAAAAAAATACTTAATAAATATTGATTACTTACAATTATTTTAAAAATCAAATTAAATTAAATTAAATTATATGCCAGAAATTCATGTACTGAATAATAACATTTATCAATTAAAACCTTTTTTAGTTCGATTTAAAATTTTTCAATGTTTGTTAATATTTCGAAGTGATGCAGGGACATAATATAGATTTTTGGTGCCATACCAAGTACACTTTTACTGAGTAAAGCAGTCTTTGACGGAATAGCTGACAGCTTCGTTTTATGTCGGTTACTTTTTAGATAATTATTGAACATGTCAGGGTTAGTTTTTACAAACAAAAATTATTTCATAAATATACAAATACTCAAATTTTTAAATTAGGCTGGAAACAGTAACCAAAAATAAAATTTTCGATATTAGAATTAAAGGCAGACGACAGCCACAAAGCTTTCAACTTTGAATTAGCCGGGCAAAGGTAGTCAACCATAAAGTAGCTATTCGATTTTGAATCTCTCTTGTAAAAACAGCGCCCACAGAGTACTCGAATTTAATTTAGCAACAGTTTGACTTGTTACTATGTTCAAAGCGAAACAGCTGCAATGTTTGTACAATAAAATGCACTTACCTTTCTTCACGAGTCGGTTGGCGATCCATCTGCACTGGCAACGTTCGCGAACACGAACCGCACCTTTGTTGCAATTTTATCTGCAAAATAAATTAATATAAACTTTGATATAATGTTTCACCGAAAAAGAGTATTACTACTATCAAGCAATGTTTACTAGATTTATACCTTTTGGACAGATTTGTGACAGACAAGTTTGTTCTCAGGTAATACAGTTATTTGCTTAGCTTTGCTTAACATCATTTTCTCGTTTGGGGGACTCGGTAATTTGAATTTCTCGACGGAAATCGTCGCGTCACTACCGCGATGCAAGCTAATTGATAATTCTAATTGTCTCCTCTCGTACCCCAAGCACATCCATAGCTAGTCTTACATCCCAACTCAGATTCACTAACGGTTACTTAAATCGCTCCTTAGTACAGAATTTGTATGGAGATTATTTACTAAGGAGCGATTAGTTTAAAGATAAATTGATTTAAAGGTAAGTGTACCAATCTCAACTAGGCAATATTTAGTCCAATATTGCAAAACTTCTAAAATCTGAATTCCAAAAAGCATTTCGACAGCTATGGTTTGCGACAAATATCTAAGACACAAGTTACTAGGACAGCTTATATCCTCAAAAGAAACCTGAGTTGAAAAGAATCTTCCTCTCGTTATATGGAATGTATATGTTGGTACTTCTATAGCCCTGAGAGAGAACGCAACTAGCCCAAGGCTGTTTATATTATTTTTTTCAAACATACGACGTTTATAAAGGCAAGTACTCTACAAGTAGTTAAGTGCCCGTGCGGGTTGCAGTAGACTTTTTCAGAGCCACATAAGATAAGCCATACGTAGCGTAACATCAGTTTATGTTATTTTTTTATATAATAAACGCGATAACTGCAGTATGTATATTGTATAAGGTATAAGGGATGTAATGGTTGTAAGGGGCTCCATACATCCTTAAGGAAGTCCAAACAAAGTCTCGCTATTCTTAGTGCATCCTAACTATCAAAAAACGGACTAAGACATGGCGCCAGTTTCCTCCTGTTAATATAAATAGCTCTGCTACACTGCGACCGTAAACAAAACATTTCACGATCGATTTTAGGACAAGAAGGAGCTCCATAAAATTACAAAATTACTTTAATCAAGACACCTAAGATGCCTAGCCATGTGGACAATAATACTTTCCACCATGCAAGTCCAGTTGGTATCAAAGTGAGTGATACAGAGCCCAAAGAAATCCGAAAGGAGGCTTATCTCGTCCAGCAGGGAGCACCACGAGAAGAGTAGATTGGCTTGGATTTGAGATGGGTGGATTTCCTTTCCATCTGACATACATGTAGTAAGCTTAGACTATTAGGCAATTAAATTAAGACAGTGTGTAATGCAACTTACCTTACGCGCTGGGCACGGGAGGGGGCGCGGGGCGGGGCGTGCTCAGCGAGCTACACCGACGCCATCTGCCCCCGCCTGTCAACACGAGAAACTATATCATTGAGAGTGTTAACTTGGATAGAAGATGAATCTTGATGGAACTTGAGAGCCATTTCTTGCTTCTCTTTCTTGGCCGCAACGCATTGGTGCCTCTGTTACTGATGTTGCTTGACAACGGTGACCACTTACCATCAGGTGGCTCGTCACCTCGTTAGGCTTTTCACATAAAAAATAAAGAATAATAAGCAAAGCTTGGTCTCCCAGCTACTTCTATCTAAAAGAGCACATCTAGCAGGTGTCGTAATAAGAACAGACACGCGATCAACTGACTGCGCTCTCGATTTCTTATCGGATGCTTCAAGATGATTTTAAAGATAGAAGTTTAAAATTGTGTAAAAAGTTAAAAACTCACGGCCATCGGTTAGTTTTAAAATTTAATGTTAGAAAAAAAAAACCTTGAAATGGGTCACGTCACGTTAAGTTTTCCGAAAATCAATTAAGGAAGATTAACGGGTGCGTTTACACGGATGGGATGGAAGTAATTTGCTAAGACATTATTTTTACTGTTGCAGTTTACAAACAATACCATTTTTTGTGGAAAATAAATCTTTATAATACACAGTTCAGTAATAACCCTGCTTGAAAACGAGAGGTCCTGTACACAATTATTGGAGTTATGAGTGCAGAGTGAGTGAATCAGTGAACGTTTCTTTACTTCGTCAACAGAGTGGCCTGATTGGAGTGGAATATGACCAGTCAGAGTGAAATAAAACACTGTTCTCACTTTTCCTGGATGACATGATCAACCCATCATCAGTCACGCGAACTGGACTGTCACATCATTAGTCGCGGCACTCTCAGCGCGGGAATAAATTAATCTACGAAAGAAAACAGCAGTCTATTTTGGTTGCGATCTGACGTGAAACCGCTCACATTAATTAATTAGGGCCCCAGGTTGTTATATCGTTTCACTATGACTTAATATTAATTAATTATAATTTATAAGTCCGGTTTTTCTCGGACTTACCCTAGTTTACAGGATGTCGAAGGGCTGTCCTGTATGTGGGGGAAGCCCAATTACTAAACGTAAATATTGAACAATGAAATAAATTTTAATTGAAATTTGAATTTAATATTAATTGGCGTTATTTTTGAAGTTATTCTATTTAAATAGTTTTATTTAGCTTACCCTGTTTGTGTAGATCAAATTTTGCAAGCTCAATTGAAATTTTTACAATACATAATGCTGTAGTTCTGATGACAATGCATTTTTAGGGTTCCGTAGCCAAATGGCAAAAAACGGAACCCTTATAAATTCGTCATGTCTGTCTGTCTGTCCGTCTGTCTGTCTGTCTGTCTGTCCGTCCGTATGTCACAGCCACTTTTCTCCGAAACTATAAGAACTATAGTATTGAAACTTGGTAAGGAGATGTATTCTGTAAACCGCGTTAAGATTTTTACACAAAAATAGAAAAAAAATCAATAAATTTTGGGGTCCCCATACATAAAACTGAAACTCAAAAATTTTTTTTTCATCAAACCCATACGTGTTTGAAGACCTATCTATGGATAGGTCTTCAAAAATGATATTGAGGTTTCTAATGTCATTTTTTTCTAAACTGAATAGTTTGCGCGAGAGACACTTCCAAAGTGGTAAAATGTGTCCCCCCCCCCTGTAACTTCTAAAATAAGAGAATGATAAAACTAAAAAAAATATATGATGTAAATTACCATGCAAACTTCCAACAAAAATTGATTTGAACGAGATCTAATAAGTAGTTTTTTTTTAATACGTCATAAATCGTAAACCGCAAAAAACATCGATCAAAGTTACAACGAACTACAAGAACTTTTATATTATGTTACTTGCTGCTACGGAACCCTTCATGGCCGAGTCCGACTCGCACTTGGCCGCTTTTTGTGGTAAGGGTCACATGTTAGGGGGGGGGGGGGGGGTTTGATGTAGTGTGACATTGTGTGACAAGGGGTGGGAGGGGTCTTAAATTTCGTGAACTCACATTTCAAAATCGAATAATTGATATGTATAGGTAAATATTAAAAAACAATTAATTGAAATAGAACTTATTTCGGAACTGCTGTTTAAATTTAATAATTTCTAGGAGTAAAATTTCATAATATGTGACGTCACATTACGGGGGCAGGTCTCACAAATGTGACCAGCTGTGACAAGGATGGGGGGAGGGATCAAAAAGTCATGAAATTAGTGTAACGTAATTTAAGGATGGTGGAACTCCTTAATGGATAAAAGCATAGTTACATTTTTTTTCTTTCGCCTACTTACATTAACACTTTATAACCAATAATTTAGTTTTTTAACTATTAACTTGTTCCAAATGAAACAAATTTTGAGCGCACAAATGATGAAGAAAGAAAAATGATAAACAGGATCAGTGGCGTAGCTAGCCCTTCCGGGGCCCCGTATCAAAATTGTGCCGGGGGGCCCCCCCTCTACTCGAGGGTTACTCATAATATCTTTCTCAAAATAAATAAAAAAGCTAGCGTGAATACTACTACAAATATATACTAACATCGATTAATAAACCACATAAAATCAATACTCTAAAATTTTAATCTGGGGGCAGCTCTGTTTCGTTTCGGGAGATCCGAACGCGAGCGCAGACTCAGTAGCCGATGTGATACGACAGGGCATCATGGTCATTGTCAACGACATGGTCATCCGCGTGCACGCTTATAGATATATCCACCTCAGGGCTTAATACAAAGTTTAACGCTGCCTCCTGGTCAGCAAAGAAGCAAATGAGTAAAAGGAAGGCAATTTAAAGTTCGTCGGCAGAACTGGCTAGCGAATGGACGATTACCTCTCTGGTAGTCGAGAATTCTGGTCGCTAGCTCAAGCTGCTAAGGGTAATTTCTGTCGGTCGTCTCTTCCACAACTGCGTAAATCGGACGACTCCGAGGTCCATACGGCATAGGGGAATGCCGAACTTCTTGTCATCCTTTTTGCCGCCAACTCAACTCTTGATGATAGAGGGATCGCCTCAGCCTAAAAACTTATGAGAGCTTGATACCAAGAAGTTGAGAGGACCAGACGGTATTCACGCAGTGGTGTTAAGATGTGTGCTCCCCAGTTGATTCCAGCCCCGGATCTAGGGGGAGGAGGGGCAAACCGGGGCACCAGCCCCGGGCGGCAATTCAGGGGGCGCAAAAATGATAATATAATATGATTAAAAATAAAAAAACTTAATGCACAAAGCGCCTAGCATACGGAAGCCTGGTTGGACAGTGGTGAATAAATAAATTTATTAAAAAAGAGTTCTTATTGTCCCATTTACGAAAAATGCCAACTATTATTTATTTGTGAGTTTTTTTATCTTATCTCTATTACTATCAAGTTTCTGCCCCGGTTCGAAAAAATTGTAGATCCGGGGCTGGTTGATTCCCCGTCTTAACGTGCTTATTCTTATTTTATCTTATGTGGTATGCCACATGATACGTCTTCGTGGAAGGTTACCCTTTTTCATTCCATCCACATAATGGGCGATCTCAGTGACCTGGCTAACTACAGGCCTATAGCGATAAGCCTTCCCTGCTTGCGACGGTAATGGATTGCGAGATTAACATGCAGCTCCTGGAATATCTGGAAGATCATCAGCTGATCTGTGATCGACAATACGGTTTTTGCGACGGTCGTTCAGCTGGTGATCATCAAATTTATCTTACGCACCTGTAGGGATCGTCAGGCTATTGATCGAAACGGGGAAGCACTGGCAGTCAGCCTATATTTCGCTAAAGCCTGTGACCAGGACTGGCACAGGGAGGTCTCACGAAGTTAACATCTTACGGTCGCTGTGAGAGGTTATGCAGTTGGGTAGTCAGCTTTCTATCTGAGCGATTTATCAAGGATGTAGTAGATGGTTGTTGCTCAGATATGAAACCTATAACTACTACATAGCCCCCCTTAATTTCTCTCAGTCGCAAAACTTGCAAGTGGCGGATAGCAGGCTTAAAATTGTGTCTGAAGTCGAGAACTCTCTGGAGCAAGTCTCGGAATAGGGTTGACTTAATTTAGTCGAGTTCAACCCCACGAAGACAAAAGTTGGCGCGTTTACCACTAAGAAAACCCCATTTTTCATAGTGCCTCAATTCCAGGGTACCGCGCTCATCACTTAAAAGTGTTGTAAGAGTATGACTCTGGGAGTTGACATCTCGAGTGATGTAGTATCAGCATCATTTGGAAGCCAAGGCTAAGTTGGCTTCCAAAAAGCTTGATGTTCTAAACCGGGCCAAGAAGTACTTCATTGCGAGCGAGGCACCTGCTCATGCTTTACAAAGCTCATGGCCGAATTGAAGTTTTATCCACACCGATGAGACTCGTGGAGAACTTCTACGGTCCGATTCTCCTGATCATTTTTACCACGCACGTGCTAACTGTAGAATGAGCTATGCTACGTGTAGAATGAGCTTCCTCCTGAGATATTCCCGGAGCGCTGTGTCATGGGGTTGCCGCCGGCATGTCCGCGGAGCACTCAGTTCCGGAGAGCATCATGAGTCGTGTAGAACGTAATTTTTTTGTACATTAAATATTTTGTTTAAATTTTGATTAGGGCATTTAAATAACTGATTAGAAGTTTTTCTTATTATTATCTGTACTGCCTGTTTGTCTTCAATTCGTAGAGTTTCCAGATTTCGAATCATGACCTCTTAAAGATAAATTGATGAAAGATGGTCCCGAAAGTAATTTTATTGTTGATTTCACTTTTTAATGAAGTACCGATGCTTTCCGGAACATTTGTCGAATCATAATAATTAATTTCCGGATCATTTCACGAATTTTTTCTAACGCGCATTGGGGGCCCCCTCAGCCCCGGGGCCCCGTATAATTGATACGGCTGATACGGCGGTAGCTACGCCCCTGAACAGGATTAAGTTAATCTCCAATGAGATTTTTTTCGGGGTAGTGCAAGAAAAATAAAATGACCCAATTTATGGCATTTGCAGTTTAGGTCATAGCAGCCCCGTGTAACAAAGTCTCACAAAAATCATAAAATAGGTACTTAATCACTACGTCACTTTATTAACGATCACTTAATACTTATGTATGATGTTCATCCACTTTGAATAAGGCATAGGTGGGTCGCTTCAATCTTATTTTCTTAAACCTAAAACCACATATTTGAAAAAAATACATTTAAAAGTAGAACTACTTACTGTTAGCAATGCTGTTTGATAGCAGTTAGTTTATAAATAACACACCTGTCAGTTTTAACTACATACATATATGCACAGCATCACAAAGAAACATGAGAGAACTTTTGTTTTCATCCACCATTTTTTTATATATCTTTAAGTATGACTAAATAAACCACACCTGATTTTGAAAACACACTCATTGACACTGCATTGCATAAAATGTAAACAAACTTATACATTGTAAAGAGATTATTTATTTAACATTACATGCATACAAAGTTTCTATTACAAACACAGGCAGCACTAACAATGGACTGTAAAAACAATTGACTAATGTCCAGTAATGGCTGTAAACAAGAGTGGGCAGTGGGGAAATTGGATTTGCATTGCAGCTAAGCTACACACATGATGACTGGTCCGTTTTATTATTGGCTAATACAGTTTTATATAGACAGGTATAAATACATACTATTATATTGAGACGGAATTAGAATTATCCGTTAGCTTTCCTTCTTTCTTTACTTTCCTACCTAAGCCAGCGATGGATCGGTGGAGCCTTAGGTGTTGTCTGTGGGCGGCAATGACCACTTTCTATCAGGTGTTTTGTCTGTTGGTTTATTGGCTAGTTATAAAAAAGAAATGCTGTTCTATCTGATGTTTAGATATTTATCTTTTGTCAAAAACTAGTTAACAACAGGGGACAATATAATGGAGTTAGAATCCTTGTTTTGCGGGTTGTAGTGCACTCTACCACCCTGCTTATAGCTTATGAAGGCTTATGAGCGCTGGCACCAAATGAACACATCTTTATACTGATGGACTGAACTGGTAGACAGATTGAACTGACAGATACAGTTTACATCCAGGGTCATGTCTTTTCTTTTCTTTCCAATAACATCTTCTCATCATCAAATTTTTCTGATATCTGTTTGCTAGCTAACTGGTAAAGAATCTAGCCAAGAGCATCAATGGAATTAATCTGGGGGTACATAATCTAGCAAACTTCAATTTTACGGGTCCCTTATTACTACCCTCTTTTTTCCATTATTAATAATTAACTTTCATTGTAAACATTTTCTAATTTATAACAACTCTATGAAGATGCTTTACAAATTAATAATCTTGAGTCGCCACATCCAGGTGTTTTGTAACATCTTAGTATAGTAATAAATCAAATCGAAATAAATAGAAAATAGCTTTAACAATTGTATTTTGCCTGGAAAATCAACCTAAACTTCAACAGAAGAGACCTTATCTGTCTCTATAACATTGAAATAATACAAATGTTTAATATAGCTGGTAAGAAAAAGGTATGCCTATTCCAAGTGGGTAAGTAAGCTTAAATATTGTTATACATATAGTAGTAGTACACTTACACTTACGCATAACGTAAGAAATAAGTTTTTGTCAAAAAAATCATTTTAGAATCAAATGCTTTTACTGTTACATCCTGTATTGTAAAGTTATTATTAGTTTAGCTATATTTAGGAAAATATATTAACGTTTAGTTGTATAAGTATAATTAGACAAGCAGATAATTTTAGACAATTTAAGCAAAGCAATAACTAAGTATTTTTGTAATTGTTTATCACCAATGACTTGAGACTTAAGAATGACAAGAAAGAAAGCTCAAAGGTTGGTTTTATAGCTTGTATAGTTGGTGTTATAGCGTGGGATTCAAAAGTTAGTTACATATGATTTATTTGGAATACACATCCGTTCTTTATTTCCACGTTTTAATGATAACATTGTTGGGATAAAGGAAATCGATTCATTTAAGTGGGTCCTTTTTAACTTTGAGGTAGCTTAAAGGTTAAGGTAAACTTGCAGAATATCCTTTGTATAAAATACGTATTAATCTTGAACAGTCTTTCAAATGCAACCAAAGGGCAAGTATGATAAGCGCGAAAACAATTAAATGATAACCTGAAGGTAGGAAAAAATCACGGAATCAACCTCTCAGTATAACTCTAAGTTACGGTGTTTATCGTTATAAATAGGTAGTTAATAACAGTCATAACATGTGCGAAAATATTCATTGCAAAAAATGCAACATCTATAATGAATATCATAGTAAATTCATGGAAATATTCGTTACAAATCCAACACAAGTCGAATAACATTAATGTTCTATTGCGTGCTTTTTGTAAAGATATATTTTTCGGTGAACAAAGCAATTACTCACCATTATAACAGATTTTAAAGCTGGTTTCACTTTTTATTGCATTCAAACAATATTTAATTCAAAATATCACAACAAATCTCCCACCCGCAACCGCTTGCAATTTCTTGTAAGGTCACAGACTATGAGACAACTCTTAGAAAATTAGAAATTAGTGCATGGACAGATAAATTATAGATTACGTTTACAGAGTACCTAAATCTGCTTGGAACGAAATATAGACGTACGATGACGAATGGACGGAATGACGGAATGGATTATTGGACGATAAGGATAACGGATACGGTATAGGATAATTCTATTACGAATTTACGATACGAATAATATGATACGAAGAAGATTATTAAAGGATTCTGTTGTGCACCTGAGTCCGGATCGGAAGGCAGCGGGCTACATCGCTTGAGGCCCAAATCGAATATATCGAACAGGGAGGCTATGATAAGGGCGGACACAATTTTTAAAAGGGTAGGCAGATAAAAGCACTAACTGCGCATCGGAAAGACGCCGCAGGAGCACCTGACACCGGATGACTGGACCGTACAGCACGCCATAGGATGCCATGGATATAATCTGGATCATAGACATTATAGTGGTACCTAAAGTTTGATGACGTCATCAAAATACCATTCGAACAATCACAGGCTGGATTGAGGTTGTCCTTCATAATTGTAGGGTGTCCACACTTAATTAGAAAGATTATAACATATTTTGATATGATTCTTCAATATGTTTTCCGCCGGTAATTTTTCTAGAAGTAAAAATTATATATTGAATTATTAGATTTTACTAATTTTTTATCAAAATTACCGATTTTAAATGATTGCATTATGAGTAAATTGAAAATTAAGGTACATAATTACGGTACATCTTAGATGTTTTATACCATTATAACAAATCACAATCAAATGATATACCCTGGGACTATAGATAACATGGACACAATATAAAAATGGTCATTCCGTTGTGACGTCATCGATCTTCAGGTACCACTAGGAAGTTACGTATCCAGTTAGAGTAATATATCCATGGCCAAACCGAAGGGGTCAGTTTATGATGAAGTACTCTGTGATATCTGTCAAGGACGTCAAACACCGTATGTCATCAGTCATGTAATGTTAAATAATTGTCACTATGTCACTCATTTGTCATCAGCTGTCATAATTATCAAAACTTAAAATTTTTGTAAATGTTTTAAGTTCAGTGTATTTCTTCTGAATTTTTTGTAATAAGGCATAAAAGGTACTTTAAAACAGTCAAGAATTGTGATTAATTTTCTTAGTTTCATACAATTATAAACTTAAAAACAAATTAAATCGTGATGTAAGAATGTGGGTTTCGGGTTGTTTTCTCGTGATGACGGAGTTTTTATTATTATTTATCACTAGTTGTATCATAGAAATAGCTTTGTTTTCGGTAACAGTGAATGTGAAATATTGTGTAATGTTTTAGATGCTGAAATTCAGCGGGCTTGTAATTTGGAGGTTAGGTTCACGGTCAACCCTAAGGAGCTACTCGGCTCCTGGAGCTACAGTCTTCAAAACAGATAAACTTGATTCTTCTCGAAGTATCTCAGACAAGAATCTACCAAATGAGCTGTCTGCATCCGCTGATATGAAGGATACTTCAAGTAAGTATAGTGGTTACAACACCATGGACGTATGTTAGTTGTAACTAGATAAGCCTAGGTTTACTTGCATGTTTGAGCGTTTGCAATGATACTCACTAAGATATGGATTATAATAACAAAATTTTTTTTGAAATAAATATTCAATGTTTATAATTTTATCTCAATTTTACTTGTCTTTTAAATCTCCTGTTTTTATTGTAACACTGAAATAAAAAATAAAAAAAGTTTTACGTTATTTAAAAAGGCAGTGATTGGTTAGTAATTTATAAGCTAAAGATTGCAATTTTCATACTGTATTACAATTGGGCAACAATAAAACAATTGAAACACCATTTTAAGGATTTGTGAACTTTCCAGACCTGGTAGCAGCAGCATTTGCAGCCCTAAACTCCCCAGATACAGACGACAAAAAGAAACCAAGCCCAAAGTCAACTAAACTAAGTCGGACACAGCAGTTGGATGGACAGATTCTCAGAGCAACTGATGTAAACAGCCTCTTGCTGGTTGCTGAAAACCCAATAGTTTCCAGGAAACATGCACTCAAGGTACAAAGGATTTGTGTTATATGTTGATAAAGATAATTATTATTTGTAGAGTGAATAAGGGAGCGTTATGGTAGGGGAGCCCATGATGCTAAATGTGCATGCGTCGCGGAAACCTAATAGATTTGGTAGATTAGATGATAGGAAGAATAAATGGTCCTATAATGTTTCCACTTTCAGCGGTGGGTGAAGAAGCCCTTAGAGATTTTCAAAATTGTTCAAACATGGATATACTCGAGCGTGTCAGATTAGGATAAGGGGGGTTAATTACAAGATAAAAGTGTCAATTTTGCTAATCTGACGATTTGAGTGTAACCTAAGGGAGTGGGAGGGTAACAAAGTTTGTAAACAAAAACGATGAATAAGTCAAGACGACTTACTCGAGCGCGGTCGTTTTTTTGTTTATTTCAAAGGTAATAAGACCAGAATAATAAAAAATATATAATCTGACGATTTCCGCAAGCCAAGAGTAATAAAAATCGTCAATCAAACCTTGACCCTTGAACCTTGAGCGTACCCCCCCATAGGCTCATACTGTCTGGAGGTACTTATTAATATGTAAGGTATCCTCCCTTATAATAATCTGCCGCGCTCGAGTAAATCCAAAAATCCCCTCTTGGGCCCCCTACTATTATTTCCAAAGGCCACTGGAAGTAAAGTTGATCTATCATAATAGCTCCCACTGCCAAAATATGTAGTCACCAAAACCTACTGTTCAGTACATTCTGTACTGTAAGATTTACATTTGGAGAGGATATGAATCAGTGTTTCCTCCGCGGTTTCCTAACGGACCAACTACGTACGCACAACTAGTGGAACGGCACAACTAAGTGTTCCCATCGGTACAACTACATTATTGTCAATTAATCGCAGTTTCCTAACGGACCAACTACGTACATACCACAGAATACTTATACCCTAGAGGTACATATGTATGCACAACTAGTGATATGGCACAACTAATTTGTAAGTGTCTTTGTGAGTTGTATTGTCCATGGCACCCACAACACAGGGAATCCTAGTGTGGGTATAAGATTGAGTAGCGTTAAAAAAATTAATAAATGATTGTCTTTATTATAAATAAAGAGGAAAGATTTGATTGTTTGTTTGCAACGAATGAACTCAAAAACTACTGAACCGATTTTAAAAATTCTTTCACCATTAGGATGCTACATTATTCTTGAGTAACACAGGCTATTATATTATCGAATTTTTGGAAATTCATCCCCTAAGGGGTAAAAATAGCGGTTGGAAGTCACTTTCATACAAACCAACTTCGTCAGTTTTAGAGTTATTTTAAAATTTTATTAGCTCATAATTAGAAACAAAATTTAATAATAAAATGCGTTGGCAACTTCGTCAATTTTGAAGTAAGAAGAGTGCAAAGTTTTTATTTTTAAGCTTGTATATAAAATTAACTGTATCACGGTTTTCTCGAAATTCATCCCCTAAGGGATAATAATTAGTCACTTTTGAACTCAGAAATGTGAAAATTAATGTGTAAGCTTATAGTTAGAAACAAAAATTAATTGTTATAGTTGTAACATGGGGAGAGAAGGGGAGCGGGAGCGGGAGAGGGAGATGGAGAGGGAGGGGAGAGGGAGAGGGAGAGGGAGAGGGAGAGGGAGAGGGAGCGAGAGCGGGTGACATGAACATAAAAACTATAACGGCTAAGAACGATTTTAATGATCTTTGATTTGTTACATTCTTAGGCGATACGAAGTTCGCCGAGTCAGCTAGTTACGAATAAAATTACTGTAATAGTAACATAAAAAACTCTTTTTTTATTCAGATTAAGAATCTCTCGATTTCTCCCGATTTTTAGCTGGCAATCTTACCGATTTTTAATATTTAACTTTTGCAACACTGCGCGCAGAGTATAATTTTCACGCAAAAATTTCGACCGAGATTAGCCCCGTAAAATGTATGCGGCATCCCGGTATTTCTGGATACTGGTATCCTGGGATAGCATTTTCTAATCATCCTTTATTTTTATTATTTTTTACTTACAATAAGTTAATGCTTGACATTGAAGTATTATTACTAGCGTATAGAACCGACACCGCGAACACAATGTATGTTCCAATGAATTGGCGCCGATCGGCTTCAATTTTCAATGGATTCGTTCGATTTTGAAAGGAGAACGGGGGCTCAATTTTGAAAATAGAACCTCCCAGCGGGACACACATTTTGTTCGAGATGTCTGTTCTATGACATTATACTTTAATGATACCTGACCACAATCCCACCTGATGGTAAGTGGAGATGTGGTCTATATACGTCATATACGTCATAGGTGGGCGGGAACGCAGACGCAGGCAAGCTATTCCAATCTTTCGCGGTGCGCATAACGAAAGACGATGCGAACCGTGACGTCCGTACCGATGGGATGTTCACCACGAAACGTTGAATACCCGCCGTGCGTCGTGTCGTTCGATGAAGGAACGGGGAAGGGGGAATTAATTCAAATAATTCCTACGCACACTCTTCAAAACGTGCCCTGTAGAAAACCGAGAGGCTGCTCTGCGCCTGTGCTCGAGACTTTGCAGATTGGTCTCAACCATATCTGAGTCACCAATGAGCCTCTTCGCATGCCTCTCCATCGAATCCAAAGCAGAAAGGAGGATGGGCTGCTCGCGTCTGTAGGAAGTTACTTGGATACCGAATACCCTACACGTGTCCCCTGGGTAGTGCTAAACGAGCAGCAACTCCGGTGGTAGGCCACAACATCGGCTGCCGGCTTAGGTTACCACCCATTAGACAAAGCCATGCCGCCAAGCGATCCGTCTTGTTCCAGCGCGATGTCTAATGAAGCCAAATGGAGGATGGGTCTGAACAGTTGCTTGCGTTGATGTACCGGTTGTGACGGGTTGGTGTTTGCTGTGTCGGGAACTTAAGTCGCGGAGGGCAGCGAGATCCGAAGCACGATGCACCGCTGGCTGACCGTAGACAGTTGGGAGCCCAAGTAGTGGTAAAGCCACCCAAGAAAGGCTGCCATTTGCGAAAAATCCCGGAGTGGCTCCATCATGCCGGTTGGCGACCGGATGAGGGGACATGATGGCGATGTGGCGATTAGCGTGACAGCTGATGTGGCTTTGCAACGGTACCCTACTGCGCAGCTGGTTTTTCTGGAGGATTTTAACGCCTGTCATCAGGACTGGCTGTTCCCATACCAGAAAACCGACCATGCAGGGAGAGAAGCGAGGAACTTTGCTAGCGATAAGGCTGACAACCGATCCAGACAGTTGTTCAGGTTTCCTCCCCGCTGGGAACCTCCGACCACTGTCTGGTGAAATCTGTTTCGTCGTACTCAACCCCCGAATGTGACTCGGGAGGTATTCGGCTAGTATGGCGTTACAGGTCAGCAGATTGGGATGAGATGCGACACTTTTTTGCATCTTATCCTTGGCGACAGGTCTGTTTTTCTCCTGGAGATCCGTCGAGTTGCGCGGATGCTATAACCGATGTGGTTCGTTAAGGGATGGAGTATTTCATTCCTTTTTCCAATGTTCTCATTGGTAGCAAAGCTCGCCCATGGTTCAACGCCGAATGTGCTCAGGCTGAGAAGCGTAAACATTCGGCGTATCTTGCCTGGGTTGATGCTCAAAGCCGCAAAGCTCCGGATATTAAATCTAAGAAGAAAGCCGTGCCGACCTTGCCGCGAAGTCCAACAAAAAGGCATTACAGAAAGTAGGTATCGACTGCATTAGACATATCGGCGCAAAAGTCTCTCGCCAGCCATGTGGCAGTAGAGCTTTTTGGTCCCTCGCCAAAGCGGTCGAGACTAACTTCTGTCGTCCCACGCTGCCTCCGCTGGTGAAACCAGATGACTCCCTGGCTCATACAGCTGAAGAGAAAGCGAACCTTTTCGCTTCTTTGTTTGCTGAGAACTCACGTCTAGACACTAGCAACATCCATCCACCACAGATACCTAATTGCGGTACTTCTATGTCAGAAGTCCGCATTCACAATAAAGAAGTACTTAAGACCCTGCGAAGTCTAGACGTGAAGAAAGCCAGCGGACCAGATGGTATTCCAGCGGTAGTACTAAAGACATATGCACCCGAGTGGTCTCCTGTGTTGACACGCTTGTTTCGCCTCTCTATCGAGACTGGGATAGTTCCTAGATCGTGGAAGCTTGCCAACGTGCAGCCTGTGCCTAAAAAAGGCAGTCGTGCTAACTCCACTAACTATCGGCCTATCTCAATAACCTCCTTACTCTGTAAGATTATGGAGCGTATATTAAACTCACGGCTCATGGCATACCTAGAACAGAACGATGTCCTCAGTGACCGACAGTACGGTTTCCGCCCAAACCGGTCGACAGGAGATCTTCTAGCGTATGCCACTCACATCTGGAGCGAAGCCCTCGAGAAAAATGGGGAAGCACTTGCTGTTTCCCTTGACATCTTGAAGGCTTTTGACAGGGTTTGTCACACTAGCCTTATGAGCAAACTTCCTGCGTATGGCCTATCCCCTGGCCTGATCGACTGGATCAAAGACTTCCTGAGTGACCGTTCATTCCGAGTGGTTGTCGGAGGTTGCTTGTCGCATTCAATGACAACCAATGCCGGAGTTACTCAGGGGTCTGTTCTCACTGCAACGCTATTTCTGCTGCACATTAACGATCTGCTCAGGCCCGGTATCTATGGGTACGCAGACGACAGCACGGTTGTGGAGAGATACCTGCCAAAGGGTCGGGCCAGTAAAGACCATATACAGTCTGAAAGAGATGCTATGGTGGAGCGTATGAATCTTACACTTCAGGCAGTCTCCGAATGGGGCAATGCCAACCTAGTTGGATTCAACGCCACAAAAACACAAGCGTGTCTATTCATCGCTAAAAGGAGTCCGATCATCTTGACTCCTACTCTTCGGAATGTATCCCTGAATTACACTGACCGCCTTCAGTTATTGGGCATTGAGATATCCTCGAACCTTAACTTTGGGCGGTTCATTGAATCCAAAGCTAAAGCAGCTGCTAGGAATCTTGGAGTCCTAGCGAAGGTGCGGCGGTACTTCATACCACAACAGCTTTTAACCTTGTATAAAGCACAGGTTCGGCCTTGTGTGGAGTACTGCTGTCACATTTGGGCTGATGCTGCCAAATGCCACCTGTCAGCATTGGATTCAATAGAAAGGCGTGCTAAGAGGCTTACTGGTGACCCTAAATTGTTTGAGACCAATCTTCAGAGTTTCGAGCACAGGCGCAGAGTTGCCAGCCTCTCGGTGTTCAACAGGATACATTTTGGAGAGTGTGCGCAGGAATTACATAATTTGATTCCGCCATCCCCTTTCTATCATCGAACGTCCCGACGCACGGCAGGTATCCATCCCTTCGTTATTAACATCCCCCCTGTACGGACGACGCGCTTTGCTTCACCATTTATTATACGTACAGCGAAGGATTGGAATAAATTGCCCGCGTCGGTGTTTCCGCTCGATTATAATGTGTCTTCAAGGCAAGAGTAAATAGGCATTTACTAAGTTAATGCGTTTTACCATCTATGACTACATCACCTCTTACCATCAGGTGGGATAGCAGTCAAGCATTAAATTATAAGATACGAGCATAGATTACCCCCAATAGATACCGTATAAGTGAAATTTTCCTAGAGTTTGAACTCACAAAATTTGGCGGAAGGTGCGGGTTGCGGGGAACAAAACAATGCGCTGTGATTGGCTATTTCTTATTCATACTTGGACTTGACGGGTCAGTATTGGTCGACACTATTGTCGTCGACTTGCAAATGCACGTATGTGTTGGCGCGCGTCAGTTGCCTTGTATGCGGTATCTATTCGAGTTACCGCCCTCGCTTTGCTTCGGTTTTCTTATTTTTTTACACCTTGGGTTACATTATTGGAGTTTTGCTAAGGATCCCTATATTTTTTGAAAATATAATATAGCCTATGTTACCCGGGGATAGTGTACCTTCTCAACAGTGAAAGAATTTTTGAAATCGGTTTAGTAGTTTCGGAGCCTATTGCAAACAAAAAATCAAATCTTTCCTCTTTATATATTAGTATAGATAAAAAAAGAAAGGTGACATTTGGCTACACCTGCCCAAATTTGGGAACATTACTCTACACACGGCTTTTTTTTAACTTTTTAAGTGCCTATTCTCTGTAATACACCTGTAATAAATGTACACGAATATTTTTATGCTAATTTCACTTTACTACAGGA
Organism: Thymelicus acteon; assembly: GCA_951805285.1. NCBI lineage: Eukaryota > Metazoa > Arthropoda > Insecta > Lepidoptera > Hesperiidae > Thymelicus > Thymelicus acteon. The sequence continues at coordinate 17,861,840 of OX638223.1, forward strand.
AATGACATAAAGTGACGTTTAAAATTCTCTTATTTAATTTATTCAAAGATATGACAGAAGTAGCCAACATCATAGTTAATGTCTGAAGAGGTTCATATTAATCGTATTTATCAGATTGTACTTAGTTGTACCGTTAGGAATGGTTTTAGTAAAATAGTTGTGCTTAGTTGTACATAGTTGTACCGATGGGAACACTTAGTTGTGCCGTTCCACTAGTTGTGCGTACGTAGTTGGTCCGTTAGGAAACCGCGGTTTCCTCTGCCACGTGGTATCACAGTTTTGCTCATATCATCACTAAAGATGTTTCATTATAATAGGATTGTAAGTCACCAAAATTAAATATATACGTATATTTTAAATGAGTATTTTTAAATGAATGGATCAACAAGTTAAATTTAAACTTTCAGATGGTGTCAATTCTGTCAGACTGGTCAAGCAGCCACAAAGTAAAACTGTCAGACTTTGAAAAGGACCCTCGTTTCCTCAAGCTGTGCAGGATTCTGGCACGGACACACGCCTCTCAGACCATGAGCTCCCTGACCATGGCTGAAGACTTGAGCACTGTACTGGGCATCACAGGTGATGATGAGGCTGCCAGGCTCATTACCAACTTATCACTGCCTCAGATGATAAAGGTGTGTAGTGTTTTGTTTATTTTGCATGTGTGTAACCAAATGACGATGAATAAATCAGGTGACTGATGACTTGAAGAAGGCAGCAGGTATCTGCTGGATTTAGAAGGCTCTGGACCAGTCAGAGTGGTACAAGTTAGGAGAGGCTTAGGTATAGATCGGACATATGTCCAGTAGTCTACCTCTTAACTAAATGCTGATTGATGGATTGTATTTTCATATTTCATATTTAGCCCATTAATCTGTTGTGATATTCATTAATTAGTAAGTTGGTTATAAATTATAGAGGGTCAGTAAAGCTCCTATTGTTGTATATGTAAATAGGCACTATAGACCACTTACCATCAGGAAGCCCAATTAATTGTTTAATGCCACTAGAATAATAGAAAATGGGTTAAAATAACTGTAGGAATAAAAAGCTGGCGTGATATTTGCGATATTACTATTAATAATACTATTAATAAGTGAGAATAATTTTACAATATTTTACAATTTTTATATAAGGAGCGCGTACGCAACCGAACACAGTTGAAATCGGAAGGGCTCAAGAGAGTGTTGCCATTACAAATTTTATCACTCTCACTATTATTAGTGATGCCATATGAAAAAATATAATGTTAAATATTTAAAGTGGACAATTAAAAGCCAAATTATGACTACTGACTTATCATGTTTGATAATTTAATCTAACAATAACATTTGGCATACCCTATTATCACTGTGTCTCTTTTCATGCAGGTAATGAAAGCGCTAACTCAAAAGGGCCGGCGCAGTACTCCACTCCTGCGAGCCCTCTCACACAACATCACAAGGCAAGCGGAGCCCATTGACTTGAAGAAATCAGCTGATCTCTTATTCTCCTTGGCATCATTGAACTTTCCCGACCCGGTGCTGTTAGATAGGATTTGCAAGTATGTGATTACTTATTGATTTTAAGCATTGAACTAAGATAACTTGTTATTCTGGTTTATAAGTAAATCATATTTAAAGGATTTAAAGATTTATTATGATCAAAAACAATTTTACAAGTGTATGTTCATGCAATACATATTTTTGTTGAGATGTTGGTTTATACCTAGAATTACGTAACTGTAGTTTAAATTTTTTATTGTACTGAGGAATTTAAAATTTTCCATATTCATTTTATGTAACTTGTCTTGATGAAATATTCTTTTTATTTATTGGAAAATTGAACTTTCATGTAAATTACATATTTCATGCATTAACTGACCTTGACCTTTCAGTGACGTCATCGAGTGCCTCCCATCGAACACAGACAAGCCGGCAGTGGTGACCTCGATAGTGGTATCCCTGGGTCTGCTGCGGTACCGACACGAAGCCGTCCTGGCCGCCATCTCCGAGTGGATGCTGGACCACAAGGCCGTATGTAGGCCCAGCGACGTGGCCTCTGCTGTGGTCACGCTGGCCACTGTTGACTGCCTGTTTCCGCAGAGTGAGGCTTTGGTGCAGGTGAGATAGTGATCTTTATAGCAAGTTTACAAAGGGTAGATGATCAGATACTTTGACGAAGCACTCTGAATTTTGTTGTTTGAACTTATACTTCAAACTTTGTCGTAGGCCAAACCTGGGACATCAGAAACATCCATGATCCTTTAACGTACATAATTAGGTATCTGTCACGCAAATATGTATCTTCAACACACAGGAACTAAGTCCAAGATGCTTTGCTCATTAATTATGTAATACACTCTAAAATGCCCTAAACATGCAATGTTAATGCATGAAGTTGATGGTGTTTCCAGTCAGCAGTATCCCTGAAGGAGGAGGAAATGGTAAAGTCATCAGTGTGGCTGGACCTGGTGTTCTCCCTGCTGACCCTCAACAGAGCCACGAAGGAGCATCTCGTGTCCACACTACAACCGGAATTCATTGAGAAGCTCCTATCGGCCGGTGGTAAGTATCTAGCTTCTAGCTTTTATAGCCTGAAGGTCTGATGACGAAGCAGAAGTACTAAGTAGTCACTGTCGGCCGCGGTCTTCGTAATCTTCGTAAAACTCAATTATAGTACGGCTGACGCAGAAAAAACTGACTAACTGTAACTATCTTTAGTTGCATGTTGGTTACATCCTTAGGTATCAGTGGCCAGCTAACATCAGGACTATACTACATGCCCGGTCAAAGATCGCTCACAAATTCATACTATCCATTGAACTATTATTTCTAGCGTATGGAACCGACATCGCGAACCCGATGTTTGCGCAATGAACTGTTGCCAATTGGCTAAAGTTTTCAGTGGAGTCACTCGATTTTGAAAAGAGAACGGGGACTCGATTTTGAAATTAGAACCTCCCGGCGCGACACTAATTTTATTCGCGATGTCTGTTCTGGTACAGTACGGCCGACGTATCTTGGCGCGTCTGAACTTCGCGCAGGAGACTACGCAGTAACACAATTCGGCAACGCTCGGTACGCGGCGTATTATGTCTCAGTCACACGTTAGCATGTTCGTGTCGCTATCTCTGTCTTACATGCGCTAAAGTTCGCAGAGCCTATGTTCAGACGCGCCAAGATACGTCGGCCGTATTGTACAACTAGTTTTGAAATATCTTTGCCGGCAGCACGGACGTAAAAAAAGACGGACGTAATCCTAAGAACAAATTCAGTGAAGCACCCATAGTAATACCAATTCTGTATTCGTACAAATACACACACCCACACATTGACACCATCCTGATATGACATTGACACCATCGCGAATCAAAAATCAACAAAATTACGCACACATGGTAAGCGAGCTGTCAGCTGTCAGCTTCACTCTCGATTAGACAAGGTTACGTCCGTTCTTTTTTTACGTCCGTGGTTCTGATGCATAAAGCCTACCTCACCTTAACAACTATACACATTTTACCGTTATCTTCCCTTTGATTTCAGAGATCCCAATCCCAGCCCGTCGCAAGCTAATGGCAATAGACGCGTACGTCGGCCTCCAGCACTCGCCCGCGGTGCGTCTAGCGGAAGACATCTCGGTGGGCGTGCCCATCGTGTACACGAAGGAGAAGGCGCTGTACGTGCAGAGCATCATGGACACCTTCAAGAGCCTCGTCTCCGCGGAGTCGTTCCTCAAGAAGAACTGCCAGTCGGGCATGGGGTTTGTTTATGGTGAGTGCCTATGTAATGTACATATATTGTAGACTAGTGCTCTCCCGTGGCGTTGCCTTCGTTTTCCAGGATAATCAGTATCCTATAGGATTGGTATATCATTTCAGATCATAGTCTATGTATCGATAAACTTTTGTTTAGCAAGCACATAGATGATTTTGAATTTGGTGAATAAATTACGATGGAAACGTCGTAAACATATAAGACTTTTTGAAATCAATAATGCTTCAAAATGTAGAATCGTTTGACGTAAAAAAGTGATTTTGCCAAAAGTGTCATATAAAATAAGAGGTGTTAAAGTCGCAACGACGATGTGCAAAATTTCATTAAAATCCATCCTCATTAACATTGCATTTATAATTTTAGTAGGATGAATTGTTTGATCTTGGCTTCGATCCATTTACATCCTACAGAGCTTGGGTCTCTGCTGTGCTGAACGGTAGATGTTACATGCCGCTCGAAGGTCTCTCATCTTCGACTTAACGACCACTTACACAACTGGAACACGACTGCCATACATTTTAGTCACTAGTTACCCATCCATTTTGATCTTAGCTTAATCTAAGTACCACACTGGTTGGATTAGGTTCAGATTATTTAAATGTTAAAAAGTTTCTGTTGGTATTACTTAATATTTTTATTATATTGCCACAATAATTTTTCCCAAAATATTATTGTTATATCGAGATTCAAAAGCACTTTTGGCTTGTAAATTGTAATCTATACTAATATTATAAAGAGGAAAGATTTGATTGTTTGTTTGCATTGAATAGGCTCCGAAACTACTGAACCGATTTGAATAATTCTTTCACTGTTGGGAAACTACACTATCCCCGAATGACATAGGCTATATTTTCAAAAAAATTAGGGATCCTTAATAAAACTCCAATAATGTAACCGAAGGTGTAAAAAAGTAAAAAAGGTGTAAAGAAAACCGAAGCAAAGCGAGGGCGGTTACTCGTAAGTTTTTTAACTGTGAATGTAAATTATAATAGTTAGTGTTTTATTCCAATACAAATTTAAAGTTTTGTCAATACAGATGCCGAGTTCGCAGTGGACTCCAAATGTCATCCGGTTCCTCTAGAGAAAGCAGCTAATAATAAGAGGTAAAGTGATCATTTTGTTTAGTATTTTATATGTGCTTAAGGACTAATGGTTCATATAACTCAAACTGAATACATTCACCCCCGACCCGCGCCCCTCCCGACCCATCCTTTGTGTGTTTTACACTTAAGGGTTTAATAAAGTGTAAATAAGGGGCCATCCCTAAATTACGTCACACTAATTTCATGACTTTTTGACCCCTCCCCCCTCCATGTCACAGCTGGTCACATTTGTGAGACCTCCCCCCCCTAGTGTGACGTCATATATTATGAAATTTTAATCCTAGAAATTATTAAATTAAAACAGCAGTTCCGAAATAAGTTTTATTTCCATTAATTGTTTTTTATATTTTCCTCTACATACCAATTATTCGATTTTGAAATGTGACGTCACGAAATTTAGGACCCCCTTCCACCCTTGTCACACAATGTCACACTACATTGACCCCCCCTCCCCCCGTACGTGACGTAATTTATGGATGGCCCCTAGGTTATACTTACCTTTTACTTACAAGTACCTCTCGCTCGCACCCACGACCCGGTGCGCGCTGGCAATCCGACCACGTACCTCGCTCGCACCCACGACCTGCGAAACAATTGCAGCGAATGCTGTGCGCCTATTATCACGCACCTTCATCATGTCGCTTTTAGGCCGTCGCATGAGAAGTATAACTTCATTAAAGGTTGTGTGATATAGCGTGCACCGGATAGCGGTCCTGGGGCTGGACTACCACGACATGACGCGCCGCTCGCCCGCGCCGCTCGGCGCCTACCGCCTGTACACGCGGCTGCTGGAGATGAAGGTATGATGATTGAGTCACATGAGAAACTATTACGAGGTTTGAGTGTATTAAGTGTTCTCTTATTTTTACCCCCAACAAAAGAGGGGGGGTTATAAGTTTGACGTGGCTTGTCTGTTTGTGGCATCGTAGCTCATAAACGAATGGACCGATTTTGATGCGGTTTTTTGTTTGGAAACTGACGTGATCCAGGTGGTTGTTAATTATGTCTAGGGAAAAAAAACTGTTGGGGTTGTCTTAAATAAAAAAAAAAAATTGTTATTGCGTAAATGGCTGATAAAAGAGCAGACTAGTATGAGCCGAGATTAACACACATTCAAAACGATTACTTTGGTGGAGTGTATTTAGATAATTACACGATACGATAATTGTTATTTAATACCATTGTTACTATTATTATTTCTCCATGGGTTTCGCTTGGATAGCTACCATCCTTGAGAATGAGTCAGCCGCCAAACGACTCGTCGTGTTCCTGCTGGGGCCTTGAGAGCTAGTTCTTTCTTTCTTTGTCTTCTCTCTTTCTTGGCCGGCAACGCATCAGTGATGCCTTTGATGTTGCTGATGTCCGGGCGACGATAGCCACTTACCATCAGGTGGATCGTCAGCTCGTTTGCCGGCTATTTCCATAAAAAAAAATTACGGGCTTGAGTGTACTACCCGCCTGTTGAAGATGAAGGTATGCTTGGTAGTTACATTCAAAACTATTACGGGGTTTGAGTATATTGAGTATTCTCTTTTTAACCCCTGATGCAAAAAAGGGGATGTTATAAGTTTGACGCGTGAGTCTGTCTGTGGCGCCGTAGCTCTTAATCAAATGGACCGTTTTTGATGCGGTTTTTTTGTTTGGAAGCTGACGTGATGGAGATGGTTTTTAGTTTTTGGTGGAAATAAATATGTCAGGGGTTTTTTAACTTTTAAAATTTATAGTTACTGTGTAAACGGCCAAAAATGAACAGACAGGCCTGAGCTGAGATAAATAAATTCAAAACCGTTAGTAGGGTGGAGTGTATTTAGTTTTTTTTAAATGAAATTAGCCGACAAACAAGCTGCTACTCTGATATAACATATATTTGGTCGAATCCGTCTAAAATTATGTGGTATAAAATATGTTTTGCTTTTTCATAGGGTAAATGATGTTCATGCAATAGATATTATTTCTATTATCTTATTATAGTCATTTATAACAATATTCTTATAGACCTTATTAATTTCCAGGGTTTCAAAGTTCTGCAAATTCCTTACACGGAGTATAATCCCAGAGACAAGCTGGTCTCTCGGGTTCAGTACATCGAGAATAAACTTAAAGAACTAATCAGCAGGGATCCCTCGTCATAGAGCGGCTAGTGAATGTATAGAAATAGAACTGTACAGAAGAATACCAAGTCGTATTGTTACGTAATGACATTGTGACGTTGGTCACTTAAACAAATTTTATGTGTATGTATGATAGTGTAAAGTGATTTTGTTATGTCTATATCATTGAAGTATAATGTACAAGTACGGCCGACGTATCTTGGCGCGTCTGATCATAGGCTCTGCGAACTTTAGCTCATGTAAGACAGAGATAGCGACACGAACATGCTGACGTGTGACTGAGACATAATACGCCGCGTACCGAGCATTGCCGAATTGTGTTACTGCGCAGTCTCCTGCGCGAAGTTCAGACGCGCCAAGATACGTCGGCCGTACTGTACCAGAACAGACATCGCGAATAAAATTAGTGTCGCGCCGGGAGGTTCTAATTTCAAAATCGAGCCTCCGTTCTCTTTTCAAAATCGAGTGACTCCGCTGAAAACTATAGCCAATTGGCAACAGTTCATTGCGCAAACATCGGGTTCGCGGTGTCGGTTCCATACGCTAGGAATAATAGTTCAATGGACAGTGTGGATTTGTGAATGATCTTTGACCGGACATGTAGTATAGTCCTGATGTTAGCTGGCCACTGATACCCAGATATGTAACCAACATGCAACTAAAGATAGTTACAGTAAGTCAGCTTTTTCTGATTTTTTATGCCCAAATGTGTCCTTTGTTGTTAAAAGAGACTGCTCATTGAAGTATGGACCGTGGTCTAGATTTACATCAGAACCAAACTTGTTTAAAACAACTTATAAAATAAATTATCAACTCCTGTTAATATTTTTGAAATTGAACCCGGGTTCATCTTGATGTTTGTTTTTAGTTTTTTTTAGTTCAATATAGGTTATCGTAATTGAAAACAACTTCAGTCTCCCTAACTGTACTTACATATTTTTGCCCTTTTGGTCACAGATGTATTGGTTGAGAGAGATGGATTTATGCAACTTATTAACTTATTTGTCTAATAATCTAAATTTTACTAACAAAAAATAACCGACTTCAATATTACTCAAAAAGTACTTATCAGATCTCGTTCAAATTTATGTGGGACCACATGACAAGCACCTGCTTTCGATTAAAAAAAGAATCATCAAAATCGGTTCACCCAGTCCAAAGTTCTGAGGTAACACACAAAAAAAATACGGTCGAATTGAGAACCTCCTCCTTTTTTTGAAGTCGGTTAAAAAAAGTTACGCTTCCAAATGGTAACGCAAAGATTGAACGTGCTACAGGTAGACGATGGTCCCACATCTTGAGATTAATATAAATTTTGATTTGTACGGTGCATGTTTCATGGTCTCGGCTAAACAGTGTGTTCATGACGGGGTCGAAGTACCTTGTAATAAAGATAAACTTGTATCTTAGCAAAAATTGCAGTATCCACAATACAATTCAAATAACTTCTAGATTTTAAAATATAGTAAACCGTTAAAGCGCAAAAGAAATGAATTATAGTATATGTAAATTGTACTTATAATGTTGGTTACGCATTGCTCGCAAGCGGAGGCGATTTTTTGTATTGTTCCGTAAAGTATGACTGACACAAATAGGCGATGCGGACGCGGTCCGGAGGCGGTATGAAGACGGTTTCTAACCGTATGTGTAGGACATTATATTTAAAAACAAGTCGGATGAAAGTGACGCTAGATGCATTATTATTTGCATCACCACTAAATAAAAATATATACAAAATGGAGGCCGAATGCCTCCCGACCAGTGTTGCCAATGAAAATTTTTGGAAGGCCGTGTACATTAGGTAAAAAATGCCGTGTTTATATGGAAAAAGATCAACTGTGGGCAGTGTCATATAATATGCCATCCAATTATGCCAATATGTATATACCATCGGTTCAACGCTCGGACTAATAAAAAAAAGGTCATCGGCAGAGAATTTGATGTCCACAAGACCTCAGGAACACTTTTCATTAGCGTAGATTAACACCATAATTAGCCTAGTGGCGCTGTTTTAAGGGTTTTTAACATTCGTTAAATGTTTGCAAAATAAATAAAATAAAAAAGACCGTAGAATTTGCGAAAAGCCGTAGAATATGCAACGGCCATAGGGTTCCAGCCGTAGGCCGTAGATTTTGTAATTTTTTGGCCTAAAAGCCGTAGAACACGGTAATTGCCGTAGCATTGGCAACACTGCTCCCCACCGAATCCGCACCGCTCCGCCTCGCGCGCAGTGCGTAAACAACTTTAGACATTAGTTATTGTCAGATTCACAAGTACAGCAAGTAAAATGACATTCAGATTGAGAGCCCATGTGTTGTCACCTTTATTGCCAGTATTCATATCCGTTGAAACCAATATTGTAATAAAATAATTTATTTTTCGTTACTTACTGAGTTTTACTTGACCCCATCGTTATGTATTGATAGTAATTAAAAAGACGAGTCATGGTGAGTGACCATTTGTGGATTTACTCTTCTCGGCTCGACGTAATGGGGCTCGACGTAAAGGGAACCAATCATTTACTCGTACTTACTGTGTTAAAAACTTTTATTGCCACCATCAACATAATAATAATTCGACGCTAGAAAGCAGACACAAAAACTTTTTGATTTCCGAAAAAATTCATAATTTCTCTGTTTAGTAAAGAAATTATGAATTTTTCTCTGTTTAGTAGAGAAGTTAGGATTTTTTTTCGAGAAATCAAGAAGTTTATCGGCACTGATGAAAAATTTGCTTTTTGCGGGTTACTACGTACCTATTTGCTTTCTAGCGTCATTATTTCTACAATAAATGCTTGTTTTGGGTTCTCGTTAGTGTAAATTTCATTTGAGAATGTAACATGTTAATGCCGCCCGCGACACAACGATACCGTATAATCATTGACACCGGAAGCCGAAACGGGTAGGAGCCGGATTTTTCTTATTCTTGGAACTAGAACGAATGTTTATTCTGCACACAGAATCCGGAGCGAAGGCGGTGCGGTCCGGAAGCGTTGTATTCCTTTACAAGCAATGCGACGGTACAGTACGTCCGCTGTATCTTGGCGCGTCTGAACATAGGCTTTGCAAACTTTAGCGCATGTAAGACAGAGATAGCAACACGAACATGCTAACGTATGACTGAGACATAATACACCGCGTATCGAGTATTCGCGAATTATGTTACTGCGCAGCCTTCTGCGCGAAGTTCAGACGGGCCAAGATACAGCGGCCGAACTGTACGTTACGGTGCGGGGCCGTGCTTTGCCGCCGCTCCAGGCATGGACGCCAGTGTGTAGGGAATATAAAACTTAGTGGGTTGGAGCGTGTGAGGTTTAATTTATTAATTGTTGTTGTACTTTTATTTTAATTCTTATTTAGCAACAGTCACATTACAACATTTCAAACGAAGTTAACATTGGATGGATAATGTTAGAGGTAGGATGGATAATGTTAGAGATAGGCAATCACTAAAGGGTACTTGTAGTAGCGCGAAAGTAGCTCACACCTTTACTCGGACTTTTAATTTTTTTCTACCTTTGGTAAATGCTCATCACATACCTGTAATAACTTTGCTATGACTATTTTAATAGTTTGGCTTGGTGTTGTGCTATGTTATGTTATGTTATTATGTTATTATTATGTTATCTAATTTACAAAAACTTCTTGGTGTGTCACCTCATTCAAAACTTCGATTTCCTTCCCGTAACAACCACCTTTGGACCATCACATAATTTATTTTTATGAATAAAAGATAATATAATAATAAATATTATCCCTTTATAAGGCAGAGGGAATATTTTTACCACCATACTATTGCCAATGTAAAAAATAAATAAAAGAAGCTATCGGATTTTGTCTATGGCAACAATTTCCGTATTGAAAATGGCAACATTTTTTTCTTATAGACAGTGACAGGTCGCCATATTACTTTTTTGATTTGCGATGTCAGCCAGTTGTAAAACAATGAAAAATCTGAACTTTTAACAAATCTTAATAAATCTTCGATTTTTGTGATTTTGAAACGGTAAGTTGTTCTAAATATTGTTTATTAGTGTTTATTCTATATAAAAAGATACATATTTTCATCCTGGGTCTTGGGATATTTTAGATACATGACTTAGTTGTGGTGGTAAATATATTCCCTTTGCCTGTTTGTTGCAGATTTTTTCAAATATGGTTAAGAGTAAAGTTCTCAACGATTTGCAAATAACCCACGCATTAGAAGAGATTTTTGGCCTTCCTGATGATCCTACTCAGTCAGACGATGATTTGCAGTCAGATGAAGAAGAAATACAGTACAGTACCACGAAACTTCAAAGAATTCTAGAGGATTTAGACAAACCTAGCCAAGGAGTTCTACGACAATCGCCCGATCCACCAAGTAGTCCTGTTGAATGTCTCTCTCCCCAATCATTCCACAGCGAAAGTAGTGGTGCAACAACTGTTGAACTCCCACGAAGTCCTCTTACGAAGTCATCTCATACAGATCATCCTAGACGTGATACAGGACTCCAAGTTTTACCTGTGTCTTCAAATCAACAGGCTGCAGAGCCTAGGACACAATCGCCACGTCCATCACCTCAGTCATCTCATACAGATCGCCCTAGAAGGGCAACAGGAGTCCAAGTTCTACCCGTGTCTCAACAGGCCGCAGAGCCTAGAACACTATCCCCACAGAATTTTTACGCAGATTCAGAAACAGATGATTCCGACGGAGAAGACGAAGTATGGAAAAAAACCAAGTGGACAACATATCGACCCACTCCATCTGTTTATGATGAAATCCCAATGGGACCTCCACATATGTTTAGCAGCCGCATAAGGCCGGTAGTATTATTTGAAAAATTCTTTACGGACGATGTCTACGACTCGATCGTATTCCAAACAAATTTATACGCCGAGCAAAGCAATGCGGAAGGATGGACAGCCTTAGACAAAAAGGAACTAAAAGCCTTCTTAGGGATTATAATAATTATGGGATACAATATTCTTCCGTCCATTGATCTTTATTGGTCATCTGACCCTGGTTTCAGAGTTGATGAGATAGCTGAAGTTATGACTGTAAAGCGTTTCAAGAAAATATTACAATGTTTTCATCTCAATGACAATTTAGGACAACCAGCGAATATTACCGACAAACTTTATAAATTACGACCATTATTAGATTCCATCAATGAGGCTTGCCTGACGAATGCTAAGGCATCTTCCTCGCAAAGCATTGACGAGTCCATGATCCTGTTTAAAGGCAGGTCTTCAATGAAACAATACATGCCACTAAAACCTATAAAGAGAGGCTACAAGGTGTGGTGCCGCTGCGATAGCTATACCGGATACCTATACGAGTTCTACCTTTACACAGGAAAATTAGAAACTGGAACAGAGGAAGGTTTAGGATATAAAGTTGTAAAGACATTGACAGAAAAGCTAATTGATAAAGCACTGGAAGAATATCACATTATTGTCACATTTGACAATTTCTTCTGCGACTATAATTTATTGCAATATCTGTATGAAAACGGCATTTATGCTACTGGAACCGTGAGAAGACATAGGAAAAATCTACCTGGACTAGTAAAACAGAAATTGAAACTTGAAAAAGGACAATACAAGTGGAGAGTGAAAGGTAATGTAGCTTTCATAGTCTGGCAAGACAGCAAAGAAGTGTTGTTACTAACAAATGCATTCCACCCAAAAGTGGATAAAACCACAATAATGCGGACGCAAAAAGATGGCTCGAAAATGGCAATTGAATGTCCATTAGCTGTAAAAGAGTACACCAAAAGGATGGGCGGTGTGGATCGCTTCGACCAAATCAAAAGCACCTATTCTGTTGGCAGGAGGAGTAAAAAATGGTGGCTGCGTATTTTCTATTTTCTCCTTGACACGAGCATAACAAATGCATATTTGTTATATTGCCAAAATGAGAATGTGACTAAATTGAGTAACCTGGAATTCCGGGTCTCTATTGCTAGAGGTCTGATCAGTGGCTTTACAAGCAGAAAACGTCGATCTGGTCCTGTTAACTACGTATGCAAAAGAAAAGCAGTTTTGTCGGAGAATCGCCAAAAGGCTTTACATGTTATAGCTGAAGAAATTCGTTATACAAACGTTGGAGACCACATGCCCGCTGAATTACCTTCGTATAAACGATGCAGAATGTGCAGCACAAAGATAAAAGATAAACGATCAAAGATCATGTGCGAAAAATGTGGGGTTCCACTCTGCATTACACCGTGCTTTAGTGCATTCCACAAAAAATCTTGAATCTGCACAGGCAAAGGGAACATTTTTCCCACCACGTTTTTTTATATTTTTTCAAAAAAAAAATTCATTTTTTTAAAAACAATATAAAATTCTTTCTGAATATATAAAAAGTTTTATTATATCATCTCTAGTTCCTTATGCCTTATAAAGGGTTATAGTTGTGTTGCTCCATTTACTCGTATGTGCAAGAGTTACCAGAGTGTAGCATTACCGTGTAATTTAAAACAATGTTATTTAGAAATTTTTCTTATATCATTTTTATTATTTATCAGTAACTCATAACATAATATTTAACCACATAATATCTACCTAATGAGGGAGATGAATGGTTTCATTTGTAAATATCTGAATATAAATATTAGAAGACGGAGTGGAATGTGGTTTATTTGCTACATCAAATTCAACTGTACATTGTAGTAAATTTAGTTGAATTTCAATTGTTACTAAATTATTAATTTCGTCCCAATGCCCCTTAGACCGAAATGTAACAATTTTTAAAATAAGTATGTAGTGTTTTTTGTACATTACAATTATTATTATTATATAAATTTACTAATTGTCAAGTGCTTCACAGCTTTTCGTAGCTTTGGATATGTGATTGGTATTGCAAGCAGTGTGCACGGAAGTTAGATGTACAGAAATGTTGTTAATATTATTAAATAAAATATGTACAAAACCTGTATTGCATTTTAATTTAAACTTACAGACGAGGCAACTGCTCAGCATTCAACAACACATTTAATTTTCTAAGTTATGTGCGTATCTAATGAATTGTCTCTTGCTACGGTGGTTGAAACCATGAGAGATTTCTATCATATTCTCAAAGATAGGTACGAAGTCACACAATCCGCACTTGGCTAATGTGGTAACATAATTATTATGATAGATGTTTGAGCCCGGTAAAGGGCCATCCATAAATTACGTAACACTAACTTCATGACTTTTTGACCCTTCCCCCCTCCTTGTCACAGCTGGTCACATTTGTGAGATCTCCCCCTTAGTGTGATGTCACATATTATGAAATTTTACACCTAGAAATTAAATTAAAACAGCAGTTCCGAAATAAGTTCTTTATTTAATCCAAATTCCAATTATGCGATTTTGAAATGTGACGTCACGAAATTTAGGACCCCCTCCCTGCTCTTGTCACACTATGTCACACTACATCGACCCCTCTCCCCCTCCTCCCTAACGTGTGACGTAATTTATGGATAGCCCATAAGGGGACCCTCGTAATATAGGGATTCATATACTCATCTATACTAATATATAAAGAGGAAAGATTTGATTTTTTGTTTGCATTGAATAGGCTCCGAAACTACTGAACCGATTTCAAAAATTCTTTCACTGTTGGGAAGCTACACTATCCCCGAGTAACATAGGCTATGTTATATTTTCAAAAAAATTAGGGATCCTTAATAAAACTCCAATAATGTAACCCAAGGTGCAAAAAATAAGAAAACCGAAAGCAAAGCGAGGGCGGTTACTCGTGTTAAATAAAACAAATTAAGTATAACAAAATAACAACTTTTACTAATAATATCTTATGCTACCGATTCTTTCACATCCCTTCGTTATGGTGTCTTCAATCCCTTGGACACAAATCTGCGGAAAGAAATTTTGTTGTAGAAAATAAAACTTTAAAGTTCTAATCCTAGGAACTGTGAGATATGGTAAGTTGGTTGAAACTTTAGGATCTGCTGAAACGGAAAGGGCAAGCCTTGCAGGCTGAGTGCTTTCACGAGAGGTCAAGTAATTTTTGGAAGAATTCCTAAATATCATGCGTCCCAACTTGAATTAAGTATAATGTCCATACCTACTTAAGGCGAACCTGTTTGCGGATGAAATCTGATGCCATTAATTTATGGAAATCTTTATAAATTCCAAAATTTCAAGGTCTCGCAAAATGGACATGTTGGTTATCTTTTGGTAACGTTGGTTATCGTTTGGTGGTATGTTGGTATAGCGAATAGTAGATAATTAGTATCTACTATCTACTGTACTTATTGATCTACTATTTGAGTTCACACATAAGGAAAACATCTCCAAACTATGATTAGCTTCGAAATAAACAGCTTTCCTTTGGATTTACGGAGTTAGGAAACTTACCTAGTAATATTTCTAAAGAACTCTGTGACTAGTTGTACGACATCGTTGACCATGCGAACGATCTTCGGCGTCGTGACGAAGGCGGAAGGCGGCTGGAACACCAGGTGATGTCCCAACTTCTGTAGGCTACGGAAGTTGTGCCGCCCCACGCCTATCTTGCCAAAGACACGGTACTGCAGGTGGATTGATCATTTTTTCGTAATATCCTCATGTCGATCTTAAGATTTATAAGCAAAGGACTGATTAAGGTCAGTCTTTAAGTTGTCAAAAGTTTTAGAACGGCATAAAAGAAAACTTCCGATCTGTGCTTCAACACTTGGTCACTAATTCTTCTCAATAAATTATGAGGATTGAGGAACTTTGATGACCTGCGTTAATCGATAGTTAGTCATAAAAATACGCCATTTTAATGGGGTTAACAGGGTTATATTAGGAGCTTCCCGCACGACACAAGCACTATTTCTTTACTGTGACACAGATCTTTTCTTGTAATTGACCAAGCCCTTACTGTTTGGTTGGAACTTGCGATGGTTAGACAGGTCTTAATTATTCGACACTTGATAATAGTTTTTTAGGGTGATTAATCTTCTTTTAGCAACCATAATGTATATATATGCTTTATATTGGTTACAGACTCGTGGTCACAATTAGGTAGTCACAACACCCCACCCCATCGAGACTAAGAGGATTTTTTTCCTCTATTGACACATACAGAATCTTCAGAAAGTATGTATGTGCGTATTGCAATTTACCTGAGCATCCGAGATGTATATGGGTTTTTCAAAAATGATCCAAATGACCACCTCGTTGCATTCCGGCGAGGTCAGGGAGCCCAGGTAGCTGAAGTAGGACTCCTTGTTGATGCTCAATAGTTTCCTATAAAAATACATTGGCCATGACATACTGTTTTTACTGCAGTTATCTGGGAACGAGAATACTAAAATAACAAGAATGTTGTAACATAGAAATTAGGTACATAACAGAATTTATCGCAAAAATGTGTTGTTCGGAAGACAAATGCTAAGAACTGTGTCATTCGTTTACGACTTACGAGGCTAAGATAAAACTGATCGTTTCACAGGTTTGTTGCGATGTTAACCTAATTTTTGGAAAATACTCTTGTCAGGAATTCATGTAATGAATAAATTGCCGACTGCTGGCTGTTAAATTGATGAACAGTAACTCATTATACTCATTATCTCTCCTCCTTGGCGGTTCTGAGGAACCGCCAACGTAATTCCTAAACTATCCTATTACGAATTCATTGATTATCTTGTTTGTTGGATGTCAATCATGACGTAGTTAAGTAGACTCTATTAAATCTCTATTTCGATGAAACCTGGATAAGACAATACTCATGGTGATAACATGACGTCTAGTAAAATTGGCATTGTCCTATTTAAGTTAATTTATGACAGTTGCTGCATTTCCTTATTTAGGTAAGCAGAGCTGTCTGTTCACTTTAGATACGAAACTCGTCTATGAGTGGGTAGTGCGATAAACTGGACACAGGCATTTAATGTGATGCAGTCAAAGATCTTATTATTCTCGTGCCATCTCGTTTAATCTTTAATTAATAAATAAACAGTGTACCTATGTACCTACTGATCTTTTATATACTTTTTGACCGCCTTAAAAAAGGAAGTAGGAGGTGTCATTTCATACCGACTGAATCGTATTATTAATAACTAGTTTTCCCCTAGTATCTAATCTCGTAGTAAACTCCAGTAACGGAAGAGTTTATCTCTTACTTTAGCGGTAGAGTTTTCCTTTAGGTGGGTGTACCTTTAGGAAATGAAAGAAAAAAATTGATTCTCAGATTTTTATGTAATCAGGATAGCAAAAATGAGCTTACAGTATCATCACCATTTGAGTATACCTACCATTCTGTCCATCTCTTTATTAACAACAATTGTCAACAAATAATCTTACGTCATATCCAATATGATGCCGCTGACTCGGTCCCCAGTGTTCAGCAGTCTCGGTATGTGTTGCATGATCTCGTCTGATGCTTCCTGTTGGTACTCATCCAAATCTGCTTGGACCTAAAACCACGTTTGTCTTTTTATTTCTAACGTTTCTTTCTTTTTCATCTCTCTTTCTTGGCCGGCAACGCATCAGTGTTCCTGTAGTGTTGCTGACGTTCATGGGTGACGATAGCCACTTACCATCAGGTGGATCGTCAGCTCGTTTGCCGGCTTTTTCCATAAAAAAAGTTATCATTTTCATCTATTAAAGGTACGAGATTCTATTTCCAAAAAAATGCTTAAATAGGTAAAGTCTGTTGTATGAGTTTAAGGAACTCATGTAATTATGGCTGACCTGACCATGGCATACTATTTCTATGATTACATAATATCACAGAAGACATACCTAATGACTAGTTGATAATATGTAGTTTTTTATGGAGTTAAATTAGCGTTTAGTTATTAAAATTTTCATTTACGAAATTGACTTTATTTAATGCTTATTTAACCATAATTATTATGTAGAGATAGTTGAGAATTTATTGTGCAAGGTATGTAGTTAACTTACATTGCAAAAAACTGACATAATAGCCAGTCCGTCTTTTTTGGTAAGCGCAGAAGAAACCGGGAGGTCCGCGCGCACGTGGACGAAATGGATCTCCATCGGGTATCTGTTATGTTGGGAGAAGTTCGAGGTTAAGGATGATCCTTGATGGATTCTTATCCAACCAACATCTTATGCTCGTAGTGCAACTTTCTGAAACCATGGTGCGAGGGCACCTATTCCAATAGGTGTTTGTCCCCGTACCACTTAATTTAATGTCGATGGTACTCTTTCGTCAAAATAATTATTCTTTGAATAAAGATGTGTTTCTTTGATCGTTCTTTAGATGGATATTACAAACAAGAAGCGTGAGAATGAAATAATTATAAGGTAAATTTGTAGGAAATTGCTGTCGTATAAATCGCCACCAATATGCACTGGAGCAGCGTGGTGGATGCTCTAGAGATTACCGCCTCTAGGTCTCCTCAAGAGGAGAGACCCGTACTCAACCGTAGGCGATTAAGTTGCGGGTTCGTCTCCAATCATTTGTAGCGAAATATAATTACAAAGCAGAGTTTGTCGTGTTGTCATGTGGTGTTCGTAAAAAGCGTGAACCTTTTACCACCTACTTGGTACCGTCCACCGCATGTTCAGACAGCCAGTGGAAGTGCAGCTGCTCCAGCCGGTAGACGTGCTTCAAGGGCCCCCCGGTCACCGTGGGGTGCATGGACTGCTCGCCGTCTGTGCTGAACTGGACTGACAAAATACTACAATTTAGTACCACGAGAATGAAAGGTCACTATGCGTTGTTTCCCACAATAGTTTGGGGACACGTGTGGTTGTAGATGCTGCTAGTGACTTTACCAAGTGACTGTTAGTTTTCAATAACCTATCTATCCATAATCTCAAGATAAATTAGTAGCCAAATAACACAATAATGTTGTGACTTTTTAACACTTGCTAGATGATTGATCTGAGATTGGTTAGGTAGATTAGTTGAAATATCGGTATAAAACAGTAAACAGAAGAATCGTAAAAACCCATTGCATTTAAAATGTTTACCAGTGTGTCCATTATTGAAGCCGGAGACGAGAACCTTCTCGTAATCTCTGAACTTGAGAGCGCCGTACTTGATGAAGTGTCCTGCGAAGTCTTTGACCACATCCGTAGTTCGGATGTCGATGGGAGACTGTCGCTTCCCACCCTCCTTGCACTGGTTGCCGGGCCAACTTGTTTCGTCTGCGGGAAACATGCAAGCTAGAGAAGCGCCGCTGGGTTGACGCTTAACCTGATAGCAGTGGCAGATTATCTCTAAGGCAAACTAAATAGGTATGTGCCCTTGGGGCGCGTCGATATTGTCGGTTTTTTTACAGGGAAATGTGGCGCATTGACAGACGTGTGGGCGACAGGCGAGCTTCTTCCAAAGGTGACATGTGTAAAAAGTAAAGTACGTTGATAAAAGGGCTCTGGCTGCCTGAGGGTCGTCATTTAGTTAAATGTTTAGGGCGTTTCAGATATATAAAAGTTCACCTTTTTGATCTGAATGAGGTCTTTCCAACTTGTATTCATATTTATGAGTGAACATAATGAATAAAAAAGCAAAAGTCACTCTCAGGAGCTAAGTACCTATTATTGGCTGTTGACTTAATTTCTGTTTGGACCTTTCAGCTTCTTTGCTCATTTTTCAGATATACGAGGATGTACCTACACTACATGCAGGGCAACTTTAGTGTAAGTGGAATGCAAAGGCTGTGACTACATTATTTATGAAAAAAAAAGCAGAAAGTGTGTCACCATTGTAAAGTAGACAAAAAGTAGACAACGACTTCCATACCATCGTAAGTCCAGACAGGTCCGTAAAATATCACAGGAACAGCTATATCTGTGCACAAGAAAAAAATAATTTATTGAATTTTAAGTTTTTTAAACTTTTGTTTTTTTTTTAATAGCATTGTTAAAAATATTATTAGCTATTATTACTGTACAAATGCGATTTAGCTCGAACGATTTGAAATTGTGCTATTTAAATTTCTAAACTTTTGCAAAAAAAATTGATATAAACAAATAATCGTAATCTGCAACTCGGAAATAAAGACAATTAATAAACCACGTGTAGGTATCCATTAAAATAGATAAATAAACTTACCAAAATATAAAGTAACAAAAATAAAACACTTTAACATAATGAGATGAAGCATCCGCGAACTATGAACTCCGAATGAGAGAGGAAAATTCCTTACAAGTGATTCAAAAGGGAAACAATGGGATGTTTAAATAAATATAGTATTGTGCAGTGGTAATTGTTACACCTGTTCTTTAATTCAGTATCGGAAACATCTCACGGGGTGAGCCACTGTTTACAAAGTACAAAAATGTTTACCGTTTTCACGGACTTCCGTAACTTCAAAGGTAACGACAATACGTAACCCAGCAAGAAGGGGGACCGCCGACATTGCTCCTGAAGCAGATGAAAAATATCCAACGGTAATTTTATGAGGTGATAGTTACTCAGGCAGGTTAAATACTTGTAAAAAATTACCGGTAACGGTGCCTCGTGCGACTGGTCCTGGGTTCGATTTTCGGGAGAGGCAGACGTTTATGTGACAGTACGTGCTTGTCTTCGGGTCACGGGGACTAATTAGCTACTGGTATGTCTCATTTGTGATATCCATACCTACAATTATTCTGTGGATTTAATTGAAATAATGCTGCAGCTCTTCACCATTATTTTAAAGTTTTTAGCGTATTTATGTTAATGATGACCAGGCGGGTGAGGCGGGTACCAGTTCGTTAAATATGTAAAGGTAATTACATAATGAGACGATCGCTGCACCTATGTTCCGGGTGCGAACCCCGGCTGTGGCCTTTATATGTTTATAATAATCATAGGGTCTTGGTTCGCTATGATGTCTTATTTACCACATAGAGTTTTCTTCCATACAGATTATCTTCTATGGTAGAAAGACTAGAACTAATAGCGGACATCCAAGCATTTTTAAACTAAGAGGACCGGACGATATCACGGAAGACATATTGGAGAGACGGTATCCTGACCTAAAATGGATAATGGCGGCTGTTCCAGCTATCCCCTCACTCGCCACTCGCAGGAAATATAAACTAAAGGAAGTGTTGATAAGTCTAGAATCTAGAGTTCTAGACAACACCGCCCGACACCGCCCTCTCAAATCACTTCGTTGTGTATTTTTAGATCGTGTATCTATGATATGATCTACTTTTCAGAACTGAATCTAAGATGATTGTATAGACGTAGCTGTATCACTCAGGTCACAAGACAGTTACAAAGACAGAATAATGAATAATTATGTTTTCAGACCATGGCACCCAAAAAATTTAACTACATTTTTACAGTACCTTAGAGATTTAAAACATAAAAATCTCGCTACACTCTACGATATTTTCCTCCTACCTCCTAGGATTTTCGTCATTTAAAGTTCCTTCTCCCTAGTAATCGAATCTGGAAGAATGAAGGAGCCTTGTTACGGTGACGGTCCGGTTTGGTACCAGAGTGGCTTCAAAGGTATCTATTGAATAAATAATCAATCATGGAATCCATCCATCCAATCCTGGTTGGATCCATAAGTCACGTTGGTTAAGTATCTATATCAAAATGTTTTAAATCAAAAACTCAGTATTGGAAAAAATATACTTACTTATGTTAGTTGTTTTGTCTCATGGTCTGATTTCAGTGTCAGTCCTCTTTTTTGTTTTTTTTTTGTTTGTTGTCTGTTTTGTTTTCTGTCATTGTTAGTAAGAAGATCCATCTGATGGTAAATAGCCACTTACTATTAGGTGGGATTGTAGTCAAGCATTAACTTAACTGTACTAATATATAAAGAGGAAAGATTTGATTTTTTGTTTGCATTGAATATGCTCCGAAACTACTGAACGGATTTGAAAAATTCTTTCACTGTTGGGAAGCTACACTATCCCCGAGTAACATAGGCTATATTTCAAAAAAACTAGAGATCCTCAATAAAACTCCAATAATGTAATCCAAGGTGTAAAAAAAATAAGAAAACCGAATCAAAGCGAGGGCAGTTACTCGTAAAATATAAAAAAATGGTTACGACGCTTCTTTTTATCCGGCCACGAATCGGGTCAGTGATCATTTTGATGTAACTGATCTCTAACTGCCAATATTTTACTATGTACGTACAATAAAATATTATTTATGATTTTGAATATATTCCTTAATCTATATAATTATGATGACTGTAAAAGTCTTTTATTATTATAGCTTCACTTGCCTAAATTTATGAACGTGTTATCAAATAATTGAGACTGTAACGTCATTGTTTATTGATAAACTATCAGGTATCAGACTAATAAATGATCATGACAAATTTCTTAGTTATCATGATTGACAGTTTTTTTTGAAATGTGATGATTATAAACATAGTATCAATTTTAGGGTAGTTCTGTGGTTAATCTATTCCTTCCTATATCCATAATACTGTCCATATTTATAAATTTTTTGGACGGAACTAGTTTAATTAGGTAGGTATATTAAGAAGTAGCTGACTTATTTTAAAGAAAAGATTGATTGAACATGAGTTTTATAAATATAGATTGTAGCAGATATAAATAAGTGCTGTCTGTTACTGTGAGGAGGAAAAAACACCTTGGTAGTTTCTTGCTGTTTCTTCTCCCGGGCCCTCTCACAGTAGGGCCTTTTAAAGCATTGGCGTAGCTTGCATGACTTTTAAAAAGTGTTTGTAGATAAAACCAATTTGGAAAAAAAAGAATTTCAATTGACTTAATTAGTATTCACACATAGGTGGCATAACAGGGATTTGGTCCATATATCTACATAATATATGTATCTACTCCCTATCATAAAAATATATTCCGAAATCTGTGCATGATAAATCAAATAAATAGACTACAATACATTAGCAAATATGAATACTGTTAAAGAATTTAATTATACCATACTTAACTACTTTGTTATAAAGATAACCGATGCGATATGTCTTGAAGTAAATTTACGGGCACACTTTGAATTATCTTGACTTTTAATTTACGAGTAACAAATTATTATATGGGGTTTATTGACCTCATATAACCTATATAAATAAGCAGAACAATATTATAAGCTTAAAAGTTGACTTAAACGTAGGTCTGTCTTTCTGGAAAGACATAGTATTGTATTAAAGATGCAAATTGCAGATTCCTAGGGTTGTCAGATGGTCGGCATTTGTTTGGATCGTCCTGACATTTCACATGATGTCCAGACAAAGGCAGCCGTGCTGACCCCGCCAACTATCGGCCTATCTCAATTACCTCCATACTCTGCAAGATTATGGAGCGTATATTAAATAGGCGCCTCATGGCATACCTAGAACAGAATGATCTCCTTAGCGACCGGCAATACGGGTTCCGCCGAAACCGATCAACAGGAGATCTTCTAGCGTATGCCACGCATATATGGGGCGAGGCCCTCTAGAAAAATGGGGAGGCACTTGCTGTCTCCCTTGACGTCTCGAAGGCCTTTGATAAGGTCTGACACGCTAGCCTTCTAAGCAAGCTTCCAGCTTACGCCATATCCTCTGGCCTTATCCACTGGGTAAAAGACTTCCTGAGCGACCGGTCTTTCCGCGTTGTAGTCGATGGTTGTACATCGGAGACGATAGCTATAAATGCCGGAGTTCCTCAGGGGTCCGTTCTCTCCACCACTCTATTTCTGCAACATATAAATGACCTGCTTATGCCCGGTATCTATGGGTACGCAGACGATAGCAGAGTGATAGAGAGATACCTACCAAGTTCCAGAGCCAGTCGGGACGAAATTCAGTCAGAAAGAGAGGCCATGGTAGCTCGTGTGAATCTCACACTTTGGGCTGTGTCCGAGTGGGGCGAAGCTAATCTTGTGAGATTCAACGCCACCAAAATGCAGACGTGTCTATTCACCACCAAGAGGAGCCCGTTCACCTTGGCTCCTACTTTTCGGGATTTGTCCTTGGATTATACCGACTGCCTTCAGTTGTTAGTAGTAGAGATATACTCGAAACTCAACTTTGGGCGGTTCATTGTGACCAAAGTTAAGGCTGCTGCAAGGAAACTTGGTGTCTTTGCAAAGGTACGACAGTACTTCACACCCAGGCAACTCTTCTCTTAACCTTGTAAAAAGCTCACATTTGGGCAGCATGCAGGCATTTCGCACATTTGGGCAGGCGCAGCCAAATGTCACCTTACTGCCTTGGACTCGATGGAGAGGCGTGCGAAGAGGCTCATTGGTGACCCAGATTTGGTTGAGACCAATCTTCAAAGCCTCGAGCACAGGCGTAGAGTAGCCAGACAGTAGAGGTTTTCTACAGGGCACATTTTGGAGAGTGTGCACAGGAATTGTTTAAGATAATTCCCCCATCTCCGTTTCTCCATCGAACGACACGACGCACGGCGGATATCCATCCTTTTGTCGTGAACATCCCGCTGGTACGGACGACGCGGCGACGCGGTTTGCCTCGTTATTCGTTATACGCACCGCGAAGGACTGTCTTGAAGAGAAGAGTGAATAGGCTTTTACCAAGTTAATGCGCTCACCATCCTGGACTACTTCTCCACTTACCAACACACACCACAAAACTTTTGTCAATTTTGTCCAGATATTTCAGTCTTGCCATCTGGCAACCATTCCTACAACACCTCTCTGATGAGATTGTACCTGGTCTACGCAGAAGCAAAGGGGTACAAATAAAAATGCTTTGTTTCAGTATTAATAACTATTATTTAATGTAATGTCTTGACTGTTTGACAATACACACAAACGATATTTTAACTTTAGACACAATATCAGTATCACAACTAAATATAAATAAATAATACTAGTCTAATGGTCGTGGTATATTTATAAAATATACCCCAATAAATAACAAAATATAAACACAATTCTACTTTCATTCTCTCTGCATCAATCAAAAATAAGCAAATCTAATCTTAACCCTATAAATGTTTACATCAATCCTAATATTATTTTACAGAAAATGAGCAATAATGATAATTTCTAATCTGTACAATCATTATACTAAATTACGTAGGTAGTATATCTTATTAATTTATTTATATACGACATCGTTATAGGTATAAATTGTCATACAAAATTTTATTATTATAATTGTATACGAACTCTAATAATGACTTGCGTGTATGTAATACATAGCGATGACAGTATAAGATAAATGTTTCACGGGCTTAATTACATTATTTTCGTTGTAATTTTATTTTGTCGTACTTACGACACAATAAAATTACAACAGTGTTGACACTTGTCAACACTGACGAAATTTCGCAAACTGCAATCTCTTCTTTCAAAATAAAGGATTGTCCTTTCTAACTCCACGATATCACTGATACTCTGATAATATCTGAGATACGAATACTGGTCTCAATAGCAGCAAGTGAAGCATTTAATTGTTAAGCTGAAGTATTGCACAGTAGCGTTTGGGCCTAGTTTCCCTAACCTAATTAAACTAACTAGCTTAGTTTAAGCTAAGACTAGAAAATTCCAAGCTTAAAGTTTAATTTGTCAATAGTAAACAATTTATAATCTAGAATTAAGGCCACTTCAAAACCTACAAGCTACCTGCTATTTTAGAAGATATCTAATAAATAACAGGTAAACATTATTTTATTCAAATTTTCGCTGTGTGACCATCGGAAACTGGGAAATGAGCAGTTCTCAGTTCTATCTATTATAAAATATTATATCAACCATAGATACTAAAAAAATTTCACCTAAAAATCAATAGTGTATCAAAACCAAGTTTTGTGCTTTAATCCAATGGCTAGTCCATTCTAGAAAGATCTTTTATCTTTCTAGAATGGACTAGCTACTACTATCAAAGATACTAAAAATGTAAAAAGCTATTAAGAAAATATCAAATTGCAACTCTCTTTCTCACGTTCACAAAAATCTACGCAAATATTAAAAATAAACGTACTTAATGAGACGAAAGCAGGTACGTTAAACATTTTTTTTTCTTGTTTGAAACCAGTAAACAGAACAATAGAACACCAAGAATCATCACGCTAATGCACTATTCCCTTGAATTCTATAATTATTTTGCATAGAAACAAATGAAAATAAATTACATTGCGTTTACACACTATTTAAGTCCAAAAATGGTCTTATGGTCATCCCGTGGATATTTAATGAAAACCCAAGGCCTGACCAAAACAGTAAAAAATAACAACAAAATCAGCATTAACAGAAAGAGTACGAAAACATTTGGATGACCTTTACACATCTGATATCATAATTTTAATCAGTAGTAGTGCACTCTTTAAGCTTATTACCTAAGTATCTCCTCTTAATGTTAACGAGAACGCAGATCCCTTTGCTGACAGTGGCGGTGAGGAAAGACTTGATGCTGAAGAGAGCCGCGAGGAAACTCAACGAACTGGGTACGGCGATGTTGGAAGATGAGGGCATACTTCTGTACACGATGCGATCGTTTCGTTTCAGGCTTCGATAGTTGTCCACGCCTCCGACGTCAGCAGTTCTGAAGAGCTTGAACTGCGAGGAAATTTAAATTTGAATGTTATTGTGAAAAAAGTTGGATGGATTGTTGAAATACAAAACGAATGTTAAAGGAGTCGATGTAGAGATGACGGCTAATTGAAAAAATGGAAGGAAATAACATAATAATGGGCTGGCCCGAAATAGAATTGGGAAATGGGTAAGAAGAAGATAAGCATAAAAGAAGAAGCTGATTATTACGAAAGTAAAAGTTATAGTAAAATGTAAGTGTAGGAAGACTGTAGAAAGCTGCAATTGATATATAATGTAAGTTACTCGGGCGAGTTAATACATTAAGCTCTGAGATAAACAATTTCTATGATACTGCAGAGATGAGAAGACCAGCTCTTATAGCTAGCTGTACTAATCAGAGATCATTAAAATCGGTACAGCCGTTCTTAGCCGTTGTAGTTTTTGTGGTGACAGTGAGGAGATACCTCAATAAAATAAATTAACCCTTTAAGGTATGATTTTCCAAAAAAAAATGTGTTAAAATTTCCATAAAAATTTTCATGTTTATAACTCTAAAACTGACGAAGTTGGTTTGTATGAAAGTGACTTCCAACCGCTATTTTTACCCCTTAGGGGATGAATTTCCAAAAATCCGATAGCCTATGTCACTTAGGGATAAAGTAGCATTCTTATGGTGAAAGAATTTAAAAATCGGTTCAGTAGTTTTTGAGTTTATTT
This sequence comes from Thymelicus acteon, assembly GCA_951805285.1. Lineage (NCBI taxonomy): Eukaryota > Metazoa > Arthropoda > Insecta > Lepidoptera > Hesperiidae > Thymelicus > Thymelicus acteon. The sequence continues at coordinate 17,888,903 of OX638223.1, forward strand.
GTTACAAACATACGAAAATACAAAGCTTTCCTCTTTATAATGTAATATATAAAATTCTCGTGTCACGCTTTTTTGAAGTTGAACTCCTCTGAAACGGCTTGACCGATTTTCGTGAATCTTTGCGTGCATATCGGCTAGGGTGGAGAATCGGACATCAATTTTTCATCCCCCTACCCCTAAAATTTTTTTGGCAGAACAACGTTTGCCCGGTCAGCTAGTATTAGTATAGATAGATTGTCAGAGGTTCTTAGTAAATCATTATTACTAGTAGTTTTATGACAAGCGTGAGGTTAGGATAAATTAATACGATGTTTGGACGTGAGGTAAGCTTTTGACAAAGCTAAGGTGATTAAAATATTAGGCAAAGCTTATAATATTATTATCAATATCACGCGTGTAATTTAAGACTTGACTCCGGTTTTGATAACGTAAATAGGTATTGATTGGGTGCTATTAATAAGTCAATGCGTCTCTAGTTCAAGACAAAAATGCAATTATTGATAACACAAAATAATGATTGATATTGATTTGATTGATAAAATACATAAAAGTACTGCAAATTATTTATCTTTAATCAACAATCCGCAATCCGACTTACTAATGAGTATTTTAAAAATACATGCTTGATATTGATGCATGCAATGATATGTGACTCTAGAACATGACGATAATTCTGATAATAAATATATTATTATATAACATAAATAATATTAAATAATGAAATAATTGCAATATTTTCTACTATATTGAATTTATTATAATTATGTATTAATTTAATAACACTAGTCTGCTCTTTAACGGCTTTTTCCATACAAGAAATAATTCAATATAATCTACATCATAAAGTTCTATAGGTAATCTAAGATCCACAATAATGTAAGTTCAAAAGTATACAATACCTGCTCATCTGAGATGACGAGAGGTTTGTCCATGACTATCCAAGTGACCACCTCCTGGCAGAAGGGCGTGGTCAACGACCCGTGGTACGTGAAGTAGGACTGAGGCTCCGGGCTGAAGAGTCGTCTGCAACCAAATGTTGGGATGAAAGAAGTTCCATACATCCTTTTGGTAATCTAAGGTAACTAAGGATATTTTAGTGCAAAATGTCCAAAAAATCAGGGCTGTAAATGCAGTCATTTTTACGACCCTGTAGCCTAGTTGGTAGCGAATAGCGAACCTATCTGCGAAGCGAGGGGTCCCGGGTTTAATTCCCGATTGGGGCAGATATTTAGGTACCTCTGTGACATATAAATATTTGTACTCGGGTCATGGATGTTATTGTGATGTGTTATGTGTAGTCCATGCCACCCGCGACACAGGTAAAAATCTACTGCGGGGGTGTGATGTGTAAGCGATTTCTTTTTATGCTAATAGCTGACAAACGAGCAAACGAGGTGGTCACCGTCGCCTATAGTATATTATGTAATACCACAGGCACGAAAGACGAGAGAAGAAAGAAAGCCTGCGAATCCCGTCATATACTCAACGAATGTAGACCTCTGAAACAGTTCCTTTTCGACGACCCGTGTGGCGCAATGGTTACCGTGACGCCGTTTGAAGTGTCCTGCTATTGATTCCCAGCGGCAGAAAGAATGTTTGATGAGTTTAAATTTCTGTTTTTATGGGTGTGTGTGTGTGTCTTTGTGTGTTACACACGAAAATAGAACCTACGACTCGTGGAATCCTCGGGGCTATGGGTGTATAGCGTTATTTATTTATAAATTACTATTTTTATTTTACCTAAGAAACACTCATTATACATAATGTTATATAACACCAATAAATAATATGACTTTTTTTCTTATATTGTATCGTGTAACAAATCAGCGGATAAGATCATCGTCTAGATGATATCGATTTGCAACATCAAAGGCAGTAGGTACACGACATTTCATCACATGACGTAATTTATTATAATAGCTATAGCAAAGATAACATCATTGTAGCTATAGGTACCTATTGGAAAAGCAAAATAATTGATCTCAGCATTTTACACTATCGCACATTATAATACATGTCGGAACTTTTTTCTTAAAGATTAAACTCAATCTTATCACAGTCTAGACGGGATTCGGAATAGGATAATAAAATGCGTATCAATATAAAACAGATAATCATGATAATGATCTATGGAAATTAAGGGATATAATTTTCAAAGGTGTACAGTAGGTACCTAATATAATTATATTAAATAGTAATATAATTATAATAAATACTAATATAATTATAAAAAACATCCAAGACTGTTCATCGAAGGCATTCGTTGAAGCAGAGGCATAAGTACTAAAAAGTAGTACGATTTTTAAGCCCTGACGAAAAAAGAGGATCTGAGGATCTATGAATCTGTATATCTGTCTGTGACATCGTGACTCCCAAACGGGTGAACCGATTTTGATCTAGTTTTTTTGTCTGAAAGGTGACTTAATCGAAAGTGTTCATACCTATGTTTAGTGTAAATAAAACAGTCGGTTTTTTAACCGACTTCAAAAAAAGGAGGATGTTCTCAATTCGACTGTATTTTTTTTTATGTTTGTTACGAGTACCTCAGAACTTTGGACTGGGCGAACCGATTCTGATGATTGTTTTTTTAATCGAAAGCTGGTGGCTGTCATGTGGTCCCACATAAATTTTATTGAGATCTGATAATGGCATCCATGAGAAAACCACATAAGTCGTAAATTTGTGTTAAGATGTGCGCGACAAATTGACGAATAACTCAATATCACGCCAACCGTTTTCGATGATTTTTTTTTAATCAGAAGCAGGTGCTTGTCATGTGGTCCCACATAAATTTGAACGAGATCTGAAAAGTAGTTTTTGAGACTTTGAAGTCGGTTATTTTTTGTTAGTAAAATTTAGATTATTTAATTTTAATTTAAGATTCTTGTAAACTATGTAATAATAAAAAAAATTAAAATCATTAGTAGCAATTTAGGTAGTGTAAATTTGTTAGACCATGGTCTGATTAATAAAACCTTATATATTTATGAACATGGAGACGTGTGAATTTGTGAACGGGTAAATACGGGTGTATATAAGTTTGACGTGTCTTTGTTTGTGTATATTATTGTGTCTGTCATCGTAGCTCCTTTTTGATTTTGATGCGATTTTATTGTGACCGAGTTTATTGAACAATGTTTGGTGAAAATAAAACTGTCATAGTTTTTCAAATTTTTTAAAGTATTGTACTCACGATATATCAATGACCGAGGCGTCAGCGAAGCCGGTGCCTCTCTCTGCGAGCTGGGGGACGATGGGGGACAGCTCTGCGAGCGCGTGCTCACTCTCCTCCCCGCTGAATATCTGTATCAACAAATAAAACAAAACAAATGTTAAAATACATTGAAGTATTATTACTAGCATATAGAACCGACACCGCGAACACATTGTATGTCCCAAGGAATTGGCGCCGATCGGCTTCAATTTTTAATGGATTCGTTCGATTTTGAAACGAGAACGGGGGCTCAATTTTGAAAATAGAACCTCCCGGCGGGACACATTTTGTTCGAGATGTCTGTTCTATGACATTATAATTCAATGTTAAAATAGGGGTATTTTCTTAAGTAATCATACGCGTGCGTCGCGTCGCGTCGGCTACATTGGACACCTGGGAGTTTTCCACAATTTTCTTAAAGTATTAGGTGTAACGTACTATGCCAATAAGCATGGGCTGGAAATAAGCTATTTTTTTAATGTTTCTTATTTCTTACCTCAGAACTTCGTCATTTATGAACCGATTGGATTTTTTTTATGGTACCTACCTCTAGATAGGTTAGGTACATATTTATCAAAATTCAGCTCTGATAATCCATGACAACTTGTATAAATGTTTAGCGATAATTTCAAATGCTTATCAAAAGTCGTAAAGTTGAAGTCGGATTTTTGTTAAAACTTGTAAGACATTGAGAAGTCTTCACCTGACACAAGACGCCGATGACCGCTATGCCGTCTGGCCTCTTGACCGCCTCCTCTGTGGTCAGACCAGTCTTCACGTGCACCATGTGGATTTCCATCGGATACCTTTGAAACAAACATTATGCAATTAAATTCATTCACGCATGCGTAAGCATCAACTGCGTGAAAAAGGTTGCATGTCCCTGAAGCAAGAAATAAAGTCATATGAAAAGGTTCTACAACCGAGCAAGAAATAAAAATGCTCTTGGCGATGTTTTTGGGTTTGCTTGAGGGTATAACAGTTAACACGTTTTTGTTCGCCGCTGTGTCGCTACCTTAAAGTTAAAAATAAGTTATTTATACTCATTGAAGTATAATGAAAAAAGTATAATGAAAGAACAGACATCTCGAACAAAATGTGTCTCCGCCGGGAGGTTCTATTTTCAAAATTGAGCCCCCGTTCTCCTTTCAAAATCGAACGAATCCATTGGATATTGAAGCCGCTCGGCGCCAATTCATTGGAACATACATTGTGTTCGCGGTGTCCGTTCTATACGCTAGTATTAATACTTCAATGTTTATTCTTGTGTTGTACTTATTCTCGTGTCGTACACCTGTGATTATGTAAGCAACAGATCCTGTTGAAATAATAATAATAATGTGTCTCAGGTCATGTTGCATTGCAAATATTGCAATTATGGTAGTGTTGGCAGGCAACGATATTAGCATTCGGCGTTCTCATAATAATAGTGTCACGACACGTATAAAAATCTAAATTATTCAGTTGCTACGTTTCTACGTCTTACCTCAGCGTTAAATTTTAAAAAGGGTTCTGATTTTGCTTCGGAACCCTAAAAAAAGACAACACCTGCTGTACAATACAATCTAAGATTATTGTACAGGGTACCTGGAGTGGAGATGGTGGTGTGATTGAAGGAGTGAATGAAGAAAGAATGTGAAGAAATAATCCACTCAAGGTATGGAGAGATAGAGACCACTCTTGAAAATTGTCGCCTAATTTCGATGATCTTCGTTAATTTAATACTATAAAATGTCTGTAAATATGATAGTATTTAAGTCCAAATACGGGATGAAAATGTTATGAGGAGCGTCCTAAATTTTGTGAAGTCACATTTCAAAATCGAATAATTGGTATATATAGGTATATATTAAAAAACAATGGAAATAAAACTTATTTTGGAACTGTTGTTTTAAATTAATAATTTCTAGGTGTAAAATTTCATAATATGTGACGTCATACTAGGGGGGAGGTCTCACAAATGTGACCAGCCGTGACAAGGACGGGGGTAGGGGTCAAAAAGTCATGAAATTAGTGTGACGTAATTTATGGATGGATGATTATTTTATTGTTGTTACTAACTTCATGCCGTCGATGGCGTGCTCGGACAGCCAGTGTACGTGGAACTGCAAGAAGCTGTAGTTTCCCCGCAGCGGCCCGCCAGACACCGCTGGCATGGGGATGTCTTCCACTATCGTCCATTTTACTACACGAAACAAGATCATTGTTTAAAAAACTAAATACACGGTTTCATATTGTCAATCTAAGATAATAAAGAAAATATTTGGATTGTGCTGTTAATTATTAAGGAGTTCCCTCGGCTGGAGCCAAACCTGTGTAGTATCAGGTCATGATTATCGCAAAAAATAATTGTCATCAGAACAGAAGCAATAGCAAAATTTCAACTCGGGATAAGTAGGTCTAATTAGGTTGCAAGATTTGACCCAAACACACAAACAAATAAATAAATAAATAAATAAATAAACAAATAAATAAATAAATAAATAACGCTTCACACTCATAGCCCCACTCTAGGATTCCCTGTGTCGTGGGTGCCATGGAAAACACACACAGACAAGGACATTCACACCCAGACCGAGAACAGAAATTCAAACGTATTATTCAAATTTCCGTCTCGCTGGGAATCGGACCCAGGACCCTTGGTGTGGCGATCCGGTATGGTAACCATTGCGTCACACGGGTCGTCAAACAGCTAAAAAAAGCGGCCAAGTGCGAGTCGGACTCGCTCATGAAGGGTTCCGTAGCAGCAAGTAACATAATATAAAAGTTCTTGTAGTTCGTTGTAACTTCGATCAATGTTTTTTGCGGTTTACGATTTATGACGTATTAAAAAAAAAACTACTTACTAAATATCATTCAAACCAATTTTCGTTGGAAGTTTTCATGGTAATGTACATCATTTATTTTTTTTTGTTTTATCATTCTCTTATTGTAGAAGTTACAGGGGGGGACACACATTTTACTACTTTGGAAGTGTCTCTCGCGCAAACTATTCAGTTTAGAAAAAAATGATATTAGAAACCTCAATATCATTTTTGAAGACCTATCCATAGATACCCCACACGTATGGGTTTGATGAAAAAAACATTTTTGAGTTTCAGTTCTAAGTATGGAGAACCCCCAAAATTTAGTATTTTTTTTTCTATTTTTGTGTGAAAATCTTAATGCGGTTCACAGAATACATCTACTCACCAAGTTTCAACAGTATAGCTCTTATAGTTTCGGAAAAAAGTGGCTGTGACATACGGACGGACAGACAGACAGACAGACAGACAGACAGACAGACAGACAGACAGACATGACGAATCTATAAGGGTTCCGTAAACCTAATAAAAAACGTTTACTAAAAACCATTGAATGTTTTGAGTTCTCTAAGCATTTACCTCTGACCTTAACAACGCTCGAGTACATGTTAATAGTTCGGTCGAATCTTCTCACATAGATACATTTTACACCTTACAAATCGGGTTACCTTCTAAGATAAAAATTAACATGGTCTAGATTACGAATATGAGGGTGTAGAATTTTATTACAGCTTCAGTATATTTGAGAAAGCAGACCCTTAGTAAACCCGTAGTTGAACTGCAGTAGGACATCGATGATGACGTAGTATGATAAATTTTGACTTCACATGACAAGTTGTTGATGGTGATACTGTTACTGATATGATAAATGTCGTAGACGGTCATGATGACCTGGATTTTCTTCTTAAGTATGGCGATAAGAGCCTGACGTAAAATCTAGGAACTTGACTTAGTCTCAAGTGGAACATGACCCGATACTGAAAATATTTGCCACTTGCCAAATTTTACGAAGATTGATAAGTTTGTTTGATAAAATGTTAATCTTCAAGTGTTTGATTCGGTGACAGGAATCAGGAGTTTGGATTAATACGTAGGAAGTACAGTTAAGGGTTTGAATTTTTCCAAGATAAAGTCTCCTGCTTCTTGGATTCATTACTACCTATGTGGATTGTCGCTTGCTCATGTGCTGGCTCCAGTTGGCAGTTGTTCGAGAAGCGAGAGTTCCCGGGTTCAGTTCCCAACCGGAATAGACGCAATCGTGACTGCGATGTCTTATTACCGACTTCAAAAAAGGAGGAGGTATTCAATTCGACTGTTTTTTTATGTTTGTTACCTCAGAACTTTCGACTGGGTGAACCGATTTCGATGATTCTTTTTTTAATCGAAAGTTGGTGTTTGTTATGTGGTCCCACATAAAGAGCGAGATCTGACAAGTAGTTTTGAGTTATTTTGAAGGCGGTTATTTTTTGTTAGTAAAATTTATTTGTGCTAATGTTACCCGCGAGGAATCCTAGCGTTTGATGCAAGCGATTAAGATAAAGTCATCATAATATATCTACATAGTCTTGCCAGATATACTGTTACAGCCTTGTTTAATTTAAGTACCGAATACTAGCGAGAAATGTTGCGATTGATTACGAATGAGGAAATTTTGCACTATCTTAAAATAAAGAAATAATTGATATTGTGTCATTTAATAAAAAATGAGTGGACGTTAAAATAAGACACACACGGGTTATTAAGTTGCACCACTACAGCTATGCAGCTTGAGGTTTTTAAATTGCTGAAAATTTGAAAAATAACTCATGGATTTTTTTTATCGTACTATCAAATGATTCCCTAAAGTTTCGAGCTTCGAAAATCGTAGAAGAAGCGCCCAACCTTGCACGGTTAGAACGCCAGCGATCACCAAAGAGGTACAGGCGCGAATTAAACGAATTCCCGTCCAGAAGCAAAAAATTTTAGCTCTTCAGCTAGGGTTAAGAAAAACTACCATCAAATGAATGTTAAATGAAGACCTTGTACCCAGAGCTTATCGACGACACACAGGGAATTTCCGTAATGAACCTCCAAAAAAATTAAGGCTCGAGAGATGATCAGCTTTGTTAAGAAGGTACGCGAGAAAAAAAACCGCCAAATTCTTATTTCAAACGAAAAAATTTTTGGCATTGAAGAAAGTTACAAAAAACAAAGTGATAAAATATTATGCCCATGTGAACAAAGAAGCAACCAGGTGTATGCCAATAATCCAGCGTGGGCATTATCCTGCGTCAATCATGGTTTGACTTGGAGTCTCATATTCGGGCTCATCTGTGAGATTTCTCTGTGAAAAAGAAGTGAAGCCCAGTATTTTTGAGTATCAAAATACTGTCCTTGCAAAGGTTGTGGAACATCTTCTTCAAAAAATTATCGAAAATCCACAATAAGTATTCCAATAAGATTCAGCGCCAGATCATCAGAAAGCAGGATACAAAACTGGCTGATTGGTCATAAAATTTACTTTATAGGGCACAACGAGGGGCCCTCTTAAAGCACAGACTTACATCCGTTGGAAACAAAATATGGCAACAATGGAAACAGAAAACATGCGCTAAATCTCACCAAAATTTGAAGTTTCTGAAAGCATCCATGATTAAAGCAGTGGCTGATATAGATACGAACCTTGTACATGCTACGATTGACGACTGGCCTAGGAGGTTGAGGCCCTACATTCAAAACCAGGGAGGGTATTTTGAATAACCTAAACAAAACTTTAATTAACATTTAACTACCTTTGTTTTTATATAATTCATTTACAGATATCTTAATTCCAAAAAAATATATTTAGTGAAGTGTTTGTAACAGTATTTATGGCTAGACTAGGTATTTTAACAATGCTTGAAGCGTTTGTTTATCCTCATAAACTCACGTGTATGTCCATTATTTTCTGCAGTAGCATTGACACTGTCGTAGCCCCTGAAGACCAGCGGGCCTCTGATGTGGGTTCCATCTGTGTCGAGCAGCGCAGACCTGGTCATGATGTTGATGGGGGACTGCTTGAGGCCGGTCCGGCATTCCCCTGGCCACTGGGTCTCATCTGGTGACAAGTGGTGTGTTAGCTTTATGTTTACTGATGGTTGGGCCAGTCACGTGAGTCATGTCAGTTCTTGATAGCGTCAATAAATTTTATTGGAACAACATTGCTTCTTGAATATTTGGATCTCTGGATGGATGGATGGATGACCTTATGATTAGACACACTAAATAAAACATGATTTGATTTAAAAATGGCCAATAAAATCGTGTAGGTTATATACACTATTATTATCTACTAGCTGACCCGCGAACTTCGTATCGCCTAACAAACAATTTTTTTCTAAAATAAAAGTAGCCTAAGTTACTCCTTGTTACATCAGCTATCTGCCAGTGAATGTCCCGTCAAAATCGGTCCAGCCATTTCAGAGATTAGCTGGAACAAACATACAGAAACACAGACGGACAGAAAAAAATCGTGAAAAATATTTTTTTGGTATATGTACCGTGTATACATCCAAATGCACTATTATTAAAAAGCGGTTATTTTAATATTACAAACAGACACTCCAATTTTATTTATTTGTATAGAGTATAGATTGTATAGATTAATAATACGAGAAGTCGTATGGTTAGTACATTATTTGCAATATTATTGTTGGCTAACCTCCTTAATTGAAAAAATAACGACTCTTAATTGAAAAAATAAGTCATAGTTATGTAACAGACGCCAGTGTCCCCTACTGACCGGTACACTGTGCAGTGTGCTATGGATTGGCTTAACTGAAGGTCAGTGCAGTCAGGTTCAAGGCTGGTGGGACACTTCCTGCTCAGGGATTGAAACAAATCGTGAAACAATTGGATTAAATCGGACCCGCTCGCAGTTATTCAAATCATTAACTAGTAGGTACGAGCCCATCATTGTTAAGTATTGTAATTTGTAACTATGGGTGTTCGACCTACAATCGTATGCAGCGGGTAGAAATAGCGCCACCTTTTAGCTGCAGCGAATGACTTTTGTGTTTGTCATTTAAATTTGGATATTTTATTGATTGACAGTTAAATTTAGTTAGCATGTGTACTAAATAATGTTTTGTACATTGTATAGAGGGCAGTATAAAAGTTTAATACGAAAAGCTGAATCACGGTGACGAATGTAACTCGTAGTTTCTATAAGAGCCGTGATTCAGCAGAGTAAAATGAGTACAAAATAAAGAGTACAAAACGAGAGAACAGTGAAGAGAACATTAGGGAAGATTATAAGTAACTCAATATGTGGTGTCAATAAAGTGAAAGTGAAAGTACCGAGTTTTTATTTTTGTGGAAGTGACCACCCCTAGTGTTCCGGGTTCCGACATGGTCCTTCGAGCCGGATAACCGGTAGTGTGTGTAGTGCGTGAAGTGACGCAGGAGATCCAAGAAGTCCCCGGTGCCTCAAGCAGATCCAGTGGAGCCCTACAACTCAGGCGGACGTTGTAAGGGCGGGGATCACCAAGGCGAAAAGGCGAAACCCTACAACTCAGGCGGACGTTGTAGGGTGGATCAACGAGGCAAAGGCGAAGCCCTGCAACTCAGGCGGAAGTTGTAAGGGCGGATCACCGAAGTGGAGGCGGTGCTCTGCAGAGAAGACGGAGCCCTGCAGACCAGGAGAGTCTTCAAGGCGAAGGCACCACAGCTGGTGTTGGTGGTGCATCGGGAGCGCTGCCAGCCAAGGGGGCTACGGCCGCAGAAGTCGTGCAGTGTGGTAATGTGAAGTTGTGCAAGTGAGTACTCTTGTATAAAAAAAGGTTAAACGTCAAAAAAACTTAGAAAATTTCGGAACTATTTTGGACTTAGAAAATGTTGGAATAGTTTTGGACTTATAATATTTTTCACAAACTGGACTTAAAATATTTTCAAGTTATTTTTAGACATTGTTTATTTTTGGTTGAAAATTGTATTGATGAAACACTTGTGACATTTTTTGGAATTTATAGTCTTTTAATTTTTTTTTGGAACATTTAATTTATTAACTTTGTTTGCAAACACTTGGACGATTTGGGAGTTAAAAATGTCTTCGTTAAAAAAGATGGAAAGTTTACAATTCAATTTATATGAAATGTTATACAAACAAAAAATTGATTTTGAAAAATTACCTCAAGAACTAAGCACAAGTAATTTGCAAACAATACTGTATAAAATAGAGGATTTGTGGTATAGATTCTGCGATAACGATAAATACATGTGGGAGTTAGATTGCGATGAATTGAGGGCTTCATGGTATATATCCAAAGATTTGTATGATGACATGTGTGAACTATATATCGAGATAAAGGGTGACATAAAACATGTATTGAGTTTACAAAGCAATTTTCAGCAGGAATGCAATGAGGTCAAGGGAGATTTGTTTGTTAACTTAAACTTATCTAGCATAACTAGTGATTCTTGTAAATTTTGTAAGGGGCATCATATTCTAGCGGAATGTACTGACTTTGTTAAAGAAGATGTGGCTACTCGGCGTAAATTTGTTAGTGACAAGAACTTATGCTTTTATTGTTTAGGCACTCACTCTGCGCGGTTTTGCACAGTTGAACCCAACTGCCGAATTTGCAAAGGGAACCATCACGATTTGTTACATTCTCTGGACGGCCAAGGAATGTTGGGTAACAATCGTGATGCTCGGCAGTTAAACGATCGGTGTTTGACTGATTGGGATATTGGTGTGAATGTTAACGATAGTGATGTTCGGCAGTCGAACGACCGGCGTTCGACTGATAGTGATAAAAATATTGGGCCTCAGAGTGAGACTAATGATGTCACTGAGGGTGGATTTAACATGGGAGGAATGTTAGCAACAGCTGCAGTGAAGGCTGTTTCGAAAAACGGGTCTGATCATATGTTGAGGGCTTTCCTAGACGAAGATTCTCAGGCATCATTCGTTACTGAGGAAGCAGTAAAAAACTTGGGGTCAGAGAAAAAATGTGTGAAAGGATTACCATTGGGACTAAGCGGAGGTTACCGTTGGGAATCAAATGTGTTATTGGAAACAGATGTAAACACACGGGTGTTAGAAGATGAGTACAAAATAGGCCCAGGTGGTACAACAGTGGATGAACATACCACGATTGGCTGGATTCTTTTAGGAGTAGTGAATCCTGAAAGATATGTAGATTTGAACTACTTGGTTACGCATACAGATAAAGAAGAGCTTCTGAAAGGGTTTGGAGAATCGAAATTAGAACTAGAGAAGAATAAAAAGAGTGAACTTACTAACGATGAATTGGGGTGTGAGGAGATATCTGCAGCTACTAAAACTGAAGATGAGAATGGACACTACATTAATAACTTAGCGTTTCGAGATTACAAGGCTAGCTTTAAATATGGGAAATTTGGAAAAGCAGTTGCAATAAAAACAGTTGTGGTTAATTGTTTAAAATTATGTGGGGCAGTCTCATCGGAAATACTGCAAGAAGTTGCTGCGGTCATGAAATATCCAAAGGTGAATACCTATGCATCGACCGTTGCTGAAATTGTATTGGCATGGTTGAAGAGTATTCCTTGTCAATGGAAATGGATGAAAGATTCTTTTTTGAAGCAAGAAAAGGTGGATGCAGCTGTGCGTAATCCAGGTTAAAGAAGATTGTTTTGACACAAATAAATATTGTTCTGTAAATACACTTTTGACTTGAGTATGTGACTTTTGTAGAGAAATAATCGGTGGTTTCATTTTATTTTTATTAATTTATTTTTATGGATGGTGGAGAACATAAAACTTTATTTTGAATTCAGATGAATTATATAACTTAAGTCCGTTAGTTGATGTGTCAAATATTTTGAGGGTGGGCGGTAAAATCGGATCTTAATACTTAGTTCAGAGGTCACTGTGATTATATGGGTTATATATATGTGTTTATTGATTTGCATGGCAACGTGGGAAATTGACTTGGGGACTGGGGATAGTAAGCGATTTATCCACCCAAGGATATTATCGATTTTAAAGGATTTGTGGCGTAACTGGAACAATAGAGTGAACCGTAGAGCGTTAACGGAGTGCATTTCCAAGAAGCTTCTTATGAATTGCAATACAATGTACTTGAGTAATGGTGACAAAAGTGAAATGGCAACTGAAGCTACTCGTATGTGATAGAAATAGGTAGTCGCATCGGTTTGCGGAGCATAGTGTAAGGAATAGTTTTAAGAAGCCTTTCGACCTCCAATGGACTGCTCGTTGGGATAGTTAAGAAGCATTTCGGTCAGAACAAGCTTACACGAGTAGTCACGCTTCAGACTTAGGTTTTGCTCAATGTATTGCTGTAGGTATAATGTTATGTGTTGTGTATGTGTAATGTGTATTGTATTTGTAAGGTATTAAGATGTGTAAAAAGTATTGGTTTGTTTAATTTTATATTGAAAGGTTATTTGGTTACGGTTTAACAGTTAGATAAGTTGTTAGATATTTGTTGTGTTCTATTTTTCCTGTGTATTTAATTTTTTGGGCTTGTGTAGGGAAACTTAAACGTGATTTGTTAAACAAAGACTTGAAACTAAATCCTAGGAACCATTTATACACCTGAATTAAGGACATATCACAATATGTCCTTGGTGGGCGGTATGTTCGACCTACAATCGTATGCAGCGGGTAGAAATAGCGCCACCTTTTAGCTGCAGCGAATGACTTTTGTGTTTGTCATTTAAATTTGGATATTTTATTGATTGACAGTTAAATTTAGTTAGCATGTGTACTAAATAATGTTTTGTACATTGTATAGAGGGCAGTATAAAAGTTTAATACGAAAAGCTGAATCACGGTGACGAATGTAACTCGTAGTTTCTATAAGAGCCGTGATTCAGCAGAGTAAAATGAGTACAAAATAAAGAGTACAAAACGAGAGAACAGTGAAGAGAACATTAGGGAAGATTATAAGTAACTCAATATGTGGTGTCAATAAAGTGAAAGTGAAAGTACCGAGTTTTTATTTTTGTGGAAGTGACCACCCCTAGTGTTCCGGGTTCCGACAATGGGAATACAATTACTTACGGTTAACTTTGAATTTGAGTGAGATTTTGAATGCGCTGGGTCTGTATTTCTGTTTCAGTTTCAGGTACATACAGGTAAGGTAAAGTTAGGTAACTTAACCATACTTTGGTTAAGTTAACTTAACCCACGTAACACTTGTGTTATTTAAATAAAAATATGACGAACTGGTTTATTAAAAATAACGAAACTCGTTGATTAAAAAAATGACGTACATAAGTGTATTAGTGATACCTATGATGAATAAATTATTTTGAATTTTAAATAAGCATTCGTGTTCAAAGTTGTACTGAAATTTAAAGTTAACCGAATCGACTGTAGCTTCTCCATTCAAGCTCCATCGGATTCCTGAATTACCCGATAATTCACTTACAGGACCTACGAGTAGGATGTCATTATTTTGGCTTACTTTTAATGAGGAAATAAGATAGGAATAGGTAAGCAGTTTGGAATAAAAACTATTTTTGGGATTTAGTTCCGACTAGCTGTTGCCCGCAGCTTCGCATACGGAAATAATGTTTTACCTTATTTGTACCTCTTCCAGAAGAAAAAAAAACGGTGAATTTATATTGAAGTACTTATATTTAGTAATTTATATACTGAAAATCGCAAAGGATTCCTTTAGGAGCGGGTTTTGAAAAATAAGCAATATTCACATTAATTTGTATTTTTTTTCTTTCTTTTTTTGCAAAATTTTGAAAAACTGAAACATATATGTTTCATCAATTTAAGCAAGGAACATTTGTTGCAAATTTCAAGCAAATCGGTTGATGTTTTGAAAATATTCCATACCAAATTTTCATCCCGTTTCCTGGGGAAACCTTTTCATTTTCGGGATAAAAAGTATGCTAAAATATGACTTTGAGTATTAGTTACAACTTTATCAATTTTCATCGAAATCCGTTCAATGGTTTTCATGTGATGCCCGGACAGACAAACAGACAGACAGACAGACAATAATTCTAAAAAAAATATTTTTGTGCTCTAATACGTTATTGAAGTGCCCCCTAATCGAATTTTTAAAAAAATGTATAATGTACAGAAAATTTGCCCTTTGAGTTTTATTATAATATTTTATAGATTTCCATGGTTTGATGGATGTGGACCCCGCTCTGTATAGTCTGTGAGGTCTGAAGGATATTATTTATATTTGGCAAGGAGGATAGATTTGGATACTTAACGTTGTTAGGAAAAACAAATATAATCGATGACAAATGTAGTACTTCTTCTTTTTAATTAAACAAAATAACGAGACAGTTTTTGTGCTACCTCCCGCTTCGAAATAATATGACACGCCGGATCTGACAACACGTAGTGTTATGTCTGTGGACAACACTCGTAGAGAATCTTTTGAATTTACGTAAAACTTATTTCATACGAGTAACCGCCCTCGCTTTGCTTCGGTTTTCTTATTTTTTACACCTTGGGTTACATTATTGGAGTTTTATTAAGGATCCCTAGTTTTTTGAAAATATAATATAGCCTATGTTACCCGGGGATAGTGTAGCTTCCCAACAGTGAAAGAATTTTTCAAATCGGTTCAGTAGTTTCGGAGCCTATTCAATGAAAACAAACAATCAAATCTTTCCTCTTTATAATATTAGTATTACTTACACATGTACTACAGGCATTTGTAAAAATGAAAAATACGAAGTAACGTAAACAAATTTTAATACTACGCGGATTTTTGCACTTTCTGTAAATGGATGGAGTGATTAAGAGCAAGGTTTTTGTGTTTGAGATAAACATGAAAAATTAAAACGACTGTAAAAGCCTAGCACTTGTTTCCGGTGTGATGATTAATTTATGATCTATGTTTTATGTAGCTTGTCAACAAATGAGCTGACGATACGTTGATGGTAAGTAGTGGGCACTGTAGCCTCTTATGACACCCTAGTATACCAGTTGGGGGTCAATATTCTAAACCGCCCCAATACGGCTATCGTTAACTATCATTATTATTGTATAGGTACAAAATATAATAAAGAAGAAATATAATTAAATACACTTACATTCGTATGACCAATCGAATTCCGCAGCGTATCCTGGAACAAGCAATATAATACGAGTATTTAGGTAGGTATATTCCACGGACATATTACATACCTATTTAGTCTAAACAACCGTTTATTAAATTAGTTATAGTAAGAATAATTAAATTAGTCTACAAATCTGTTTATTACGAGCACTGAAAAAAATCTGTATGTGATTGCTGAATATAATTTCCGGTTGATTTCATTGCACGAATGCATCTCAATGACAGAGCGATACAGTGCACAGTGCACAGACAACAACGCCTAAAATATAATATGTGTAAGACTGATTTCTAACCGACTTCAAAAAAGGAGAAGGTTCTCAATTCGACTGTACATATTTTTTTTATGTTTGTTACCTCAGAACTTTCGACTGGGTGAACCGATTTTGATGATTCTTTTTTTAATCGTAAGCTGGTGCTTGTCATGTGGTCCCACTTAAATTTTATTGAGATATGATAATGGCATCCATGAGAAAACCATATAAGTCTTAAATTTGCATTAAGTATGTGCGCGACAAATGGACGAATAACTCAATATCACGCCAACCGATTTCGATGATTCTTTTTTTAATCGAAAGCAGGTGCTTTTCATGTAGTCCCACATAAATTTGAACGAGATTTGACAAGTAGTTTTGAGTAATTTTGAAGTCGGTTATTTTTTGTTAGTAAAATTTAGATTATTAATGTAAATAACCGAAAAACGGGCAGAATCCCTGACGTAAGTGGTCAACTTCGCCTTGGATTTCCAACTCTCGATGTCAAAAGAACCCTCAGAACAGGCCAGGTGGGGAATCATCATTATAAAGTCTTTATAAGAGTTAAAGTTATACTATATTTTTATACAATATATCCTATTTGAAACGCATATAACGCATAAAGATAGAGGCGATCTGTTTGATAATTAAAATTTTGTAAAAATGATAAATTTTGCTTTTATAGGTACATTATTAGGTTAATGTCAAATTAATGCCATCAAAAACAAAACTTGTAAAAAAAACCAAGTCTCGCAACTCAGTTCTTCTACCGTAAAAAGTTGTGAGATCCATGTAATACCAAGTCGGTTAATTTATTCACTTCCTACTTAAGGGTCCTTCTGTCTTAAGTTATCACGTAATTAGCTAACCTAACAAGTAACAACATCTTATAGTGACCATATTATCAATATTAAAAATCTTTTATGTTTTAAATAAATAGATTGACTTGGCCATCGCATGAAAACACAGTATATCTCACAAGACAAGTAATACCTACATATTATATTAAATTTGATTGTTTAGTGCGATTGCCAAGTCAATCTATTTATTTAAAACATAAAAGATTTTTAATATTGATAATATGGTCACTATAAGATGTTGTTACTTGTTAGGTTAGCTAATTACGTGATAACTTAAGACAGAAGGACCCTTAAGTAGGAAGTGAATAAATTAACCGACTTGGTATTACATGGATCTCACAACTTTTTACGGTAGAAGAACTGAGTTGCGAGACTTGGTTTTTTTTACAAGTTTTGTTTTTGATGGCATCTCATTTCTTTTTGTAGATAGTTCTACTTTTTTTCCTTTTACAAGTTACCTTTGAACATAATTATATCTAGGTACCTATCTACACCTATTATTCCATTATCTATATATATTATAAAACAGTAACTCGATAATGTCTGTACATTGAAGATATTTAAGAAAATTTGATATCAGGGGACTCAATAGGAGCTATAGATTGCAAATCTGTCATTTTTAAAAATCTTGTCTGTCTGTATGTTTGACACCGCATCACGCCAAAACTACTGGATGAAATTGAATGCGGTTTTCACAGTTTTGTTGCTGGTGGTCTAACTTAAAATCTGGTGTACGTTTTATTGTGATACGTCGCTTAAAAGCCGAAATATCAATAAATAGGACTTTTTGATATGCCACATAACAGCAAGAAATTGTGAAAGTACCCGATAGAGCGATAGAAAAGACTGATTAGTATCGGAAATATTCGTTATTTCTTAAAAAAAATCTGTGTGTACATATTTTTTTTAATTTATGATTTTGCAGTGAATTAGTTCTGCTAATCAACAACAGATGTCAGTTTAGGTAACTAAGTAGGTCTGAGAACAAGACATAAAGCTATTATACCGTGAATAAATCTTATTGAAATTAATGTGTACCTATATATACTTAAAATATTTAAAATAAATAAATAAATAATAAATAAACGCTTACACACTCATACCCCCCGCAGTAGATTTTAATCTGTGTCGCAGGTGGCATGGACGACACGTAACACATCACAGTAACACCCATGACC
This sequence comes from Thymelicus acteon, assembly GCA_951805285.1. Classification (NCBI taxonomy): domain Eukaryota; kingdom Metazoa; phylum Arthropoda; class Insecta; order Lepidoptera; family Hesperiidae; genus Thymelicus; species Thymelicus acteon. Next base: position 17,907,274 of record OX638223.1, read on the forward strand.
CGAGTACAAATATTTATCTGTCACATAAATATCTGCCCCAGCCGGGAATCGAACCCAGGACCCCTTGCTTCGCAAGCAGGGTCGCTACCAACTAGGCTACAGGGTCGTCAAACATTGGGGTTTTAAATAAATATAAATATCTGCTCCAGCCGGGAATCGAACCCGGGACCCCTTGCTTCGCAGGCAGGGTCGCTACCAACTAGGATACAGGGTCGTCAAACATTGGGGTTTTAATTAAATTTACTTATTAGACATAACTAAGTTAGATTTTGTTATTGGATTAATATAGATTCACTGTATGATGGTGTGGATCAGAGTTAACGATAATATCTATTATGACACAATTTAGTAAATTTACCATAATAATAGAAGGTTTTTTTTGTAAATAAATAAAAATCTTAAATTCTGACAAAATATAATCTGTATAATTTAGATTTCCTTACTGTGATGTAGAAATAGGCACATAGGAGATAATAATAAAAATAAAAATCCTTTACATATTTAATAATCAAAATGAGTAAGAAATTAAAATATTTGCGAATAACCATCTACTGCTGTCATCTACTGGTCAATGACTACCAAGACGGCCGGCATAGGCAAATTTTATGACCGGACGTAAGTGCAATACAAATAACTAAAATACTTTTGAATTTGCGAATAGCCACGTAAGAGCAGACGAGTCACCTGATTGTAAATGGTCACCGTTTTCCATAGAAGAATGAGTGCGTCGTCTGTGATCAGACTTAATGGCATCATCCATGCGTTGTCATCCAAGAAAGAAAATAAAAGAAAGAAAAAAAAATATCAAGATGATTGAATTTCCATTCTATAAAGTTTAGAGACAGTTGTTTATGATGTAGCAAAGCTTTTAATTAAGATATATCGAGCTATATAAATAGTAGTTAAAATAAACTAATAACACGCTGTCTTATCCACAAACTTTGAAGTAGTTAAAAACAATAAGTTTCTTTTGAAACGTTTTCCAGAAATAATATATACTTCTGGCATTTGGATCAGGTTCTTGGGCGAAAAGCTCGGCCTTACGTAGTTGGAAGTTACACTTAAAAACCCCAGAGTTATTCAGGAATAAATTCAGGAGAATAGAGTCTTCCGGTTGAGAGGCGGGCCCTGCTATTGCGTAGGGGATCCTTTCATTACCATAAAACTAGCTGGTGTCGCGGTTGCGAAACCCCCCAGATGATCGGGGGCCTCTTCTGACTTCTGAATTTCCACAGAAACGTTTAACTCTCAGGCATTCAAGTGTAGAGGGGCGAGACGTCCCTGAGCGACTCCCGTGGCCCGTGGTCGGTGCGATCAAATATTGACCGAAAACCTAATAATATGGTACATCTCAGGTACCTGCTAAACCACCCGATATACGTGATCTGGTGAACAGAATGGGGACCGTCTTACAGACATTATTACTTGGTCAGATAAAAACAAAAAAAAAAACATAATCTTAACACACATTAAGTCAAAAAGAAGGAAGAAGTAGTGCCAAGAAAACACTTAAGTCATTCAAATGGAAGAAGAATTCGATTAGGTTAGATTTGGCTGTTTATACTTACGTGGAAAACATTGTCGACATCTATGAATAAATAGGAGCAGTCCAGTATTCCAGTACTTGGATAAATTTTCCTATCCAACGATGTATATAACTCATTTTCGCCAAAATGGAGCTTTAGTATTATTGCCTTTCCAGTGACGATACTGATATTATAAAACCAGTACATCGTTGACCGATTCGGATCGGGATCGGGTCGTTCGAGTTCGAGGCTCGGGGATGGATCTACTCCTTTAGGAAAAGGGGTTTAATAATTTAGTATGGAAGTTGTGTTTACAGGTTATAATTATTATTTTGACTGCTTTTATGTATGTGCTACCTACTACATATAATTTTTGTATATTTTTTTACGGTATTGTTCTTCAAAAGAAAAAACATCCCTTATAGGATCATTTCGTTGTCTGTCTGTCTGTCTGTCAACCTTATTATCTTAGTGCGTGCCGGCATAATTCCAAACAAACTTAAATAAGTTTAAGTTTTTGGTTAATTGATTGAATAATAGTATTTGGTTAATTGATCGCTATGTCCATGTATGGGAACGACAGTTTTCCAGCAGCAAAGTTAAGTTTGTTACTGAATGATTTAACATTGCTCTTATGTTCGGTGCCGTCGACTTTGCCTTCACCTGAGTTAATTCACCCAGGTGTGTTAAGTTTACTTTTAGTAGACTTTATTCACCTATGCAGCCAGGTGATTCGGTTCTGTAAGTTTGGACAGAACCCTTGGTACGCAACTCTAACTCGCATTTGGCCGGGATCTTTTTTGATTACTAATTCTCCTCAAGTCCACGCAGACGAAGTCGCGGGTAGAAGCTAGTATTATATAAAGGTACACTGATTCATTCACTGCAAATGTTACTTTGTTATACAGGTACAGTAATTCATTAACTGCAAATGTAACTTTGTAATCCTATATATTTATATGGGACTAGCTTCTACCCGCGACTTCGTCTGCGTGGACTTGAGGAGAATTAGTAATCAAAAAAGATCCCGGCCAAATGCGAGTTAGAGTTGCGTACCAAGGGTTCTGTCCAAACTTACAGAACCGAATCACCTGGCTGCATAGGTGAATAAAGTCTACTAAAAGTAAACTTAACACACCTGGGTGAATTAACTCAGGTGAAGGCAAAGTCGACGGCACCGAACATAAGAGCAATGTTAAATCATTCAGTAACAAACTTAACTTTGCTGCTGGAAAACTGTCGTTCCCATACATGGACATAGCGATCAATTAACCAAATACTATTATTCAATCAATTAACCAAAAACTTAAACTTATTTAAGTTTGTTTGGAATTATGCCTCCACGCACTAAGATAATAAGGTTGACAGACAGACAGACAGACAACGAAATGATCCTATAAGGGATGTTTTTTCTTTTGAAGAACAATACCGTAAAAAAATATACAAAAATTATATGTAGTAGGTAGCACATACATAAAAGCAGTCAAAATAATAATTATAACCTGTAAACACAACTTCCATACTAAATTATTAAACCCCTTTTCCTAAAGGAGTAGATCCATCCCCGAGCCTCGAACTCGAACGACCCGATCCCGATCCGAATCGGTCAACGATGTACTGGTTTTATAATATCAGTATCGTCACTGGAAAGGCAATAATACTAAAGCTCCATTTTGGCGAAAATGAGTTATATACATCGTTGGATAGGAAAATTTATCCAAGTACTGGAATACTGGACTGCTCCTATTTATTCATAGATGTCGACAATGTTTTCCACGTAAGTATAAACAGCCAAATCTAACCTAATCGAATTCTTCTTCCATTTGAATGACTTAAGTGTTTTCTTGGCACTACTTCTTCCTTCTTTTTGACTTAATGTGTGTTAAGATTATGTTTTTTTTTTTGTTTTTATCTGACCAAGTAATAATGTCTGTAAGACGGTCCCCATTCTGTTCACCAGATCACGTATATCGGGTGGTTTAGCAGGTACCTGAGATGTACCATATTATTAGGTTTTCGGTCAATATTTGATCGCACCGACCACGGGCCACGGGAGTCGCTCAGGGACGTCTCGCCCCTCTACACTTGAATGCCTGAGAGTTAAACGTTTCTGTGGAAATTCAGAAGTCAGAAGAGGCCCCCGATCATCTGGGGGGTTTCGCAACCGCGACACCAGCTAGTTTTATGGTAATGAAAGGATCCCCTACGCAATAGCAGGGCCCGCCTCTCAACCGGAAGACTCTATTCTCCTGAATTTATTCCTGAATAACTCTGGGGTTTTTAAGTGTAACTTCCAACTACGTAAGGCCGAGCTTTTCGCCCAAGAACCTGATCCAAATGCCAGAAGTATATATTATTTCTGGAAAACGTTTCAAAAGAAACTTATTGTTTTTAACTACTTCAAAGTTTGTGGATAAGACAGCGTGTTATTAGTTTATTTTAACTACTATTTATATAGCTCGATATATCTTAATTAAAAGCTTTGCTACATCATAAACAACTGTCTCTAAACTTTATAGAATGGAAATTCAATCATCTTGATATTTTTTTTTCTTTCTTTTATTTTCTTTCTTGGATGACAACGCATGGATGATGCCATTAAGTCTGATCACAGACGACGCACTCATTCTTCTATGGAAAACGGTGACCATTTACAATCAGGTGACTCGTCTGCTCTTACGTGGCTATTCGCAAATTCAAAAGTATTTTAGTTATTTGTATTGCACTTACGTCCGGTCATAAAATTTGCCTATGCCGGCCGTCTTGGTAGTCATTGACCAGTAGATGACAGCAGTAGATGGTTATTCGCAAATATTTTAATTTCTTACTCATTTTGATTATTAAATATGTAAAGGATTTTTATTTTTATTATTATCTCCTATGTGCCTATTTCTACATCACAGTAAGGAAATCTAAATTATACAGATTATATTTTGTCAGAATTTAAGATTTTTATTTATTTACAAAAAAAAACCTTCTATTATTATGGTAAATTTACTAAATTGTGTCATAATAGATATTATCGTTAACTCTGATCCACACCATCATACAGTGAATCTATATTAATCCAATAACAAAATCTAACTTAGTTATGTCTAATAAGTAAATTTAATTAAAACCCCAATGTTTGACGACCCTGTATCCTAGTTGGTAGCGACCCTGCCTGCGAAGCAAGGGGTCCCGGGTTCGATTCCCGGCTGGAGCAGATATTTATATTTACTTAAAACCCCAATGTTTGACGACCCTGTAGCCTAGTTGGTAGCGACCCTGCTTGCGAAGCAAGGGGTCCTGGGTTCGATTCCCGGCTGGGGCAGATATTTATGTGACAGATAAATATTTGTACTCGGGTCATGGGTGTTACTGTGATGTGTTACGTGTCGTCCATGCCACCTGCGACACAGATTAAAATCTACTGCGGGGGGTATGAGTGTGTAAGCGTTTATTTATTATTTATTTATTTATTTTAAATATTTTAAGTATATATAGGTACACATTAATTTCAATAAGATTTATTCACGGTATAATAGCTTTATGTCTTGTTCTCAGACCTACTTAGTTACCTAAACTGACATCTGTTGTTGATTAGCAGAACTAATTCACTGCAAAATCATAAATTAAAAAAAATATGTACACACAGATTTTTTTTAAGAAATAACGAATATTTCCGATACTAATCAGTCTTTTCTATCGCTCTATCGGGTACTTTCACAATTTCTTGCTGTTATGTGGCATATCAAAAAGTCCTATTTATTGATATTTCGGCTTTTAAGCGACGTATCACAATAAAACGTACACCAGATTTTAAGTTAGACCACCAGCAACAAAACTGTGAAAACCGCATTCAATTTCATCCAGTAGTTTTGGCGTGATGCGGTGTCAAACATACAGACAGACAAGATTTTTAAAAATGACAGATTTGCAATCTATAGCTCCTATTGAGTCCCCTGATATCAAATTTTCTTAAATATCTTCAATGTACAGACATTATCGAGTTACTGTTTTATAATATATATAGATTACAAAGTTATTTATGCAGTTGATGTATCTAGAAAACTAGACCGAAATTGCAAAATGTTTTAGTTTTTCCTTGATCTATACACTAAACACTAATTGTGTTCCAAATTTGAAGCTTCTATGTCTGCTAGAAGTGCCTTAGAGTTTTGATGATCGGTCAGTCAGTCAGTGAGTGACGAAATTAAGAAACTTTGACTAGTTGTAATTCTTAAACTACTGGTTCAAATTGAATGAAATTTTAAATATAACGTGTTTATACAATGCCTGCTTGGTTACAAAAAATTCAGGCTTCTAGCTTTAACCACAACGAAGTTATAGGGGGTCGAAAATGGCCTGAATTGCTTCGAGAAAAGGATGGTACGGCCGTGCCGCTTTTTTGCTCGACTTGGCGGGGGCACTGCCGTGCCCCCAGATTATTTGCAAATTTATTTTAGCAGTGACGGGTACTCCCGAATTTTATTTCTACAGTTCTAGACGTTTAAAGGTACCGTGGTTAGTAATAAAATTTAAATATCAACTACTTATACAAAAATGTACTGTCACAGTAAATAAATCAGGATGATTAAAATTTTGTAAAAAGTCATTATTTACTTGAGTGCAATGGTAGCTAAAGTTGCAGATGGAGAATTGTAAGAAAGTAAGCGTTGAAAATTTTCACACTTGATGACATATTACTAATACTTATCGCGTGTTATGGTTTTAAACAATTAAAGCCTCTTGTTTGATAAGTGTTTTGTTGGTCCTGTCTCTTTTGAGTCAATTTAAACATACTTTCGCGATCATTTTATTTATAAGTGTAAGTTCAAAGGATATTTATAATTATAATAGAAAATATAATTTTAGTCGTAGGTACATCTGTTCTTAAAAGAAATAATTTTCACCGCACTGTTATTAATTTTAAAATGGCACTAAAAATACCTATAAACTGACCTGTTACGACGAGCAAAAAAATCCCAGCAATTTGTCTCATTTTTTGAAACTTTTAAATCTTTTTTAAATCCGATCGAACGTGATTATACGAACAGAAGTAAGAAATATTTCAATATCAATATTCACTGTCACAAATCCAGAGAACAACTGAGTCGGAACGTACCCGATGCAACTTTATATACATTTTTTATTGTTTTTGATAATTTTTTTTCAGTGGACGCGTGCTACGGAGCGGCTGATACTTGCACCGGTGAAGATATGTCTAGTGTTGCGATAACTGAGGTGAACACACACGGATCCCTAGAATAGTCGGTACTGTCAGTAGCCTAAAGAAAATGTTTTTTTTTTTCCAGGCTATTTATTTTTTTGTCGCCCTGTATTTGCAAATAATGTAACGTACCTACAAAAAATAAGCAATTTTTCGATCTGTTAATGTCCCAATATACTTAAAACGAGTAGAACCTTGGTAGAGCACGGTTAGAGCATGGTTAGAGACCGTGCTAGAGTTTCATCTTGAGAAAGCATAGAGCATAACTCCCTATGCTGCTCCACTGCGGATTGGTGCAGAAAAAATATGATGTTTCTAATATACAAATTTTGACGACCCGTGTGGCGCAATGGTTATGATCCTGTCCTGGGTTCGATTCCCAGCCAGGCGGAAATTTGAATGATGAGTTTGAATTTCTGTTCTTGGTCTGGGTGTGAATGTCCTTGTCTACGTTGTGTGTTGTCCATGGCACCCATGACACAGGGAATCCTAGGGTGGGGCTATGAGTGTGAAGCGTTATTTATTTATTTATTATTTAAATATTTCAATAACCTGTCGAACTATAGCCATTATTATAGTGATATCGCGAAAACAGATTTATTACGTTAGTACTTATAACAAAAATACTTTTTAATTTATTGTTGGAATACGTATGAGCGTTAACTGTTAATATTTTAATAGGTGTTAATATTTCCGTGAAAGAGAGTATGAACCGTGTTACACACATTCCACCCCTTCTTTACTCAAACACAATATCAGCAATTCGAACACTTGCGTACTGATTTACTGAAGCCCTACGAAGAAGAAAAATCTCTTGTTTCAAATTCAGGTGGGTGGGGTGGAGTGCGCGTCATGTTCATAATCAATTTTTATTCATCCTTTTTTACTCGACTGTCATATGGAACGTACATGGAAGGGTTATATTTTTAGACTGAGGAGTCAAGTGTTAAACTAATGATCTTCCAAAAATACTTTACGTGCTATCACTGTGGTAAGTATTTTATGTTTATTTATTTAATGTCACAGACAAATATTTCTTCTCCGGTTCCTGTTGGTATCACCCGCGAGACAGGGAATTCTAGTGCGGGAGTATGAGTATGTTTTTGACAGTGTTGATCATAGAGCATCTTGGATTAAGAAGTTCAAATTAACGCTATATATAACGGTCGAATAGTGTTACAAATGCTTCGACTACTGCTTGTCTTTCTTGCTATCCGTGTGTCCTGTTAGGCGCTTCGCCGACGCACAGGTCGCCTAATTTACTAATAAAAACACGCTAGGGAAGCTGATGCGGTAGGAACTACCGACGCCGCTCATGATCCTAAATATTTTAGCGATAATATTCCACTATGCGAAGACAGTAAGATCTAAAATCGTGTAGCACACATCCCTATGCAATTTGTTGCAGAGGATGCCGTTTAAATGTTATTGATACAGTATTATTATTGTGTACTGTTAAACACCCTCAGAGTGATCAAATGTACAGGTTCACACACACATACTCGCACGAGGACTCCCCTAGTTTCGGGTGGCAGAAAGGACATAGATAAAAGACCAAAAGATAACAAAAATGTCTGTAACTCGAGTGTATATATCTATCCAACAGAGTCTGCCTTTTCTTGAGTGCTTCTATACTTTGGAGCCGAGTCGAGTATGGTCATGGTTCAGTGGGCCGTAAAGCTGACATTTCCAATGAAGGGTAGACAACATACAGTGAAACCAACTTATCTGTGAGTTGAAGGAGGGCGCTGTCGGACGCATTGGACCAATCATTGGACGCAATTCGATAGGTATTAACTGACAGATGAATGACCATAATGTACTTAAGAATGAGTTTTAAACATGGCGGCATTAGTTCCAATTTTCGCCACTTCACGGATAAGTTGGTGGCAGTATACATTAAATCTTGTAGGAGGCCTTTCAATAGCAAAACGTCTGATTTTGATTATATTTTATTTCTGGACAATAAATCCGTCGTCATGCCAGGAAAATACTATTAAGATATAGATCCAATGCTTCTTTCTAAAAGCCGGTCTCAATAATGTACTAACAGATGGAAAACTGTGGATAGGGCTACCATTAGTATGTTATCTGTCATATTTGTCAATTTTTGCGTCTGAAAAATTGACAAGTATGACAGATAACATACTAGTGGTAGCCCTATCCACAGTCTTCCATCTGTTAGTACATTATTGAGACCTGCCGTAAGTGAATAAAAATTCTGCCATGCCTGTGTATGAGATATATTATTGACACTGTTGACCGATGCCACGGGTTTTCGTACTGGTTCCTACACATTCTACTTCATATGGTGTACACATGACTTTTCATGTGTACAGTGCCTAGCGTACTTTCAATAGGATGTGACCTCATCCAAAATTCAGTAGGGAACATCTAGCAAAGGGATTGTTTTGGAATTTAAAGACGGACTAGACGCTTTTTACCGTTTCTATAACTATCAAGAAAGCTAGATCTGATCTATGTAGTTTCGCGCAGTGGTCCGGAATTGCGACTGCTAGACCATGAATATACACACTTACTTAAACATCCGTATGTAAATGCTTTATAAAATACGAGTAACCGCCCTCGCTTTGCTTCGGTTTTCTTATTTTTTTACACGTTATTGGAGTTTTATTAAATATCCCTATTTTTTTTTGAAAATATAATATAGCCTATGTTACTCGGGGATAGTTTATCTTCCCAATAGTGAAATAATTTTTCAAATCGGTTCAGTAGTTTCGAAGCCTATTCAGTGCAAACAAAAAATCAAGTCTTTCCTATTTATATATTAGTATAGATTATACGTATAAAGTATATAAACCCAACAGTTGTTTAAGAGCTTCCGGTTTTAGTTTATGTGTTATTTATAAGGTTCCGAGGAAGTATTCCACTTCGTGTTTACTTCGTCCTTTTATTATCACAACACTCGAATAAGTTCCGTCTAGTTATTTGTGGCAATCTTCCACGGTACGTTTCATGATCCTTTGGCCACGTAAATATCAGGTGTTTATGTATAAAATTGCCGATTTATACATATCATGACATTAATTAAACGGTTTATATAACCCCTATTACAATCTTATCTCAAGGAGCTTCCTTCTAAATGATTCTTGAAACACGTAAATTTTTCAAAAAGGAGAGGGTGAGGGAGAGGGGAAGGGAGGGAGAGGGGGGTTGTTAGGCGGTACAAATTATGCTGGGTCAGCTAGTTCATGATAAAATCAATAGTTGTTCAAATCATTACACAGGTTTTACACGCGGAACCAAAAAATTCGAAGTACTTAATCTAATATTTGGAAATTCAGTGCTTACTGCTACTGTGTAAAAAACCTTATGTTTTAGGTATAGGGCTGCCAAAAATAGCTATTTAATTATTATATTGTTTATTATTATTTTTAATTTCAATTAAATTAATAAAATAGGTCCAAAATTTAAATAATATATTTTTCAAAATATAAATTGGAGGGACTGTCGTCAAGCTTTGACTTATTTTTAAGTAGAAATAATGAAGCATAGCATCAGTTCGTCAGAGCGTCAGGTTGACTTTATAATAATGATAAAAAGAGCAACTGTTATAATAAAAATAATATTCAAGTTAAATTTATCTCTTGTGCGCCAACCCTAAGCCACCGTGATTGGTAATTACAAAAATCCGGCGATGAATAGCCGCACACTGTGAGGTGTGAATGACTTCTAAGTGGGTCATTAGGAAAACATTTTATCCGTCAATAACTGATGTCAGTAGAAGAAGACAAGATGAGATCTTCTCCAGAAAAGAAAAAGAGATTGGAAAATATGCCGCTGCTCAGCTCAAGTAAACTGAATGAGAGAGCGTCACCAAAAGGAGTTAGTACAAATTGGTATATTTCATCACCTCATCTTATCACTTTGTTATAAGGTCACGAGAAACTATTATTACGATGTCTTAATTTTTCAAAGCAACAGATAATAAATATCTAGCACACATCCCAGTCTCGCATGTAATATACAACCATCCATCCAGCCATAACCATATCCTAACTGCCATATATAAACCATTAAACATAACCCTCAATATTTGTAAAATTTATACCATTACTAGCTGCCCCGACAGACTTCGTTCTGTCAAAATATTAAAAAAAATAAAATAAAAAATTTAGGGATGGACCACCCTTAAAATTTAGGGGGATGAAAAATAGATGTTGTCCGATTCTCCGCCGTAGCCGATATGCATGCTAAGATTCACGAAAATCGGGCGAGCCGTCAACTTCTAACACCGTGACATGAGAATTTTATACATTAGATTACGAGACATGCGAGGTTACTAGCAGACCCCTCTTTCCCACTGGGCACTCTGGGCACGTGCCCAGGGCCCCGTGATAGATAGGGGCCCCCTAGTCCCTGCCAGATCACTAAACGATAACTGATATTTATTACCGATTTTTTTTTTAATTCAAATAAATCGAACCTAAATTACTAACTGCAATACCAATTCCCTTATTAGCTTTTGCATAAATCTAGAGGCTTGCCTATCCACTTTCTTTGTTTATTGTAACAAAATAATGTTCTAATAAAGTCATAGGGGCCCCATTATTCTAATATGCCCAGGGCCTCCAGTAGGTTAAAGACGGCCTTGGTTACTAGACTACCCACAGGTGTGTAAAAGTAAGAGTTGTTCCTGGTAAGTTGTAGTTCATCGTGTAGTTTATTTATAGAGTTAACCGCTGGTTACTGCCGCGTCAGGTATTCAACACACATAATAGCTCAATGTATCGTGACAATTGTCGCTTGGCCGCGCCTAGGGTACATAGAGACCACATAGCGCAGTAGTGTCACGGAGAATTTATGTGTTACTAGTTGACCCGGCGAACTTCGTATCGCCTATTTTTTTTTTCTAAAATAAAAGTAGCCTAAGTTACTCCTTGTTACATCAGCTATCTGCCAGTGAAAGTCCAGTCAAAATCGGTCCAGCCATTTCAGAGATTAGCCGGAACAAACAGACAGACAGACAGAAAAAAATTGTAAAAAATGTTGTTTTGGTATATGTACCGTGTATACATCCAAATGCACTTAGTAAAAAGCGGTTATTTTAATATTACAAACAGACACTCCAATTTTATTTATGTGTATATGTTACCGGATATCTGTATAATGCTGGTATTCAACACAATTCCTAGGAAATGTGTATAATACCTGGGTCGTTTTGGCAATGTATTAAATTATATGAATATTATCACCATTACATAGTTTGCCTAGGTAATGTATACGTTTCCCAACTACTGTACAGAATACCTGCAGGTCCACCGGCAATGAATAAAGTTAGATTTGGGTATGTGTAGTCAACTTGGATGGAGGTTGGAATTAAGAATTTACTTAAAAACACACTCAAAACAAATTATAACCTGCATGAATAGATATTTTTTTTATACATTTTAAATTAATGCTTGACCGAAATCACACTTGATGGTAAGGAGAGATGCAGTCTAATGGCTCCTACACTACACTGCTCGCCTACGCAGCTTCGGATTTTTCAAAATTGGTGACAGAACCGACTTATTCAACCCCGACCCCACGTGGTACTAGTCTGCCCTACCCCTAGAGTGAATGTAAATGCTGAGGCTGGTCGCCGCAGGCGACCAAAAAGCCGAAGCTGCGCAGGCGAGCATGGAGTGCCTGCAGTTTGTTACGCAAGGGCGGAGGGGCTGCACTTCCCGCAGCGCCGGAGATGTTTGGAAGCCTTTTTATGTATCAAAAACCCCTAAATTCTCCCTAAAAGTGCATATGTCACCGGAAGATGACTATTTGCAAAGCATGCTGTGGTTACCTGTAATTGTAGGAACAGTAAGATTTAATATGATAAGTAACAACTTGTATTGCAAATGATGAAACTGTATCTTATGTTGGTAATCCTATAATAAATAAATAAAGATAACAAGAACCGCAAATTTACAAACCTAAGTTTATAAACAATATACAACCAAATGAATATTACTCTGACTGAAACATTCGCTACTTGAAAGTTGGCCTTTTGAAAAGTGTCATTATACAAGGCAGACCAAAAGTACAGTTGGCAACTGTTAGGTTGGGAAATTAAAAAAAAATGTGATAAGTTGGCAAATGATTATTCGGCGAAATAAAATTCTGCGAAACGTTAGTTGGCAAGTGATAATCGGCCAAACAATTTTCGGCGAAAAGGCAGAGAACCGTCTTTTACACACATTACCAACTACGCATGGAGTATTGTATAGAATGCCTGGGCTAAGTATGAAATAAATAATATTCAAAACGTTACCTGAACGTTTTAGATATTCTATACATTGCCTAGGTATTGTATAGAATGCTGAATTATACAGATATCCGGTAACATATAGATGTATGGACTAGCGTTCTGCGAGCGGGTTGTGCTCGCGTTTTTGTGGTATAATAAGACCCTACGACTTATTTCAGATCATGGTCTATCTGTTTGCTAAATTTCATGAAAATCCGTTCAGTAGTTTTTGCGTTAAAGAATTGCAAATATCCATTCAAACTTTGTTTTTATAATATTAAGTAGGATTTGATTTATGTGCCCTTTTTATTCGATTTAAATGGTAAAAGCTTGAACCATATCTCGTACCAATTTACACATAGTAAATCTACCAGAATATAAAAAACAAATACCTATGGACTGCAATTAGTGGTTCCGCGCTTATTTTGCCCGACACGACAAACTGCATAACGAAAACGTGGGTTTGGAAAATGGCATGCCTGATATTTCCTGAGAATAATTATGTTACATAGATGAAATTAATTCCTGTGCTAATTACAACTCGTGACTAGTTTCTTGCTAAACGTTGTTTTAATTTTGTTTAACACAAATTTCTCATGTCGCTGCTTTGCATGAATACCGTCACAACTCAAAATTTTCAATTTTTTAGTTAAGGGATCACTCGATCAAAAATTATCCTTTTTATTTTATGAATAGAATTCACATTCTTAAATATCAGCAAAAATGATGCGGTAGCACTACTAAGTATCGTTATGTCATTGGTTGATATTTGGCGCCATTTTTTTTTTCAATTATCAATGAATACCAGTTACTACTCGTATTTAGACGGATTCACGTGCATTATTTGTCGATTATTTTGGTATTATGTTACCAAATAATATTTGAAAAAGCAATAAATTCTGCAGTGTCGTTCCTTTTCATTTTGTGTGTAATGTTAATGAAATCTAATATATAAAATTATCGTGCCACGCTTTTTTGAAGTTGAACTCCTCCGAAACGGCTCGACCGATTTTCGTGAATCTTTGCGTGGATATCGGCTAGGGTGAAGAATCGGACAACATCAATTTTTCATCCCGCTACCCCTAAATTTTTTTGGCAGAACAACGTTTGCCCGGTCAGCTAGTAATTGTATAAATTTGATATGAATTGTTTTCTCAAAATTACATTCGTGTCACATCTTGTTTTGTGTTTCTATTCCCCAAGTTTTTTGAATAAAAGTTTTATCATAAGTCAAAGTCTTTTGTCAATTTTATAATCTTTTTAAGCCAAATACTCAAAAAGTTCTATTAGGTATAGCTAGATCATGATAAGTTCCTTATTGACTTTTATCATAAATGTGATTGTAATTGTGTTCAATACAAAGTTATAAAAGCAAACATTTCGTTAAAAACTTTAAACGGCTCTCCTGAAAAATTTGCTTTTTGAGTTGTGTTAGTAATTAGTATTCATTCAAAGCAACGGTGTGTTCTTGCATTCTTTTCTCTGATAAATTTTATTTCTATTGATAGTTGCTTTTTATGTGCAAAATGCTTGAAAAATATGACACGGATTTTGTTCGGAAAAGCCCGTCTATATATTTTAGTCCATGTCTAATACTTGGAAATTCAATATAAACTGAATATAAACCATGAACTGAATATAAGCCCTACCCTTCTTGATTTCTCCATAACTTGGTTGTTTGGAAGAGATCGCTATTAGCGATAAGGCTACATAATGTATCTTACTTTTATTTAAGACGAGTAACCGCCCTCGCTTTGCTTCGGTTTTCTTATTTTTTTACACCTTGGGTTACATTATTGGAGTTTTATTAAGGATTTTTTTGAAAATATAATATAGCCTATGTTACTCGGAGATAGTGTAGCTTCCCAACAGTGAAAGAATTTTTTAAATCGGTTCAGTGGTTTCGGAGCCTATTCAATGCAAACAAACAATCAAATTTTTCCTCTTTATATATTAGTATAGATATTTTGTAAACATTTTGTTACTTTACTGTTTAATGGAGTGATATTATATTGTATTGTTCTTTCTATACAACAAAACTCTTTGACGCTGCAACGTTCGGATGTAGAGCAATGAGTTATTAGTGATTTCTATGAGAAGGCAACGCAATCCCGGCGGCCTTTTCATCAGGACCATCATGGAATATATTTCTCGGTCAAAGGTCATTGTACAGTTCAAATTTGTTTTATTATTTAAAACGTTACCTTGCAAGTTTACACACTACAGGTATTCTAACTTATTTTTTGCTTACTTCTCTTCTACTTACTTCTCTTCTCGCATATTTGGTCCGATGCCGATGTCATGGGCGATGGTGACCGCTTACCATACGGTGGGTAGTCTGTTCGTTTGCCGGCCTATATACATACCCTGATAGAACTACTGCAAGGTCAATGTACGTACTGTATTGCTAAGTACCTTGGCTTCAACCCATTACTTAATGGCTGAGCACGGGTCTCTCCTCTTGAGGAGGCCTAGAGCATACTCCACCACGCTGGAGTATGCTTTAGGTGGAAGGGATAATGGCCAACCTAAGTGTCGGAAGTTTTCTTGCCGCCCGAAGGCTTCCGACATGGCTTAACGACTGTTATCTTACGATAACAACCATGGCCGATGGCTTAACGTGCTCTGCGAAGCACGGAAATGCTCAAAAAATTTTTGCCACTAGCGGTCACACATCCAACTACCGATCGCACCCGGTGTTGCTTAGCTTTGTCGATCAATTCGGATCGACGCAAGCTGCCGGGCTATGTGCGCTTCTTGCATATTGCTAAGTACCTACCACGTAAATTAAGTACATATCTATATACATATATAAAAATGAGTCCATATTTCCCTGGGTCATGGCATCACGCGTAAACGGCTGGACCGATTTCGCTTACTCTTTTTTGTTCGTTATTGTCAGAAGGTTCTTACGTAAGAAAAAAAATAAGAAAGTTGCGCAGAAAATTAAATAAAAGAGGGAGAGGGCGAGGAAGAGAGAGTGATTTATAGGCGGTA
Source organism: Thymelicus acteon (assembly GCA_951805285.1). Classification (NCBI taxonomy): domain Eukaryota; kingdom Metazoa; phylum Arthropoda; class Insecta; order Lepidoptera; family Hesperiidae; genus Thymelicus; species Thymelicus acteon. The sequence goes on from OX638223.1 coordinate 17,923,256, forward strand.
CAAAGTTTGCTGGGTCAGCTAGTCATAATTATATTTTTCATTTATTTAATTATACCTTCTGTAAAATAATATAATATAGGTATTTACTCGGTAAGAAGGAAGGAATGAATGTTTTCTCCCTTCTGTATTTGACGACCCTGTATTTCAGATGATAGGATAATACCTACGTATGCAAATACATTTTGAATTAATTTAATACCATACCTACTTCCTAAATTTTTAAGATAAGAGACGATAAAATGTAAATCGCTGCAATAAAGATATTAAACTAAATTTAACATTACGTGTTCATGAAATGCATGCATGGATACTATTAAGAAAATTAAAATATGTGCAATTCACACGTAGTAGAAGTGAAACCTTCAAAAATAAAGGTGTATCAGTTTTAATTATCTTTCAAAATCTATTTTGTACTAAATAAAAATAAAACAGTGGTAACAACACCATCTCTTAACAAAACAAGAAAAGCGGCCAAGTGCGAGTCGGACTCGCCCATGAAGAGTTCCGTAGCAACAAGTAACATAATATAAAAGTTCTTGTAGTTCGTTGTAACTTTGATCAATGTTTTTTGCGGTTTACGATTTATGACGTATTAAAAAAAAACTACTTACTAGATCTCATTCAAACCAATTTTCGTTGGAAGTTTGCTTGGTAATGTACATCATATATTTTTTTTAGTTTTATCATTCCCTTATTTTAGAAGTTACAGGGGGGGACACACATTTTACCACTTTGGAAGTGTCTCTCGCGCAAACTATTCAGTTTAGAAAAAAATGATATTAGAAACCTCAATATTATTTTTGAAGACCTATCCATAGATACCCCACACGTATGGGTTTGATGAAAAAAACATTTTTGAGTTTCAGTTCTAAGTATGGGGAACCCCCAAAATTTATTGTTTTTTTTTTCTATTTTTGTGTGAAAATCTTAATGCGGTTTACAGATTACATCTACTTACCAAGTTTCAATAGTATAGCTCTTATAGTTTCGGAAAAAAGTGGCTGTGACATACGGACGGACAGACAGACAGACAGACAAGACGAATCCATAAGGGTTCCGTTTTTTGCCATTCGGCTACGGAACCCTAATATGAAGAGTAAAATGAGCAGCTAGCGCCATCTATCCAGCAATAAAACAAATCTTCTATCTTGTTCCTCGCGCCATCTATGAATACAACTTAGTACTTTTTAAAGTAACACGAACATAAGAAACACTGTATAATGTTTCCTATCTCATTTTCTCCCACGTTAAATCTTCTGAATTTATGTGTCTGTCTCTTTTTACTGTCCCATTTTCGTTTCATCGACTTTCAAATGACAACGATGCTAAAGAAGTTTTCACTTCAAAAGTTTGCAAAGATATTTTACTATAGGTACTAATAGATAATAATATGTTATGAACCTCGCAATGTATAAAATTGCGAGGTTCAGTTTTTGATGACAACTTTAGACTCAATTCTCAAGGGAAGCTGTCAAATGCCATAATTAAATCGCTACATGTGATTAAATTCGACTGACCAATTTCAGCGTCCTCTTGGCATATTTAAATCTACCTTTTTTATACATACATTATCATTGACTTAGGTATAATTAAGTACTTACCTACGGATTAATTTTGATTGTGGATTCTTTTTTAAAGGTGACCCCTGGTTGAACTTGATGATAAAACCATATAAGTCTTAAATTTGCATTAAGTAAGCGCGACAAATGGACGAATAACTCAATATCGCGCCAACCGATTTCGATGATTCTTTTTTTAGTCAAAAGCAGGTGCTTGTCACGTAATTCCACATAAATTTGTACGAGATCTGACAAGTAGTTTTAGAGTAACTTTGAAGTCGGTTATTTTTTGTTAGTAAATATAGATTATTCAATGTCGCTGCTGTATAGTTATTCGTAGATTGTTATCATCTTAGAAAACACAATAATCGCAGGAAAGTTTTATTATTTACCATTGTCAAGTAGGTAATCTTATCAAGATTGTGTCGCGTGGTAAATAGGTATCACGAAGAGTACTTGCACCAAAATCTCTTGACAGGTCGGTAGTATTCTAACAAGGTGGTCGCACCTAACTTACTGTGATGTGACATGACTGTGGTGACATCTTGCGGAGATGTTATTTAAAATACGTTATCACTTATGTTATTATGAGGTAACAATGGATATTTGGTGTTACGTTATGACTTGATATGTATGTTTGTATTATTTTCTACAGGTTAAGGTCATCACATACGGTCTGCTTTTTGTAGCGATACAGTAGCCGAATAGTAAACGCGCGGCGGCATTGCTTCTTTTGGCTAACGGTTGTAAATGAAACGAACCGGTGCGTTAATAGCGTTGGCTTCAACCCATTAATGACCCACTACTGGGCACGAGTCTCTCCTCTCGAGGAGGCCTAGAGCATACTCCACCACGCTGCTCCAGTGCGGATTGGTGGAGGGGTTAGTGGCCAACCCGAGTGTCGGAAGTTTTCAAACCGCCCGATGCCCTCCGACATGGCTTAACGACTGTTATGCTATGATAACAACCGGGATCGACGGCTTTACGTGCCCTTCGAAGCACGGAAACGCTCAAGAAATTTTTTGCCACTAGCGGTCACCCATCCAACTACCGACCGCGCCCGCTGTTGCTTAACTTTGTCGATCACATAGGATCGACGCAAGCCGCCGGGCTATGAGCGCCTCGATGCAGTGATGATGCTTTTTTGGGAGGTATTACCTTTGATGCTTATGAGCGATGTTGATTACTTACCATAAGGTGGACCCCGTCTACTCTTTTGTCGGTTAATTGCATAAAATTAGTGTTGACACCCAGTTTTCTGATATAATCAAGGCTCATGTTATTTTTACACACCGTAACGTACAGTCTTAGATGATTTTGTAATGTCTGAAGCAGCCACACAACCATTTTATCTACACCAGAGTAGGCAACATCTACATTAACAAATTATCAAGAGATTAAGTTGGTAAATAAATGCTATCTAAGCGGAAATATTAGGTAATTCTTGAATATTACTTGTGTGATGTGATGAGTGAACTGTGGTATGTGAGCTGGTTAACATGTTGAGGGAATCTGAAAACATAAAAGATGCCAGTAGTAAAGCCATTCACTTTGATGAGGCTTTCGAATTGTCCGGTATGTTTACATTTGCCTCTTTAAGACCTCATTATGTCATTCCATCCAATGGTTTTTTTAATTATAAGACTTACCTGACTTACCTATAAGACTTACCTATATTTTATATGTATTTTGTTGATTATGGTTATTACAGTTGCTTATGGTCTGAATCTTTGCAAGTAAATAGACTTACCTAAATAAGACTATAAAATTAATAATATCAAGGTGCTTTGAATATTTGTAGAATTTACTGACAAGAAATTTAATTAAATCTTAGCACAGAGCACAGCTAACGATACAATATTTTTCCATAATATAAAATTATTATTTAATAATAATAAATAAATAAACGCTAACACACTCATACCCCCGCAGTAGGTTATTACCTGTGTCGCGGGTGGCATGGACTACACATAACACATCACAATAACACCCATGACCCGAGTACAAATATTTATCTGCCACATAAATATCTGCCCCGGCCGGGAATCGAACCCGGGACCCCTCGCTTCGCAGGCAGGGTCGCTACCAACTAGGCTATAGGGTCGTCATATATCGTTATATCTCTTACAAACATGTACAAAATTTTATGTTAATCTTAATAGGTATAGTTACAAATGGAAAATTGCATGCTCGCCTGCACATGATGTTTCAGTGCTTTTAACAAATAACATTACAGACGAACAATTTGACAAAAAAACATTTACATATGAAAATATCTATTCGCCGAGATCCATTGATATGAAATTCCAGACCTTTCGTTTCGTAAACAGTTTCACTATCCCAACAGCAACTATCCATTCGAAAATAACTATTTTAAAAATAAAAAGCCCCGACAGTTTTATTTTCACCAAATATAACTAAAAACCGTCTCGATCACGTCAGCTTTCAACTAAAAAAACCGCATCAAAATCGGTCCATTCGTTTACGAGTTACCATGCCACTGACACACTGACACATAGATATTTATTTATTTATTTATTTATTTATTTAACACTTTATTGTTTTTACACCAAAACATAATATACATAAACAGCACAAGGAAGGAACACAAAACAATAGGCGACCTTATCGCTTTAAAGCGATTTCTTCCAGGCAACCAAGCAGTAAATTGAAATCAGCAAGAACAGAAAATGAAGATACATAGACATGACAAACTTATAACACCCCTCTTTCTTCGTCGGGGGTTAAAAGAAACCGTTTCGTAACTGATTTATTATTGTCGTCTGCTACCTAAATTCACTTACCAGGCCATGGGTGGTACAACCGGCTGGTGCTGGTGACGTGCTGCCTCATCACCCACGCGGTGGCGCTGGACATGTTCGGCTTCAGCGTGGTGGTCGCCGCTGCGAGGTGCGACCTCGCTATTGGTCTTCAGGAAACTGGTCTGCTAGCTTCTGCGCCATTTGCAGGTTCGGTATTTTCCTGCTGCATTTGTTTACTTAGGGACTACGCATTGTGCATAGCATACTAATGATTTGTGGATTTGCCTTCCTATGGATGGTCTAGACTTCTTCTATTATTTAGTCCTGTGGTTACTTTATCCTACTGAAGCATTCTGCAGTGCTTGGACTGCATCCTATGTCTACTGATTTCTAGAATTACCTCTGGTTAGAATATAAAATTATCGAACTATCGAAGTACGAAGATAAAGATGAGCATACCAGCGTTATATTGCGAGAGTTTTTTAGGGTTGAGTCCCACCCTACCACCAAGGGTATGGTGTGGCAATGTACCTATGTACCAATGACCTAAATACGCATGCTGTGTTCATCTGTAATTAAAATTACAAATAGATTAATTTTAAGACCTAGATCTGTAAGAATTGCTGGTTTTTGTTATTTTGTGGATGTTCCTATAAATAAATAAATAAAGAAGTGAACGTGCATTTTATATGACTTCAGGGTTACTGTTCGCATTCCCGTGGGGATACTTTGCGGACGTGCACGGCAGGAGACGAGCTCTGCTTCTGTCTACTTCTGCGGGATTCCTGTTCGCAGCGCTCAGCAGTTTCTCCACCAGCTGGGAAGCAATGCTCGCTTTGAAGCTGATTGGATGCTGCTTGTGAGACATTTGCATTAACAATACATACGTATATCCATAAAATATTGAAGCGTTCAAGAAGTATACTGTGGTGATGACTCCTAAACCAGTTCCACGACACCTCTATCTAGCGCATTACGCTGGACCATATTGGAACTTGGATAAGGTTTACTATTTTATTACTGAAGGTTAAAGGCCCGTTTATAGATACTTAACATTGGTAACTGAAACATCTTCTGAGCAATAGTCAAATTAAACTGGTTAAGTCGAAGTGCAAAAATACTACAGCTTCTGTAGTACCTGCCTACAGTCTTTTAATAAAATTATGGCTTTGCGCTGGTGTAACTTTGTTGCTCGGTAGAATCCAGTGAATTAATATACTAACGTACATACATATTCGTTCATTGGTACAACCCGAATAAGGATTATTCGGGTTGTACCAATGAATGTAAATGTGGGTTTTAATGGTAAGATTTCTACATTCAATCGTATTTCTTGTGTCTTCCAGTTCCACTGCAGGGTTCACGCTTTCGGTGGCGTACCTGGGCGAGTGCACCGGCTCTGCGCGCCGCAGCCGCTACCAGTTCTACATGAACAGCATGAACTTGGCTTCGGAGATAGTCTCCTTTAGTGAGTTTGTTTCCTCAGGGTACCTCCTGCATGTTGCTCCGTGTTTGCAACTGGTTTTGCCTACACTCCCATATGTCATTAGTATAAAATCGATGCTCACTTATTTTCATCTAAGTCTAATAATATGGTCTTTGAATAAGACGATGTTAACAACCAAAGAGCAAGCATTGGTCCGACATCAAAGAAATCAAGCGAAGGTGGAGCTAGATGATGGAGCGTGAGAACGCGATATACAAGCCGATCAGTCGTGTTATTGTAAATGGTCACTGCTGTTTAGAGACATTTGCTTTTTCATTTGATTCTTTTCTTTATCGGAGCAAGTCACAATTGATTGCTTAAATGCATCTAATTTCAAAGATTTGCGATAAATACAGAATCAGATATCAGCATTAGATCATTAGAGGTGATCCACCTCTAATGAAATATCGTCCATCAAACTCTACCAGGAACTCGCTGTCTTTGGAGATCATTGACATGCATTAAAACATACATATCTTTGTCTGTTTTATCACATATTGTGCGTATATTGTGGCTTCATAAATATAATTGATTAGTATCTGATTCTACAATAGTGTTAGAATGTAAATTGTAATTGCTTTATTATGGCAATCAATTGTGTTTATCAGGAGGAAGTCCTTTCGATGTAAGCGTTATATGTATACAAATGCTAACCATCTTGATAGTTGCAATAACTAACACACTTGACACAACCTTTAACAGTTTCTAGGCATAGACTGCAGATAATTAAATTGATTTGATTTGATATAATTATATTTTCACATTAGGATAATTATACTTTAAAAGCGTATTCAGGCTTTAGGCTACCAGCATCTTTCTGTCAGTGTTTCTCGGCGCAGGTAGTCAGCACCGAGAACTTGTAGGTACATATACATCTGGACGGCAAGCTTTGAAGAGGTATGTACCTAAAGACGGATCACGTGACATTTGATGAATAATTTCAACCAATCATAGACCTGATTGACTTTGACCTTAAAACTCGTAGCTACTCGAAGAGTGTCGGGGTGTACCTTTGGCTAATGATAGGGTGCCTTTTCGTCTTCAGATACCTCTTTGAAACTTGGCCTCTAGATGTGTATATAAAGATGTGTATATCTATATTCTTGTTCAGCACTCAGCATCAAGTTTCTATCCTTTGAATCGAACCAGCGCCGTTAAGCACCGAGCGTGGTTGACTCTTTCGAATACGCCACATTGTTATTGTAACTTGTTTTCAGGTTTGGCATTCTTGATTCTTCCTCTCTCCTTTACCGTGCCTCTACCCTGGGTTTCTATGAGCTATAGATCCTGGCGGTTATACACTTTGGTCCTGGCCCTTCCTCTTGGTTTGGGTGCTCTGATGATGCTGTTTCTATACGAAAGTCCCAAGTTCTTGGCTAATCTTGGTCAAACTGACAAGGCTTTGGCGGTTATGAAGAGGATTTATACGATAAATGTTGGGAAGAAAAATGAATATCCGGTAAGAATTAAGATTTGATTTTAAATAGAAATTTATTTATTTATTTATTTATTTATTTAACCTTTATTGACCACAAAACACGGTACAAATGGCGAGCTTAATGCTTAAATGCATTCTCTACCAGCTAACCATTAGGCCAAACAGATATGCACGAAGAGCGGTATTAACTATTGATAGTAAATTAAAGCATAAAGCAAGAAAAAAAATCTGTAGATAGTGTTCAAGTACATTAGATGCGTACACATAAAAAAAAACAATTGTAAAATTATCTCCTAAGTATATTATATACAGTTTATAGAAACCCTCGTTTGCTTTACAAAGGGGACTTATGAAAGAATGACAGAAAAATGTATGATTTTTTTTATCTTGGATTTTGATTGGTTGGCTTATCTTCGCAAAACGATAACTAGCGCGAACGAAAGTTAACATCTTCGAAAGCATGGAAATAATCTTGCAATTTTTCTACAAGGAGTCACCCAACATTTAAATTGATTAATATTGATGATGACCGTTGAACGTGATTTCTTTGAAACTTCTTGGTAGATTTCTTATCTGTGTTAATCATTGTAGCAGCATGTGTCATTGCATGGATATGCAGTCTATCGAAGATACCGGTTTGAGTTATAAATAAATGTGAGAAACTATCCCTGTATAAGCTCGGTCAGCCTAGAAGCATGACTGTTTTGACAGGGTTCGAGCTATAAATCAAGATTTAGATAGGAACTGCTGATAAACGAATGCATATACGATAATTTTGTCACATTAACGATAGTGTAAATGATAATACTAATAATGATGTGATTCTGAATTAATTATAAAACTCATTCCAAGTTTAGGCGTACTCAGATTATTTCTAAAAGACTAGACGAGTCAAAAACATTGAATAGTTGACTCAAGAAGAAGCGTGGCAGATTGCGGAGAAATATCTTGAGTCTGAATGTCTCGAAAAAGGGCAAGTTAAATTTACAATAGAAAGTAACAAAAACTCAAGTTTCGAAGTCAACTGTTGAAATAACCCTGTCATAGCGCTAATAGTTTAAGGTGTTGTTTTACAAAACACAAGTCAGAACGCACTTACTGCTTCTATTTTTGGGCCGGAGCGCCAATAAGTTGAGTGAATTGTTACAACCGAATTCAATGATAAGCAATTCGGCTTGTCGATAATCCCAACGAAACGTAGCCGATATAAATGTGCGCTTTCTTTATCTTTTCGTCGCAGCAATATAGGGAATCTTTCTGAAGATCTGTTCGGCCTAGAAATCTATGGTGCGAAGTGTCTAAAGTTTTAAAAGGCCTGGGTTCGATTCCCAGCGAGGCAGAAATTTGTATGATGAGTTTGAATTTCTGTTCTCGAACTGGGTGTGTGTGTTTATGTTTTGGTGTGTTGTCTATGGCACCAAAGACACAGGGAACCCTAGTGTAGGCAATCCTATGAGTATCTAGTGTTTATTATTTATTTATTTTACAGCATTATCATTCTTAAGACTTTTCTATGAACTTGTACTCTCAGATATCATTTTCAGAAGCATATTTCCTGACACAATCATGACATTCTGAGAGTACGTTGCGACACTAATGTTAGATAAATGCACGAATGTAAGGTATTTTGATAGAGATTATCTTCGCACTTTGTCGTGCGCCTGACACCCTCAGATTAAGGACCCGATATGGATAAAGATTTGATAATCTGACCGTCAATCACTCCAAATTGATTGACACGTGGCTTCATATTTGTGGTACAGAAGCATGGATTTAGATAATCTTTAAGTATGTCGAGGTTCAATTGTAAAATTCGCAATTTTCATTAAAATTTATCACTGTTTGGCTCCAACCCTGTTAAACTAAAGACCACTAAATTTAATAACTTCAACAGGTTCATTCCCTGGTCAATGTAGAAGTTGAGAGTAAAGCATCGTTCTGGAGTTCGGTGGTTAAACAAACGGTGCCGCTGTTCAAGCCCCCTATGCTGTGGAGGACATTGCAATTGGCGTTTCTGATGGCGGTTTGTTGTTCTACGTACGTTATTCATTATTGTGTGTGTCTGAAACTAAAATTAAATCAATATTAAAGGCTTCGATTTACAATACAGTAAAGGCAATGGAAAATGATCTATACTACTGAAAAGAGGATTCCCTGGTGACGTGTAACGTGTGAGCAAGCTGAGCAAAAACGTTTATGTTATCCTAGTAACCCGACCATTCTTGGTTTAGGAAAAGTGATTTTGTTTAGTTACACCTCAGAATAATTTTTTTAATCTGAGAGTTACACCTGTAACCTACCTTACGTTACCTAACTACTTTCCCTTCCTACTACCATAATTTCCGTTAGTCTCCTTTAAGTACTCCTCATACTCCAGTAAGTAGTCATTAATATTGCTATTACGCTTGCCAAGTCAGGTTTGGTTGTAATAAAAACCTGAGAAAATTTTGTACATTTATTTCTGTGGTACTTTATATAGATTTTTTCCACATTTTCTTTTATTGAAAATCTAATTTTATTTTTGATGCTCTTTAATATTTTCAGTAACAATGTGTTCTTGATGTGGTTCCCTTCGGTGGTGAATATATTCTTCATTTCCCTATCAAATGACTACAGAAGCGACACTGGATTCTGCCAGCAGGTCCAAGATAACACCACTGTCTCCACTCCCATTTCTGACACTGGATTTGTAAGCTCATACTGTTCTTCTTCTATCATACTACATGATTTTTTTTACGTTACTTAATCTCTTACTTGTAACAAGTGTTTGTATAAACAAACATTGAATAAAAATATCATTTAATTTAATTTTACCTGGGTAACAGGTGGATAAATAATGCAGTTACCTACTGGCCATAACACAGGGTATCCTAGTGTGGGAAATACGTGTTTTGCAAAATTTTTGTACTTTTCTTTTCATGCAAATAAATTATTATTATTATATCTACTTACTCTAAAATTTATATAAATGCAAATATATTGAAAAAAGAAAACTAATATTTTTGTATTGTTTCAGGTAGTTTGCGATGATACGATATCCCTTAACACCATCTATTCTGGTATTATTCTCGGCCTGTTTCTTACTTTCCTCAATTTATCCGTGTCCAAACTGGCGAGTTATCGGAGACTAGTTCTCATATCAGTACTGCTGCTTGCTACTGTCAGTTGTCTCCTGGTAGGATTACTGAAACACCCACTAGCCAGTCTTTTGTTCTTTGCCATGATACAATCCACTGCTGTAGGACTGGGGAGCGTTTTTTCTTACTTTGTGGATTTGTATCCCACTTCATATAGGTAAGTGATAGTTTTAGTTGTTTAGTTGATTTTGTATGTGATTCGTTTCATCAGCATTTAATTAGCACTTTTTTATGTTGTGATATTCTTTCTCTTGCCTATAACACATACTATTTCGCAAATCTCAATACGGATCCCTTAAAGTTCTTCTTGGTGATCAATTTTTGATCAAAAATTAAAGAGCTAAAGATTATTTTTTTCTATGCTATTCTAGTCAGTATACTGGAATAGTTAAAGGCAAACCCGGGTATGTAGAAGTTTCTTTTGGATTCATAATGATTGGACGTATTAATTACAGGGGCTTGGTGACCAGCCTCGCTGCAATGGTCGCGAGGTTCGTGTCCTTCGCCGGCGTCAATCTCATCGGAAATGTCATCATTGACCACTGCAATCTCACTTTCTACTTATGGGCTATACTTACGTTAAGTAAGTAGCTGCTATACGTCGTATTTTTATTTCAAATTCCGAGCATGTCATAATTATTATCGCGTTTTATTGAATTTAATTTTCTTTTTGCAGGTGGTGTTGGAGTCTCTTTACTTTTACCTTCGGATCGAAAATCCAATGTCGGAACTTAAATTTAACAAGAGACATAATATGAGTGGTAATCTAAATTTTACTAACAAAAAATAACCGTCTTCAAAATTACTCAAAAACTACTTGTCAGAAATCGTTCAAATTTATGTGGGACTACATGACAAGCACCAGCTTTCGTTTAAAAAACAATCATCAAAATCGGTTCACCCAGTCGAAAATTCTGAGGTAACAAACATAAAAAAAATATAAAAAATACAGTCGAATTGAGAACCTCCTCCTTTTTTTGAAGTCGGTTAAAAACCAATTTGTGATAAGTGTAAAATGAGAGAGTTTAGTTTTGTTATGACTGTTTGTGAATGAAAATGTTTTTAATATGATATAGGGTGATAATATCACATATTATGTTTGGGTTTATATGTAATGCGAACCTGGTTCCTTTGTTTTCGAATGGACTTGCGCTGTTAACTCAGTTGGCCCTATTGGCCTCTACTGCTTCATGCGCACATAAAATATCAACTTAAATATATGGAGTCCGAAATATTTGTTGAAATAGGGTAGGGATGTATTTTTTTATTTTTATTCTTTTCATGATGCTTAAGGTTCAACACTAAACTTAAGGTTGAAAATATTGGACGTCGAGGCTGTTTAATTATAATGATGGATTATTACTTATTACTTTATTTACTATTTATTTTGTATTAAAACCAACTTTCCAAAGTTCCTTTGTTTTGGATTTTCCTTCAAAATACTCCGTTTTATTTTACTGGTCACTCAGTGGTCATACTTGTTACATGATAGGCATCAAAAAGACCTACCTACTATAATAATACTTATCTATATTAAATATTAAATAAGCAATAAACAGTAAAGCAATATTTTATCTCGACTTTACTGGCACTAGCTACCAACCTTCTTTCTTTCTTTCATTTTCTTCTCTCTTTCTTGTGTTGTGTTGCTAATGTCCATGGGCAACGATAGCCACTTTTGCCATAAAAATTTTGCCAGCTATTGCCATAAAAAAAAACTTCTTAAATTGAGCTTGATTTATCGGTCGCAGTGCTAGCCTGGAATATCGCGGGTCTCCCCGTTTCTTTCTAAGCTAACGATGCCATTAATATTGATAGTCATGGGTGACTTTGACCACTTACCATCAGACTCAAATTAAAGAACAATTAATCTGAGCCATCAGAAAGCTCATCTGTTCATTTGCCGGCTATTACTCAAATCAAAAGGTGGTTAGTGCCTGCGTACTTTTGATAGCAAATATTACTAATCGTAATATGTGATATTGCTATCATTTATCTGTATTACTATTATTACGATTGGGGAAGAAACTTTTATACACGGATAGTTTTAGGCGTTCTGATAAAAGAACTTCAATCAATAAATTAATTCTTGACAAAAAATAACCGACATCAAAATTAGGGATAACTCAAAAACTACTCGTCACATCTCGCTCTTTAAGTGGGACCACATGACAAGCACCAACTTTCAAAGAAAGAAAGAAAGAAAACATTTATTATTTATTATAGAATAATAATATTAAACAGTATTATAGAATACAAAAGGTAAGGTAAATACATAAAATACAAATCTACTAATTTACTTCATAACATATGTTACCCTAATCAATGTAAGTTGACGAGACCTACAGGAAGCTTACACCCCAATTCTTGATGAAGTGTTCAGTGACTTTGAATTTGAAGCTCTGTTTACTGCAAGATTTTCTTAGGTTGTCCGTGAGGGAGTTCCAAAGCCTAATTGCTTGGACTGCATAAGAGTTAGAGACAAAACCAGAGCGGTGAGAAGGAATTGACAATTGATTAGCATTTTAATTTAGCAATGTCGACTCAAGCGTCTGACTAACAGTCAAATTTTTATGCCGTTTTGTAGCGTATCTTAAAATCTGTCGATCTGATGAATTTGGTAAAAACAGGCTTGTTTTTGCAGAATTTAACAATAACTTCTAGTGGTAGGTACATGCACAAAAAAACACCAAAAATTTTAAATGGTGGTGTTTTAGAGTGGGGATGAGATGTAGAATCCGTCTCCAAAATATCTTCAACTCAATCCCGGACACGCTGTTTCATTTGATCCTGTGCTTTATTAAAGTCGTGCAAATATTATACCAATCATATTATATCAATAGATTTAATCTTATTACTAAATTTATAAATAACTAGCTGACTCGACAGACGTTGTTCTGCCAAAAAATTTCTGGATAGATACACCCTAATCACCTAGCAGACTCAAATACGAGTATACTTGACGACCTATTCTCATATCTACCAAATATAAACAAAATAATCAAAATTTTATTAACAAAAAATAACAGACTTCAAAGTTACTCAAAAACTTCTTGTCAGATCTCGTTCTTTATGTAGTCCAACTACATGAAAAGCACCTGCTTTCGATTGAAAAAAGAATCATCGAAATCGGTTGGCGTGATTTGTTAAAAAATAGGTTGAGCCGTTTCGGAGGGGTTCGACCACAAACACCGTGACACAGGTGACACTAGATTTTTTAAAATTGATTTAGATATTAATTAGGTTACTTAGTTATGCTAATACTGCAGCCAACATTTTTATGGTTAATTTTAGCATATGAATCGCTAGTTGCTAGGTAGATAAAATACTTTTGCCCATTATTTCTGCAATATTATTAGGCTCAGTAAGATGTCAGGATCGTAACATATTTTTGAGGTTCCGTAGTCAAAACGGAAACTTTCTAGTTAAGTTGTGATTTTGCACGGATACCTATAAACTTTTGTCACTCTGACAAAGTGGTGGAATAAAATTTGAAAAATAATGTTTTTGTACCTCCCGTACATGTAGCTTAAGTTGAGATTTTTTATTTTTACTCCATAGTGTGTGACATCATTGAATAGATCTTTAAAAAATGAGGCGGGCTTATTAAAACCGTTTTTTGATTCATAAATCCGTTTAAGACATCTACCTATTGACTTTTAGCTTTCATGTGTTAATTTCGGGTAGTTTTTAGGGTTCCGTAGCCGAATGGCAAAAAACGGAACCCTTATGGATTCGTCATGTCTGTCTGTCTGTCTGTCTGTCTGTCTGTCTGTCTGTCCGTCCGTATGTCACAGCCACTTTTTTCCGAAACTATAAGAGCTATACCATTGAAACTTGGTAAGTAGATGTATTCTGTGAACCGCATTACAATTTTCACACAAAAATAGAAAAAAAAACAATAAATTTTAGGGGTTCCCCATACTTAGAACTGAAACTCAAAAATGTTTTTTTCATCAAACCAATACGTGTGGGGTATCTATGGATAGGTCTTCAAAAATGATATTGAGGTTTCTAATATCATTTTTTTCTAAACTGAATAGTTTGCGCGAGAGACACTTCCAAAGTGGTAAAATGTGTGTCCCCCCCCCTGTAACTTCTAAAATAAGGGAATGATAAAACTAAAAAAAATATATGATGTACATTACCCAGCAAAATTCCAACGAAAATTGGTTTGAATGAGATCTAGTAAGTAGTTTTTTTTAATACGTCATAAATCGTAAATCGCAAAAAACATTGATATAAGTTACAACGAACTACAAGAACGTTTATATTATGTTACTTGCTGCTACGGAACCCTTCATGGGCGAGTCCGACTCGCACTTGGCCACTTTTTTTCTTAGTCTTGTCAGCTGAGCATGTGAAAAAATTCATGGCAATGACATTTATTATGATGAATCTGAAAGAAACACTAATAACACTGTGAAAGTCACTGAAATTAATTTTCCAAAATTATTTGTAAAAAACCTACCTACTTCGATTAACATTTTATTTAATTTCATTTAAATCTACGGATCCCTGCGGGTAGCTGTACATGCACTTGTTCGGTTTTTATCTATGCGTGTATAAACAACATACCACGTGTAAACAGGAATTTAAGTGTAGTAATAATATGCAAATATTTATTACGATTTTTTATCTTTTCCAGCTCAACATACCACTGAAATTTTCTATGTATAGTAAGAATCACATTTAAATCACAAACGCCCCAATTTAGAGTCACTAACGGTTACTTTAATCGCTCCTTAGTAAAGAATCACCATACAAATTCTGTACTGAGGAGCGATTTAAGTAACCGTTAGTGACTCTGAGTTGGGGCGATAAACTACATAAATGCTGTGCCTGTTACTACACATTTCACGACATCCTAACTGATGATTAAGAGTCGTTGTTTACCTGAATACTTATTACGTGTTCTCTTATCTTCTAGAAGGTATATTAGTTGGCAAAACCCGTAGACCGTATCAGTACATCACTATTAATTTAATTATATGCGCGGACGGTAAAGCACAGAAGTGCGTAATTTTTATTGGTTTTATATTACGAGTATAATAGTTTAAAGTCATGATGGGAAAAAGTGCTTTAGTAGCAATAATGCGATAAGTCCGAATGTTAGATATTTGTACCACGTTCTACATAATATTGTTAAATCGTTTTGTATAATTAAAATATTTCAAAATGACTGTCAAATGCTCGTTCGACCAGGCTTTGAATATGACCGGTAAGGACTATAATTACATATTACATTATTATATTTTAATTATTTTACACAAAATTCAAGCAGCTAACCTTTTTTTCACCTTCACCTACATATTGTTTCTTAGAAAAAGTATTAAAAATATTTTTTTTGCTAGTGCTGAAATAATTATTCTTAATATTAAAGCATTATTAAAGTCGAATAATTCCTTTTTTCAATAAATGTTTATTAAAAATGAAAAATTATATATTGTTCATGATTTTCACGAATCATTGAATGAATGAATCATTACCTGTAGCTTTATTATGAATAGAGTAATTTTCGTAAATTTCGTTGTTATAATTTTTTTGCATTTATTTTATTTCATTACCTTGATTTCTGTTTGTTATATCATATTCTACTACATTCGAAGTCGTGCTCCCACCGAGATGAGGGTAAGCTTAAGGGTAAGAGCGTTTTTAGGGTTCCGTAGCCGAATGGCAAAAAACGGAACCCTTATGGATTCGTCATGTCTGTCTGTCTGTCTGTCTGTCTGTCTGTCTGTCTGTCTGTCCGTCCGTATGTCACAGCCACTATTTTCCGAAAGTATAAGAGCTATACCATTGAAACTTGGTAAGTAGATGTATTCTGTGAACCGCATTACAATTTTCACACAAAAATAGAAAAAAAAACAATAAATTTTGGGGGTTCCCCATACTTAGAACTGAAACTCAAAAATGTTTTTTTCATCAAACCCATACGTGTGGGGTATTTATGGATAGGTCTTTAAAAATGATATTGAGGTTTCTAATATCATTTTTTTCTAAACTGAATAGTTTGCGCGACAGACACTTCCAAAGTGGTAAAATGTGTGTCCCCCCCCCTGTAACTTCTAAAATAAGGGAATGATAAAACTAAAAAAAATATATGATGTACATTACCAAGCAAACTTCCAACGAAAATTGGTTTGAATGAGATCTAGTAAGTAGTTTTTTTTAATATGTCATAAATCGTAAACCGCAAAAAACATTGATCAAAGTTACAACGAACTACAAGAACTTTTATATTATGTTACTTGCTGCTACGGAACCCTTCATGGGCGAGTCCGACTCGCACTTGGCCGCTTTTTTTAACCCTCATAACTTTGGTTTGGATTATATTAGATAAACGCTCATATCCCCCCCCCCCCCTCCCCCGCAGTAGGTTATTTACCTGTGTCGCGGGTGGCATGGACGACATGTATAACACATCACAATAACACCCATGGCCCTAGTACAAATATTAAACTATCACATAAATATCTGCCCCGGCCGGGAATCGAACCCGGGACCCCTCGCTTCGCAGGCAGGGTCGCTACCAACTAGGCTATATTTTATTCATATTTAAAAACCCCGATTTCGTCACTCACTCATGATCATCAAAATTCATTCGTACTTCCTGTAGTCCTAGAATTTGTACACAAACAACAAAAATCTAAAACTTGGAACTTTTACCCCCCCATCTTAAACTAGGGGATAGAAGTTTGTGTGAGACATTCGCAAATTTTGTCTTTAAGAAGTCTGAAAATTGATATAGGGACTCATTGTTATCTATACTAATATATAAAGAGGAAAGATTTGATTTTTTGTTTGCATTGTATAGGCTCCGAAACTACTGAACCGATTTGAAAAATTCTTTCACTGTTGGGAAGCTACACTATCTCCGAGTAACATAGGCTATATTATATTTTCAAAAAAATTAGGGATCCTTAATAAAACTCCAATAATGTAACCCAAGGTGTAAAAAAATAAGAAAACCGGAGCAAAGCGAGGGCGGTTACTCGTAAATAATAAAATATAAAAAATTTAGGATTTTTAGTAAATCACCCCCCACCCTTTAAGTTAGGGGATGGAAGTTTGTATGGATTTTTCGTATATTATCATAAGCAACTTACAACAAAAACATTTTCATGTAAAATGTTGCCAAGACAAGACTATATATATTATGGCTCTATATTAAAAAGTTATCAAATCTCATGTAGAGCAACGCTACTGTCTCTATCGTTTCGTATCGTACAGCTCTGGCGATGAGATCTTATAACTTTTTGATCTAGTGCTATATATGGTTTCGTTTGGGCAACATTTTACATGAAAATGTTTTTGGTGGGTCTCATTTCGGAACTCGCAATGCCGAACTCTAGATTAACAAATATTATTCTCTCCTCTAGCTATTATTTAATGCTTATTTATTGGCGAGATTTATTGATTTAGGGCTTGTTTCACAATCTTCAAGTAAGTCCGAAGTAAGCTATTCGTTGGTTAAGTTGACATTTCGTGTATGTAAAATGACACTTTAACGTCACTTTAACCGGCGAATAGCTTATTCAGGACTCTACTTGAAGATGGTGAAACAAGCCCTTATTCTATTTCAATTATTAATCGTGTAACCTATCTGTAAATGTCTCGTTTTTAAATCTTGTAAAAGATCGTTGGCCCTTCAAACGAAAAACCAGCCAAGCGCAAGTCAGACTCGCACACCGAGGGTTCAGTACAAACTTGTAGAACCTAACATTTGAAAAGTATTTAAGCCGAACCTAATTTGTACAAAAAAAAATTAAAAACTTTGTGGTTGGAAAACTGTCGTTTGGTTGGAAAACCCAGTTCCCCATCGATATTGTGTAGATCGCGGTCAATTTACCAACTGCAAATAAAGTAGATAGTTACTACTTAAACATATTTTTTGTGATGAAACCATAAAATTACGGTTTAAGGATTTTCCCCTTTATTTGTGCTTTATGACATAACTTCTTGCTAGGTCAAATTTACTAATGTAATGAATTTAAATGTATTAATTAATTATTATTAATAATTATAATGATATCGTTATTGTTTTGTAAATGTTGACGAAATAAATCATTTGACTTTGACAACGTGAGTTTCCCAAAATTTTTTGATTCCCTTGCGAGTTGCGAGTGTCAAAATAACTCAAAAAATGCGATACCGTATCTTTTAATTGCATTATCTAAGGCCCTTATCCCACTTATGTGAGCGTTGGCGTTTCTCCAACGTTTGCGCAGCGTTGTCGCGACGTTAACGTTGCGCATCCGCTGAACGCAACGTCAACATTGCACATTTGAGTATTGAATATTAATCTCAAATTTATACCTCCACGAGTTCTTAAGAAAAAGGGTCTTGACAGGCAGACGGACAAACTGACAGACGGAAACGAACTGATCTTTTCGAGGTACGGAACCCTAAAAAGGAAAGACTTTATTATGACGGCTTCGTGATCTTGTGAATCTTTATCAAACTATTATTATGGAATATTATGCAAGATAAACCTCAACGAGTCAAGGATATTTCTTATCTCTTCTTATATTCATTATATTGTAAATTTATCAACTGTTGTCTAAGGCTGTACCACAAAATAATTATGCACATAATCGTAAAATGTAGCCAATAACATTGCTTTTGAAAACGAATTTAGTCAATGAATATTTTCATTATTTAACGGATTATAATTTCCAGGCTTCGGCAAGTTCAACTACATGATGATATTGCTCACAACTAGCATATTGGTAGCGATGGCATTCGAGATCTTCTCTGTGTCATACTTGGTGCCGGCCAGCGCCTGCGAGCTGGGAACCACCAACTCCCAGCAGGGATTCATGGCTGGCATACCTATGATTGGTACGTATATCTAGCCCTAAGATTGTCAATTTTGGGTTGTTTGTACATTTGCTCTCGGCCCTAGCGGTCTTTACAGCTTCATGCGAATAGAATATGTTTAGTAACTACGAGGATCTGAAAAAAAGACGGACGTAACCTCGTCTAATCGAGAGTGAAGCATAGCAATGGCCGCCCGCTTATCATGTGTGCGTAATTTTTGATTCGTGATTGAAGCAGTGAAGTGTCAAGTACCTACACATTGTGTGTACTTGAATAGAGAGTTGGTATTACTATGGGTGCTTCACTGAATTTGTTGTTGGGATTACGTCCGTATTTTTTTTGTCCGTAGTTACGAACTTTTGTAACTACAAAACAGAAAATAGTTCCGTCCGGTCTGTTGAGCGAAGTTGCTGTCGAGAATTTATAAAGAGAAGATAAAAAACCTGGCTATGTAATGTTCAGTAGTCATCATCGTCTCTGGATAAGTGCAGCTCTAAAGGAGTTACCAATTCCTAGCCCTAAAGTCCATCTTCTTCAGAATCCAATCTCATTATCATCCAGTCTTATTTCTTATCGTCGGAATGTTCTCCCAGGCATCATAGCTACATCGCACTTCTGGGGCTACCTCGCGGACACCCGGGGTCGGAGGCTGATCCTCATCTGGTCACTTATCGTCGGCTTTATCGCAGCCGTTTCTTCCGCGTTCTCGCCCAATTGGATAGTATTTAGTTTCCTGAAATTTTTTTCGTCTTGCGGGTAAGTAGTTTTTATAAAACCTACCGTTGCTTCGTTTCAGAAAACCTAGATAAAGAACCTGCAGCCAATGATATTAAAATGTTTAAATATCATTGCCTGCAGCCGAAACAATTGCTATTTATATTTATCAGTTATAAAAATGCGAAGTTTCTGATTTATATACAGATTTATGTGTTGTAGTTTCAAACAGACAGACAAAAAAAATTTTGCCTCTTTATTGATGACGAGTAACCGCCCTCGCTTTGCTTCGGTTTTCTTATTTTTCTACACCTTGGGTTACATTATTGGAGTTTTATTAAGGATCCCTAATTTTTTGAAAATATAATATAGCCTATGTTACTCGGGGATAGTGTAGCTTCCCAACAGTGAAAGAATTTTTAAAATCGGTTCAGTAGTTTCGGAGCCTATTCAATGCAAACAAAAAATCAAATCTTTCCTCTTTATATATTAGTATAGACAAAGCCTGCCTACAAGAAAATTGCCGAAAAATATTTAAATATACAATGTATTTGGCCCGGTTGATGTTTTTAGGGTTCCGTAGCCAAATGGCAAAAAACGGAACCCTTATAGATTCGTCATGTCTGTCTATCTGTCCGTCCGTATGTCACAGCCACTTTTTTCCGAAACTATAAGAGCTATACCATTGAAACTTGGTAAGTAGAAGTATTCTGTGAACCGCATTAAGATTTTCACATAAAAATAAAAAAAAAACAATAAATTTTGGGGGCTCCCCATACTTAGAACTGAAACTCAAAAATTTTTTTTTCATCAAACCCATACGTGTGGGGTATCTATGGATAGGTCTTCAAAAATGATATTGAGGTTTCTTATATAATTTTTTTCTAACCTGAATAGTTTGCGCGAGAGACCCTTCCAAAGTGGTAAAATGTGTGTCCCCCCCTTAACTTCTAAAATAAGAGAATGATAAAACTAAAAAAAATATATGATGTACTTTACCATGCAAACTTCCACTTAAAATTGGTTTGAACGAGATCTAGTAAGTAGTTTTTTTTTTAATACGTCATACATCGTAAACCGCAATTTACCTCGATCAAAGTTACAACGAACTACAAGAACTTTTATATTATGTTACTTGCTGCTACGGAACCCTTCATGGGCGAGTCTGACTCGCACTCGCGCTTTTTTATTATTAGTATGTATGTACATTATCTTCCTGGTTTAGTTAAATTCCGTCTAAACTTTCCAGTGTCGGAAGTACGTATGCGCTCGCAGTTACGTTGCTGAGCGAATGTACGCCGGACAGCAGGAGGTCGGTCCTCATAGTCCTTACAGCCAGTATTGTTCTCCTATCGTCAGGAGTCATGGCCAGTAAGTGTCTTTTTATGCTAATATCTGTCTAACGAGTCGTCGAACAAACGACGGGCCACCTGATGCAAGTCGTCACCGCTGATATTTGTAACGTCAAAGACGATGCCTCAACGTCGTCTTCAAAAAAGAGATGATTGGTAACAGGTAATTAGAAACTGCATCTGATAGTCTAATTATTTCAGATGATATCCGGGTTAAGTTGGATTTAACAAAGCCCAACGACCTCCAACAGGAGAAACTTGTTTCCATAGAACAATCCGTTTTCGTCAGGGTTCACTGCGAGCAAAGTTGGATTCAAGTTGTTGTTGTTGTCCAACATACATCAACTGTCCTGTTCCTAAGTTAAGACTAAAATTTTGCAAAAAGCTGTTCTATATTTTTATTCTCTCTCGTTTGTTCTTTTTCAACAATAATAATATGAAGTTTGTGGTGTCCAGCCAGATGTTTTTTTATGGAAATAGCCGGCAAAAGAGCTGACGATCCACCTGATGGTAAGTGGCTATGGTCGTCCATGAACATCAGCAACACCAAAGGCATTACTGATGCGTTGCCGGCCAAGAAACGGCGAAGAAAAAGCAAGAAAGAACTGGCTGCCAACTCAAGCCTACAGCCGGAATACGACGAGTCGTTTGGCGGCTGACTCATGCTCAAGGGTAGTAGCTACCCAGGTGAACCCCATGGAGAAATAATAATAGTAATAATGATATTAATTAGCAATTAAAATCAATATTAACAATATGATCCCTCCGAGGGGCCCTACCACCAGCGGGTCAGATTTAGTCGCCTCTTACCACACCCATCCGGCGTGGGATTGGGGTTAGTATTCTAAGCCGCCCCAATACGGCATGAATTTGTGAAAATCAGTTAATTTCTCTTGTTTGGAAGACAATTTTACCAAATTATTTTTCACAATCCACAGTTCTGACGATACCCATACTACCTTTGAGTTTCTCCTACTATATCCCGTATCTGGACATTCATTTCAACTCGTGGCGGTTGCTCAACATCATCTACGCCATACCTGGCACGGTAGCAGCTGTGGGGGTTTACTTCGCGTATGAGAGTCCCAAATATCTGCTGACTACTGGTCAGGATGCTGAAGCCCTGAAGATCTTGCGAAGAATATACGTGATAAACACGGGGAACTCAGGGGATGATTATCAGGTAAGCAAGAGTTTCTTTCTTTCTTTTTTTTCTGTCTTTCTTGGCCGGCAAGGCATCACAGCCTTTGATGTCGCTGATGTCCATGGGCGGAGATAACCACTTACCATTAGGTTAAATCGTTAGCTCGTTTGCCGGCTATTTCCATAAAGAAATAATACAATAATATGGTTTTGTTTCAAAAATGGTGGAGTACATACTTCTTTAAATACGAGGATTCTTTTCCTCATATTACCTAGGAATTTTAGTTTTAGATGCAGTAACTGAGGTTATCGTTATCATTAACGACAGTGTAATGAGCCTTGTATAATGTTTTCTTTAGCATAAGACAAAGCTTAGCGTGACAAAAAATAAGTTAGATTTCTTTTCAAATTCAAATTCATTTATTTGCCCGAAAATGGGTATGTAACAATGTCTTAAAATTAATCATAATATTATGTCCTCCACATACCACCATTTAAGGCATGCAAATTTCATTGAAACAATAATTTACGTTTATACAATCTGTCACATATATATATGTAACATAAGAAAGTACATGGCTCAAAATCGGCAGCTGAATCGATTCCACGTATTTTTAATGTAGGTATTTTTTTTCCCTAAAAGAAATTAAAATTAAGTAAATGATGTCACCCAATTCTTTAAACAGTCGAAACAAACAAAAATGAAACTTAAGTCAATGCAATAGGGTCCTTTCAAGCATTATTATACTGAGCCACAGCCACAAACGCACACTGCCAAACGTACGTAGTTGTACGACGTAAAAGAAATTCACTACAAACGCAATAGATCAAAAAAATATTATAAAGAAAGTTCGCACACTTCCATACGTTTTCTCTCTTCCGCATATTTAAAAACAGTCGGGAGGAAGCGAGACGTAACGACGGTGTCATTCCCAGCCGGCGGCTTTTGTGATCTACGATTTAGTAAATTAAAAAGTCAGTCACACCGCACGCGCCGGCCGTATAAGTGATTGGATAAATTAGGTTTCCTAGGTCAGCTGATTTGACCCAACTAGACTTTTTTCTGTGGGGACGTGTTTATTTCAAACATTCCATTAGATTTGACGTAGTGAAAAGTGACACTAGTATTAAATAAACATAAACGACAATTACCAAAACGTGCATTAATGTGTATCAAACAAGGTGGTGGACATTTTGAAAATGTCATTAAAATACGACGAGGATGAGGATGAGGGAAGAAACCAATTATTATCAGACCTGTAAGTTACCTACACTAACTAAATTTAATTGGTTGTTTAATATTTGTAAATATTTTTATAATTCACAGCTTTTAAACATGCAGTCTTTTTTATTTTGTTGTATTATTACACATACATTACAAACTTATGCATTTTACTAAATTTTAATTAAAAAATGCCTGCGCAAACGTGTTAAGTGATAAGCCCCGCCCATAGAAAAATTTCATAATCACTTGTTTACTTGCGTACAAAATTTTAAGTACTAAATTGTCCGTTTACACCTATTAGTTTACTTAAAATTTAGTTATCTACATATCTACTTCTAAACAATCAATATTTCAATAAATAGGTATCTTATCATTTTAATGCCAAAACGATTAACATTGTATTAATTAAAATGATTCAAAGTCGACAGTCCAAAACCTGTAAAAAGTGATTGAAACAGGGCTCAGCTACTATTTTAGGCATATGTAGGTAATAATGTTTATGTTCAATAAAATCTTTGAATCGTTAACCTAATTGGATGAGTTCAGTAAGTGATACGAGTATAACACACCTACCAATTAAATGAAATGAGTAGTCAGGTAACAAACATGTTGTGTTTAACAATATCTAATGTACAATGTCTAATTCGTTTTCGTCTATCAGCTGTTATAGCCGCGCGCGCGCCGGCCCCCGCGGCCCGCGTTGTGGCCTGTGACGTGGGTCTCACTCTCGTGTGTGCGTGAGTCTGTATGCTTGCTTAGAATATTATGAACATTCTTATCCCTCTACGAGAACAACTAATTCCTTGAATAAACAATTATTAAGCTAATAAAAAATATTTCAGTGTATGTATTATGATTAAAACTGAATAGGTATTCTAATTGGGGTGTTTAGGGGTGTACGTCATTTATGCATTTAATGTAGTG
The DNA here is from genome assembly GCA_951805285.1 of Thymelicus acteon. Lineage (NCBI taxonomy): Eukaryota > Metazoa > Arthropoda > Insecta > Lepidoptera > Hesperiidae > Thymelicus > Thymelicus acteon. The sequence goes on from OX638223.1 coordinate 17,947,819, forward strand.
AAAGTGAGACTGTAGTAGGTATTAAATAAACTTAAACTTATTACTGACATTGATTAATTTTTTTGTTCTTTAATGTGAGGTTTAATCAATGAGTTCAAAATTATTCACAGTCTACAGTACAAAGCCTGAAAAATGTAATGGAAAGAGAGAATCATAATTTGTTTAGTATTTAATCTTCTTACCATTACTTACTACATACATATTTTATGTAATGATCGCTCGATCGCTAATATCAGCTGTTTTTGTCGGGACGTCGGGGTGTACCGCACACACGCGCGCACCGACCTTGTATACGTAGCGCTCGTTCGCTCTCATGTGTGCGTGCGCCGCTGGGTAGAATGTTCACACTTTTCGTTCGAAATGAGTATAACTAATTTCTTAAATAAAAAATTATTAAGCTATAAAACACAATTAAAAATACGTGGAATCAATTCAGTTGCCGATTTTGAGCAAGATACTTTCTCAAAGTGAGTAAATTATGTTATACGTTGTATATTACGTATTTTATGGAAATAGCCGGCAAACGAACTGACGATTCACCTGATGGTAAGCGGCTATCGTCGCCCATGAACATCAGCAACACCAAAGGCATCACTGATGCGTTGCCAGCCAAGAAAGAAAGAAAAAAAGAAAGAACTGGCTCTCAAGCCCCCAGCCGGAACATGACGAGTCGTTTGGCGGCAGACTCATGCTCAAGGGTGGTAGTTATCCAGGCGAACCCCATGAAGAAATAATAATAGTAATAATGGTATTAATTAACAATTAATATCAATACTTTCAATATAATCGCTCGGACCTCGGTCCCTGCCACCAGCGGGCCGGATTTAGTCGCCTCTTACGACACCCATCCGGCGTGTAATTGGGGTTAGTAGTCTAAGCCGCCCCAATGCAGCTGAATCAGATCAACAACTTACTTATAATGGTGTAGGGTACACTTATCTCATTATTTGATTCGGTGATATTTAACTAAGTTTCTAATAAGAATGACCAAACTAAAATATGAATTTGGTTAATTAAACAGAAGCACTTTAAGAAGACTTTTATGAAATATCGTTTTAAGAAGATTAAATATTTTGCGTTGTTACTTGTTATTCGATTTTTAATTATAATTTGCAAAGTCTGTTTTTGTTTTTAAATTAGTAACTTGATTTTCCTTTAATTTTGTATGTGTTAAAGGGGCTTACACGAAATGAATAAAAAGATCTGAAAACGAAACGAGAAGAATGGTATATTATAAAAATATTATAAACGTCAGATTTATCGTCTTTCATCAACTGTGCAATATTTGTTCACGGTTCATTGTCCATGTAAATATTTAACAAAATAATAACTATCTCTAAGTTTTCTTTCGACAAAAACAATTGAAAAAATTAGTGGGGAACTTTTTATCATGATATCTGCGTGCCATTATATCGACTCACGTGGATGGGTTTTGGGTCTCTGCTTAATTGAGGATTTCAGACTAAAGACAGGAAAGTATTAGAAGAGAGATCAGTAGACACTTTGGAATCTGTAAGTCCTAGCGAAATCAAATCAATCGACTTACCAAACGTGTCCTACATACAATTTTGCCACATGCATTCTAACCCTTGATAATGATACCCTATTTAAAACTTGATATAACCCTACGATATTTAGATTTGATCTGTGTATTTGACGAAGTGGTTTCAATTTCCAGGTAATGTCTCTATCACTTGACGAAGCCAGTGCCGTCCACGTCAAAGGACTCTGGGCGTCCATGGTGTCTCAGACGACGCCTCTGTTGAAGCCGCCGCTGCTAAAGAACACACTGCTAATTTCAACTTTGTTTATAGTAATTTACTTTTGGTAGGTTTAAATATTCCATGTAATATTATTTTTGTTGTGACAGGCTTAAACGCATACAGCTAAGAACACCTTTAGAAGCATAGCTTGACAAAACGTACCTATGTGAATCGAAAGTGTTCAGACGCGGTCGGGAGCTGGATGGGTGAATGATGGCAAATAATACTTGATGTTTCTTTGGTTTACAGGACACGCTAATCTTAAGGTCCCATTAGGCATCATTAAAAGATATTTTTAATGCTTTTGGGGTCTTCCATTCATGAGCTTAGGTCTTCGATTACTAATAAAAACTTAGAGAACGAATACAAATATCGACATCCTCTGCTCGCGGGGTACTCTGAACAATGGATGAGATTGTGGCAATTGGACATAAGATTCTATCCCGTTGGAGGTTGAGTCCTTAACTTTGGCAGTACTTGAGCATAGCAGTAAGGTTCTTAGCTTGCCTAGTTATATACCACCCTCCTTTCTAAATGGAAAAGTAACGACTGAGAACATTAAAGCTTCCGCATTGATGTAGATTGTAGAGCATTCTGTGCCTTTCACCTGACATGGAGAGAAATAATCTAAATAGTTTCATTTTTGCCTCAGCCTAAACCCTTACCTCGTGTGGCTGCCATTCATCGTTGACGGTATCATGCGCTCCTTAGAGAAAGATGATCAGGACCTCACTTTCTGTCAAATGTTGCAATCTTCTCAGAATGCCACTACTATGTCTCAGGTATGTTTCTCGTTGTACCTAAATGTTTCTATTTTTCCAAAGGACTCTAGCTAGATCAATAACAGTTAAACTTGAAAGTAAAATGTGTGTCTAAAGATCAGAAGTTCAAATTCCATCCTCAGTTTTTCTTTCTATTGCTTAACCTTGTTGATTTTAATAGCTTCAATATTTTGTCTTAAATTTTTGTATTCGATTATGGTCTCAACGTTATAATTTACCTACATTCAGACAAGTGATTGTGGCCTGAACCAGTTTGCCATGGTGCTGGTGTTCGGCGTGAGTCTTTCCCTCGCCGTCGTTAATACCATCCTCAGCACCTTCATCAACGTGTTAGGCAAGAAGCGGATGCTAATCGGCATTCAGGTATTTCTTCATTACCTTTATTACAAGTATTTAAACCACTTTAATAAATGTTAGTAAGTTGAAGCTTGATTATAATCCCACATGTTGGTAAGATAAAACTTACCATTATGTCTACAGATGTATTTAGGTTTGATAAATACAGATGAATTAATAATAAACAAAATCTGAATTATATTGCAGGCATTGCCAAACAAACAAACAAAATTCATTACATAAAGTTCATTTTATGAGGACAGTGGCATACGATGCACACGGCAGCAGCAGCGCGGCGCACATTTTTTCACCGTTTGTTTTTTCATTGGTTTGACAAAGCAAAAAGCAAAGAAAATTTATTTTTTGTTAAAAAGTAATTATTTTTTAATTTTTAGTTCCTATGAAAATTAATACTTAATAAGTTATTGATGATAGATTCAGTTACCAGGTAAAAATGTAGTAGGTGAAATATAAATCATCCCCTATTTTCGTGCCTTTAGAGGTAAAATTTTGTTTCCAAATTTAAACGAGACTAACTTCAAGGTTTACAATATTCAATAAAAAAGAATCATCGAAATCGGATCATCCAGTAGGGGAGACTGGGGCTGGTCGTGACATTTTTTTTATAAAGTGCCGTAATTTTTTGTTTCTTTGATTGTTTTACTGGAATGTAGGTTTATTTGATTAAGTAACTATTCAGGTTATTAGTTTAAAAACAATTTTAGATACCAGACTATTAGAAGTGACATAAATGAATGAATTTCGAGGAAAAGAGGTGTGTAACTTTTAGCCCCACGCCAGGGGCTGGTTGTTACACTATACGGGGTAAAATGTTACAACAAAAACCAAATGAAATATAACACTTTTTATTAGGAACAATGACAGTTTAATAACAAAATAGTCCCTATATTTCATTCGTGAGAAGATATACATGGTATCGAGTTTCCCACTGCATTTGCTGCTACGCAGTGAGTGACAAGTGTCCCTCTCTCCGCTGATGTAATGAAATCAACTTGCTTGGACTCTTCTGGAACCAAAATTTTACTAGTTTTCTGCACGTTGTCACGCTAATCCGTAGTAAATTTGGTGCTTTTAATCAAGTAACTCATCAAAATACC